>CM067216.1:152519732-153218575 GCA_034190945.1 Octodonta nipae
AAAACTTGTAGTATATACAGGTTTATGAAAAATTGTCTGGAACAAGATTCGAGTATGATTGAATATGGCTTAGACCACGCGGAAGCACTTGCCTCATTGCGCTTACAGCAAACTCAATCTGATCGACAATACTGAGCGAGTATAATGCAAGATCAGTGAGGAAATATCCCTTAGAAGCTGAAGAAACGCCCAGAAAAAAACAGCGGTTGAAAGAGAAACGTGATATGGGTCATGAAAAAAGATATTTAAAGGGGCTTGTTTCAGTTGAGGCCTTCGAGGACATCAACACAATAGTCCAAAAAAGCAAGGCAAGCCGAACATTAAACTGCCATAAAATGTTCCGGTTCTTCAAAATACAACGTGTACTCATTGTAAGAAAATCGGCCATAATGAAGTAATTGTTGGTATAAAAATGGTAAATTACGGAAGGCGTTTGTGCTTAAAAAATGACGCCATCTGAACAACACATCAATGGCAACATTGTTGTATAATAATAATAACACCACTTACTCATATCTAATCGATAGTGGCGCAGACAAATCAATCATAAAACTTTCTGTAGCAGACATTAAACGCGATAATCCAAAACAGACGATAAAGTGCGTTCCTTCTCGGGGTTTGGACTCAAATTGTTTATGCTGTCGGTGTTTGTAACTTGATAACGGTTCTGCCGACGTTGACTTTGGACATGAGCTATGCCGTAGTGCCAGATCTTGTTATTCCCGGAAACATTGACCTTATTATTGGATGGGACGTCATCAACCAACCCTGTTTACGAATAGAAAAAAATGAATTCGGTCTCGAGTTACATCTAAAAAACTGAACGGTATTTCTAACGTATTGATTTAAAAAGTGCAGACACAGTTGTAATAAATCAGCTGAATTAGACGAAGATTTGAAACTACGAATAAAGAGTCTGTTACTGTTTTATAAAAATAAAACCCCGATCATATAACCACCGGTAAAATGACAAAAATTTAAAAGATAAGTGTCGTATCGTGCCCTTAGGTTGGCATATCAAGAACGACTGCATGTAAAGAAAATAATTAATGATCTGTTGAGCGCGGGTATAATTCGTGAAAGTAGATCGGAATATGCAAGCCCTATAGTGCTAGTGTCAAAGAAAAACGGAGAAATTCCAATGTGTGTGGATCTCCGTGATTTAACAAGAAGGTAGTTAAAGAAACATACCTTTACCGCACATTCAAGATCAAATCAACGCCCTCTGTCATGCAAAATATTTACAACATTAGATATGAAGTTCGGGTTCTATCAATGCAAATTCAAGAAAAAATGTATAAACATCAGGCCTTCATTACGCCAGATGGACATTACGAGTTTAATCGCATGCCTTTTGGCTATGTCAGTGCCCCAGCGATTTAGCAGCGGTCCATTGATAAGGCATTAGGAACAAAAGCATTTGTTTATCTTGATGATGTTCTGGTGCCTTCAAGCAATATCAAAAAGGATTGCAAAATCTGGAAGAAGTACTCAATGCATTATCCGTTCATGGATTTGCTTTGATTATATGTAGATTCTTTGCCCGGGAGACGAATATCTTGGCGTTATTTTAAGTGCGGATCAAGTGCGACCAAGTGAGCGAAAAGTGAATGCCTTGACTGAAGCACCTATACCGACGGACATTAAAAGTGTACGGCAATTTATGGGGCTTTTAGCTATTTTTTGTCGGTTCATTAAAGGAATGTGAACTGGCACGGCAATCAATATTAAGTAAATTAACCAATACACCGATATTACGAATCTATGATCCTAGTTTACCTTGTGAATTGCATACAGACGCGAGTTCGATTAGACTAGGAGCTGCGCTGTTACAAAGAGAGGATGGCGTAGTAGTGCGTCCTGTTGCTTACTTCAGCCGTCGTACAACTGATTATGAAGCACGATATCATTCTTATGATCTAGAGACGTTAGTTATTGTTGAGGCTGTTGAACATTTCAGAGTTTATTTATATGGTATACAGTTTACGACTGTAACGCAGTGCGCGCTACTGCCTTAAAAAAGACCTGCATCCTCGTGTCGCACGGTGGTGGGTTAAGTTACAGGATTATGACTTTTCGATTGAATATCGTCCTGGAAATAAAATGGCGCGCGTAGAATATTTAAGCCGAAATCCAATAGACAGTGTGAAAGTATTTTAAAAGTGTGTGCATTAAAGACTCTAGCGGTCAGTAAGGTATCAATATAAATACATTGCGAGAGTTTCAGTTTCATGACCCGAATAGTAATGCCGACTATACAGTTATAAACATATTGTTGTAACTAATACGAAGACACCTAAGTGCTTTGTTCCAGTTGCTACCCGGCTGCTAACAATGCGCCTGTATCATGACGGATCATCGCACATAGGATGGAGCAAGTGTATTTGCAAAATGTGAGAAGACTTATTTAGGCCGAAAATGGGAAGTGGTTTAAAAAATACATTAGAAACTGCAGAGCTTGTGTTCTAGGAAAATCGCACACTCTCCGGAGAGCAGGAAAGTGGCAACATGGACATAAACCGAGTACCATTCTGGATACATGGCATATAGATCATGCGAGTCCTTGGTTAAATCAAACGGTGCTACCCAAATTTTAGTAGTAATCGATGCATTTCGAAAAAAAAAACTTCGAAAGATTCAATTAGCGCCCAATTTCGATTTTCGATGACCTGGGAACTCCGAAAAGAATAATTGCTGACCGAGCCGCTGCATTTACCTCAATCACGTTTCGGAATTTTTTAAGTGAGCGAAATATAGAACTTCATCACATTGCTACTGGAGTTCCGAGAGGCAATGGTCAAGTCGAACGACTTATACGCACGGTTTTTAACTTAATGCGTGCAACACTCGTGGCCGAGAAAGAACAAAAATGGACCACTGTGCTTCCTGCTATAGAAGATAATGTAAATTCCACCATTCATTCAATAACGGGCCACACTCCCAAAGTATTACATACGGAACAAATCCAAGATTACTGGCGATCGAATATATATATATATAATATATATATATATATATATATATATATATATATATATATATAACCGTTGTTGCAAAATACAAGCCTAGTGACTTTAAGCACCGATACCGTGTTGGGTTAAGTGTTAAGTGCCTTTGCCTCTGAGCTTTGCAACAACTGACTTGACTGAAAACTGCAACTACTGACAACTGACTTGACTCAAAACATAAAAATTGATTTGCAAGTAAATAAATAAATAAATAAATAAAATGATATAAACTTTGTTGCAAAAGACAAGCTTAGTGATTTGAAGCACCGATACCGCGTTAGATCAGTGTTAAGTGCCTTTGCCTCTGAGCTTTGCAACAACTGACTTTATTGAAAAACATTAAATTGTTTGAAAAAAAGTAAGGTAATATGGCAATCCCATTATTAGTAAAAGTATTAATGGCAATCACATTAATTGTTGAAATGAAGTGATAATGACAATCCCATTATTTGCTTAAAGAAAATAATGGCAATCCCATTATTGGTGATAGTATTTATTACAATCCCATTAATTGTTGAAATGAAGTGATATTGGCGATCCCAATATTCGCTTAAAGGCAATAATGGCAATCCCACTATTAGTAAAAGTATTAATGGCAATCCCATTAATTTTTACGTAGTTTAATACTGGTAATCTCATGAATTGTTCAAAAGATGAGGGTTAAAATATTTGAGCCAATTACAAATTCTGCTGCTGGTTTCTAATATTTCAGAAATGGCGCGAGGACACTCCATGAGCAGGATAGCCGTGTTAAATCAGCTTATTGTTGAGCTGATAATTGTATGTCAGGAAGAACGATGAAGGCGAGGCAGTCGGTTCAAAGAAAGTACGGGACTAGCGAGTACACTGAATTTGTAGAAAGTACGAGATAATAAAGGTGGTTGTTTGGAAGGACAGTGTTAAATTATTTAAACCTATTATTAATAAAATAAATAATATAAACTTTTACAAATATATGGATAAGATAAATGCTAGTTCGTAGGGGTCAGTCTGAGGACAGACTGCAAGTCAGGAAGGCCGATTGTTACAATTATTTTACACATTATATATTGTATTGTATTGTTATTATAAATACACTGTACATAATATTTTGACTAACGTAAAAGGAATGCTCTATGAATCATCATCTTCCGACGATTTTATGGTGTTAATGTAAACATCGGGAACTTGAATGATTGCGCTTCCGTTTGGGTTAGACAGATATATTCTCTTAAGGAGACAGATTAAGTTTAAGTTAGTTGATATATATGCCCTGTATGGAAAGGTTGTCAATTAAAAGTTATACTAAAAGCTTATTTTGGAATTGGGTGTGATAACTGAACCTATCTCACATATATCTTACAGATGATATGGAACATTGAATCGTTTCAGTAAAAAACTACACATCTCCAATAAGGGAGAATTTCGCAAAAATCAAAAGGTGTACAAAAAAAAGTTTAAAGACAAAACTTTTAGGAAATTTTCTTGGCTACTCGATGTTTACTTCATTTCAAAATCAAATACATTTTTAAAATGGAACCCAATATTTTTGACGCCTAAAATGATTATCTATAGTTTAAATTCTGGGTACTGGTCGTGAACTTGGTTTCAAACCAAAGTTACCAAATCCCAGTTCAGGAGGATATCTGAAGAATGTACAGAAAGCTAAGCAAAGCACTAGGAGCCAATAATTTCCGGTACTGACCTTGAATTTGACCTTCGAGATCAACTGAAATTCTAAAATAATACGTCTACCATAAGTTTTACTTATCCACAGTTTCACCTTGAAAATCCCATTCAAATTGAAAAACAGACGCGTAAAAGTAACTAGAAGGTACTATGGCATTGCCACGTTGTCAGAGAGCTGATGGTAAACACTCAGTAATAAGTTTTGGCTCAAACGCCATGCGTTGTTTTTATAAGTCGGATCGCACACCGCCTAGCTAAGTTGATTGGGGTATTAACATGAGGTTTGAGCGAAAAATAATCCATTTCGGCCGTCAAAATATTGGACCGATTTAAAACATTTAGTTAAACTTGTTGATCAATGACAAGGTTATGATCTAGTTCACCACCTAATAATCAAGGAAAAACATTGCTTTACTTTTCCTCTTACTCTCAATATTTTGAGTTTTAGAGTTGAGTTGGTCCATTTGGGGGGTAAACTAAAGACATGCCTGAACTGTTTCCTTCGTCCAATATGAGTTTCCATTAAAAAAATGGAGACGACCGTGGTTTTTGAATACCCGCATATTTGCAAAATCGTCTCTCTCTAGAATAGAAGCTGAAATGACTAAGAAAGAAAATAATTTAGACTACACATAGAATTCCCTTTCTCTAGTCAATTATGCACGAGAGTTCGATATAATAACAAAATTGCCATTAACACACTATCTCAGAATAACGAAAATCCTTACCAAAAAAACAGCCTACAATTGGAGAACAGAAGTATGTCTATAGTTTTAAAAACCAACAGATCACTGTCTCAAATAAATCTGAAATATTTGCTGATTATTATGTTGTTTCCATTGCCATGACTTTCTCCAAAGTATGGTGTTATGACCGTTAAATTCCACGTTTAGCTGTTGTTTTCTGATGTATCTCGATATTATTATGATTTCTTCTAATCTAATTATTTTAGATTTTACAATTTTGTATATCTGTTTTGTTTTTGTCTCTATGTAAATCTATGATATGTAAAGTCAGATTGAACACAATGATCTTGAGATAATGCAGACATTCGCTGGTTTGATGTTGCAGAGGATTTAATTTCTATTGTAATAGCAATATCTCGATTTCTGAGAAAAATGTTACGTTTTTTATTTTTTATCAACTCCATTGTTACATGAACGCCGGTATCTTTAATCTAATTATGAACATAATATCCATTTATGGTAATGGGCTTGATTTTCATCCTCAATAAATTTGATAATTACAGCGATACGGTGGTCCTGAGCTCATCGTCATAGTCACAGCATATAGAGAGGATGTCTAGTTATTTGCATTACCAAGTAGAAGTAATAAGGCATCAGGTCTTTGGTATAATTAGAAATGTCATGATGTAAAATAATCCACTTATTCAACACTTGCATAGCCCAGTTTAGTTGTAGTCTTGCAAAAGTTTAAGATTTTATGGTTTTCACCATAAGGTAAAAAAGCCACCATTCCATGACCTGTTGTTTTGATTCCAGCTTAACTAGCCGTGTTATTTTGAATTGACGTTTGACTGGCATTTCAATTACTCGGACTTAAGACTGTCGAAAGAATGTAGTTCTTGTATACGGTCCTGTACTTACTCGTCTGATCTGTCTGTTCTTATTGGAACTGTTTTCTCCAAGACGCTATTCCTTAATAACACTTATATATATTTATATTTTCCAGTGACCAATATCTGACATCTTAATTATGCTGCCATGAAAAACACATGATTCAAGAATTATTTTCATTATCATTAATTTTTTCCATATTGTTTCATAAATTCCATCTGCCAGATATTATCTGAACAATTTCTTGCATAATTTCTACTTTGTAGAAAGTATGTGGGCTGTGACATTTTTAAAAATATGCTTCAGTGTAAGGTCCGAAATGCTCATATCTTAAAAAATTTGATTTCAAGCAATAAGTCTTTAAATAGGACTCTATATAATTGATTTACTAATTAATTTATTTTTCAGTCAATTCACTTTATTATTCGGAGCAATAGGCTATCGATGACTATCAAAATCTTTTGGTTGGCTTGTCTACGTTCTCTCGTCAATACATTTACTATTTCTGGCCAATATGGTATATGCACATATATGGAACGTGATTAGTGTGTTGAGGCTCTTTATATCTGTTACTATGAAGTAATTTACAAAAATTGCAGACACATGTAAATAATGCTCCGTTTTATTTACACGAATACAACAGTTTATAGAAAACATGAAAGAACAAACACTATTTGATGTTGATAGTTACGAATGTTAGTATTCCATACCACATTCAGTTGCATCAAGAGTTATTCGACGATAGCTTTCCCTGTAGAGTTATTCCCACAAATTCGTAATACAGAATATTTCTCTTATTTTGATACATTTGTACGACTGCTGTTCATTTCGGAAGAAAAAACTCTTATAGTTTGCCATCTATTTCGGTAACCCCTTTCTCTTATATCGTCACTCTACCTTGTGGCCGTTTCCTGCTTTCGTACGCTTCTTCACTTGGCTTCTATTGTATAAAAACTTTGTCATATCCATCCGTTATCTATCATTGTACCACATGACCGCAGAGTTCCATTTTTAACTTAACAGTTTACTGTTATGAGTGTACTGGTGTTATAAGTGATTTTGCCACGTATTTCGCTTCCCAACATTGATCTTTCCATCTAAGGTTGCATGACTTAAATTTTCTTGATGTTGCTTTTAGTTATTGTCTCTAAGCCTTATATTACTACGGGAAAGAAGTAATAGTAAATGCTCTCAATTTTATTATAAGTTTAATTTCGTGTCACTAATTATCCTGTCGCTTAACCAAATTTGTCATGTACTGGGTAAGAGAATATGGAAAGTTTTTGTTATATCCAATCAAGGAGCAACCACAGTATCAACGGTTTTAGTGGAGCAGCTGTTTAGCAGGTTTGGGGTACCAATAGAACTTCATTCCGACCAAGGCAGAAATTTTGAATCAAATGTGTTCCGAAAGGTCTGCGACTTGATGGGTATTAAACAAAACGCTACGCCGTTACACCCACAATCAGACAGCATGGTAGAGAGATTTAATAGGACTTTAGAAATGCATCTTTCCAAAGTGGTCGACAGTAACCAACGGGATTGGAAGAGCACATACCTCTGTTCCTGCTAGCATACAGATCCGCTGTACATGACAGCACTGGGTTAACACCAGCTAAGGTTTTGTTTGGAAAGGAGGCTTCCATGTGACCTAGCTTTTGGGACACCATATGAATTCCATATGGAAGTTAATG
The DNA here is from genome assembly GCA_034190945.1 of Octodonta nipae. Classification (NCBI taxonomy): domain Eukaryota; kingdom Metazoa; phylum Arthropoda; class Insecta; order Coleoptera; family Chrysomelidae; genus Octodonta; species Octodonta nipae. Next base: position 152,527,680 of record CM067216.1, read on the forward strand.
ATTATGCAGATCAATTACGGGAAAGACTACTGGCTACCCATTGGCAAGGAAGCGCATGTTAGCAACAAGTACCAGGATGAAAACCCGGTACGACTTAGAAGTAAATTCGACAGGATTTCAGCAAGGTGAAAAGGTCTGGTTGTAGAATCCACAAAGGACGAAGGGAAAATCGCCGAAGTTATCACCTACATGGGATGGACCTTACGAGGTTATCAAGAGGATAAATGATGTTGTGTACCGCATTTAACCCAGCCCAAGGACAAAGATGAAGGTTGTCCATCTGGATCGTCTTGCCCCATAACGAGGAGATGCTTTAAATCGGGACGATCAGAACTAAAGGGGGGGGGGAGAGGTAGTGTAACGGAAAGTTATACCGTCGGTCGAAGAAGGACCCTGTATATATACCAACCACGTGTAACTATCAGTTCGGGAGAAATCTACATAGTTCGATATTAGAGTCATAGAGTAAACTCGAAGACTCTCGAATGTATAAATTTTATATAAATAGATGTTCTGTGAGCGTTATAGTCAGTGTAATTCATAAGTTCAGTGATTATAAGTAGTAAGGTAAAGCAAACGTCAAAGTAAATTGTGTATTGTATGATCTGTGTTTCAAGAAATTTGTATTGAAGTTTGAAGGTTAAGGATTTGTTTTCACCGTAAATAAAGGAGTATTAAATGTACAACAGGTTTATAATTGAACCCACGAGAATCTGTATCAATATCTATCCTGGACATGGGCTTTTTTGTTTCATATAAATCCCTGGGAATGCTGTTGATCATCCGTATATATTGATATCTGCCTTGATTATATTATTTCACTTAACTGTTCACTAAATATATTGTAGTAATTATTACTCTTCTCCTGATCACTTTATTTTGTTTCAGTTAACAATAACGAATTATGTTTATCACTTTCGTTATTTGTTTTTGTTTAGTCCATAAATATTCTTTCAGAGTGAACTTTTCCCAGCCTTCCCCCTCCCTCGAATCCGTTGGACAGACTGGTTTAATAGTGTGAGATTCAGAGTCGTTTACTCTATTCACCTGGGGTATTCTTGTTTTAAAGTTCACCGAAAATTATTATTCAACCAAGCGCAGAGAACGAGAGACAGGGATAGTAGAAAAAGTAATACGTTTGGAGAGAGATTGGGGATAGGAAAATGGTTTCTCTCGTATAGTCCTGGGAGAGGCACGACCCTGAAGGGTCTCTCAACTATCGGTATCATAGTTGATACCGCAAAAGAATATTTGAAGCAATATTTACATTAGGCTACAGTGCGACATATTTAACAACAATCATCATTTGGCTTTGAATAAAATTATTATCTAATCATAATAATATTCTTCAAAACCCGACCTTTAGCTTTTAAAACAGAGAAGTTTCATACATTTTTGATCTCATTGATTTTCTTGACATTTACGATACAAGGAAAGGTGGCATTATATAATACCACCGACTGCAATTAGGTACGATTCTATACTACCTCAAGTATGGGGATTTATCATGCAAGTATATATATTTTTACATTTCAATTGTTTGTATTTTAGTTCAATGTAAAAATTATGAAAATGCATTCATAATTGCCAATTTTCCTCCATATAAATTCATAACACTATTCAAAATATTAGGTCCTTAAAAACTTGATTATGTACTAATCAACTGCAAGGTATTATTAAAATTACATACTATTCAAGAGAAAATCATGTGATCGTTTTTTTAAATATTTAAAGGGTGAAAACTAAGATTGAATTAACAAATAGAATAGTAAATTTTTCTTCTTGGTTGTTTTGTAATGTCTAACTGGCGGGCAATAAAAATTGTTAGAAAACTGAGTACCAAAATATTGATAATATTATGAAAAAGATACAGAATTTATAAGTAAGAAAATAGAATGGCAGCAAGCACCTTAAAAAAGTATTTACTACTATTTGTTGAAGCTTAGCAGTAATGTTGTTTCAACCACAGTAATAACCTGTTTCAACTTTGCACAACGTAATTTAATAAAGTTTATTTAATATCTTACCTCTTTAATTTTCTTCATTTTTTTATTTCTTCTCGCTATACTTGAATTACAAAGAGATATGCGTAATACCCTCTCCCTTAGTTTGACATCTTCCATTTCCAAGGCCAACTGTACGGCGTCGTTGTCTTTAAAATTTACATATGCAAAACCTTTACCCATTCCTGTATAAGTGTCTCGGACGATTCTCACATGTGAAATGGGTCCACAAACTTCAAATAGTTTCCACAGTTCATCTTCAGCAGCATCTACAAAGAATGTAAATTGAATTTAATTACATTATATATTGAAAGTTTTATGATCTTGGAAATGTGACCAATTTCTCGACATACGAAACACAAACGCCAGAACTAAAATAATGTATAGACACCATTTCTCAAACAACAACGCATGCACTAGAGGATAGGAGAGATCGCGCGCAAAATTATATTTAATGCCCACTTTTGATTTCATGACTCCCCCACGGACCGTCACTACTAGAGGAGAATATTGCTTACAACTATGCTGAAAGATCTGCAAATATTTGCGCGTTTTGAAACAAAGAATGCCATCTAATGGGAACATTGTACATATTTAAAAACTTCCAACATCCTAGAGAACCTAGATTTTTCCAAGCCATCGATATTTACAAAATTCATCTACAAAATATCATCAAAAATTCATCATTAGTTAAATATCTTAACATTTTCTGATGCAGATATATCACAAATTTATTTACATAAAAAAATAGATTCTATATTTTCAAATCGCATACTCGATTTTGTACACTGGTTTGTGGTCATACAGGTCATACTTTACCAGTGAGACTTTAAAAGGTTCAGAAGTGAAATCCTTAATCACAGTCAAACTGTTGGTATTAAATTTTTTAGCAAACATTCAACAAATATAGCATGGGTCACATACACAGCGATAGACAGCAACTCCAAGCTTCGAAGTAAAATGTCATTATAACAGATATTAAAAAATTACAAAATATACAAAATACTGGTTTATCATTTTGTTATAATCTTTAATTGACATATTTACAATAATTTCGTACCTCAAATCAACGGTAAGTGTGACTTTCCTAGGTAAAGGGCACCAGTAATACAGACTAGTCCGTCAGAAGTTTCAAATATCAAAAAATGAGTAGGAATAAAACATTTTTTAGAAAAATATACTCGGCACCGGCTTCAAAATATACTAGATTGGTAGGTAATTAATTTGTACAGAATGAGCACCTTTTAATGTTTACATTTTTTACTTTTTACTGGGTAGGTACCCAACAACATTCAATGTGTTATTTATTTGCTAGAGTTGTATTTTGTTATAATTATTTTTCGCTTTTTAGTTATAGGTAGAAGTCGGTTATATATTTTTTAATGTTTTATTGTCAACTTTTTAGTTTTTTTGAACTCAGGTAGTTTTCATTCTTTATTTTTTATTTTGTATGTATAACCTTAATAGACAGAACCAGGTAACATCGAAAGCCTCAACATTACACAATGATACTTTCTCATTTAAATTGGCAGGTAAATCTTTACAAACAAAATGTACTTTTTTTCAATTTTTTTTGACAACCCTGTATAACTATAGATAATTCCACTTCAACCTATGTACCAACCATCCTGTACATACGACTGCCCACGGACAAGCATAAATTTGTTAGCTGCCTTCTGTAAACTATAGGACGGAGTAGAATCCATCCCATATTTACGGAGTCAAATCCGTCCTATATTTCAACCATAGTATATAACTCCTTGTGGGCTACCCCATAAATTATTTCATTTTTAACATTTTATATTATCGCCCTGTGTAACATTAATTCCTCTCCACACTTTATGCAACTTCTTATGGGCTATAAAATAAATAATATGTTCATCACACTGTATAAATATAATTCAACTCCAGCATATATTTCAACCATCCTATATATGATTTGCTTATGTCCGCATCATATAACAGTTTTTTAATCACCCTATATAATTTTAATTTCACATTTTTTCCAACATTTTTATACCACCAAACGTCCAGTCCACCCTATATTCCAACCATCCTGAATATACAGCTGCCTACGGACCACTGTCATTCTAGTCCGTCCTATATTTCAATCTTCATATAAATGCAACTCCTTTACTTTGTGATTTTGTTTGCTAGAATTAAACACCCTGTCTATAAACGCACCAATTAGCAGTTTATAGTTTGACATGTGTTGTCACTGAATTTTCTATTAGGCCGGGAGAATGTGACAACCAAAAGCACCGTCTTCGCAAAATGGAAAAATGTGCATTTAAATAGGTATTTGCCTGGTATACAAACAAAATGAGCTTGGTACTCATTGATTTAAGGAGACGAAAATACTATGCTTTACTACCTATACAATTAAAACTTCCAGTGCCTAAAATTCCCGCACTATTACGTTGGAATTAAAATATTTATGAGGAAATGTCCGTTATGTCATTTCGATGAAATTTTTGATAAGAATTTTGGAATTTTCTGCGATTTTCTGCAAAACTGCAAGTTGCAGGTCGCAGAAAAGTATATGAGATCACCTAAGGATCTTCGTTAATAGATTAAACATTAAAAAACTATATACATTCATAAGTAGTTATCGAAAAATCAACCAAAATATATTAGGGATATTGGTCGATTTCCATGCACGCATGTGTTCATTCACAAATTTTATCACTCTACCAATAGAATTCTTTTCCAAAATTTGAAGTTTCACCAAACCGTATATATACTCTATTAAACAAGACCATATTCATTTAAAACGGTGCACCACAGGAGAGGAAATCAGGTAACATACAAAAAAAAGCGAAAAATAAATACGCGACGAATTGATAACCTCCTCCTTTTTGGAAGACGGTTAAAAAAACTCCAATTAATAACGACAGGGTCGACAATCTGGGCACTCTTATACATACTGCTTTGATGATGATTTTCATATATTAGTAAATTTGCCCTAAGACAGGTATCAACACAACCTTCTTCAAAGTTCCCGATCCTGAGCATCTTGTTTCATCTTATCGTAAGTCCGACCTTTCATGATGTCAGTGAGCATGCCATTCTTCGGTCTTTTTCTACTTTTAATACCTTGAATTTCTCCCTACATTATTCTTCGTTGAATACAATCTCTCCTTAAAATGATCCATTTAGCTTTCCTTGTTCTCATAGTTTGCATTATTTGTCTATCTTCCTTACTCTTCTTAAAACCTCTTCATTTCTTATCTTTTCTGACCATTTTATTTTCCATTCTTCTCCATAGCTCCATTTCAAAACTTTCAAGCTATCCTTCTTTTTTTTACGAATCTTTTTCTCAGCTTCATGGGAATCTTTCTTGCTGTTAATAAGTCCTTTTAACAAATGATGTTTTTCCCATGGATATTCTGCTCCTGATTTCTTCAGTGCAAGTTCCAGTTGAATTTATTATTCCTCCCAAATATTTAAATTTATTTACTTGTACCAGTTGTTGCCCTTCCAGCATAATCCTCACATCTTATACTGTTTTCCCTACTCGCATTACCTTTGTTTTTCCAATATTTATCTTCATATCATACTTTCCTGTTTCGCTTATTTTCCAGACCATATTTTGTAATTCATTTTCAGCTTCTGCAAGGACAGCTTGGTCATCAGCATACTTAACATGTTTGACTTTTTCATTGCCTACGGCAATCCCAGCAGTGTCATTCAATGCTTCATTAATCAGTTTTTCAGCATATAAATTGAATAGTGCCGGTGACATAAAACAACCTTGTCTCACTCCTCGTCCTATGATTATTTCTTTGGTTTCTTCATTTTCCTCATTAACCACAACTTTTTGTCCTTTGTAAAGTTCTCGAATGAGGCGTCGGTCTTTCCAATCCAATTCAATACCCTTCAGTATTTTCAATAGTATATTCCCTTCTACTCGGTCAAACGTTTTCTCCCAGTCAATAAAACACACATACATTTCCTTGTTTTTTCTCCTAGGTTTTCTTCAATTTTATTTTCAGTTCTTTTTAACAGTATTCTTTTTATTACTTTGGTGAGATGGCAGATAAAGCTTATGGTTCTATAATCGTTGCAATGAGTTGTCTTTGTTTTCTTGGGTAAGGGAACTAGAATCGTTTTTAAAAGATCGTCAGGCCATGTTCCTAAATCATAGCTTTTGTTTATAAGGTTCATGATTCTAGAGATAGCACTAGGTACTAGTACCTTAAGTTATTCGGATGGTATGTTATCACTACCCACTGCTTTGTTGTATTTTAATTCTTTTATTGCCCTTTCAACTTCATGTTCTTCTATTCTAGAGCCCACTTTATTTCCACCACTTGCTCTTCTGGCTCTATATCATTCATTCTTTTGTTCGTATTAGTGTTATAAAGATCTTCTACATATTTCACCTATACTTCTTTGTTTTCGTCCACCATAGCTGTTATAGTACCATCTTCATTTACCATCCCAGTTTTTCTTATGGATTTAGATTTCCTCCTTGTTAAAGATTTTAGTGTTTTGTATAGTTCCTCTGTTTGGTTGTATTTTTCAAGATATTCTATTTTCATGATTGAGTAATACAAAACTGATTAGAAACTTACACTTTATTTAAAACTTGTGATAATGGTTTCGCGTCCGATGGAGCTTATTCATACATATAGTACCGTAAGAAATGCAACAATTGTGTGAATAAGCTCCATCGGACGCGAACCAATTGTCACAAGTTTTAAATAAAGTGTAAGTTTGTAATCAGCAAATATATACACATATATTCAACTGAAAATTCTAAAAAACGAAGTAACAATTTAAACAGAAAAAAAAACAAATTTTGTTCCCACATCAATTTTGAGTTGAAATGTAATACAATCTTATTTAAGTTTAAAAAGAATATAAATCCCATTTAGATGTCGGAAAAGGAACATCTTGTTTTATAGACAAGAAAGTTAAAATAGCCAATAGTAGAATATACGTGTATACACACACAAGTTTTCAGTGTAAATAACTATTGGTATTTATTTTAAAACCGCCCATTCGTATATATATATATATATATATATATATATATATATATAAATCGTAAAGAAAGCAATGAAGTCTTTTTATATAAATTTTGAATCACAAACAAATTGTAAACCGAGTACAATAATAGTTTCAGAATCTAGTAAAATGGATCACAATACCTTGAGAATTGATTCAGAAAGTGAATCAGTGTAAGAGTCACATGCCCATTGTGTGTCCTAACTCTTAGATGTGAGCTCCTTAACTAAATTATCATAACCACGCTCTGTGATGTTGTAGCGTCTGCTGGAATATCTCATCGTTCAAAGAAATGGTTCAGGAAGAGAGCCTTTAACTAAGGCCGGGCTCAGAACTACCGTTTCTGTTCTGGTCTTATAGAACAGAAGAAAATCCGGGTTCATCACCACACAACTTGCCGGTCGCCGGGCTTTCTTGTTTTGCCCTCAGTCATTATCGCTTGGGGTAGACACATCTAATATACGATAATTCGTAATGGACGATAACCATCTGATCAAACGCACAGTTGTAGGAGAACTGGGGTAAAATCGCCGGCGTCGGGTTGTAACCGGGCTGTGAGTGCCGATATATGGATCGTTAGGTATGTGACGAGTGATTACTTTGCATTGCGTTTTAGCCTTCCGTTACAATTTTTTTCTTACAAGAACAGAACAGAAATATTAGGTCTGTGCCCGGCCTTAAGGACCGTTCTAGTGGTGTTGCGTTTGTTGATGTCGATGTTGTCGTGATTCACTACTCTGGATGTTGTTTGCAATATAGCAGTGGCTTTAGATTTATATCGTTTAGAAGTGTAGGTTCAGGAATTTAAAAAGACAAAAAAGTCTGTTGTGATTGGTGTAAATATTTCCGATTTTTTTGTTTAAGCCAAGAATTGTGTGTTGCTTTTACCTTTGGGGTTTCCTTTTAAATCTGCTTCGTTGCAGACGGGAATATTGTACTTTGCACCTTCGTATTCAAATGTTGACAAAACGAATCTTATTTAATTTCTTGCCTAATGGCACTACGCTATCACTACGAACTTATATTTGTTCATTGGAAATTAACAATTTTGAACAACATGTTGCACTTTCTACGTTTAAAATTGATAAAAACAACAAATTTTTGTAATGAATGGCTATCTTTCTCTATGAAGCACTTTGATACACTTTCTGACATAAATTAGGAAAGATTACTTGTAGTTTTTATATTTTATCGGAACGCTTTAAAATTGAGACCGTTCACCTCGGTTGATGATTTTTACAATACGATAATTCAGTCTTAGGCGTGCTAACTATATGTTTTCATATAATTTGCTGTAACAACTTCCCTTACACTATTTTCTCGTATCCACCTCGAAGGGGTTGAAAAGTTATTGTTGACTATAATGAGGCGAAATTTGCGAGAGAACTTCGTGGCTAACATAGGAGTAACTTGTTTTTCATTTTCCAAAAAAAAGGTGTTTTGCTCCGATTATCTAATACAAAGGCATAGGGGCCGTTCAAGAATTACGTAAGCAGATTTATTACAATTATTTACCCCCTCCCCCTTGTCAGCAAAAGTAACCAAAGCTCTTACCACCCATGTCATCAAAATAAGCAAAGCAAAAACCCCTATAGTGCTTACGTAATTCTTGAACGGCCCCATAAATGTCGCATGTGGCCAAAGGGTTAAGATCAGGACGTGATCCTGTAAGAAATTTAACAATACACCACGATTTTTTCGCTTCTACCAAGCAGAAAAACGAAAGTTGATATCGAGAGTGGTCCACAAAAAAATTGGCTTGCGAATGCCCAAGTAAGATTAAGAACAGGAAAATATTATGAATACTTGAGCGATTCCTGTCCTTCGAACAAATTAACAAGTTGTGCGTTTACTGGTTCATTTTGTAGGTTTTTCATTTCCAACATTGCTCATAATAGCAAACACGGTTTGAAGGGTGATTTTCGTGCAAAAAGCAAATAAAAATTAATTGTTAGCGATTTTTTTACGTTATTTTGTTAAAAAACAGAAAAACATCGATAAAAAGTGTTGAATTGTATACCAATTATTAATGTTTTATCCTTAGAACACAATGATGCTGGTTTTGTTATACTAGTAATTTGTCACCAAAAGGTCTTTTTTTGTAAATGACCTGAGCTACTATTACCCAAGGTACATTCTATTCTTGCCGAACTACTGACAGACGCCTGTTCGAAACTGTTTCCTGTGGTCGAAGTGATGATTAATTGCGGAATGATCATAGCAGTTCCTTGAAGAGCAGATAGCTGGTGAACACTCAAATCTCCTGTAATTGCTAGTAAAACAATAAAAAAAATATTTGTAATTTCTGTGCATGCTACCTGAATGAAAAAGTACTGTATTCAAATATATTTTCAATTTATGCAACCGACACAATTTGGAAATTTCCATCGATTCCAAAACTGTTCTACTACAGAGAGAACATAATCCTCATTAGGAAATGATATTTATGTAATGGATTTGCCTGACCATCACAGCTGAAGTTCTGAAAGGATATTCTATTATTTTAAATGAAGATTCGGTTATTAAGTACCCACAGCAAGAGTAAATAGCATATTTATTAAACAAGTTTATAAAAGCAAATATGTGTTCTAATACTGCAATTCAGTCAATAAATAATTTATATTTAAAAAAACGACTTCAACTGGCTTAAAATAAAAACCGTTTAGAAACCGTGTGCAATCAATAACTACTTCCTGACATATTTTATTTATTTGATTTAAGGTACATTTCTATTGATTATTTTAGCATATTCTTATCTCTGCCTCCCTCTATATATTTTTTTATATTATCCACATGTTTGTTAACTTTTTTTTTTGTTTTATTATTTCGCCAACTTTCTATAAGTGTAACTCTAAATCACATAAAGTCTATAGTTCTAGCAGTTTCCTTCGGACGGCTAAAGTTTAACACGCACCTAAGATTTTGATTGAAATAAATATTAAAAATATTTTATCAAGATATTTTTGTGTGAAAGATAATATTTGGTATAACTGAGTTCTTTTACCGTAAATGAGATTGGCATATAAATCAAAACGTTTATAGGATTGCTGTTCTACCAATGGATTTCTTTACACAAATATAAGTTGCTTATTTGGAAAGGCTTCTATATTGAGTAACCTTACTGCCAATGGAAGCTTCCAGCTTTTTAACCGAATTCCAAAAAGGAGGAGGTTATCAATTCGTCGCGTATTTTTTTTGTATGTATGTTACCTGATTTCTACTCCTGTTGTGAACCGTTTTGAACAAATATTGTTTTGTTTAATAGAGTATATATCCGGATTGCTGAAACTTCAAATTTTGGAAAAGAATTCTATAGGTAAAGTGATGAATGAACACATGCGTACATAGAAATCGACCAATATCCCTAACCTATTGGTCGATTTTTCAATAACCTCTTATAGATGTGTATAGTGTTTGAACGTGTAATCTATTAAGGAAGATCCCTAGGTGGTCTCATAGACTTTTCTGCGACGTGCAACTTGCAGTATACCAGGCAAATACCTATTTGCCTGGTATACAAACTGTTGTTGCCAAGCAACAATCAAGTTTGATGAAGTTGTAGATAAGTACTGAATGCAGGATTTTAGATGTGCTTGGCACCGACTTCAGAAATATACTAGATTGATAGGTAATTAATTTGTACAGAATGAGCACCTTTTAATGTTTACATTTTTTACTTTCTGGGTAGGTACCTAACAACATTGAATGTGTTATTTATTTGCTATATTGTATTTTGTTATAATTATTTTCAGCTTTTTAATTATACTTGGAATTCGGTTATGTTTTTTTTAAAAATGTTTTATTCAAGCTATCATTAAATAGTTTTCTGGCAATTTTAAATTGTTGAACAGACTTGGTAGTTTTTAATAATCAATTTTCTTAGTTATTCGTTTTTTAATAAGCCCTCAATTTCAAATTGATCTTGATAATCTATTTATAATTTTAGGATTAAAAGCATTAATTTAACGTTATTTGGGCTCAGTTATGGTAGCAGCAAATAACGATTCTACTACTTGTGATCGAAAAACAAACAAAAAGTAAACAAAATTAAGTTGTCTTCAAAAGTTTTCATAAGAACCAAATTAACTTTAGTATATAAGTGAAATTTGGGATTTAGTAACTTAATGGGGAGGATTGTTGAATACTGTTCAATTTATTTTGAAGTTTGCCTTTGTGACTCAATACAGACCAGTTGGCTGGAAGATTGGCTGATACATGATAAAAATGGATGTCCACTTTACATTTCCATTTGCATTTGTTTGCAAGCAATTTTGTTGAATATAGAGTAAATTCCTGTATTTTATTTACCAAATGGAAGTATGTTCGCCGGGATTTCCAGATTAGTGGACTCTTATCATGTCAAGTTCAATGGAATCGCTCTAGATATCCGTTAAATTATATTATTGTTTTCCATTGTGTTGAAATACATACTGACAATAGTTTTAGAAAATTTATCTGCTATGACACAAGCGGCCAGTTAAAGCGTACTCCTTAGTGGGGATTTCAAGAATGTATATGTCGATTCGCTTGAACGGAATTTGGGGCGTTTCCATGAAAACTAAAAGACTATTGACAATTTTGAGCATTTTTTTTGACAAATTTGAATTTTGAACAAAATGATTTTTTTTTGTTAATTCCTACCGATTGTAAGTACATGTCATTGACCCTTCTATTAATATCTCGTTAAAAAATGTTTGCCAGTATGGATTTTGGTCGAACTTTCTCAATCTTTTGACCGATGTATTGACAAAGTTAAACATTAATATCATTTTCAGATAATAAATATGTAAGGATCTCTAACATGAGTAGGCTAAATTATTTTTGACCCAATATAGTTATTATAGATCAATACATCTTTGCTGCCAACAGAATTTCATTAATTACATTTAGGGTACAAGGGGTGGCAATGTAATAAAAGATGTCCTGATGAAAATCTTTCATAGTGTAGAAGTAGATTGGTGAAATATAAGTATGTTTTTGTTCTCTTTGTTTAAAAGGAAATTAGAATACTGAATTTTGACATACCTTATAGGTGAGATGGCTGAAATCTCTAAATTCTTCATCTGGGTTTGCGAATTCGAAATTGAGTAGACATTATTCAAAACATTGAAGTCATGTTTAAGGCGAACCTTCGTCCGGATTTCCCAGGATAGCCCCGGATTAAAGTCTAGTAGTGACCTACATTGATATCTGCCCCGACCCAGACAATGTTTAGTATTAGATAATTCATTAAAGCATCCAAAAATTCACGAATGCGCTCGCCTCTTACCAGTATTTATAAAATATTCTTGGGATATACATTAATTTGCAGCATTAATAAACACATTATATTAAAGGACGGCAATATTTTAATCATACCACTGGTGAGACATTTTCCAAATTTGATCCCACCTATTTTCTAGCAAACTTTAGATGACAAATGGAGGTTGCTAAGAAGTATTAATGTAGAATGGTCACAGGTGGTTGCTTTATGTAGAATGGTATTCATATTGATTTATTTTTTAGTCTTCCCATTTATTCAATTCATATTAGTTAAATTAATATTATATAGACTATATTTTTTAAATAAATTTTTAGTTTAAAACTAGCCATTACCCGCGGTTTCACACGCGTACGGAATGAACAAGTCTTTGTAAAAAGAAATAACTTATGAAACATATGGGTTATCCTATATAACAAGTTTTCCAAATTTTTTGAAACACCCTACTTAACTATAAATCCACCAATCCCGAATTTATTTCACCCAAATTGCAAGTGCTTATAGGCCAACCTATATAATAATTTTATTTGACATTTTTTTGAATCACCTTGTAAAACTGTAACTCTACTTCACCCTATAGTGCAACCATCCTGTTTATGCTGCTGTTTATTTGTGACCCAATATAACTATTTTTTTACACCTGCTTATAACTCAACTCCACCCTATATTTCGGCTATGCAATTGCTTACGGTCTCCGCTATATAACAATTATTTCTGATATTTTTGAGCCACCTTGTAAACTACAATTTCTATCTACCCTCTAAAACTATAATCTTGCTTCGCCCCATGCTTCAAGTATTCCATATAGTAGGATGCAACTGTTCATGCCCTATATATCAATTTTTTTAAACTTTTCGATCCATCCTAATGGAAATACCTATGGAACCCTTGGTGTGACACAAATGTAAAAACACAGTTTGGCACCCTAACACCAAATCTTTATTTAAACACTCCCCTAAACTGCATCTGCTTTTGGGCTAATACATAACAACTTTAATAAAAAAAATTAACCGCCTTGTATAACTATAATTCGACTTTCATCTATATTAACACCATACTGTATATACTGCTGCCAATCAGTCAAATATTATAACTTATTTTTGAACCATCCTGTATAATCATAATTTTACTCAAAAATACTTCAACCACCCTGTATGTTTATTTGCTTAGGAGCCACCAAATATAACATTTTTTAAACATTTAACTATCACTCTGCTCCACTCACTATCTTATCTACGCAACTGCTTATGGATTACTATATAACCATTTTTTAACCACATCTATAACTATAATTTTACTTCGATCCACGTTTCAGATATTGCATATATGCAACAGCTCATGTTCTATCATACAAAAAAAATTATCCAACCTTTTTACTTGTTAAACTATAATTCCACTCCACCCCTTATTTTAAGCACCTTGTATATGAAACTACTTATCGGCCACCCAGTATCACATTTTTTGTACCTCGCTGTAGAACTCGATAAATCGATTAGTGCCCAATATATTTCACCAAAACTGCAAGTGCTTATGAGGCACCCAATATAACAATTTTGTTCAGCATTTTTTTGAATCACCTTGAATGTATGACAACTACCCTGTATACGTATTGGTCAACCAATATAACATTTTTTCATGAAGTTCTTAGTGTCCTTAATATCAGTAAGATCACAGGAATTTATTAAGCCAGATAAGCAACGTATATAAGGAATATTGAAAATATTTAACAATTAAACTTTATCAAAAGCAATAATTTCGATTTCTTATGTTAAGAACATGTCAAATATTTTTTAATACTTAACTATAAGACTTCTCCACCCTATATTTCAACTATCCTATATGTGCAACTGATTATGAGCCACGCTATTTCACAATTTTTCCTCATATTTTTTAATCACATTATAAAGTACAATTTCTCTTCACACTTCATTTAAAGCACCCTACATTTGCAAGTTTTTGTAAACTTGTTTGAATCACACTGTGTAACTATAACTTTACTTCGTCCCATATTTCCATAAATGCAACTGCTACATAACACAATTTTTCTACCATTTATTACCCACCCTGTATAATTATAATTCTACTTCACTCAATATTTCAACAATCTTTGAAAAAGCAACTATTTATTTGTCACCCAAGATAACATTTTTGTACCACCCTGTATCCCAAAAATTCTACTCCACCCTATATTTCAACTATCCCGTAAATGGAACAGCTTGTAGATCATAACAATTCTTTAAAATATTTTTAAACCCACCTGTATAGCTGCAATTATACTCCGCTACATATTTCAACAATCCTATATATGCAACTACTTGTAGATATAAATTAATTTTTTAACCACTCTATAAACTATAATTCCACTCCACCTCATATTTCAACCACCCTGTATAAACAACTTCTAACATTTTTTCAGAACTATAATAACTCAAGAACATAATTCAAAGATCCTAGCTGCTTACATAACCCATTTTTTTCCAAAAAAAATTATCTAACCTGTATAAATATTCTACCCTTAATTCAAACATATTGTAAATGCAACTACTTATGAGCCAAACAATATATAAGTTTGATATCCACCCTATATAAATATAATTCTACGCCGCCCGTTTATGAACCACCTGGTATATGCAAATATTTATGTGTTTTCTTATGTCAACTTAAATGTCATAAATCAAACTTTCAATTTTGCAATTTATATTTTCATTACATATTTTAAAGCCATTAACAACGAAGTCAGAATCGACTTTGAAACGTTTAGTATTTTCTTCCAATATACAGCTTTTTCAATTCAATTGTGGTGTTATTCCCAAGAAAACTTAAAAATAATCAACTATTTATGGCCCACTAAAAATAACTTTTTTGAACCACCTCGTATAACTAATTCCACTCCCCCTTATTTCAACCACATTGTATATATGCAGCTGCTTATGATACCCCTAATATAACTTGTTTTTAGATTTTTTAAATCCATGTCATTCCACTCCGCACTAAGTTTCCTATAAAATGACGGTTTTAAAACGAAACATGTTACATTGGCATATTCGGAATTTTGAATAAAAGCTAAGCTGATTCAAGTATCTAATATTTGGTGCTTGCCGTAGAAGTTTTTTCGTTATATCTACCGTTTCTGTCAATTTAGGGAGATAAAATATCTACCAGATTTTAAGTCAAACTATTGGCTTTGCAACAAAAAATCAGTTGAGTAGTTCTTACGTGATACCCGGACAAACAAACAGACAAACTTACAATTTTATAATAGTATAGTATAGTTGACACTTCTAAAAAAATGCGATGTGCATTTATTGAGGTGTGCTTTTCAGACAATGTCATATTACGTTTATGTTCTGCATTATATTACTAAAAAATGGTTGCCCTAAACATGTTCCTTACCATAATTGTTTTTTGGGTTATTTTCGAAATAGTTTTTGTTCAAAAAAAATTTTGGTTTGTCACTTTGATCACCATCATTAAGATAACAGTTCTGTGTTTTCATATCCACAGGATATTGGCATGTTTTGATGTTTATGGTAGAAGTTATAGTTATTTATATATGCTTGGATTGCAAATTGTTTAACTGATTAGTTTTTGGTTGTTGTTGCTTAATGAAGCTGAGTTAGGTCTGTATGTGCCAGATTTTTTTGTTTTTCTTCTTAAAATAAAAAAGGCAACATTTATGTTCTGTAAATTGTTGGTCTTAATTAAAATGCAAGAAATGATTTTTAAGTTGCAAGGAAGAATATGGATCATGTCTTGAAATTGTCTCATTCTAAGCATTCATGCTTAACTGAGTGATTTGTTCCCCAATCAAGCAATTTTGTTGTGGGTTTTTTCATTTATCAGTGGGATGGGGTAAAGATTTTAATGTGAGACATCCAACAGGGTCACTTGTGAGAACAATTTGACAAACTAATAGGGGCTGCTGACTCACGTCAATTTGAGCCTGTTTTTCTGTCTTGTTAAATTTTGTTAATTACATCTGCAAGTAATTTTTACTTGGTTTGTTTGGAGTTTACCAGAAAATGTTATAGATTTACCACATTCTCTGCAAACTTATATAAGGGCTGAGAGATTCCAAGGATCTCTAAAGTGAAATTTGGAATGTCTGATGACAAGGATTCTATGAATAAAACACATTAGACAGTTAGGCACTCTATCAGGAAATTTAATTTTAGAATCAAGAATTAGGAATACTGGCATATTATTATCTGTGGCCTTAAAATTTTTATGTGTTCTTGGGAAATAACACCATAATCGAAACATAAATCTGTATATTCAAGGAGCCAGCTTAAATGTCATATATCAAACTTTCATTTTGCATTTATATTTTCAATACATGTTAAAGCCATTGAAAATGAGGTCAGAATAGACCTGGAAACGTTTGGTCCTTAAATATGCAGATTTTTGTTTCTATTGTGGTGTTATTTCCCAAGAACACATAAAAATAATCAAGAATATGCCACAAATAACATTTAGAAGACAACCATGGTCATATGGAGAAATACAACAGCCAATAAAAGTGTGCCGAATTATCAGATACCATCAAATCCAAATATTTTGCAAAATTTGTAGGGCTCTAGTTGGTGTAGCAGTTTACATGGTTTCAGCATTGCTGTTACTTTAATCAAATTTGCACAATAAATTGAAAATAACTTTGTAACAAAATAATAGAAAATACAATTTAGACAAATGTCTGGCATACCAGTGAGTAAAAAATTTTCTGCAAAAGTAATAAATATGAAGCAAATATGAAATAATAAAGGTTGAAGTGTATTAAATTTTTAAAGATGTGCTTAAAAAATAGGTGAACAGAAAAATAAATAATTCTTGAAATACAGAGTTGTGAAAATTATTTCACAAAGATAATAGGGAATATCATATAATTTTAAAGTACCTAATGAAGAAAGTGGTAATTTAAAAATTAGTAAAACCATAAAACTTTAATTCTGTCTTATGTAATTGTTCCTCTCCTAAGACTGTTTTTCAGTAGGGTTGTCAGTTTGAAGTATAACATTTTATTAACAAAAAATTGTGTTTAAGCTCAATAGATATATGCTTCTAAAAACTGTGTTATAGAATTTCCCACTTAATAAGTAAATATAAAGGAACCCACCTTATCTTTATGCAAAATGGGTTTTGGTCAAATTTGCTGAATCTATAGTATGATGTTGTTTTTGATGTGTAGAACAAAAGTTGTCATGGTCACCAAGTTCAAAATTGCTTCATTTTTAAGATATGAGACGCCAAGTTGTTCTGCTATCTGACTAACTCTTGATAATATGTAAACCTTGCCCCAACATTAAAAAGAAACAAATACCAATAAAGATGAGTTAAAATTTTGTAAAAATGATGTAGAATAATAAAACATAACCAAATTCGATCTACGATAGGGCACAAAACACATTTTTGGCCTGACCGATAAGCCATTCGGACGATAAACGCTTATTTTTTTATTGTTAACCAAGACGATTGACGAATGCCTTATAAGTTACGTTGCGAATATACATCACTCCGAGAATTATGATCTGAGTGACAATAATCTAACCCAACCATTTTATTAGGATAATTATTAAAGAGACATATTTTTGCAAAAGTAAAGTGTCATAAAATTAGGACTTCTTTAACTCCTGTAAAAAGAATCGAAAATGGACTGATTGTTGCATTAGTGTTAACCTCAGTGTTAATCATCAGTTACTTTTTATTACTAATATACTAATAACACTATTTAGTTGAATTGTTGTGTCACTTTATTCATAATTCTTGGAGTGATATATCATTGCTCTGTTACTTACCTATAAGTTATTTATTAATCACATGTTAACCAAGCCAATAAATAAGAGCCAGTCATCCTGAATAGCAAACAGGTCTGATCGGCCCTAGATGTAACAAGCTTATTGTTACGAAATTTTCCCAAAGCCGACCCTGTGTCCTTTCAGCACGACAACAAACGCTTTACGATAAAAAAATACGATTCTCGAAAAGACTCGGCAGCGGAAGGAGCGATGATTATTTTCTACTGGAGAATTCCACGGGGATTATAAAAGAAGCACGCCACGATCGCAGTTGAGTGATACCGCGTCGACTAGCTTATATGGGCTTGTTATTGTATTTGAATCAGATGTTTTGAATGTAAATAAAGTTCTAGAAAAGTGACAGTGCATATTAGTTGTTATAATTTTCAATTGAACCCACGAAGTATATTGCAATTTGGTGTTAGAAGTGAAGGATTAAGTGCAGTTAACATCCTAATTTGATTTATGGAAACTCGTAGTATGGACGAAACTACCAAAAAAATAGTCAAGCAGGTTACAGAGGGACTGGACGAAAAAATTGCACAGATTCTAGAAAGACGTGACAAGAAGGAAAAACAACATCAAGAAGAAATTCAAAAAAGGTTAGTGAAATCTTTTGATGATAAGCTTAAAGTTGAATTAGGAAATCTTGTCACTAATATCGATGAAAAACGTAAAATAGAATTAGAAAATCTTGTTTCCACGATGAAAAGTGAACAACAAAATCTTGTTTCCACGATGAAAAGTGAACAACAAAATCTTGTTTCCACGATGAAAAGTGAGCAACATAATTTAATTGAGGGATTATTCTCGAAATTGAATGAACAGAGACAAATTGATTTTAAAATATCTGAAGAAAAACGAGAAAATGAATTTAAATTGTTAGAAGAGAAACGACAACATGAATTTAAGATATTTGAAGAAAAACAAGGCAAAACGGAAGAAAAAAGACAATTGCAATTTGAACAATTAATGCAAATAGTATCGCAAGTTAATGAAACAGTTAATGAAAGAATGCAAATAGTTGAATCAGATATAAAAGAGATAAATGATGACATTAAGACCATAAAAAATACCGTGGATACTCTTGAAACAAAAGTAGATGATCTTGATTCCATCCAAAGCCAGGTAAAATTTGAAATCAGTTCAATTCAAGATACAGTTCAAGATCAAATCAGTTCCATCAAGCAAACAGTACACACTGAAGTACAAGATAAAATCTGTGCCATCCAAAATAAACTAGAAACAGAAATTAAAAAAATGCAACAGGACTTACAGCGAGGAAAATACCAGAACACCGTGAGTACCAAAGGTTCCTTTAGTAAACCACCCACATTCGACGGCAGTTCATCTTGGCCCATGTATAAACGGCAATTTGAGGCCGTGGCTACAGCTAATGGATGGGATAATCATGAAAAATCCACATCTCTGGTAATTTCCTTAAGAGGTCCGGCCCTAGAACTCCTCCAGAGCATTCCAGTCGATGAACAAGGTAATTTCGACAAGATCATCGCCATCCTAGACAAACGTTACGACAATCAATCCTTGAGCCAGGTATACCAAGTCCAACTGAGTGGAAAAACCCAAAAATCCGGTGAAAGCCTCCAAGAATTCGAAGCAGAAATTAGACGGTTAGTTCACTTGTCCTACCCAGACCTGCCAGAGGAAACGAAAGACCAGTTGGCCACACAGAGTTTCATAAACGGCATCAGAGATGTGGAAGTACAAAGAAATTTAAGACTGAGTGGCGTCAAGAAAAGTAGTGAAGCTCTACTTCGGGCTTTGGAAGTAGAGGCCGTCATGAACATGTCCAGGCCGAGGGTCCGAGCAGTTTCCTTCAACCAGGAAGAGTCAGAGTCACAATTTCAAGCGCTGCTGGCTGGTCTGAACAAATTATTAGACCGGTCACAAAGAACTGGCACCAGAGGGGCATGTTACCGCTGCGGACGAACAGGGCACTTCCAACGTGACTGCCGAGTAAGGCTACCGGAACGATCACCAACCAGGGGTAGCCAACAAACCGACCTTACCAACCAGGGAAACTCCAACCAGTCAGCATAAGGGGGCGAATGCTGACTCACCATCCACCAGCCCCCAGGACAGTTTCCATCCGGGGATTCTGCAGAGATAGCGGCAGCCTAGTCATCAGAGGCACCATCAACGGGCGAGCAGTTACCATCACCATCGATACCGGCGCCGCTGTGTCCATTGCCAAGTCCAGGGTTTTGAGAGCATCAGAAATTCGGCCAGTTACCAATAACATCCAGCTCAGAACAGTCACCGGCGAGTCCATGTCCATACAGGATGAGGCAGATGTGCTACAGATAGGGGACAACATGATCCGGCATAGGGTCCTGGTAGCGAATATTGAGGACGATTTTATACTGGGAATGGACCTAATTAGCCAGCATGGATTTATGTTCGACCCGAGATATGATGTTCTTCGGTTCCTGAATGAGGAATTTGTATTGACACGGCCCGTCAACACATCATTCACGCCCATAAAAATTGTGGCAAAGTCTTCAGCTAGAATTCCCGGTCGAACAGAACAGATTATTCATGGGCAGCTAGACAGCAATCCTGGGAGCTGCGTTGGAATGGTGGAGCCCGTACACTCAGCTCATGACTACTTAGTTGGACGGGCTATAGTTAAAACCGGACGAGATATACCAATCAGAGTCCTGAATTTGTCCAACAACGACATCAGAATTACCAATGGTCAAGAGATAGCTTGTTTCGAGCCAGTAGAGACCATCATCAATTGCGAAGAAGAGTACCAGACGTCGGTGAAGGAGACAGGGCCCGATAAAGAGTTCCTACAACAGTTTGCTGACCACTTAACACACTTGACACCAGAGAACCAGAAAAAAGCCAAGCAATTTATCACAAAACACTGGCAAATTTTTAACAGTAAAAATGGAACCACCGGTCGCACCAACATCATCCAGCATCGAATAGATACCGGAAAGGCTCAGCCCATCAGAATACCACCTAGACGACTACCATTGGGGCAACAACAGGCAGTCGAGGAAAACATCGAGTCCATGTTACAAAATGGAGTTATTGAGCCATCCAGCAGTCCATGGTCTGCTCCCGTCGTGCTAGTTAAAAAGAAGGATGGAACCACCCGATTTTGCGTGGATTACAGAAAGCTCAATGACGTCACGAAGAAAGACAGCTATCCACTACCCCGAATCGATGACACTTTGACCACACTAGCAGGCTCCCGTTGGTTCTCCACACTAGACCTAAAAAGTGGATATTGGCAGGTTGGCCTGCACGCAAACGACAGAGAGAAGACAGCGTTCTCCACCAGTAAGGGGCTGTTTCAGTTCACGGTCATGCCCTTTGGGTTATGCAATGCACCCGCTACATTTGAGAGGCTAATGGAGTATGTACTGAGCGGGTTAACATGGAGGACGTGCTTAGTATACCTCGACGACATTCTAGTCATGGGCCAGACATTCGACGACCATCTGAAGAACCTGGGCGAAGTATTCTCCAGAATTAATAACGCCAACCTGAGACTCAATCCGAAGAAGTGTTCCTTGTTTCAAAAAGAAGTAGAGTTTTTGGGCCACGTAGTGTCCGAGTCAGGAATCCGCACCAACGAAGACAAGATAGAAGCCATCCGCGATTGGCCAGTTCCAAGAGACAAACATGAACTCCGAAGCTTCTTGGGCCTATGTTCATACTACCGGCGTTTTGTTGAGGGATTTGCCACCATTGCCGCGCCTCTACATCGGCAGACCACAGAGAAGGAGACGTTCCGTTGGAATCAGGATTGCGAAACATCATTCAGACGACTGAAGGCAGCACTATGTTCCAGCCCAATCCTAGCCTTTCCTACACAGTCCGGCAAGTTCATCTTAGACACCGACGCCAGCAACACTGGTTTGGGGGCCGTCCTATCCCAGGTGCAAGATGGTGAAGAGAGGGTGATCGAGTACTACAGCCGTGGATTCTCGAAGCCAGAAAGAAATTATTGCGTCACCAGAAAAGAACTTCTTGCAATAATAAGGGCTGTAGACCATTTCCACAAATACCTGTATGGTCGCCATTTCTTAATCCGAACAGATCATGCCGCACTCAAATGGCTGCTGGACATGAAGACACCGGAAGGACAACTGGCCAGATGGATGGAGAAATTACAGCAATAAGACTTCAAGGTGGAACACCGTGCCGGCCGGTTGCACAATAATGCCGATGCCCTATCCAGAAGACCCTGTAGAGCGGAATGCAAGCATTGTCTAAAGACGGAACAGCGAGAGGGTATCTCCATCAGGCAGATCCGAGTGCAGGCCAATGAAGACTGGACAACGGAACAGTGCATCCAGGACCAAATGGCTGATCCAGACATCGAACCAATCTTGTCACTAAAAATGAGAGGGGCACCCAGGCCACGATGGGACGAGGTAGCTAGATACTCCGGCGTGCTGAAATCGTTATGGGCTCAGTGGGACTCTCTAAGAGTAGACAATGGAATGCTTAAGCGAGTTTGGGAAAGCGCTGATGGACGAGAAACCAAGTTCCAACTGGTAGTTCCGAAGAAAAAGGTACCAGCCATCCTGACCGAAGTACATGATGGAATTACCGGAGGCCACCTGGGCATGAATAAAACCCTAGACAAAGTTCGCCAGCGGTACTACTGGGTGAATTACTTCGAAGACGTCAGAGCTTGGTGCCGCAAATGTGCCACATGTGCCGCCAGTAAGGGCCCGAAGACCCGGACCAAGGGCAGAATGCAGCAGTACAATGTGGGCGTCCCATTTGAGAGAATTGCCATCGATGTCGCCGGTCCGTTTCCCGAGTCTGAGAGGGGGAACAAATACATTCTGGTCGCAATGGATTACTTCAGCAAATGGCCTAAGGCATATGCGATACCCAACCAAGAGGCAACCACGATAGCGACGATGTTAGTAGAACAACTATTCAGCAGGTTTGGCGTCCCGATGGAATTACATTCAGACCAGGGGCGTAACTTCGAATCGAATGTATTCCAGAAGGTCTGCACGATGTTGGGGATCAGGAAAACGAGAACAACACCATTACACCCACAGTCAGACGGAATGGTGGAAAGATTCAACAGGACCTTGGAACAACACCTATCCAAGGTCGTCAGCAATAACCAGCGTGATTGGGATGAGCATATTCCCCTATTCCTGTTGTCATATCGCTCTGCTGTACATAATAGTACAGGCCTGACACCAGCAAAGGTCTTATTCGGAAAGGAGCTGCGATTACCATGCGACTTGGCATCTGGCTCCCCCGAAGAACCTCCCCAAGACATCGACGACTATGCCGACCAGCTCCGACATAACCTGCTGGCAATACACGAATTAGCCCGAACGCAGATGTTGGCCACCAGTGACCGGATGAAGATGCGATACGACCTCAAGGCCAATTCAGTCGGGTTCCAGGAGAGGGACAAAGTCTGGTTGTACAACCCCCAACGGAGCAAGGGTAAATCCCCAAAGCTTACACCCGCCTGGGATGGTCCATACGAGGTGGTCAAGAGGCTTAATGACGTCGTCTACCGGATCCGTCGAAACCCCAAGGCTAAATTGAAGGTGGTTCATTTAGATCGACTCGCTCCCTACCATGGAGGGGATGTTTCTGATCGGGACGATCAGAATTAAAGGGGGGGGGGCAGTGTTACGAAATTTTCCCAAAGCCGACCCTGTGTCCTTTCAGCACGACAACAAACGCTTTACGATAATAAAATACGATTCTCGAAAAGACTCGGCAGCGGAAGGAGCGATGATTATTTTCTACTGGAGAATTCCACGGGGATTATAAAAGAAGCACGCCACGATCGCAGTTGAGTGATACCGCGTCGACTAGCTTATATGGGCTTGTTATTGTATTTGAATCAGATGTTTTGAATGTAAATAAAGTTCTAGAAAAGTGACAGTGCATATTAGTTGTTATAATTTTTAATTGAACCCACGAAGTATATTGCATTATGTTTCATTATTATAAATAATTATTGCATAACTTCAATTCATTTTCATGAATATTTGTTTCCTTTCAATGTTCGGGCAGTATTTACATATTATCAAGACCCAATCAGATAACACATTGACCTTTCATATCTTAAGAATAAAGAAATTTTGAAATTAGTGCCCATGGGTACATTTTTGCTACACATTACAAAACAACATATACATACATATACAATAGATTCAACTAATCTGACTGAAAGTCATTTTCCTAAATAATATTGGAGGGTGCTTTGTTTCAGAAAACTCATGATAAAAAGTACACAAAAATTCAACTAATTCATTGATAATAAAAGAAATGTAGAAACAACCAAGTTTGGTTTACTCCTTTATGATGACAACATAGAGTTGTCGAAACAGAGTTGAGTGTTTAAAATAAAGGTTTGGTGTTAGGATGCTGAACAATGTTTTTACATTTGTGGCACACCAAAGGTTCCATAGCATTTCCAATATGAGAAATAACTATAGTAAAGCACAACATGACCCAAGAATAGTACTATTTCATTTTAAATAATTTCAAAGTCTATTATAGAAAAACAAGCAAAAAAATGCTAAGAATTTGGCAGTGTGACATTTACTTTACTTGGACCTCTCCATACCCTTTTATGAAAAATTGCCTGCACAATTACTATATTGTTATAAAATTCATTTAACGCTGCCAAAAAAATTTAGAAACTGTCTAAATGAATCACTTTAATAAATACACTGAGAAAACGAAATAAAAATGGCTGTACATAAAAACTATTAACATTGATAGCCCCAAAATTTCGATGACTGTAAAAACACTAAAGTTGACATATTTCAGAGTTCAAATACCAACTAGACTGGCACCTGACAAGACTGGAAAATTCTTCAGACCATTGAATTACATATATAATGACAAATACTTCACATTTGTGAATCTACTGTAATATTAATATCAGTCATGAAAGACATATGTTCTTACCAAAACTCAGATTTCCAATAAAAATTGCTTTAGATTCATCTGGTTTGTCATCAAAAGAAGAATAATGTACCCTCAAATGGTGTCCTTCAAAAAGCGATCCATTCAGAGCTTCTGCCTTTAGAGCATCTTGTTTATTTTTGTACCTGTAACATCATTATAATTAAACTTTCAGAATTAATATGGGATAGCCTTACCTGATGTAACAAATACAATTATTTCTATCTGGATGAAACTCTTGTTTAATAATAGCAATTTTTTTAGGCAACTTTGGATTTGCAACAGGTATTCCCCTGATTCTTATTGAATCAATTATACCATATTTGCCAAAATGTGTCTTAATTTGCTTTTTGGTGCATTTTAGGGGGATGTTTCCAACAAAAATTGTCCTTTCTTTCATTTCTTGGGTTTCAGGCTCTTTCTCCTCTGCTGACTCTATAACAGTTTTTTTCTTAACAATGACTTGCTCACTGTCAGAATCATCACTATCCAACATTTTACTCTCAGATAGTTTTCTTTTCCTTTGTTTCGTACCTTTGACAGTATCTACTGCTAAGAGATTGAGACTTTCTTGTTGTTCTCGATTTTGCTTTTCAAACTTTTTTGCTTTTCTGTTACTTTGTTTAACTTCTCCATTATTTTGCTTATTCTGTTCATCAAGGTTCCTAATATTAACATGTTTTTTAAGTTTCTTTCTAATTACTCTTTCTTCATTACTAATCTGTTCATCAAGATTTGTAATATTAACATGTTTTTTAAGTTTCTTTCTTATTACTGTTTCTTCATTTCTTTCTTCATTACTGATTGTCTCCTTAATGCTTTTTCTTGATTTCTTTGGTACATTGGAATCCGAAGCTAATACTATTTTATTTTTTTTTAACATCATTATATAAATGAATTTAAGCGATCTCCAGATAATATGAAAGTATGTAAATTAAATACTAGAGAAACTCAAAATAAACCAAACTTTTATTCTTGAAAAATTGAATACATTCTCATGTTTAACGTTTAACACATCAAATCAAAAAGAGAAATTTAAACTCTTAACATGGTTTAAATTTACTTATTTTTAGGTTAACATTTCCATATTGCATACTTAAAAAGTTTAAGGTTAACACCATAGAGACACGTAATATGAGTCACAGATCATACAATAAAGATATGAGTGTAGAGAATTTGCATTTGCAAGCACCACGCATCTTAGACCTTAGAGCATTTACTTTCTAGAGATAGCCTGCAGTGCACAAATGTCATGGTAAGACTAAGGAGAGAGGGGGCAATAGAGAGGGCAAGAGTCTATTTCACTCAGTTGGGAGCTGCTTCCAATGAAACACGTTCAGCATGTTGTTCATTGGCTGCTTCCACCCACTAAGTGAAATAGCCTCTTACTGTCTCTATTGCCCTCTCTTTCTAGCATTGCCACGATTTTATGGTTGACAAGTATATCTAGATGGTAAATGATCTAAGTCTTAGACATAGATCATTTATCTTCTAGACATAGCCTGTCATGCACAAATGTCGTGGTAAGATTAAAGAGAGAGAGAGCAATAGTGAGGGCAAGAGGCAATGGGTGAGTTCAGCAGATACAAACTGTTGTGAACGTTTGCTAACGTTTCATGTTTTGTGCTGCACGTTTCATGTTTTGTGCAGCACAAAACATGAAACGTAAGCAAACGTTGACAACAGTTTGTATCTGCTGAACGCACCCTATTTTACTCGGTTGGGAGCTGCTTTCAATGAAATACGTTCAGCATGTTGTTCATTGGCTGCTTCCACCCACTAAGTGAAATAGCCTGTTACCGTCTCTATTGCCCTCTCTTTCTAGCGTTGCCACGATTGTGTGCATGATAGGCTATGGGTATGTTCCGTAATTGGATTTGGTTATTGTAGTTAACGATTTAGGGTTGGTACTTCTGATTCCTTAACTAAGGCAAGGCGCAAATTGAGACGCGTATAGCGCGTGTGAGGTGACATGACACGAGTGTCACACACGTCGCGTGGAGATCCGCATATTGAAAGGCAGTTCGTAGCCAATTGTGTCAGAGAATATATGATTCACGAACGAATAAATTTGATATTTCAATTTGTATTTCTATAATTAGTATCTCTTATATCATAGCACCCTTTTTGAAGTGATACCGCCTCTATGAACGTCTCATCATACCATTTTTCAAAACACTTGGCACGCGCGACACGAGAAACTGTGTCTTAACAACAGCGCGACGCGACCGACAGTAGACGCGTGTCGTGCCTCGCGACTCTTTGTTGCCAATTTGCGCTGTTCCGTTCAATACTAAACGTTACAAAAGTTCGCGCTGTGCTGTGTCATGTCACACGCGCTATACGCGTCTCAATTTGCGCCTAGCCTAACGGGCGATCGTTTCAGCACCAAAAACGATGGTTAACGTTCAATTAGAGTCAGCTGTTTGTTTGCATATTATCAGATTATTACTGATCAAATATGTCTCTGCGGACTGATTAAACGTATGTATAGGAAATATTAAAATGAATGAAACAAAAGACTAAGGGCGTAAGTACATGCGAACGTTTTTCCGCTGGCGGCATTATTTTAAGGAGTGGGGGAACATTAACTGAGGGGAATGAAAGACGTCAGCGGGAAGCCGAAGAAGTTCGTTTGTTTTAACTTTTTTGCGGAAGACGCTGTCAAAACCGCCATATTTGAATACTGCTTTGACAATACAGTTAAAGTACATGAATGAAATTTGTATATTATGTAAATATAAATGCAAGTAACGGTAATTCATTATTGGAATAATTAATTAATACATTGTCAATGGAATTCGGACAGATATTAGTGAACATGTTTATTTATATTTTTGGGTTTCATAACCTAACCTCAAACTAAATGGCCATGGAAAGCCAATTTCGAATATAAAACTTATACAGCGTTCTCAGATATTTTTTTAGCTAACACACAAAAGTTAACTGATCTTTGGTATCATAAAATATTTTATTTAGAGGGATTGTTTAGGAGAAGAAATATCTCACTCAAAATATAAAAATAAATACGTTCTTTACCATCCTTATCAATCATAATAGATATATACATATTTTTTATGATTTTTATTTCTGTTATCTGGTCATACATATATTGAAATAGTAGGTACTTTTCTAACTACAAATACTGTAATATCTTGCATAAATGAATTAAATATTTTCTACAATTGATCGACTTACACTCATTTTATTGTGAAAAATTTCAAAAATAATGTCAAAATAATTGTCAATGATTATTCCTTCCATCTAACTGGGTTTTCTCTCCTCACTTCTTTTTTGTAACATAAGTATTTGACAGCAGTATAGTGTATACTTATCTGTTGTGGAGACGTTTTAACTCGTCTGGAGTCGTTGTTAATTACTGAATGAACTATTTATGCGTAATTTATTGATTTGCTGATTACCACAGAAATGAAAATTACGCATAAATTGTTCTTTCAGTGATTGGCAACGACTCCAGACTTGGAGTTGAAATACTCATATTTGTACTCAGGAAGTCTGTAGAGATGTCTTTCTCTTAAACAACTGTGAGCTGTGCATGGGCGGATCCAAGGGGGGGGCGATAGCCCCCACCGACAGCCTCAAAGTTAGTAAATTTAATATTAAAACGAGGTAATCTTAACTCCAAGAGCCTAGAAGAAGGTCACTTCTATGGGTTTAAACCACAATACGACTATTTTTAATGTAATAGTCCCAGAAATATGAGTTTAAAATTATATTTTGGTAAATTTAGTAAAGGATCCCCCCCTGAAGCATCAAATCCACCCGGAAGCACGAGTCTGAATCCGCCCCTGTGAGTAATACTTGAATCGCAATAAGATAAAGTTACAATTATTTTAATTTTCCATTAGTAAAAATACACAAAGAGAAACAGAGACAGGTAGATAACTAGAGACAGGAATTATATTTCTTAAGATGCTTTCTTTTTTCTATTGTTTATGTTTACCTCATGCTCTAATATACTGTATTTTTCTGTCCTATTTTTTTTTATTTCCATTACATATTTTTGTGAAAGTTCAGAACAATACACACAAAATACATAAAATTGATTGCTACCTTTGAAATAAATGCTAACCTTTTACACCGAAGTTGAATAAAATTGTTTTACACCAGAAATCTAAAATTAAATGGATTGTCACCAAATGGAACGAATTAAATTTGAGTTGCCTAATTTTAATTACACAGTGCCAAACAATTATAACTTGTTTGAAATTGTATAACCCCATGTATTTCTTATTAAGTTGTATATGTGAAAACAAACCTTGCATTTATTTATTAGATTTCCTTTTATCTACATGGGCTGATCCAAGGGGGAGAGCCTCAAAATTGGTAAATTTAATTTTAAAATGAGGTAATCTTAACTCCAAGAGCCAAGAAAAGGTAACTTCTATGAGTTTTGGCCTCAGAACGACTATTTTTAATGTAATAGCCCAAGGAATCTAGGTTTAAAATTATATTTCGGTAAATTTAGTACAATATCGCCCCCCTGAAGCATGAAATCGCCCCCTGGAAGCACGTGACTGGATTCGCCCCTGGAGTTGTGAGGAATACTTTCTGTAAGAGAGAACCAGTTATCCAGGTATTTTTTTCAAATTGCCTCTACTATACTTTGATTCCACTTCAAATGCTTATCCATTACAAAAAATAAGTAAGTAAGGTACCTAATTGTGTTGCAGTTTTTCTCCTGCGACTGACATGTAAATTTCGGGGCAAATAGCTGAAATATTATCTGTTGGTCATATATTCTGTTGTTCGGTTTTAAAAAAATGTCATTTAGATCACGAAAGTAATATGGGTCTTTGAAATGTATTTTTGTAAATAGGTGATTTAAGTATGTACTGTTTCCACGTTCGTAATATTCAAAGAGTATTTTGTAAATCGTGTTAGAGTATAATTTTCGAATTTATAGTTTCTCTAATGTATTATTAAAATTCTTGTCGAAGTGTAAAAAATAACTTTTATCGATCACACAAGAGAAGTTTTCGACATGTACACAACTTGCAAATTTCAAATACTAATAGTTTGAATTTTACAAGTTGTAACTTGTAGAATAATTTTGCTGAATTTCGAAACGAAATTCTACAAGTTACAAAACTAAAAGTTATAAGTTTATTTTGAAACAGGCCCCTGGTAACAAGCTCCGTGACCCCAGCACCCGTAAGTAATGAAATTAAAAGTTTCAAACCCACAATAATTGCGCCTACTGGGCGCGTTATAAAAACGTTTTGAACAAAATTGCGCGACATTGTGTTTTCAAGATATTCCAAAAAATAATCGGGGTGCTGGACAATTTTTTCACCCCTGTTTTCAACAATGAAACAGTCTTAATTGTAATTATTGTTTGTATCAATCGACGGCGCGTGTCGAAATCTATATGTCTAAAGTGTTACATTTGCAAATATCCAAATAATTAAATTGTAAATGAAAAATTATATATATATTTGTTTGTGGTAAATGTAAATCACAGATCACAAATCGCAATATTGGATTATTGCTGGCATAAGTTGTATAACCCACGTGACACGAAGAAGAAGGACCTTTATATGTCACATGACACAATGTCATATAAGTCATAGTCATATATATTTCTCTTTGTATGATCTGTGATCTGTGATCTCCACATTACTTTAACAATTTACACATAGACAAGAAGAATTTACAAGCAGGTTAACATTTATCATTAGGTGGAACTTTATGTTTATTATTTATGAGATAATTTATGTATATACACCACTGTATGTTTATGAAGATTTTAGTAGTTTATATATAGATTAAAATTCCAACGCTCGATAATGGCGAAAATTTAAGATCCCTTAAAGGTCTTCAACAAAAATAGAACAACAGGTGGTGTGAGTATGGTCGCTACCTTTTTTTTAAAGAAAAGAGTAATTATACTTTATATTTACTATGTAAGGTAAAAAATAAAGTGCAGCATTTTAATGGCCTACATCACAATACAATAATAAATTGAAAAATAAACCTAGAAGTAAATGGATAACCAGGAGAATTAAAACATCAAGTCTAATAAAAGAATAATTGTACAGGATATGGAAGTTTGAGCCAAGAGTCAAGTAATGATAAAGTAAGAATGTAACACAAACAGTTTGTTAAAATACTTGAGGTGATATATGAGGCTAAATTAATGCATGATAAGAAGTTGAAATGTGTTATGATAACAATAAAAATAATAAACAATAAGTTAGGAAACTAGAGTATGAATGAAAAAGCTATTAAGTACATAATAAATAATAATATGAACAAAATAACTAATAAAACAGGAACTGGCAACCCTCTAAATGAAATCTTTGCTGAAAGTGGAACGGAGAAATGTGAAAAAAATACAGCAGCCATCTATCTGTAAATTAAGACTACCAACAAAAAGCCTAAATCTATATTTCTTAATCCTACCACAAATAATGAAATAAATAACAATATACACAAATTAAAATTTAAAAATGGGGGTGTCAACAATATAAGTGCCAAAACTATTAAAATATGTATATTCAATTGAACCAATTGTACTTATTATAGCAGATATTGTAGCTATTTACAAAAGCAATGTGAGATGCCTTTCGTCTAATTATAGACCCTTTTCCATGATATCAAATTTGGGAAATTTTTTTGAAATATGTACAAATGACTAATTGGATTTATAAACAAATTTAAAATCATTGCAAATAAATAATTCGGCTTCAAAAAAAATAAGGGAACACAAGTTGCTTTATATTTGATAACCAATTTGGTAATAGAAAACCTAGATAAGAGCCAGCAAATAGCAATTATTTTTCTTGATTTAACAAGGGCCTTCGACATGGTCAGCCATAAAATTTTACTTGATAAATTGGAGAGATATGGGGTTGGAGGGGAAGCTAATAAACTTTTAACAAATTACTTAGAAAATAGGCAACACAGAATTAAGATAGATGAAGATTTTGTTAAATTTTTTACTGTCAAAACAAGGGTTCCTCAGGGAACAATTTTGGGCCACTACTTTTTATTTTATACATTATTGACATCTTGGTGGATATGCCTTTCAATATATCATCTGCAGATGATAATGTCCTTATCTCAACAGATAAATCTTTAGAGGGAGTTCAAATGAAAATGAATGAGTATCTCGACCACATTTTTGACCAGCTTCTGTTAAACAAACTGCCCTTAAATACAAAGAAAACTGTATGTTTGACCTTTGGGAATTATTCTGATTGAAATATTTAATACACAAATAAAAGGTAGTATCATTACTAGAGTACAAACCTTTAAATATTTAGGGATTATTTTTGATCAGAATTTAAAATAAAATATTCATACATTATTAATAAAACCAAATATATTGTTTTATTTTTGTCAAATTATCTAGATTAATGAACTGTGAAACCTTTAGAATGATATATTATGCCTTATTTCATACCATAATTAATTATGGAATAATAACATGGGGAGGGGCCTAAACAAACTTTAGAATCTTGTCCAAAACCAAAAACAGGATTTTGAAAGTAATAAATAATAACACACGTGTACTTATGGCTAAATCTTAGACAGCAATCTCAAAAAAAGAAAAATAAAAGAATATATTTTTAATAACAAGTAAGGATACATTTGTGAAACAAATTGTGAGTACACAAAATTTGGCTTTTTTAATTTTCTTATTATTGTGTTGTTGTTTGTTTCTTAAATATTTTGATAATACAACATGCATTTCATCCAGAATAAGGGGGTACTAAGTTTTGCATTAATTAGTATTGTGTTAATGCTAAAAAATTAGCAATACTTGAATAGAATGTAGTCAATAGTGTTTTAGTATAGTAGTTTATATGTCTATATTTTGTATGTTAGTATGTATGTTTAGTCTTAGGTTTCATTACCTTTGTAAGATTTGCAATAAATATTGTGTTTATTGTAAATTTTCAACTGGAATAAAATCTGAAAATAAAGTATTTTTTATTTAACACTTTTTCATACATAAATATTTTTTATTTCTTACAGCTTAAAAATAATTGTTACTAAATAATGTTAAACATCTTTGCACTCTGTATCCACATTAAGATATATTAATAGCTTACTCCTTATTAAATTTAGGGGTGCCCTATTTTTTTCCTTCAATCACTTAGCTTTGATCAGAGAAAAAACTATATCTGTAAATGCTAAATTTGCGGGAACTGATATCAGAAATGAAATTTTTTTAATATATTTATAAAATCATTACCTTGTAAAGTTTGTCACAGTAGATATAATGAAAAAACTTCTACCATGTTGGATAACACAATTACTCTATTGATGTCATCACAAGCACTAATTATTAGATACTTGAATCAGCTTAGCTTTTATTCAAAATTTGGAATATGCCAATATAACATGTTTTGATTAAAAAAAATCAACTGATATATCAAGTGTAATTTTACAGGGTGTTCTATATATAGGAAACTTAGTGCAGAGTAGAATGACATGGATTTAAAAAAACTAAAAAAAAGTTTGGTTTGTCATCCCATAAGTAGCTGCATATAGACAATGTGGTTGAAATAAGAGGGAGTTGAATTAGTTATATGGAGTGGTTCAAAAAAGTTACCTTGAATTAGCCATAAATGGCATATACCTACTAGGGGGTTGAAAAACATACAGAGTAGAATTATATTTTTCTAGGGTGGACAACAAAATGCTATAATTGTTAGCTCATAAGTAGTGGCATATAGAATTTGATTGAAATAAGATTAAAATATTTATACAGGGTGGATAAAAAAAATCGAAGACAAAAATGTGATATGTAAGCAGTTAGGATCCTTGAATTATGTGGTGAAGCATAAAATATTATCTAAAGAAATATAATGTAATAATAGTCATTGAAAGACTTTATTAAGGTGAAACTATAGAATTTTGCAAAATATAGAGTCAACAATGACTGAATTACCATTTCTCTGTAAATATATTTTGATATCACAAAAAATCTTCAGTAAATCACACATTAAATTATATCAATGGTGCAATTGAAACAAATAAATATACTATATTGCTAAAGAATGACAGAAAACGAAAGTGTATACACACCCTTTTGAATCCAAAATGCTACTGCTTAGTTTTTCCTATTTCTACATGAATGAATATATTATTAAATGTGTAGGTGGCAGATACATAATAATATAGAATGGTAAAGATTTAATAGCAATCTGTTTATTCAAATATGCACTATACAAAATATTGAACAACATTTTTTTTACTTTCTAACAGAAAACTCTGTATCTATACACAGATTTTTATTCAATGTCTGTTTATTTTAAATAAATGTAACTGGACTTTGAATAACAATTTGTGTAGCTTAGAACCATTTAGATATACATATTACTGATGCACATAAAATAAAATTGCTAAAGATATATTAATATTTGATACATTTTTAATACTTTTGCTTAAATTATTATATTCTTTCCACATTCCAGTGAGGCTACGGCAATATGCAACATAATGAGATTTGCTGAAAGATGATTCTGGTGGCTTGTGGCTTATTATACCAGATAAGACATATGATTTATCACCAAGGTTTAAACATTTTTGAATTTGTTCAATTTGAACATGTAGATTATTGTCTTCAATGTCTATCATTATGTACTCCTTGAATTCATAACTGGTTTGTGTAATCTGTAAACACCTTGGGCAATTTGTGGGAACTTTTTTTGAATATGATTGTAATAAGTTTTTACTTAATATATCTTCATTTGAGACCTTAAAAATAGATGTACTAGAAACATGATCACGTATTTCAATTTTACCACAAGTACAAGAAAACATTTCCACAAAGCTAGGATTATTGTGCATTAATGTGGAAAAATAAAATCCAATTTTATTTGGACAATAAATGTTATCCCCATTCAAGTGTCCAACTTCTAATAATATGCTCAATCTACTCTTGTAAAAAGCTTTGATGTTCTGAGTGCTAGCAAAATCTACAACAGTTTTCAAAAATGAATTTTGACACAGATTTCTTGCATTATTTTTCATGTATTTACTAAATTTCGAGTAATTAGTAATTGCATGGACTAAAACCTCAGCAATGGAATCCAAACAGGATGTGTTTTGGAGAGCATATGATTGTTTTTTTATTCTTTGCATTGACAGTTTACTTCCATTCCTTATTAATTTTGGTCTTGGCTCATTTTTTGTTCCTTTGCATAATAGGCATGTACTTCAGGAAATGCAGAGCAATATTTGGATATTTTTTTGTGTGCAGTTTGTGGTGTAATATTTTTTTTGTTATGTATTGTCAGCGATGTCTTGCTATAGGAATGTTCTTCATTTATCCACTGAGATGAATGCTGCATGAAATCTGTGTTATAATGATCAATAACTTCTTGAGAGTCATCACTTCTGAAAGCTGAAGTAACATTCTCAATTTGTTGCAAATCTTTAATGTCACATGATTTTTCATTTTCAAGATTAATTTGTTGAGTGGTTGCCAGTTGTTCTATTTCTTGGTTGCTTAATTCTCCTTTTCCCATCCAATTCTCTTTTAAA
This sequence comes from Octodonta nipae, assembly GCA_034190945.1. Taxonomy (NCBI): domain Eukaryota; kingdom Metazoa; phylum Arthropoda; class Insecta; order Coleoptera; family Chrysomelidae; genus Octodonta; species Octodonta nipae. Next base: position 152,563,214 of record CM067216.1, read on the forward strand.
TCCAAATAGTTATGAACGGATACAATAGTTGGTGAAGCTGTTTCATAAAATGGATTATTAGGGTTTCCTGACAATCTACAATGTTGCATTGATTTTTTCAGGTATTCAGCATGTTTCATAATAAAATGTTCAATCGGTAATTGCTCATTATTTTTAACAAAATCATTTTGCATAGATAATAAATGTTTCTCTCGCACCATCGATACTTCAAAACGTAAATCTACTCCAGTTACTGACATAAAACTAGTCCACAATGGAAAGGTAGACAATAAATCAGTTAAGGTATTTAAGAAATTTATGTTTTGGTATGGATTTGAGTCCTCTTTTGTACATATAGATTTAAAATTTTCCTTAATTCTCATCTGAATTTGTACCAAGGATGAATGAATTTCATTACTTGTTTTATATTTAGTCAAATTACTGCAGGCTAATTTGGTAGAATAAATATCCTTATTCATAAAAGTATCTTCATATTTATCGATGGATTCCTGACATTTTGTTACTGCATCATCATTGATCAATTTTAAAATATTCATCTTGGCACCAGTTGTGCAATCATTGTGATTGGGACTTAACAATAGAACAAAACAGTTATGAAGTAGAGTTTGAAATTCGGAGAAATTCGTCATAATACAAATATTTATGAAGCATTTGTAATAAAACATTTTAACTATTTTCAAGTCATCATCGAAACAGTCATCAATAATACTTTTCATGTGTTTGATAATTGGTGCTGTATCCACTTTTAAAATAGAATTTGGTTTAATATGAGAAATATTTTGCAAAAATTCTAGACAAATTTCATTATACTTTTTACAATTAGGTATAGTGATTCAATGCCTTGCAACAAGCATCTATTATTTCCAATGTTGGTATTGTAACTAATTCTAATGGTGCAGGTATTTTCGTTCGGAACCACTCACAAATTGCATAGTTAATGAAATCCTTATCTTTCCTTTCAGTAACTGCTTGCCAAAAGCTAATATATTGGTCATTTGTTTTTCCAATGATAGAGATATATAAAATATCATTAATTTGAATGTTATTTATTAAAGCTGGTTTGATAAAAGCGTCTGTTACAACGATTACCACTGGGAACTCGTAACGAGTTGGGTACGTTTTCCACATGTCAACTTGCTCAGGCCAGTGGTACAAAACAAATAATGGAGTGGTACTAAGTTCTTTAACAATGGGATTCGTAAATTCTTCTGTCAGTAAGATGTCCAGGGCCTTACCAGAATCTATTAAAGTTTGTTGAATACTATTTCCCAAATCTTCTACTGGCTGATCATTTGATGTTTTACCAGCTAATAACTGACTAGTTATACCATTACGATTCTGATAAATTCTCATATATAAATTGTGCCTTTTAATACGATTATCCAAAGAATTTACTGCTGCCATCCAGATAGGATCATTCTCTAATTTTAAGAAAACTTTATTTCCATCGAAATAAAAAATATTCAGGTCTCTCAAACATTCTAATATTGTCTGATCTGAAACAGTTGCTTGAGATCCTCTTGTTTTTTTATTAGCGTGAATCTCCATAATAATTGTATTTTCAAAAATGGGAATTAATGTAATGTTTAAATTTAATGGTTTAAACGTACATCAATGAATAATTCATACGTATATATAATGTTTAAAAGTTGTTAGTGAAATAATGGGAAATAGCCAGTTATTTATTTGGATTGGTTCTTGGTTCTGAAGGAAATTACAGGGTCAGCATTCAGTTCAAATTAAGTAAACAAATTGTAATGAAACACACTTGAACAGTGCTGCCGGATCGTGCGATCTGAAAGTCGGTGAGCACTGGGATATATTAATGAACGCCTTTAATCGTTGATTAAATTTTGTTATCTTACAGTCGGTGATTAATTGGAAATTTGTTCAGAATAACATTCTTCAGCTTCTTTTTGTACTATGACTTAACGCAGGGTCCTGTGGACAAAATCGCCAATAAAAAGTCTATAGGAACCTAATGTGTTTTTGTCGCTGTCATTCCACAAACATCCGAACAAGTTTCTAAGCGAAACATTAAGTTACATATTTTCAATATATCCGTTTCAAATTTTCTGAGTATGAAAATACCATTTACATTTTTTATTCTATATTAGCGTAAGATCCAGAATTCTAAATAGACTATAATAGAAACACACACATTCTCTTAGGTTACGTCCATATAAATTCATACGCTTGCGGAATGCATTAAAATATTAAAAGCCCATACATTCCAAAAAGAAAACTTGCTAAGTATATTGGAATAGCAGATAGATTCCGATAGGTTCAAAAATTGTATTTATCTGGCAATTTTTCTTTCCAGGTAGACTGCATGCAAACTGTTATTAAGCCGGCTACAGACTCGCAGCGAGAACCCCCGAGAAGCGTGAATGTGATCAGTTTGACGTCGCCTCGTTCTCGTGCTCACCTGTTCTCCGGTCGATGTCGGTTTTGTTGCCGTTTCAAAGTGTTTCTCGGGTTAGAAAATACATCGTCTCAACGCCATGAGAAGGCCGCATGAGTGTATATACCTTCTCGGTTCTCGCGCAATACCTCGGCAAGACTTCTCGCGTGAGTCTGTATATACCTAGCTAGTATTACAGTTTCTATAGTTCTAATAATAATAATAATAATATGCAATTTTTAGAATATGAATTGATTCCATTATTTCAGAAACCAATTAACGAAATTGGGCGTATAGTAGCTCATTTTGTAGGTTTTTCATTCCTCTTCAACATTGCGCATAGTAGCAAACACGGTTTAATAGGTGGATTTAGTGTAAAAGGTAAAAAACTAAATTTTTACCGATTTTTCATGCAATTTTTGTTATAAACCAAAAACGCATCGACAAAAAATGATGAATTTTATGTCGGTTAGTCATGTTTTATCATTAAAACACGTTAATGTTGGTTTGGTTCTACTATTAATTCTGCCAACAAAAGGTCTTTTTTTCCCGTAAATTACCGGAGCCAAGTTAAATGGGTAAAACAACTTGCCAGTAGGTAGAAGTGGCAGCATTGCCACATAGTTTCAGTATACTTTAAATTATTGCTCCCAAGGCGGGCTGACTTTTGGGAATAACAGAACGTTCTTTAAGTTCTAACAGCGCGTAATTCCAATTCGATGGTCCTTCGATTCTCTATCGAATGAACTACTTCATAAGGGCCATTTTTATAATGACCCATTTTTAGTTGGGCGGTATTTGAACTTAAACGAGGAAAGTTAAATTGTAGATATTATTTTAGTTCTTTCTTCTTTCAAAAATTATGAAGCTTGAAGCTTTAGTAGAGTAACTAGTGTGTAAACGATAAATATATACATTTAGAAATGGGTCAAAAACCTAAAGTTACTTTCAGTAAAAGGTTTAAAATATTGAAAAGTCTTTCTATATTTTATAAAAATGGAAAATTAAAAGTGGAAAAAGACAATGTATGGAAAAAAGCGTGTATGCTTTTGGGAGGTGAAAAGGAAATTAAAATACACAATTTATATTTATCAGTACTAGCTAACAAGCATGGAATTCTTGATAAGTTAAAATGTCATCATAAAGTGTCTGATATTTCTAACCAGATTCTTGATTTGAGTAACAGCAGTGAAGATGATGATTGTTCCAATAACAAATTTATCCTTCATAAGATACAAAGTACTAAGGAGGTTGAGTTTGGGAAATTCAACATTCCCATGCAAAAACAAAATCCTTTGAATTGTAATATGTATGAATTTGATATTCCAATTTCAACCAAAAATTGGAATGCAATTAAACCTATTAAAGTAGACCATGCTGACAAACGTTCTTACAAGCGCTTAAATTATGGGTGGTCTAATGTAATAGCTAAGCAATTGTATTACTATGATAAACAGTTTGGGTGTGCCATTTCTTTTAAAAAACAACATGTATATTCCATGGAGGATGGTCCCTTTTTTGATTTCTATGGATTATGTTCAGAATGCAAAACTTTTCTTTATGGTGTTTGTTCTAATAATTATAATGAAAATAGTGAATCAGTTATTATAACAATAAAAACTTATGACACAAGAAACATACCACATATAAAGAAAAGAAAGTTTGCTGGTGTAGCAGCAAAGCAAGGCAACAAAGATCTTCGATTTGTAAATGCCAAACACTATAAGCAACGAAAAACAATAAAACATATGAAATATGGAGATGTGGAACCAGCTTTCCTGCAAAGAACATATGTATACCGCAAAGCAAGACAGAGGGCAATTAGAAAGATCTACCACTATCTGGTCCCAAACAAGTCTATGATTCATTGCAGTACTTGATGCAGTCTGTTAATGCAATAAGATCAGTTCAAAAATATCCATTTGCTTTACTATACTGGACTGATGAGCAAATTAAGTTAATGAAAGTTATATATAGATGCAACTGGAGGTTTTGTAAAGTCTATCAAAATGCCAGGCCATACAACAAATTATTTGCTGTTGTATGTTGCAGTGGTAAGTGTTTCAGGAAAAGTAGTTCCAGTGCTTCAAATGATTACAGAGAAACATGATACAAACAAGCTCAAGTTTTTTTTATTAGATGCTCTCCGTTCTGGAGCACCTGTTCCACATGAAACAACATGTGATGGCTCTCTGGCTTTATTAAATGCTATATGTTTAGCATTCAATGAATATACATATACAGAATTTCAAAATCACTGTTTGAGATTTTTAACAGGTGAAGTGACAGAATTGAAACCTTGCTGTGAGATTGGACAAATCTCATGTTATTAAAGCAGCATTAAGGTGGAAATGTTTTACAAGAAAAGACAAAAGAGTAAAGGATTTTTATGTTCGTTGCATTGGTTATGCACTGGATATTTCGTCATTAACAATGCTATTTGATTTCCTTTTGTCAATTTTTATAATATCACACAGCAATGTTCTTGAAGAAAATTCCGAATGTGCCACCAGGGTAAATCAATTGCAAGTCAAGATACAAACTTTCATTTATGAAGATTTAGATGATCAACAATTAGATATCACTGTAGAGGAATTCCAGGAATTAACAGGTGTTAATAGTACAGTCAAAAACCACTTGGATCAAATTTACAGAAAATCATTAACATTGCTTAGTTATAGTGAAAATTGGAAATCCAAACCAAATATATTTCACTGTCCAAAAATTAAAGAAAATATATATTACTTATTTTCCCAGTTTCCATCTTTTACAAACATAATGGTACCTCACTATAAATCTAACAATAAAGTACCTACATCCTCTATATGTGAAGAATACTTTAAAGATAGAAAAAATAATAACACATTGTCATATCCAATTAATGCCAACAAATTTCTCTTGAATGATCTGCAAGTAATAAATGCATCAGTCATTCAAGAAAAAGCACATTTGAAAACAAATGCTAAAAGAATGGATAAGGATCTGGCAATTCACTACAAAAAGAATGAAACCAGTTTTAATTCATCAAAATCACATTTACAAGAGAAAGGGACTGCAAATGTACCTACAATAATAACCAATGGAAACCTGTTAGGAACTGTAATTCATGAAGGTGAGGAAAGAAGATTTATAAATACTTGTCCGTTTGATTCTGTCACTGAAATATTAACTTTTGGATATATAAATAATAATAATATAAAAAATTTTATCAATGAAAATCAAACTAATTCTTACCTTATGGCAGTAAGCAATTATGCTAAAAATTGCGATTTAGAACAGTTATTTAATGATAGAGCTAAACTTTTATATCCATACAGGTACAAAATTCTGTCTGCAGGAACTATTATTGACTGTCAATCCAACCTTAACGAGCTAATTGAGAAGTTATTGCCTCAAAACCCAAACACATTAATTAGTTGTAAAAAGTCATGCTCATATTGTACTTTCAGACGACAAACAAATTTCAACATGATGAGAATAAATCATGATATACTGAGGGACACTGTAGTCTTCAATAACAAGATACAGTTAAATAATATTAAAGAAGCTTTCAGGCAAATTTTTGAAAACTCATATTGTGAATGTGTGCTCTGTAAACAAAACACTTGTGAAATTAAGTATGATATCAAATCCATTTTAATCTTAGAAACTGAATATATTTTTTTATCAAATGAAGTAAGTTCAGATAGTACTACTCTGAACTTTCCATTGAGGATACAAATTAACCAACAAGAATTTGAAATATTTGGATTTGTTGAAATTTGTTTGAAGTCAAATCCTTGCCATTACATTCCATACTGTTATTCAAATGGAAAATGGCTAAAGAAAGATGGTCTTGTCAAACAGGTCATTAATGTAGATAAAATCGACATGAATACAAAAATTTCAGCTTTATTTTACTATAAAATTTAACAAAATAAACCATTAACTGTATAACCAAATTTTAATTAAGATTGTTATGTAAAGAATAAATATACATTTTTGTTTTAATTACATTTTTTTCATACTTCATATTGATACAAATAAATGTTAAATACAATTTAAACATATTCGTTTACTCAATTATTTATAACAAAATATATTTTATAATTTTTTATTATAAATAAAATATTTTAACTGAAATAACTGTCTCTGGAATTTAATCTGCAGACCTATTTCTATATGTAATGACTCAAAATGTATGAATCTCTGCCTAGATATGGAATGATTCATATGGGCTAAATTGCATGAAGGTGCTTTTCATACAATCTAATCTCAAACACAATATATACCTTGGATTGTTGTAAATCTTTAGCTGTTTTAGAAAACCTGTTAAAATTGAGCCCATAACCAAATTTTATTATTCACTAGTAAGCAGTACATTAATTAGACTACACATCAACATTTTCATTGAAACTTATTCTAGCAAAAATATCAGGCTCTTTTTTATTGTGAATTTCACATTGAATACCACTTCAGCTTTGGATTTCTTAGCAATGACTTTCAATGGGCAAAGAACAATATATGCTGCTGAAGCTAAATAGCCCTAACATCCTGAAAAAGACTGAGAGACAGTACTCAGGCCTTTACGAATTTTTAACATTATTTTTCTTCACAACAATCTGAAACTAATAAATAGAAAAACAACAAGCACAAGAACAACCATACAAAGTATATAGACAGTTTAAAAATATTACTAAAACAGTATTACATTGTATTTGTTAATAAAAGTTATTGTAAAATTAACAGATCATTTGTGTAAAAAATGATGAAAAATTACAAAAAATTGTGCAATTTTGCTATTATTAACATCTGCATGCACCAGCTTGTTGCTATGGGTTTTCAGAGTGGTATGTTGACTATATTGTAAGTACTGAAGATTATTACAGTTCATGTAATTAATGTGATTCATATTTTTGTGGAATTTCCAACACTGACTTTGCTGGCGCATCCAAAGAATTTGGTTCCACTGTTTTAAAAACCTTACTCTATGCTTTGTTAATGTGTCCAATTCTGCTTCAATGTGTCACTCATAGTTTTTCTGCTGAAATATTCCTAATTTGCAGCCAATCTGCCATTTCAGGTTCATTTTTGGGCTTCCTGAATATGCAGTAGCTAAACTGTCTGATTCCTAAGTTGAATCTTGTGAAGAATGTTTTTTATCTCTTTGGTGAATATGAAGTTGCTCCTATAGTTGTAGGGCATCGGGGATAGCAATTCCTGATCAGCAGATGTTGTATTCTATTGTTCATACTCTGCAACATAAAGAAGTATAACTAAAAAATCAATATGAATACAAGAAACAGTAATTTATGCATTACAAGGCAGTGCCCAAAGTAATGTTTACACAATTTTACATGTAATTGTCATTGTTCATCAGCTACTGTGAAGTAGATACCCAATTTGAAGATTGATGAAACTTTCACAATTTCAAAGAACCAGAGGCAATTCAATAGTTTAAGCATATAAAGTAAGTAAATATTTTGGTGCTGTTTGCTGGCAAAATAACTTAGGTCAGATTAGCAACAAATAAATTTTATCATTCTTTAATATCAATAAGCCTTCCTCAAGTTTGGATCTGTGCATTATTATTAGGTTTGTAGAAGCCAGTAATAACAACAAGTGTTTTGAGAAATTATCAGTGAATCACCAATCTGAGAAGTTAGTTGTGCCAATACTCAATTCATGGAATTTTTCAAACTGTTGGAATTATTAGTACCTGGCATCCATAAACAAACCCATTAATTCAGCTCAAAGATGCTAGTCATATAGCCTGATATTAATAAAATAAGACATACAGCATTATTTACCTGTAAACTTTGAGTTTACAGCTACACCTGTCAGTTTCATACTAATATATTTATAGTCCTTGTTGAAGGTACTCTGTTAATTTAATAAAGTCTGCTTTACACTGTTGCAAAGCATAAACAGTTTTTTGCATTGCAGTTGGCTCTTTATTGTTTTTAGGTTTTTCATAGCAACCAGTCGCTAATTTCCAATGATTTTAAAAATTATGTGAATGAGCAATGTTGGCAGTTGGCCATGACAATACTTGATTAAGAAATAATTATTTATATCATTGGAATTATTAGCAGTGTTATAAAGCAAAATAATGATATCCTAATTCCTTAAAATCGCTTGTTCACTAGAAGGTGGATCATCCCTGTAAGCAGTATTGAAAGAGATAGGAGATTTGAATTACAATTATTATGGGCCTATGTTAATGTTGATTGGGACTGATCACCTACGGTCTACACATAATACCCAAATAAACCAGTTAAGCCTATTAAAGACACACTTCTACTAGTACTCTTAGGCAAGTGGTTTTCCAAAATATAAATCCTCCGCTTGATTTGAGTTTACCACTACCTCTTTTCTTCTAACAGGTATTTAATTATTAAATATTACCACATAAATCTGATTCTTTTACATTAAAATGCATATTTACTACCTACTATCGTCAGAATTACACTCTTTTAACCACAGATCAAACACAGGACTTTTAACCTCAAAAATTGTCATCTTAAATTCTCTATCTCAATTTTAACCTTATATTGTAACCACAGATCATACAATAAAGATAGATGGGCAACTCAATGTTATAAAATGTGTTCACATTTCGTCCCATGCTAGGTTAGAATATGCATAAAAAGCATCTTCAGAACTCCTTCAAGTACTTAATTTGACGTTTGTTGAATTTGACAGATCATCACCAACTAAAAAGAAGGAATCTGCAGTTTCTGGTCCCAAATGTCACCCATAGAGGGCTGTACCATCGAATTATTTTTATGCGTTCTTCGGAAATAACACCACAATCGAAACAAAAATCTGTATATTCAAGGAAAAACCAAACGTTTCCAGGTCTATTCTGACTTCGTTTTTAATGGCTTTACAGCATGTTATATTTTCAATAAATTTTAAAGTCATTGAAAACGAGGTCAGAATAGACCTGGAAACGTTTGATTTTTCCTTGAATACAGATGTCTGTTTCAATTGTGATGTTATTTCCTAAGAACACATAAAAATAATCAAGAATATGCCACAAATAACATTTAGAAGACAACGTACCATCAAAATAAATTAAACTAATATTAAAATTAAATTTATTTATTTACAAAACATAAATTAACAAATACAGTTTAAAATGGCACTACTTATTTATGTATTAAAATGATTCATAGTTAAAACTAACAAAAACAGTATAAATATCAATATTATATGTACAGTGAGGGATGTGTTGGTAGAAACAACTACATCATTTTATAAAAAATGCACAAATGGTTGGAATTTTTAATTTTGCTTGTGTTGTGACTGTTACAGAAAAACTAATCGTACCATTATTACTTAACACAATTTCAAATTTTCATATATACTTCTATAAATATTCTTTCAACATAAAAACGAATGCATGGACTGCAAAGTGCATGTGCCGATCACCATTACCAAAATCTACAATTCCAACCATATGATCTTTTGAAAAACTATAAGTAAGGTCACAACTTTAAGACACTTCATCAAATATTAGAATACACTATTTCTCTTTTGCTGTTAGTTTATCAACAATTCTATTTAGGAGATGGCAAACTAAAACTTTTGATAGAAATCTATAACATTTGGCACTTTGTTTATACAGAGATAATGCAAATATTTTATCATCTAATGAAAAACGTCTCCCTTTTGGTTTTAATTTTTGATTCCTCATTTTACTCAAAAAGAAATTTGTAGTTGTGCTATTATTCAAATACCTTATTTCACATTTCTTCTGATGTAATAGAGGTAAACGATTTTTTGTGTTCATTTTAGTAGCCCTTCTTGCTATTCTCTTCCACTTCAATAGTTGTTTTCAAAGGTTCTGGGCATTGTGGCTATTTGCAGTTGAAGACTTCTTTCTTATCATTATGGAGGTTTCACTCTACACTCCATACTTATCATCCACTTTGTTGGCGTCCTGTCAAATACATCAAAAGTTATAAATTATTAAACAATCACTAAAAAAATGTTTACCCTTGTGTACTTGTTTCTTATAATATTCTATTACTGCTACAAATTATTCAATACCTTAAAACAATGTATAAATACTCCAAGAATGGAATTTAATACAAAATTCCACTCGAAATAAGAAAAATTACAGAACGATTAATGGCTTCACCTTTCACAGACAAAAATCACATTAACACCACATTAATAATGGCCGACAAAAACAATTAATCAAGCTTGATGCTTGATTTTGATTCCTTGCCTTGCAGCTCGGTCGATAAAGAAGATCACATTGTGTCACCTGGATATATTCGATTAGCTGTCAAGAAATAGTACTTGAAGGAGTTCTGAAGGGGGCTACGTTTACAGTTCACCGACAGCTGGACCAACATTGCCTGAGTTACCACCCCCTGATTGTAACCACTGGTAACCACAGATCATACAATAAAGATGATATGTGACCACAGATCAAGCATATAATCGTTGCAAAGCTAGAAAAAGAGGGCAATAGAAACAGTAAGAGGCTATTTCACTTAGTGGGTGGAAGCAGACAATGAACAACATGCTGAACGTATTTCATTGGACGCAGCTCCCAACCGAGTGAAATAGCCTCTTGCCCTCTCTATTGCCCTCTCTCTCTTTAGTCTTACCACGACATTTGTGCACTGCAGGCTATCTCTAGAAAGTAAATGCTCTAAGCTGCTAGCACCTAGCTGTTGATAAGATGATCTGTGGTACACAGAATTAAAAGTATTTACCACAAACAAATATATATATAATTTTTCATTTACAACTTAATTATTTGGATTTTTGCAAATGTAACACTTTGGACATATAGATTTCGACACGCGCCGTCGATTGATACAAAAAAATTACAATTAAGACTGTTTCATTGTTGAAAACAGGGGTGAAAAAAATTGTCCAGCACCCCGATTGTTTTTTGGAATATCTCGAAAACACAATATCGCGCAATTTTCTTTAAAATGTTTTTATAACGCGCCCAGTAGGCGCAATTATTATGGGTATGAAACTTTTAATTTCATTACTTACGGGTGCTGGGGTCACGGAGCCCTGGTAACACTAGAGATAAGACAATAAATCAATAAATCGACTGTTAGAACAGTAAACCTGGCAGCATTGAACTGACAAGGAAATGAGTGCCGAAATCCATAGACATATACATTCCCATACACTGAGCATATGATATAACCAAGTAACAACAGTAACAGTTTTTCCTCCCTATTCGTTTGATCTCTCTCTTTCCTAGGGAGTTTATAATGTATCTTCCGTTTGGTAATATCCATTATGTAATATTCGTTTGTGCTAATCATCTGCTAATTAAAAATTGCTTGCATGTTCAGTCTATGGCAATATATATATGTCTATGATCAAGGGCGCAAGTACATGCGAGCGTTTTTCCGCTGGCGGAATTTTATTTTTGAGGGGAAGTGATTTTGATCATAGACATATATATTGCCATAGACTGAGCATGCAAGCAATTTTTAAATAGAAGATGATTAGCACAAACGAATATTACATAATGGATATTACCAAACGGAAGATAAATTATGAACTCCCTAGGAAAGAGTTACAACTTGTAAAATCCAAACTATTAGTATTTGAAATTTGCAAGTTGTGTACATGTCGAAAACTTCTCTTGTGTGATCGATAAAAGTTATTTTTTACACTTCGACAAGTTTTTTAATAATACATTAGAGAAACTATAAATTCGAAAATTATACTCTAACACGATTTACAAAATACTCTTTGAATATTACGAACGTGGAAACAGTACATACTTAAATCTCCTATTTACAAAAATACATTTCAAAGACCCATATTACTTTCGTGATCTAAATGACATTTTTTTGGTGAAAAAAAAGCTGTTTTCCAATATTATGTTTTTAATAAGCTTAGTCTGCTACACATACCTTGTTGAATGTAGAAACGATTTACTGTAGACATTTTTCTTAAAAACCGAACAACAGAATATATGACCAACAGATAATGGTTGAGTTCAGCAGATACAAACTGTTGTTAACGTTTGCTAACGTTTCATGTTTTGTGCTGCACGTTTCATGTTTTGTGCAGCACAAAACATGAAACGTAAGCAAACGTTGACAACAGTTTGTATCTGCTGAACGCACCCAATATTTCAGCTATTTGCCCCGAAATTTACGTCAGTCGCAGGAGAAAAACTGCAACACAATTAGGTACCTTACTTACTTATTTTTTGTAATGGATAAGCATTTGAAGTGGAATCAAAGTATAGTAGAGGCAATTTGAAAAAATTACCTGGAAAACTGGTTCTCTCTTACAGAAAGTATTCCTCACAGCTCCAGGGGCGGATCAAGTCACCTGCTTCCAGGGGGCGATTTCATGCTTCAGGGGGGCGATATTGTACTAAATTTACCGAAATATAATTTTAAACCTAGATTCCTTGGGCTATTACATTAAAAATAGTCGTTCTGAGGCCAAAACTCATAGAAGTTACCTTTACTTGGCTCTTGGAGTTAAGATTACCTCATTTTAAAATTAAATTTACCAATTTTGAGGCTCTCCCCCTTGGATCAGCCCATGTAGATAAAAGGAAATCTAATAAATAAATGCAAGGTTTGTTTTCACATATACAACTTAATAAGAAATACATGGGGTTATACAATTTCAAACAAGTTATAATTGTTTGGCACTGTGTAATTAAAATTAGGCAACTCAAATTTAATTCGTTCCATTTGGTGACAATCCATTTAATTTTAGATTTCTGGTGTAAAACAATTTTATTCAACTTCGGTGTAAAAGGTTAGCATTTATTTCAAAGGTAGCAATCAATTTTATGTATTGTGTGTGTATTGTTCTGAACTTTCACAAAAATATGTAATGGAAATAAAAAAAATAGGACAGTAAAAAACAGTATATTAGAGCATGAGGTAAACATAAACAATAGAAAAAAGAAAGCATCTTAAGAAATATAATTCCTGTATCTAGTTATCTACCTGTCTCTTTTTCTCTTTCTGTCATTTTTACTAATGGAAAATTAAAATAATTGTAACTTTATCTTATTGCGATTCAAGTATTACTCACAGGGGCGGATTCAGACTCGTGCTTCCCGGGGGAAAGCACGAAAGAAATATAATTTTAAACTCATATTTCTGGGACTATTACATTAAAAATAGTCGTATTGTGGTTTAAACCAATAGAAGTGACCTTCTTCTAGGCTCTTGGAGTTAAGATTACCTCGTTTTAATATTAAATTTACTAACTTTGAGGCTGTTGGTGGGGGCTATGCCCCCTCCCTTGGATCCGCCCATGCACAGCTCACAGTTGTTTAAGAGAAAGACATCTCTACAGACTTCCTGAGTACAAATATGAGTATTTCAACTCCAAGTCTGGAGTCGTTGCCAATCACTGAAAGAACAATTTATGCGTAATTTTCATTTCTGTGGTAATCAGCAAATCAATAAATTACGCATAAATAGTTCATTCAGTAATTAACAACGACTCCAGACGAGTTAAAACGTCTCCACAACAGATAAGTATACACTATACTGCTGTCAAATACTTATGTTACAAAAAAGAAGTGAGGAGAGAAAACCCAGTTAGATGGAAGGAATAATCATTGACAATTATCTTGACATTATTTTTGAAATTTTTCACAATAAAATGAGTGTAAGTCGATCAATTGTAGAAAATATTTAATTCATTTATGCAAGATATTACAGTATTTGTAGTTAGAAAAGTACCTACTATTTCAATATATGTATGACCAGATAACAGAAATAAAAATCATAAAAAATATGTATTTATCTATTATGATTGATAAGAATGGTAAAGAACGTATTTATTTTTATATTTTGAGTGAGATATTTCTTCTCCTAAACAATCCCTCTAAATAAAATATTTTATGATACCAAAGATCAGTTAATTTTTGTGTGTTAGCTAAAAAAATATCTGACAACGCTGTATAAGTTTTATATTCGAAATTGGCTTTCCATGGCCATTTAGTTTGAGGTTAGGTTATGAAACCGAAAAATATAAATAAACATGTTCACTAATATCTGTCCGAATTCCATTGGCAATGTATTAATTAATTATTCCAATAATGAATTACCGTTACTTGTATTTATATTTACATAATATACAAATTTCATTCATGTACTTTATCTGTATTGTTAAAGCAGTATTCAAATATGGCGGTTTTGACAGCGGCTGTTTTCCAGTTAGCAGAGCACAAGTGATTTTGTGCCGCACAGTGCGGCAATTTTTAGGATGTTAATTGGAACATGGTTGTTTTAAGACCAACCGGTAGAGTACAATGATCACCATAACGTTAAAAGTGTATTACTCATAGGTTATCAATTGACGTTTATGTGTACGTAAATTATTTACAGAATAATTCAGTAATGGCTGTTTTCCAATTATTAGAACTCAAAGTGTTTTTGTGTCGCCCTGTACGGTAATTTTCGGGCGTTATTTGGAACATACTTCATGTTTTATGATAAAGTTTTATGTTTACTTGGTAAATCTACATAAAACATCCCAAAGGCACAGTTATTTATTGTGCTCATTTGTGCGAGCTAGTGCTGTAATTGGAACACTCAGTGCTAGCACTGTGCCGCACTGTGCTCAATTGTGCGCTAATTGGAAAACAGGGAGCGTCTTCCGCAAAAAAATTAAAACAAACGAACTTCTTCGGCTTCCCGCTGACGTCTTTCATTCCCCTCAGTTTATGTTCCCCCACTCCTTAAAATAATGCCGCCAGCGGAAAAACGCTCGCATGTACTTGCGCCCTACGAATACGAGTACATAGCGTGTATTCATTGAGTATAATTACGTAATACGTATTTTGCATTAGTGATAGCCTGATCAAATTTTTGTCCTACTAATCATCGATTAAATTGGCTGTTTTCCAGTTAGCAAAGCACAAGTGATTTTGTGCCGCACAATGTGGCAATTTTTAGAACGTTAATTGGAAAATGGTTGTTTTAAAACCAACCGGTAGAGTACACTGATCACCATAAGGTTAAAAGTGTATTACTCATAAGTTATCAATTGACGTTTATGTGTACGTAAATTATTTACAGAATAATTCAATAATGGTTGTTTTCCAATTACTAGAGCAGAAAGTGTTTTTCTGTCGCCCTGTACCGTAATTTTCGGGCGTTAATTGGAACATACTTCATGTTTTATGATAAAGTTTTATGTTTACTTGGTAAACCTACATAAAACATCCCAAAAACCCAGTTATTTCTTGTGCTCATTTGTGCGAGCTAGTGCTGTAATTGGAACACTCAGTGCTAGCACTGTGCCGCACTGCGCTCAATTGTGCGCTAATTGAAAAACAGGGATTGTCTGTACAACTGTGACTATCAGATCAAAACATATCTTTGATTATTCTAAAAATCCCCGCAATACAGATTTAAATAAATACTGTTAAATTGAAAATATTACTCCAGATTATTTTATTGACATATTTCGCTGAATGACCTTGAATCGGGTTAACCGTAACCGGTGTTACTGGAACGTTCGTCCGTTAGTTAAGAAAGCAGAACTGCCAACCTGAAATTGTTATTTACGAAAACCGATGCCAATTACGGAACACAGGGTATATCTAGGAGATACATGATCTAAGCATCTTAGAGCATCCACTTCTAGAGATCTTAGAGCATGTACTAACCTAGAGGTAGAATGTATATATCGTGGAAAGTCTAGAACGAGAGTACAATAGAAAGGGCAAGAGGATATTTCACTCACTTGCCACATTTTCTATTCTCAAACCAGCGAAATCGAACATTATTCGATCTGTTCAGAGTGCGTATAAGGAGAGTGATGCCAAGCATATACCTACTTAATAGGGGTTTTCGCGGAAGCCGTTCTGAATCGATTCAGAAGCGGTTCATTATTTTTAGTTCTATTTTTGTTCTGTCCTTAAACCGGATCAGGATCACCGGAGTTCACATATTGTTTTGTTTCATGTCATCTGTAAAAATCATTTTGTGGTTAATTTCTATGAATTAAACGGTCCGCATGAACATTGGGTGCGTTCAGCAGATACAAACTGTTGTTAACGTTTGCTTACGTTTCATGTTTTGTGTTGCACAAAACATGAAACGTGCAGCACAAAACATGAACCGTAAGCAAACGTTAACAACAGTTTGTATCTGCTGACACACCCAATCTGTACATTTTTCGGAATTGAAAAAATCTCCTGAATTTAACTTAGAGCATTTGCTTTCTAGAGATAGCCTGCAGTGCACAAATGTCGTGGGAAGACTAAGGAGAGAGAGGGCAATAGAGAGGGCAAGAGGCTATTTCACTCGGTTGGGAGCTGTTTCCAATAAAGCATGTTGTTAATTGGCTGCGTCCACCGACCATCCACCCACTAAGTGAAATAGCATCTTACTGTCTCTATTACCCTCTCTTTCTAGTGGTGCCACGATTTTATCCTTGACAGGCTATATCTAGATGGTAAATGATCTAAGGAATTTAAATTTTCAAATATTGAGTGAATATCACTATGTAGAAAATCATTTTCACTCAGCATTATTGTAATATATTCGGAATATTTAATTTATATTTATTTGTCTATAAATATAATACTAATGAGTCCACAAAAGGGCACATAGACCATAATTATAGTTAAAAATGCTTTTCAAAATTGACCCTATAAATATTACAACCCTAAAAGTAGCAGACATATGAGAATATTTTGGTATTTGTTATAGAATATTTAGCAAGTTACATGGGCTGTAAAATTAAACTTTTTGCAAATGTAATGAAATGTTTGATAAAATCTAAATATTCGTCCCTTTAAAATTTTTATTTTTGCATTTATTTCAAAAACATTAGGTGTTAAATTTATGGGTCGAATTTTTTTCGGTATTTGTTATACAATATTCAGCAAGCTATATTGGCTGTAAAATTAAACTTTTTACAAATGTAATGAAATGTACATGTTTATTTTGATAAAATTTAAATGAGCATTTCTTTAAAATTGCAATTATTTCATTTCTTTCAAAAAATATTCTAATTCAAATTTACAGGTATCCGACAATCCATATTTAGCAAACTGCATGGCCTTTCAAACTTTACATTTTGAAAATATAAAGAAATGCACCTACTTAATTTCATAAAGTCTAAATGTGCATTTATACGTTTTTTATATCACAATTACATATAAAATAGTCTAGGCCAAATTCTAACATATCGGTCTTTGAATATTTGGCAAGCTACTATATCAGCAGTAAAATTACATTTTTTTAAATGTTTTATTCTAAAATTTTTTTTATAATACAATTTAAAATTTTCTAAAAAGTGAGGAATGTAATTTTTAATAAAGACACATAGATATAACCAGGTCCTAGCTTTGTATACCACTATGTTTTCAAAACGTTTTTAATTGGAAAAAACTCTTTACAAACTAATTTAGAAATGCACATATAAATATATACCAATGCTCATAAGGATTAGAATAACGAGGTTGGGGTAATTTTCAGTTGAAGTAAATGAAATCTTAAGTCCAGAAAAGTATTTTCCTTAACATCAGAAGGCAGATATATCAGAATTTAATATAGCATATTTTTAAGTCAATGTGAAATTTGAAAAAGGGGCAATTTTTACTTTATGAAAATAAAGAGGTTCATTTAGTTTCGTTTTCAAAGTCGAATTTTACAACTGATATAGTAAGCATGTTTAGTTCAGCTTTCGTTTGAATTTGAATTTAGCAGTTGGAGATAAGTGGAAATAGCCAAAATTCCTTCTGTAAATTATTTTTAATTTAATGCAGAAGAAACAAAATTGTTCCAATTTTATTACTAATTCCTGTTAGAACTTAAAATAGTATTTTTTCATAAATACTATTTTTAATTAACAAAGATATTGGACTACAGTTTGTTTAGTGATGAGAACTGATGGATTTTTAGAAGTATATAATATAGGTACTAGAAGTGTCACAATAAATACAAAAATAATCAATTTTCAAATTAATTGGCAGAATTGCTACCCGAAATTAAGTCATTGGAATGTATTATAATCTTTTATGATTTGCTGCAAGTTAAGTAACTTCAAATATGTTGTTGACTGGTTTAACGTAAATAAAAAATATATTAGATAGGTAGGTAATTAATTTGTGCAAAATGAGCACCTGTTAATGTTTAAATTTTTTACTTTGTGTGTAGGTACCTAACAACATTGAATGTGTTATTTACTGTCTAGAGTTATATTTATTTTCAACTTTTTAGTAATACTTGTCGATTACATTTTTTTAAAAATGTCTTATTCTAAAATCCTGCATGTTCTTTGGGTGAAAATATCCTTTGCTATCTAATTTACATTTAAATAAAACAATTTAAAATTTTCTAAATAATGAGGATTATAATTAGGGTTCCCTATATACAATATACGGATACCCTTATAATATCACTCCGGATTTCTGCCTCTGTCACATCACATCAATTTTCTCCTAAACTACTGGACGGAAGAGGTTGAGAAGAGATTTGGTATCAATGTATAGTTTGGTGACCCGATCAGGAGTACATATCGTAAAAGAAGAAATTTTGATTTTAGGGGTACTTCTGGAGGGAAAAACTTAAAAATCGACCGCCCCCCCCTGATCTCCAAAACTACTGGGCCTAAAATTACAGGAAAAACAAGGAGAAACCATTAATATTAATTTTGGGGGGCACATTATAGAATTAAATATAAATTTAAAAATAAAAAATAATAATTAACTAAAAAGATATTAACAAAAATATACCAAAATTTACCCATTCCCCTCCCCCTTATCTCCCAAACTATAAAACGTAAAGTTTTGAAAAAAAGTAGAGGTATAGGGTCTGACCTGAAGTTTACTGGAAAAATAAGGAGAAACATCTACTTTTAATTTTGGGGGGCAAATTACAGAATTAAGTGAAAAATATAAAATTAAAATTGTTTCTAACGCATCATGTTATATATCAAATGAAAGGACTCATTATGAAATATCAATTTTTTTTCAAATTTTTAAAAATAAATTATTTAAAAGATATTAACAAAAATATAAAAAATTTACCCATTCCCCCCTCTCTTATCTCCGAAACCATAAGCTGCAAAATTTTGAAAAAAATAGAACATTACTGGAAAAATAAGGAGAAACGCCTAATATTGATTTTTGGGGTCAAATTATAGAATTAAATGGAAAATAAAAATTAAAGTTATTTCTAACGGATCAAGTAATTTATTAAATCAAAGGACGAATCTTTTTCCCTTTGTAATGCGCAGGCGCGTTTGCCATGTTTGAAAGGCGAGAATATGAAAGTTTCGTGCACTTTTCACACATATGCATGGGGGACTAGTATTAATACCCTTATATTATCAATGAAGTTAACTGAAATATTAATTAGTGGAGCTAGCTTTCTTTGTACATCTTTCAATTAAGGTAAATAACTGCATTAAATTATAATGGTGCTTAAAGTGATATTTTCGTCCACAAGGCGAAAATAAGGCTGATCTATTTGACAGTTTACGACAATAATGATACTCATATTAATTACTTTAAATAGCTAAAAAATGCTTTTCAAAATTACTGACTGTATAAATATTACTTACTACCATGAAAGTAGCCGACATAGGACAAAATATTATTTTATATAAATTAATTAATATACTGATAATTATTAAAATAAATATTAGTAATATAAAATATAAATTTAAATAATTTATTATTACTATGGTTTTATCAGTCAATGTCTTTTTTATTACAATTGGTGATCTAAATTATGTTGCCTATTCATCTTTCGACTGACATACATATATATATATATATATATATATATATATATATATATATATATCACACTTTTCAAAATTGAATTTTTAAAAAAGATTTATTTAACTTGTACAAAAATATAACATTTGAAATATAAAATGAAAATAACAATATAAACTAACTACAGACAGAGTAATAATGAATAAAGACTAAGTGAAATTCTACAATTTATAACATTTATAATGATGAATCAGCACTGTCGACACGGCGATTCTCACGGATGCTCGGCGATACTGTAATGTGATACTCACTGAGTCAGCTGGGAACGACGAAATATAGTTGTTACACAAGTTCACACAAAGTTCGTGTTATAAACTTATATAACAACTTCCATCCATTTGAAAAAGTTGATGCTGTATCATCAACTTTTAAGGGAAGTTCTGAAGTTTTATGTCTTCGGTAGGACGTAGTAGGCTGTGAAGCTTTCCTCTGGAGTAACTGTTTGCTGGACATGATAGTGATGCTGGTTCGCTAGTAGGGTCAGGTTTAGTGAACTTACTCAACTTTTTCCGGATTGCTGTGGCGATGAGCAGGAGAACAACAATTATTGCTAACATGATTGCACTAATTGTGAACAAGGAGGTGTGCTTTTCCAGGAATGCTTGGTTCATCAGTTGATCCAATTCTCTCGAGTACTGGCTGAGTTTGTGATTGGCAATGTTAAGTTCTCGGACATCTAGTTCCTGTAGTTTTAGGGGTTCGATACTGGGAAGTTGACTGACGGTAGGCATGTCGTTGCAGCAGTTGTAGGGGATATTTCCTTCAGTGTGATGCTATTTTTGGTGGTCCATCTGGCGTGGACCCTGGTATTGCCGATGAAGGCCTTGCAGTGGGGCTGAATTTCCATTAATGAATTCGTCGATACGGTTAGTGTGACAACATCTTCTCCCTTGCATTTGATGGTGATGGGCAAAGGTCTGGAGATGGAGATCAACCAGAGGTTTATGTTGATCTCTTGGATATTATAATCTTCTGCATATAATACCGAAGTTTTGCAGGTTGCGGGAAGTGTGATTGGCTGTCTGAGAAGTTCTGCTTCGCAGATGGCATCTTTATCTATTGGATGATTGACTTGGAACAAATTTTATGCTGTGTGTTTAATGGCTTGCAGTCACTCAGGTCTTCGAAGGATGTATATAATAACGAATCGTCATCTCTCGCGATAAATTTCGTTTTTATTGCAAGTATGTGATGAAACCCTGTTCGATCATCCAAAATTGGGATAGGATAAAGGTGATAAAGAGTGTAAATCTCAGGGTCAACTAAAGGAATTTTGAGAACAAAAATGATTTTAGTGTTGATTTGAAATGCTTCCAATTCTAACAAATAGATGTATTGAGCAACATTTGAACTGTAAATAGGAAGTGGTAAATTATTTTCATGGAGTGACTGAGAATTGTTTGAAGGGAACCAAATCTATTGGGCTTATAATCGAACTATGTAAAATTTTTAAGCGGGCGAAAGAGACTGCAGTTAAAACATCGTTTAGGGTGTTTTCGATAAATATATAGCTCTCCATTAGGCTTTCACACAGATCCAGGATATTGATTTGGAATTCATGAAAGTCAAGATCGTTCGAAATGTATAGAACTGACTGTCTTATTTTTTCGATATTATTTGAGAATAGTTTCTCGTCCGATTGAAATTTTTGTAAGGTGTTGTTAAGGCTTGTAATGACTGAAGTAGTTATGGATATTTTTTTTTACTAATTCTTGACTTTGGTGTTGGTCTTTAGTGATTTTGGTTATACAATCATTTATGTATTCACCATCTGCCGCATCTAAGTTTCCTGAAATGGCTTTTCAAACTGAGCCCAGTCCGTTAATAAGTCCGCGTTTTCTTCTGTTAGTAGTATAAGTTTGAGTGTCAGCGAAAATGTCTGTAGATTTGGAGTTAACGGATTTTGAAATCTGTTTCAAGAGGCTCACATGTGTCTGTACTTTTGGTTTAAATGATTTTGTGTTAGTTGTGTTTTCATTAATAGTTTCTAGAATTCGATTTAGTATAGCTTCATTAGTTGACATAGCATCTCTGAAAAGGTTGAGGTCTTTGAAGACAAGAAGTGTCCATTTGTCGTTTGAAATTTTAAGTGTGCCTTCTTCATGGAAGAAAACTCCTATTGTATTGTTAACGGGTGTAAGAGAGTGATGTTGGAGGTTCACGACTGAAAACAGTCCACAGAAAAGAGGGGATTCTTTCAAAATATGGTTTTAGTCTGTCAAAGTAAATTTTACTGATTTGGTTAGTCTATAAATTTATAACGGTGGCAGAGTTTTTTCTTATCGCGGTGATTTCAAACGGTCCATTGAATTTGTTTTCAGATTTGTTTTTAATCTGAGATTCTTTCACGTAAACTTTGTCGCCTACTTTGTATTCTGGTTGGTTAGTCGAAACATGTTTGTCAAATCTAACTTTAGATTTTTGTTTTTGTTGGTCGGTTTTTGCGCGGGCAAGTCTATAATAGTAGTTCATTCTGTTGTTAAGGTCCCTAACATATTTGGAAATGAGTTTTTCCTGATCGTATAATGTTTCGGGGGGTCTAATAGAAGTGTGCCCAAAGATAAGTTCATAGGGCGTGAAGCCGGTAGTCTTGTTTTTAGTGTTGTTACAGCAGATAACTGCGTAAGGGAGGACGTTGAATGGATGTTCGTCCAGATGTTCAGCTGTATTTGCCCTTATCATTTCCGCTAAAGTCTCGTGAAACCTTTCGATAGAACCATTTGATTCGGGATGGTGGACACTTGAAAAGGATAGTTTTATGTCATATAGTTCGCACAGGTCCCTTATGAGAGAGTTATCAAATTCACGTCCATAATCACAATGGATGCGAAGAAGTGTACCGTAATGTTGGAAGAATATTAGGAGGGTGTTTACTACAGTTTTAGCTGTTTTGTCACCAATTGGGTACGCCTGAGTAAATTTGGTGAGTTCATCCCTAATAGTCAGTGCGTAGTTTCTAGTTGGATATTCGAAAATATCAATATTGATACGTTCGAAGGGCGTTTTTGGTGTTTCAGTTATGACAAAAGGAGCAGTTTTTTCTACAGAACTTTACCTTTTGGCAAGTTTCACAGGACTTAATGAATTGCTCTACACTTTTGATTAGTCCAGTCCAATTATACTTTTATACTCTTTAATGCGTAGGATGGTCTCGTTAATTCCACGGTGAAGGTTATTTTTGCCGCAGTGGTACTATTGCAGTATAACGGGAATTTCGTCTTGTGAAGGAGTTATCACAATATTTTGACAAATTTTTAGTTTTACGTCTTTGTCTGCAAGTACAAAGGATAGTATTTCAAGAATCGGTAGTTCTACGTTGTTTTCAATACAAAAAGTTTCGGATTCGTCGAACTGGTCTTGGTTGTTATAGAGAATGTTGAAAAGATGGGCAACAACTGTTCCAGGATCAAAGGATAAAGGGACAATTAAATATTTTCTATGCCTTACAGTTTTGCTTGCTAGAACGTTTAGAGTGTCAGTAGTGAAGTTTGGGTCTTCTTCGAAAATATCTTCGTTGATTTTGTCATGCAAGTTATTGAGTTTATTTTGCCAGAAGAAAGTGACTATTCGTTTGTGAGATTTGTCTAGGAGTTGGACGTTAGAAATTTCTATTTTTGAGTAATCGATTATCGACTCGGTTTTATATAGTTGAACAAATCGATTCAACTCTGTTGTCATTCTTTCGTCATGTTCATCGGGTTCTTGATCATTATCGGAGTTTGGTTGTTCTGGGTCGGTTTCGTTATTTGCAAAGATGTTGATTTTGGAAATAAAGTCAGTACATTGTTTAAAGTGGTTGATTTTAATTCGGGAAAGAGCGTCAGCGTTCTGATTTACCTTGCCAGGTTTGTATTCTATCTTATAATTATACGCTTCTAGCTTAAGGCGCCATCTGGCTAGACGACTGCCAGGATCTTTGATGGAAAAGAGCCAAGTAAGCGGACGGTGGTCACACAGGAGTGTAAACTTTCTCCCAAAAAGGTACGGTCTGTAGTGCTTGACTGCCCACACAATGGCTAGCAGTTCCCTTTCGATAGTGGAGTATCGAGTTTTCTGCTGTTGTGGATAAAACGTCGGTAATAACCGGCGAGACCAAGAAAAGATGTAATATCTTTAGGAGTTTGGGGTTGAGGAAAATTCTGAATGCATTCAACCTTTGAAGGGTTTGGTTTCACTCCTTCTTGGGTGATCAGATGACCTAGGTAAGCAACTTCCTTTAGGAGAAACTCACACTTGTCAGGTTGAATTTTCAAGTTTGACTGTCTAAGGCGCTTAAACACTTCTGTCAAACGGGACATATGCTTATGGATGGTTGGTGAATAAACGATAATGTCATCCATGTAAACAAGGCAACGTTCATTCTGGATGCCCAGAAGAATGTTGTCCATGACCCTCTGAAAGGTAGAAATTTTTCAAACCAAATGGCATATGAACGTATTCGTAATGGCCATTGTCAACAGAGAAACCGGTCTTGGGAATGTCTTCCTCAAGGATTTCCAACTGGTGGAACCCGGAAGCGAGATCCAGTGTCGAAAAGTATTGACACTTACCAAGTTGGTCGAGGAGACCGGAAATGTTGGGCAGAGGATATTTATCGTCTACAGTTAGTTCGTTTAACTTCCTATAGTCGATAACAACTCGCCACTTTTGCTTGCCAGAAGCATCGAGTTTCTTGGGGACGACCCATACGGGGGAGGACCAAGGAGAAGAAGAGTGCCTGATAATGCCTTGATCAAACATTTTGGAAATTTGGGTTTTCACTTCCTCCTTATGGACTTGAGGATATCTATAGGATTTCATGAAAACGGGCTTGGCATTATTGGTGTCAATAGAGTTCGCCTTCGAGATAGAAAATATCTTCGAATTCTAAGCAGAGATTCGTGATAAGTTCTCGCTCTTCGTCGTTAAGATGTTCTGTCCGAATTTGTTCCCTGATAGTAAAGTTTCTGTCTAAGTTTGTAGATTCATAGTAATCGTGTGTATTCAGATTTAAGAGAGGGTGTGTATGGACAAGGGGTTCTAAATGAAGATTGGAAAAGTTAACAGTTTGCATTGCGTTCGCGTTTATTATCGAAGTCAGAAATTCTCCCTTTGAATTAACACCTACAACCACGTTGGGAAGTCGCACTTTGTCAGTTACTTGTGTCGGTAAAATTGCGTCAGTATTTCTAAGTTCACATTTAAGTTTGAAAATTTGTTCGGTTCGTGCCTGGATTGTTATTTGATTGTTATAAATATGAGTTTGTGCGTTAGTACTGGGGGTGTCTGTTGGTTGTGTATTAGATTGGTCGTGATCGGGCACTTTATGTAGGGGGATAGTTTTAAAGTTAGTAATTAATTGTTTGGATTTTAAGTCGACAATACATTCATAATGTTCTAGAAAATCAAGACCTAATATTCCATCGAACTCAATATCTAGATCGTAGATAAAGACCTTGTGTGGATTGCCTAGAGCGAAAGGAATGAGGGTGGATTGTGAGATCGGGATTTTCTCATGAGTAATGCCTTGAATTGTTACTCTTTCGGGAGATCGTTGTGAGAAGTTTTTGACAGTGTTTTCTTTGAAAATGGAGATACCAGCTCCGGTATCAATTAGGAGTTTAAAATTTCCAGAAGCGTCGTTGATATAATAGAGGTTCTTGGAGTTTACTGTCAGAATGGGACTTAAAGAAATGTTTGTTCTGGGAAGTTCAGATCGGGATTGAAGTCTTCCAAATTCAAGTTCTGTATTTGAGTTTGGATTTCTGAAAGGGTAGTTGTCGTATCTGGGGGTTGATCTAGGCTCGGAAGCGCTAGAAAATCCTGGTATTCATTAGGGCTGAAAGGTATGACAGGGGTATTGTCTACCGTTTGTTCAAACCCATAGCTTTCATAGTTTTGGGTGTTGTCATCGAAATGCTGCTGATTATTATCAGTATAATAATCATACTCGTCTGCATAATATTCGTGATAGTTGCCATTTTGATGGTGATTAAAATGGCGGGTCCTTTCAGGACGGAAATTTGGGTTTGTCTGTATTACAGACGGTCGAAAGTTGTTCGGCTTGAAAGGAGCTCTTTGAAAGTTATTTGATCTAAATTGTTGACCTTGATGATTTGTGTTATTGTTGACAGGATTTGGCCTCGATGATTGATTCGGCCCAATGAAGTTTGGTCTATTATTTTGGTTAAAAGGCTAAGGGTCATTTTGAAATCTTAACCGACAGTCCGCAGCAATGTGGCCTAATCGTCCATAATTTAAACATTTAGGAGGTGGATTTGGTTTTCTAGCCTGAAAAGATGGTTTAGGTGGAACGGATTTATTTACTTTTTGTTCTTCAAAATAGAATAGTTGAATTTCTCTTCTTATACGAGAATGTGCCTCAAGAAGATCCTTCGGATTACTGGCACGGATAATTTGGCCTAATCGAGGTACTAAACCGGTAAGTAAGGTGTTTAAAACCATGGTGTCAACGAGAGTGGTTTGAGCGTCTTTCTGCTCGGTGCTCAGACTAGGAGCTTTTTGGATACATGAGTGCATTTTCGCACTCAATACTTGAAGCCTATTATAGAATGTTAGGGGAGACTCATTGGATAGTTGTTTTAACCGTTGAAGGTCGTGTATTAATGAGGAAAGATCACGAGAATCACCAAAGTGAAGAGTTAGGAGTTGTTTAATTTCGAGATACGACGCGGGGTTTCTAGAGTTAATTAACTGCGCCGCTTTTCCCTTTAATTTATTTTTGATGTGAATTACCAACAAGTATTTTTGTTCGGCAGTAGACATGTAATACGCGCAATTGCACGCATGTATAAATGTAGCCAAAGAAATTTGGTCGCCTTCAAACTCTGGAATTATTGAAAATATTTCCGACAACCTATATTTTTCAGTTTCATCGACAACCGTGTTGTTCTGTGCTTGTGCCATTTTGGTTTAATAGAATTTTAAACGAAAAAGGTTCAAATCAAAAATAATAAAAGGTATAGAAAAATGGTATCAATAAAATAAATGGTGTAAAAATCAATAATCAAAAATTTGTAAATTGGGAAATACGAAAGATATTTGGATGATAGAATAGTATTAATAAAATAAAATGTAAATAAAATCAATAAATCAAATAATTCACTCAATCGAATGAATAAAATCAAAGTAATCAATTAAATCAAATAAAATATCAATGTAATCAAATAATAAATCAGTGATTCAATTCACTGAATTAAAAAATATCAAATAAACAAAATATTAAAATCAATCAAATATTAAAATCAATTATTAATAAACTTAAACATTAGACGATTCACTATTACTCACATCAACAGGAACATTGGAAGATCCGTGTTCTCCTTGTTATCGCAGTTGGGACTTCTTCCAGGTTCTTCGCTCCGTTGAGGGATAGGAATCCGCCGCTACCAGTTAGAAGTAAGCTCATGTTCTAGTAACGTTAACGGATCCTACTGACTGCGCCAATTTGTTATATCACACTTTTCAAAATTGAGTTTTTACAAAAGATTTATTTAACTTGTATAAAAAATATAACGTTTGAAATATAAAATGAAAAATAACAATATAAATTAACTACAGACAGAGTAATAATGAATAAAGACTAAGTGAAATTCTAAAATTTATAACATTTATAATGATGAATCAGCACTGTAATGTGATACTCCACGTGTCGCTAAGTCAGCTGGGAACGACGAAATATAGTTGTTACACAAGTTCACGCAAAGTTCATGTTATAAACTTAGATAATATATATATATATATATATATATATATATATATATATATTAAAGTTAATTTAAAAAATTGTATGTAATATTACTGAAGGCTGTACAGTTGGTACAAATAAAATGTAAAATTCAGTATACAAAGATTTATTTAAATTTAATTTGCATCCTTTTGTCTGGTCACCGTACATTATGTACAACTGAATTTCAAAAAGTAAACAGTAAAAGTATTTAATGTTATATCTTTTAGCAAGTTATTGTCTTAAAAACATATACACATATGTATCTTAATTTACATAATCAATTACTTGTAATCGACAATCACTTAGTTCACATCTCTAACTCATAAATCACATTTAGCGCATTTTAGATAAACTTTGAACTGTTTATTCTTATCGTTGATCTAATAAGCTTTCGACGAGATTGGATGTAAGGCTTTGGAAAACTGATAAAGTCAAATAAATTCTCGAAAAATGATTTACTGTACATATATGGCTACCACATATTCCATGACATTATTGCTTTTTGCTCTATTCTTTATTGATAATGTTAATTAAAATCGTTATACTGATAGTTCACTTTAAGTTTATAACTATTAAAACTTTACTACTAATACTAAATTAGTAAATTACATTGAAAATATTGTATTCACCTTAAGCCGGGTCTAGATCTATAAAAATTTGCCCCGAATGCGTTCGCCGCAAATATTTGCGCCGGAAGTTGAGATAAATTTTCACATAAATATTTACGTCGTGTGTCGTGTGTTTGTGCTCCAGCTGTGTGCAGAAATTTGACAGCTGATTTAAAATATATTTATTTGAGGTTAAGTTTTAACTATTGTTTTACTTCAAATAGTTGAGATAAGTCACAGTCCAATAAACGGTTACCACCTTCATATCTTCTCTCTCTGTATTGATTTTTGTTTTTTCTGTTTAATATGGTCATACAAAACAATAAAAGCTGCACATATTCTCTTAATATCGGACATCACAAATTTGTTTATAAACACAACATGTCAAAAGTCAGGGTAAAGTGAGGTTAGTTAACAAATTCAGAAATTTCGTACGTCAGAATTTGCAAACGCGTCCACATCAATAACTGAATGCGGCGCAAACCCTTTGATGTTCGTCGCAAAACCGACTCTGTGCGGATCGCGTGCGTTGAATGTCGAATAAATTCTTGCGTGCGTCAAAACGTCCACATTGACACAAATTCTCCCGCACACACAAAAATTTACGTAGAATTTGACATTCGGCGCAAATTTTTATAGATCTGGACCCGGCTTTATAGATAAACAAACAAAGTGAACAAAAAAATTGACAGGCATTGACGCATGCCCATAAATTTTTTTCAAATATGAAAAGGCTCATTGTATATTGTATCCTTGTTAGCAGTGGCGCCACCATGCGGTTGACGTCCTGTGAATCTTCCTCATACTGCTATCGTCCATAAGCGAAAGGGTCACCGACTAAGAGAAACAGCTGATTATACTGTACTGTACTGTACCTGAACCGTTTTGCGCAAGTGTTGCCAAGAATCAAACAGAGAGAAAACATAATCAACAACAGAAGAGTCAATTGGGGCATTTTCGAACATGCGCATAAGACCCGAAGTACAGTAAAACGTTATAGACATCTATACGTCTGGACTGTGATGTTTGCGCCTTCCTCTAGACTCTGCTACTAGTATATTAGTATTAAGTATATGGTGCTAAGCATATACTTAATACTGATATACTGCTATCGCCCGTAAGCCGAAGGATCACCGACTAAGAGAGACAGCAGATTATACGGTAAGTGTATGGGTGTTACTGTACCTAAACCGTTTTGCGCAAGCGTTGCCAAGAATCTAACAGAGAGAAAACATAACCAACTACAGAAGTGCCAATAGGAGCATTCTCGAACATGCGCATAAGACCCGAGGTACAGCGAAACGTTATAGACATATAGATTCTGCTAGCATCTGCCACGTTTCCGCTCATTTTCCACCAACTACCACCACTACGCCCTGTGTATTATGTAACTGTACATACCTGTTTACATTTTTAAAAATCATGCAGGGTTGTCAGATTGCTTGAAGAGCAAATTACTAAAAAATCAATATCTTTTACGCATTCGACTTATCGAAAAATATCATTCAAGAGATCAGCCATTGAAATTAAAAGTTGATATTAAAATAAATTACCTACAAAGTAAAAAATAGGTAATAAACAATTTAATTTACCTACCAATTTTGTCATAAAAAAATACAATATTGACAATAGAATGGTTAAAATTTTTGTTAAACCTAATTGGGCCAGTTAGTTTCATTTTAAAATTCCCGGGCTATCGTAATTACGCAAACAGCAACTCTCTATCTCTATATATGATGCTTCGTGATGACAACAATGACAAATGACAAGAGAGCAAGTGGGGTCCAGATACACAGAGCCCCTGCCGGTTATTAGCGCAAGTAACGTTTTTTTAAACCAAGCCGTAGCATTGCGATAGGATAGGCGTTAAACCACCGTTTTCTTACACCGTGTATAAATCTAAATGACCTCATTGGCTGCAAGTATCCACCACAGATCATACAAAGAGAAATGCACAGAAAAATGTAAACACCGTTGCATATTATCGATCGATAATTGCGCCTATCATGGCGCCCTCACAGGGGAATTTGGTTACGCATAATTTTGCTAAAGGTACGTTTTCAATCCACGCGGCAGACACACAAATTATTCACTACTTTGTGGGCAGACGGCAACGGCCGGCCGCCAACAGCAAACGCTGTCGGACTTCAGTTGCCGTCGTATAGATTCCGAAGCCGACAGCAGGCACTGCAGTTCCGTCGCAGCATTACTAACTTTTCTTCAATGTACAGCATAAACAATCTAATGTTGCAAGTTTTATTGCAAGAAGAAGAAGGCTAGTGGTTTTGCTAATGCCGGAGGTTTAGTGATTCGAGACAAATTATTTTTTTTGTTCCTCAAGTAGGTGAAGTATCGTAAATCGTACCGAATAGCTTAAGTATTTAATAAATAATATAAATATACTTAGTGGTTGTATTGAGTTATTCAGAGATCTCTTTCCAAATATTTTCTTTAATACGTGCATCTTTATAATTGTGATTTTTACTATAATATAAACAAAGTTTTTTTTCTGTGTTCTTTCCAAACGTTTCAAGGTCTACATCAAACCCCGTTTTCAATGGTATTAACACAAATGAACAAGAAATTAAAAAATTAAAAGGATTCCTAATAGCGTAGGGAACTTAGCATTATTTTAGTACCTTTCTCGCAAAAAAATTCCACAGGTGTTTGAATGGTTTTTCTTGAAAAAGGTAGGCCGCGTAAGACAAAAAAAGTTTTGTTAACACATTTTTACTTCTTACTTAATTATAATAGGTGTTTAAAATAGCAAAAACCTTAATTTTTGGCAGTTTTTGTGACTTCTCAGAAACAGAGTAAAAATTGAAAGAATCAAAGTTACGTGAGTGTTGTATGCTCATTTTTAGAACCTACTAAATGAGATGTTGATCGATAGGATTGGTTTATTAATAAATGTTATTCGCGAAAAATGTTTAAAAAGGCGCAATTTTCAATCAACTGTAACTCTTATTTAAAAAAAATTAGAACGATATAACTTGGCAAAAAGTTTCATTTGTCTATCTAAAATAACTGTTCAAAATTTTAACTTCATAGCTTGGAAGGTTTTCCCACAAATGTAATTTTTTATCGAGAACTCTTTATTTTTGGTGATGTTTACAACGCTCCCATTCTGCATCAAATTACTTTTTGATAAATCTGAATGAAACATGTTAATTATCAAATGTTTCGGGACAACTCATCATATATTAATATTCTTTTGGGTTTGTTCTATTGTGTGTAAATTTAATTTGAAATTCTGCATTTTGGTATTCGCCAACGCATACATACATATTAGTAGAAGGGGATCCTAATTTCCACTCACGGTAGAATAAAAATAGCATGTCATCGAATTGACATGACGTTTAAAATGCTTTTTCCAAGCAAATTACGTTATATACGAGGGTAAATCAAATATAAACGGTAATTTTGCTGTTCTGCTTAGAATTCAGTTTCGAGCTAGATTATATTGTTTGGAGTAGATGTTTAGTTTATGAACAATGGGGAACCAGCCGGGTACGCAGGTATACTTGGCTTTGTCCTTATACCTATTGTGTGATGTGTGGTCAGTACAGAGTGAACCATGCCTAAGCTAGAGTCACATTCGTCTGTTGTGCAACAGATTATCATAAAGTTTTAAACCAGTAAAAGCGTTAAAGCCTCAGAAATTCTAACTCATTTGAAGACACAGTTTGGGTGTAGTACACTGTCTCAGAATCGTGTGTATATGTGCGTGACAAAATTTAAGGGTTTACGAGAATGATAACCACGATCGACGCACAAGGACAAGCCTTACAGCTGACAATGCCAATAGTGTTCCACAGCTTATTGAACGTGAGCGCCGATTAACCGTGGAGGAATTTCCTCAGAATTGGGTGCCAGCTATGGAAGTGTTCAATCAATTATCATTGATGAATTTGATTTCAGAAAAATTTGTGCTCGATGGGATCCGAGGTTTTTGACTGTAAAGTATAGATCGTTGAAAGACTTCTTAATAGATTTCAGCGAGAAGGGAAGGCCTTTTTGAAGCGCATCATCTAAAGTGGCGAAAAAAGAATAAAATTCGCCTCTCATCCGGAAAAGTCCTTGCCATGATTTTTTTTTACTTTAAGGAAATATACTGATTAATTTTCTACGTGCCCAACGTACAATGAATGTGGATTACTACTGTCAGTTGTTAAGGTTGGCTAAAGCCGCGT
The DNA here is from genome assembly GCA_034190945.1 of Octodonta nipae. Taxonomy (NCBI): domain Eukaryota; kingdom Metazoa; phylum Arthropoda; class Insecta; order Coleoptera; family Chrysomelidae; genus Octodonta; species Octodonta nipae. The sequence continues at coordinate 152,595,906 of CM067216.1, forward strand.
ATTTGAAACAAAAAACAAGGAATACTACAAGAAATGGGCTGAGAAGCCACCCACCTTTCTAATAGCCCTGATTTACCTCTGAAAGAATCACCGAGACCGGGAGGAAACCAATTTGGAATATATGAAGAAGTTGAGGAGCACATGCGCAATTGGCTTGCAACTTGCCCTCAAACATTTTATGAACAGAGAATACTGGAACTCCCAACTCTCGGTGGAAAAAGTTTGTAGATCACGCAGTAGGGTATATTGAAAAATGCTAAATCAATCATTTCTCTATAATATTATTCAATAAATTTATGAAAAAAAGTCTGTTGATATATTATTTAACCTCGTAATTGTTTTGCTGACTTTAATTCTTAGATTTTTGAATCAAAGTCGATCGCGGTATCACAATTAATTTATTCGGCAATTTTAAAATGAAAAAACTTTAGAAGGGAAATAATGAGTCAGAAAATAGAAAATCAAATTCAACAATATAGTTATGACAAATCATTAATATTAATGTATAGTTATGAACTATTAATTTAGTTAACTAATGAATAAATTTAAAAAGTTTATAATGAAAATTATTCCTTAAAACACCATCTATAAAAATGGTTATATAAACAAATAGAAATGTAACATTTCAATGAACAAATTATGATATGCCACCGTTTTGAAATGAATGTCAGTTCGAACGAAGTAAAATGAGGGAAAGGTGCTTCTCCCACCAGTACATTTTATTTAATTCCGAATACCAAAATGCAGGCTTTCGAACTGAATTTACATACAATAAAATAAAACTAAAAGAAAATTAATTTGTAAGGGATGGTACTCAAAGAACTAATAAAATATTAATTTAGCTCAAAATGGGAGCATTGTAAACTTCACGTAAAATCAAAAGTTCTAGAAAAAAATTCAGATTTGCAAGAAAACCGCCTGAGCTGTAAATTTGAGATTCTTACCAGTTATTTACCTCGTAGAAATGAAAGATTCTGCCGAGTTTCAAAATTTCAACGCATCTTATACAATAACTATGGACGATTGACAAATTGCGTATGTTTTACAGTTTTTTCCAAATAACTCAATAACTAATTATCCAATCGGCTATATGAACCTATCTTTTAGTCGCTATTGAATTTACGTGTAAAACAAACTTATTTTTGACCCTAGAACTTTTCATTCAGTTGCTGAAAAGTTACAAAAACTGCTAAAATTGCGATTTTTGCAACTTTGAACGCTCCGTAAAATTAATTAAGGAATAAAAATTTGTTAACAACAGTTTTTATCTGATATGCTATATACATTCTTCAAGAAAAGCCAATCAAATATCTGTGGAATTTTTTTGCAATTCAAAATACTAACTTCCCTAGAGTATAATGAAAAATTTAGTAATCACAATTTGACATTCATATTTGACAGTCAAACTGATGTACCTAAGGAATTTATTGCAAATTTGATATATACAGGGTATCACTAAAAATTCTAAAGATCATGTGAAATAGCAAAGCTTATTTCAAATTGGGAAAATCTGAAAAAGTTTTCTTTAGAAATTCATGTGGCGTTCCCAGAAAAAAAATACGGAAATTTAGACACTATATTAATAAAATTTTTGCATTCTTGGTCTGACAACACGTCTATAATGTCTAACTGCAACGGCAGTACCACAGATCATGGGCAGTACTGTGATTGTGCGGTAGTGCAGTCTGCAGCTTCGCAGCAAAACAGGTGGCGTCCTGTCGCACGGCAGTTGCAGTGATATGTCGGATTCGGTTTCATACAAGTTATTACTACAAAGTATTGCCGTCTGCTGCCATGGCACATGCTGTTACCGTCTGCTGCGTGGATCGGAATAGTACCTTAAGTCTCACTAGATTCTGACCATTTTCCCTATGAGAGTTACCACTCCCTGGTGTCCACCCTAATTTGTTCACCTACCAATCGAGTGAAATATCCTCTCGCTCTCTATATTGTCCTCTCTTTCTATACTTGGTACGACAAAGTTTTAGAAGTTTTATGCTCTAAGGTCGGCAAGGAATGATCTGTGGCAAGGAAAAACTCGGGACAACAACTTTTATGTGACACTTTAACGCAAAATGACTGAAGAGAATAATCATTCTCTTTAGTGATCCCGAATGCAAGAAAAGTATCAAAAATAGATCTTTTCACCCTTTGTAAGGCGCAGGCGCGTTTGGCATTTACATAATCAATTACTTGTAATCGACCATCACTTAGTTCACATCTCTAACTCATAAATCACATTTAGCACATTTTAGACAAACTTTGAACTGTTTATTCTTTTCGTTGATCTAATAAGTAATAAAGTCAAATAAATTCTCCAAAAATTATTTACTGTACATATGGCTTCCACATATTCCATGACATTAATGGTTTTTGCTCCATTCTTTACTGATAAAATGTTATACATGTTAATTAAACTCGTTATACGGATAGTTTACTTTAAGTTTATAACTATTTAAAACTACTTCTAATACTAAATTAATAAATTACATTGAAAATATTGTATTCATGTTATAAACAAACATAAAGTGCAGTGAATAATTTGTGAAGTGCTCGAAAAAATTGACAGACGTTGACGCATGCGCATAATTTTTTTCGAACATGAAAGGCCTTCGGCTCACTTAGATGTAACGATAGATGTTAACTTTTTCCGAAACCATACGCCACAAAGTGGCTAATATTTGCACCGTAACATTGTCTAATTAAGTTGTTATGTATATATCATTTAGCAGATGAAATAAAACCAGAAACACTCATTGACTGTCAACAGAAAAAGTGCCACATCAACTCAAGAGCGGGCCCAACACACGGTGATACGTCACAAGACGGCTGTTTTTTTTTTCGAAAATTTATAACATTGATCAAGCAATCCTTTGTAAAATATCCTTGGGCTCACTTGGCTGCCACTGTCACTTTTAAACAAGGTAAAAAACAACAAGTTTTTTATGTGTATCAAAAGTTTGGCGGTGATTTGTTATTTATTTTTTAAAAGTAAGAAAATGTAATTATTTGTCGACATGTTACGTGTTCTAGTTTTACGTGATAACGAGTGACGTATTCCATAATAAAAAGTAATAATTATTTTTCCAACTACTCAAACAATTACAATGAAAATAGTCTGTACAATTTTTGTGGACAATCGGAAATTAGTTGGACTGCCGGTGAAAAAAACAACAAAATGTGTGAAAGCTACTTTAGCTTTGTGTAAAAATCCAAAAAATACTGGGTACTGTATGATATTATTTACAAATCAAGATAAAAATGGAAAAAAATATAACATTACAGGAAATATCAAAATGATCTTGACACGTTTTGTTAATGAAGGTAAATGCACCATACAGTTCAAACAACCTGAACATGATTTGTATGTGACTGCTGATGTTATACAGCTTAAAGGATTCTTACATCTTCTTAAACAAGTACTTGAAAATAAAGTATCAGAGAAGGAAATAAGAGTTTCAAGTGTAGCAGTAACACCTATAAAAAGTAAGGACATTGCACCAGTAAAATTATCAATACTTAAAAGATCTGAATACCCTTCATGTTTCCCAAGAACTTTAGAGGAATTACATATCAATGATATTCAAAGATGCAGTGTTGACAAAGGGATTTTTAACCTTGTAAATTTGAAAATATTAGATTTGAGCAATAACTGTATTGAATTTATACCAGATGAGCTCAATACCTTAAAAAATTTACAAGACATAAACTTTTCACACAACAATTTGGGAAAATCAGCTTTTCGGAAATGGAATTGGTTAAAGGGGTGTTTACAGAAAAATTTACAATCATTGAATTTAAGTTGCAATAATTTAACAAGAATCCCAACTGAAGTAGTTAAACTTTTTTCCCTAACAGATCTAAAGTTGGATCATAATATTTTAGAAAATTTACCCTCTGGGATAGGCAATTTAATAAATCTTAAATTATTATCAGTTTCAAGTAACAACTTAAGATCATTACCTGGGAGCATCAGCAGATTGAGGCTTCTATGTCTGGACCTTTCAAATAATCCATTAGAAAGGCATGTTCCCAATGATGAACCTGCAAAACCAGTACCTGTACCTGTGAGACCTTTAAAAGAATATGCAGGCAAACAAGTTCTTTTCAGTAGAATACCTTATGGACCAGGAGAAATGCCATTAACTCTGATGGATTATCTTGATACTGCAGAATACTGTACATGTGGAAGGCCTTTTTTTCAAACACCATTTGTAAAGGTTTCTCAGCACATTATGCTAAGTAATGTGGCAGTAAATGTTAATGTTTTGCAAAATGAGTCTATGGTTGTTACAGCTGAATGTTACTATTGCTCACAAAAATGCTACTACTATAATGTCCAGAGAAGAGCTAGACATCCAATCATCAGGTAGGACGCAGTTGATTTGAATTAAGAATATACATATTTCAATATGAAAGGTCTTCATCAAAATATATTTATTTATTTATGAATTTTGGGATAAAGATAAAGGATAAGCCTAAAATTGCATGAGATATATAATAAGTTTTGTATGTACATGTTTTTGGAAAATATACATATTTTTGCTAATATTAATGTGATTATGTTAAGTCGAATTATTACTACAAAATTGTTAATATATAGGATGTCCCAAAAACTTTTAATTAGTCATAATTTTAGCAGCTAGAAAATAAATTTAATTGCAAACAAATGTTACATAATTTTGTCAATAAGAACAACTGGAACTGATTAACTTCTTGTTCAACTAATAATATTATTTTGCAGAATTATTACATCTCCAATAGAATATTGATACAATTCCTAAATAACTATATATATTGTATTTGTAATATATATGTATAAACTATGGGGTTTTCCTTAGAAAAAAGTAGTTCATTCAGTATTGATTAAAAAAGAATGTCTGCCTTAGGTATATCCCACTAGCTTATGTTTCAGTATTAATATATATATATATATATATATATATATATATATATATATACATTTGTTTTTAAGTTTTTGCGGGCACTTAATGTGTTTGGTGGTTTCCAGGAGTTCAACTGCGTAGTTCATAACTGATCCCTGCCGGTATCGATGGTAAAATGACGACGTTTCGGCAGAGTTACATCTGCCCTCTTCAGGTCGGTTCGCATAATTGTAGTAGCCTTCTGCTTTCACTTCTAGTTATTTGAATACTAAGATTTTCAGAAGTGCGTACGGTGTTATATAGTCGCGGCTCGGCGCCCATCGGTTGGCACCGTGAACGGCTGTGTGTGATTGGCCCTTGGCGCGCCTGCTGACTAGTTATGTCCGGTTGAGCCGTTATAGGACGGGTCCGGCCCGGTACGGTGTTTTATAGAATTTTCCAACAATTCGATAAGTTCTGGATTTCATTGCATGCGTTTAGACTGTGAGGCCTCTTCGCTATTCAATTGCCTCTCTTACGAGTCCTGATTTCGGGTGTTCTATATTTGCCAGTACTCTGGTGTTCTCAAAGTCTATTCGGTGTGACGTCGTGGTGGCGTGTTCCGCAATGGATGTTGCTTTTTCCTGCTTTCTTATAGCATTCTAGTGTTCATCACGTCTAGCTTGAATTCTTCTGTTAGTTTGCCCCACATAGGTTTTATGACAGTCTGCATATGGAATCTCATACACTCCCTGTTGTTCTAAAGGGATCCTCGTCTTCGGAGTCCTCAACACCGTGCTTATTTTTCTGTCTGTATTGAAAATAGTATTGATATTGTGCCTCTGTAGAATTCTTGCAATACTGTCTGTGGAAGGAAGATGAAGCCCTTGGCCATATGGCCATATCTTCGTTTTATCTGATTTAAGGTACAATTCAATTGAAAATTTTAGCGTATTCTTATCTCTCTCTCTCTCTTCTGCCTCTCTCTTTCCCTCTCTCTAATTTTTATTCTTTGTCTATATTTCCAAATATATTTTAACTTTTGTATTTATTTTATTATTTGGACCACTTTCTATAAGTGTAACTCTAATTTACTGTATATTGCATCCACACTGTATAAGCTCCTGCGTATTGCTCACCCCTATATAACTTAAGGTCTATCATTTTCTGAATCACCATGTACAACTATAATTCAACTCAACACAATATTACGACGGTCCTGATATCTTTAAAACCACCCTGTATAAGTATAAATCCTCTCCACACTATTGACTCTTTATACTTTTCTATTGTTTAAATTATTCCTGTATACCAATAATTTTGCTTCGGCTCCATTTGTCTAGTATTCCATTTATGCAACTGCACATGGTCTACCCTATATAACAAAATTCACCTTTTTGAACCACATTTTATGACTATAATTTTACTATACCATTTATTTCAACCACCCGGTATATGCAACTGTTTCTAAAATTATTTGAACCCATGTCTATAAATATACCCCGTCCTACGTCCTATAATTCAAATATCCTAACTGCTTATGCTTATATAACAAATTTTTTATACTCCCTGAATAACAATAATTTTACCTTACCCTAACGTCAAACACCTTGTATAAACAACTACTTATGTTCCAAATTATTTAACTTTTTTGAACCGGCCTTTATAACTGTAATTCTATTCCACCTTATATTTCAACCATCCTATATATTCACCTGCTTCTGACAATTTTTAAAACCTTTTTTTTGTATAAATGTAATTATTCTCCGTTCTATAACGCAAATATCCACTCTGTATAACTATAGTTTTGTTCCACTCTTATTTCAACCACCTTGTATACGCAACTACTTATGTGTCACTCAATACAACTGCTTCTGTACCACCTAATATCACATGCACGCACGCACACACCTACAACCGTATATCATATAGAAGAGTTCGCGACATATCAAATTTTCGTTTCGATAAACTAACGGAATATTTCTGCTATTTCACGCGACTATAAGCCCCCTAACTTAACTTCGTCTCTAAAAGAAACTTGCTTTAAATGAATCAAAATGAAAACCATTACAAACACCCTGTACGATATACTTTCATGGCATATCTTGACATTTAAACTAGATATTTGTGATGAAAATTTGACATTTACCATTATGTTTTTGCGTATATTTTTCCGATTTTCAGAAAAATGGTAAGTTTTACGTTATAGAAAAATATACGGAATCAAGCTGGAACATAGATTTGTAGAATCAATTTATAATGTACAATTTTTTTAGAGAAAACAGTGAAGATTTATTGAAATTCACTGAAATCTCGTCCCTTATTTACTATTTTTCTGGAAAACCGTAATCCTCATGTTATAGACAATTATATGGGACCTTTCTGTAATGTTCCTTAATATAATGCAGTTTAAAATCACCAAAATTGTTCAAGCTGTGTTTGTATAATCGCTCGCCATACATAAAAAAAATGTTGCAGACGAATTGATAACCTCCTCCTTTTTGGAAGTCGGTTAAAAAAGAAAATTATTTTATTTCAGATATTCGCTACATTACACTAAAAACCTATTAAGTAATACTGATTATTTGTTTATAATATAAAAAAACAAAAAACCATTAATGTCAGTGTAGGAAATGTTCAAAATGATTGGCGCGAACGTCTTGGCAACATGCTAATCTGGTATAGAAATGTCTTCTAATGTCACTCAACATCTCAGGCGTGAGTGATCTAATCGCAAGCGTGATTCGCCTTTTTACGTCATCTGAGTTGAAAGGCTTAGTTTTGTATACAGTACTTTTGACATATCCCCACAAAAAGTCCAATGGCGTCGAATCAAGAGATCGTGCTGGCTATTCTATCGATCCGCGCCTCCCAATCCATTTGGTTCAAGTACTGCCGGATATTGATTTCGTAATGGGGCGGTGCCCCATCTTGCTGAAACCATATTGTATTGGCAGGAACTTGTGAGTTTACTGGATTAGGATATAAGTTTGTCAAAGTTGACACGACATTATTTTGGAGCAGTTCTAAATATTTACCTCCATTCAATTTTCTATCAATGAAAAAGGGACCTACGATATGATTTCTAAGAATTCCTGCCCAAACATTAACTTTTTCATGATATTGCGTTTGTTTCTCTGTCATCCAGTGAGGATTCTCATTAGATCAATAGCGGCAATTTTGACGATTAACATGACCGTGAAGTGGAAATGTGCTCTCATCAGAAAACAAAACATTTTCTAATTGGAACAGATTGTTATCTAACATTGCCCTCATTTGTTCACATATATGCGTTCTCCTATCGAAATCGTCTTCCATGAGCTCCTGAGTCAGTATCATTTTATAGGGATGTATTTTACTTTCCTTTAATACTCGAAAAATTGATGTATGGCTAACATTGGGCTAAAGTTGAACAGACCAGAATTATCTAGTTTTCTTGAAACTCAAGCATAATATCCAATTTCGTATTACTACTTACATTATTGGTAGGTACTTTTTTAATTTGTCTTACATGACCAAGCTCGCGAAACTTTTATTGACATCTAACAAGTTAAATTTGATTTAAAATTTGAACTTTTGTTATATAGTTAATAGGGAACTTGTTCTGATTAATCAACTTTGTCAGAGGTCAGATCTGTATACAGAAGCAAAAAAAATCAAAAGAGCATCGCAAAAATCCTAGTCATTACTCTGTTGTTTACCCCAAAGCTAATGTATTAGGTAAAGACCTATGTCCCTTTTTTAATAAAAAATATTTTTTCACGTACCTTAATATTACTTTTCATACGGGAAATATAATTTTTGTAGTCTATAAATTATAATATTTTTAAACTAAATTTTATAGATTTACGTATGTTAGAGAAAAGCAAGTAGTCCAGTTCATTCTTATAAATTTTCCATTTTTTGTGTCCAGTACGTTTACGTACTGTCCTTCTAATTCACAAACAGGATATGTATTTCGACATATTTGTCTTAACTTATCATATAAAACCTGGACACGACATAAGATTATGACTAGTGAATAAATTTTCCCAATCAGTAGAATCAATAACAGAATTTACCACATCAAAGTTGGCAGATTCAAAGTTATGTTTAGTATACTGTTACGAGAATTCATCAGACAGCTGGTGCAATCGGCCCTCAACCAATTCATGGAAGGGACATTATTCCGATAAATTCGTGGAAACCGAAATGCTTGTCTCTCAACCGGCGGACCGCTGCCGTTACTGGGAATTCCTTTAAAACTTCCCGAACATGATGGAATTTCCCGATGGTTCGTGAACGTACCAGATAATTCCAAGACAAATGTATAAATATAAAGCAGCTGGCGATAGGAGAGTTCAGTTTTCGTCGGACGTTTATACAGTTAAGATAAAATGTAAATAGTAGTTTCTGTGAATATAAATTTGTGTAAAAGTAGTGGAAATAAATTAGAGTGAGTTAGACTGTGTTTTTAAATAAATCCAAGAACTGAACTGAACCCGAGTGTGAAAATAAAAACATTACAGTGGTGTCAGATGTGGGGTGTATTTGTGGAACTTTAGAAGTGAAAAATAAATAGACGGACAATGTTTAAAACAGTGAATTTGGACCAATTGAAAGTGACTGACTTAAAAAAAGAACTTGAAGAAAGGGATTTAGAAATTAGTGGGAAGAAAAGTGAATTAATACAACGGCTGCGAGATGCCCTAATAAATGAAGGTAACGATCCCGATACTTATTTGTTTGAAGTTTCTGGTAATGGAGACATGAGTATGCTATTAAAACAAATGGAAAATTTAAAAGACACCTTACAAGACAATTCTAAGTCTTTAGAGGACAAATTTCTAGAAAATTCTAAAAACTTAAAAGAGGCGTTAGAAGACAAATTAGCAGAAAATTCTAAATCCCTAGAAGAAAATTTGAAAAGCATGGTACAGAAAAACTCAGAAATGCTGGAAGAGAAAATATTAGAAAATGAAACGCGGATAGAAGATCTGAGACAGATAATGGAGAGTGAGATCGGCAAAATAAAAGAACAGGTTGTCACAATACAAAGGGGAGAAACTCAATCAAAAACCGTAAGCAGAAATAGTCCAGAAGTAGTGGATTCAAAAATTGGCCTCGAAGGAGCGAGACACAAAATGAAACCTCCACAATTTGATGGTAAATCGTCATGGACTAATTATAGGCGCCAATTCGAGGCTGCAGCAAAGTTAAACGGATGGTCGGCAGAGGAGAAGGCAATAGCATTAACCCTAGCCTTAAGAGGGGATGCTATAGATATCTTACAAACGTTGAATACCTCGGAGCAAGAAGACTACGAACAACTGGTCAAACATTTAGAACTGAGGTATGGGCAAACCCATTTGGAGCACGTTTACCACTCCCAATTGAAAAATCGCCACCAGAAATCAAATGAATCCCTCCAAGAGTTTGAAGCTGATATTGCCCGTCTGGTTCGCCTTGCCTATCCAGCCACACCGGAAAATGTTATAGAAAGGTTAGCAGTCCAGGCGTTTTTGGATGGACTTCGGGACAACGAAGCCAGACAAGCATTGACGCTAGCTCGACCCACTCAATTAGTAGATGCACTGGCTCGAGCTTTAGAATTCGAGGCTGCGAAAAATACCTGCAGAGGTCAAGCCAGAGTCCGAATCGTTGATGGAGAATCCGAAGATGGCGGAAACGATGAAGCCTCTGTAAGAAAGATAATAGAGAAAGTCCTTACCGAGAAAAGACAACTGAGATATCGGAAGTGTCGTAAGGTAGGTCATGTCCAGAGTCGTTGCAAGGAGAGCAACGGAGTCCAGACTTCCTCGGCGGGAAAACTAAAGAAGGCCTATGTGAAGGGACCATCGTCGACCTGTAACAAACAAGTGTCAACTACCAACGCATATGTCGCTTCGTTACGCAACCACGTTAACAGTGTCTTCGTAGATGGCCTTATTAATAGGAGGCAATTTGCAATGCTGCTGGATACTGGTGCGACGAAAACAGTAATAAGGCCCAACATTGTTTTAGAGACAATGATAAAACCAACAAAATGGCAACTGCGAACAGCGACAGGAGAAGCAGCGAAGGTCCATGGTGAAATAGAGGTTGAAATGACCTTGGGAAACACAACCTTCCTACATCGGGCATTAGTGGCAGACATCGAAGACGAAGTCATCATTGGAATGGATGTCATGAGCTCCAAGGGATTCCAGTTAAACTTCAAAGATGGAATTCTGCGAGTGAATGACGAAGAAGTGGTGCTTCATGGGAAAGATGACATAATGCTTCGAGCCATCTTAGCAGAGGATGTCAATGTTCCGGAAAGAACTGAAATCATTGTAGATGCTTGCCTGGATGGGAAAGCTAAAGCTGGAACAGTGATGATGTTTGATCCCGAACTTAACGACGGAAATGTAGGCAGAGGAGTCGCACTGGGGAAGACTCTGTTTCGTGCCAGGGAGATTGTTCCACTAAGAGTAATGAACCTGAATCATTACTCGGTTGTGCTAAAGAAAGGAACAAATTTGGGCCTTTGTTCAACAGTGTCCTCTGTAGTCAGAAGCACACAGCATGCAGAAATACCACCAGGTAAACTGTCTGAGGAACTGGAAAGACTTATCACCGATTCATCTAAGAATTTGAAACCAAACCAGAGAGCAAAATTGAGGGACATCGTTAGAAACTACCAGGATATCTTCGATGTAGGGAATGGCAAAAGAGGACGAACTGATCTGGTGAAACACAAAATTAATACTGGGGACGCTCAACCTATTCGACAGTCGGCGAGAAGACTACCTCTAGCTAAAAGAGAAGAAGCCGACAGGATAGTCCGCGAGATGGAGGAAGAAGGTGTTATTGAACCATCCAATAGCCCTTGGGCTTCTCCAGTTGTGTTGATTAAAAAGAAAGATGGTTCGACCCGATTTTGCGTGGACTATCGGCAATTAAACCACGCTACAAAGAAAGACAGCTATCCCCTTCCAAGAATAGACGATACCCTAGACACGTTGGCTGGATCGAAGATGTTTTCCACCCTGGACTTGAAGAGCGGTTATTGGCAGGTGGAACTTGCTAAAGAAGACCGAGAAAAGACTGCTTTTACCATCGGCTCAGGACTTTATCAATTCACGGTGATGCCGTTTGGACTGTGTAATGCTCCAGCAACGTTTGAAAGATTGATGGAAACAGTGTTAAAAGGGCTTTCATGGAAAACGTGTCTGGTGTATCTTGACGACATTATCGTGGTTGGAAAATCTTTTGAAGACCACGTGAGGAACCTGGAGGAGGTATTTCGGCGACTTCGAAGTTCCGGACTAAAGTTAAGCCCGAAGAAGTGTCAGCTGTTCCAAGAAGAGGTACAATATCTTGGACATGTAGTTTCCGCACAAGGAGTAGCTGTTGACAAACAGAAAATCAAAGCTGTCCAGGAATGGCCGATACCTAAAGATATCCACCAGTTAAGAAGTTTCCTGGGGTTATGCACGTACTATCGTCGGTACGTAGCCGGATTTGCCAACATCGCCAAGCCACTTACTAGACTGACAGAAGGGAAGGTGCAGTACCAATGGGATGAGGAATGTCAACGATCATTCGATACATTAAAAAGAGCTTTGACGAGTGCTCCCATATTAAGTTATCCTTTGCCAGATGGAAACTTCGTATTGGATACCGACGCAAGCAATGTCGGAATTGGTGCTGTGCTTTCGCAGATCCAGGAGGGCCAGGAGAGTGATCGGATATTTCAGCAAGACCTTGAGCAAGCCTGAACGGAATTACTGCGTTACTCGTAGGGAACTCCTGGCTGTGGTAAAGGGGGTAGAACATTTCTACAAGTACCTCTATGGTAAAAGATTCCTCCTGAGGACTGATCATGCAGCACTGAAGTGGCTCCTGCAGTTTAAAAACCCCGAAGGACAAGTGGCCAGGTGGATTGAGCGGTTGCAAGAATTCGACTTCCAGACTGAACATCGAGCTGGACCAAGCCATAAGAATGCTGATGCCCTATCGAGGAGACCATGCCCTGATGATTGCAAACATTGTCAGCGAGCAGAAGAAAAAGAGGCTGTCCTCTGTAGAACTACGGCCATCGATGACCATTGGCAATCTGCGGAGATCCGAAAAGACCAGAAATTAGATCCAGATTTGAAAGAAGTTATCCGGTGGAAGGAAGCAGATCGCAAGCCTACGTGGCAGGAGATTTCCCGATATTCACCAACCATAAAGTCGTACTGGGCTCAGTGGAACTCCCTCATCCTGGAAAATGGACTTCTCAAGCGCGTCCTGGAAACTCCAGAGGAGGGAAACGACAGAAAACAGATTGTAGTTCCCAGAAATAGGAGACCAGAGGTTTTTACGAGAACTACATGATGGTACAACTGGAGGACATCTGGGAGTAACGAAAACCCTGGGGAAGTTGAGAGAACGCTTCTATTGGGTAAACTGCCAAGTAGATGTTAAGGAGTGGTGCCGGAAATGTACGGTTTGTGCAGCAAGTAATGGGCCTCAGAAGCGACCAAAAGCTCCTATGAAGCAATATAACGTGGGCAGTCCATTCGAAAGAATAGCCATTGATGTTGCCGGTCCATTTCCTGAATCCGACTGTGGAAATAAATACATTGTGGTGGTTATGGACTATTTTAGCAAATGGGCCGAAGCGTATGCCTTGCCGAATCAAGAAGCCTTGACCGTTGCTGATGTCCTTGTCAAGGAATGGATCAGTCGTTTTGGTGTTCCCTTGGAGTTGCACTCAGACCAAGGTAGAAACTTCGAGTCTACTCTTTTCCAAGACGTCTGCAAGCTCTTGAAGATCAATAAAACACGGACGACAGCATTACACCCGCAATCCGATGGAATGGTAGAGCGGATGAATAGAACCATTAACCGCCATTTGTCAAAGGTAGTCTCTGACCACCAAAGAGACTGGGACCAGTATCTGCACTTGTTTCTAATGGCATATCGTTCGTCTGTGCACGAGTCCACGGGTCAGACCCCGGCCAGTATTATCATGGGACGAGAATTAAGACTACCATGCGATTTGAAGTTTGGATGTCCCCCAGGAGAAGAGACCGCCGATGAAGACTATGTCAGCCAGCTACGTCAAAAGATGAACGACATCCATGAACGAGTCCGGTTAAACATCGAGAATGCCAGTGCCCGAATGAAGGAAGCCTACGACATCAAAGCCGAGGGCGGAGGATTCCAAGTTGATGATCTTGTTTGGTTGTATAACCCGCAACGTCGTCGTGGATATTCGCCCAAGCTACAGAGATCTTGGGAGGGGCCGTACCAAATTGTGAAGAAAATCAACGATGTTGTCTACAGAGTAAAGAAGCTGCCTCGGGAAAACCGAAGGTCGTACATTTCAACAGGTTAGCCCCTTATGCCGGAAGTCATGACAGCGAAGATGACCAAGCCCAAGTCCGCAGCATCCAACCACCCGATGACGAGATGACCTTCGAACAGTTTATGGCACTGTACTCTAATGGGCAGAAGGTGCAGCACGACGTGACCACAGAGGAACCCCGAGACCTGTTTGAGGTGCCCATAGAATATGCCCTGGCTCATTGTGTGGCTCGAGATCTCCGGATGTCCAGAGGAATAGCCAAGGTGTTTGCCAAGAAGTACGGCCAGTTCCAGAAGCTACGGGAACAAGATCCAGTGGTAGGGAAGGTCCTTCATCTCGAAGATAAACAACCAGTCGGTACCAGAGACATCTTTTATTTGGTAACGAAAACATTCTCGCTGGACAAGCCAACATACAGCGATCTTTGGAAGACTCTGGTAGAATTGAGGAATGTGATGATGGAGAAAAATTTGATGAAATTGGCGGTCCCAAAGATAGCCTGCGGGTTGGATGGACTGAATTGGAGGGTGGTGAGAAGTATGATGGAAACAATCTTTCGATTCAGTGGCGTCGACATCCTGGTATGCTGTCTCAGTACTCGCAGTCCAGATTCGAAGACCGTTGACTGTTATTTCCATCAAACTTCTCGTTGTCGAAATGGAGAGTCCTGCAAATATCGTCATACCAGGAACGATTCTGGGACATTCCGGGACGAAATGGCCTTAAGGAGGGGGCAATGTTACGAGAATTCATCAGACAGCTGGTGCAATCGGCCCTCAACCAATTCATGGAAGGGACATTATTCCGATAAATTCGTGGAAACCGAAATGCTTGTCTCTCAACCGGCGGACCGCTGCCGTTACTGGGAATTCCTTTAAAGCTTCCCGAACATGATGGAATTTCCCGATGGTTCGTGAACGTACCAGATAATTCCAAGACAAATGTATAAATATAAAGCAGCTGGCGATAGGAGAGTTCAGTTTTCGTCGGACGTTTATACAGTTAAGATAAAATGTAAATAGTAGTTTCTGTGAATATAAATTTGTGTAAAAGTAGTGGAAATAAATTAGAGTGAGTTAGACTGTGTTTTTAAATAAATCCAAGAACTGAACTGAACCCGAGTGTGAAAATAAAAACATTACAATACGAATGTTTTTCTTTATAAATCGACTGTTTATAAAGCTGAGACAAACATCAATCACCCTATGATGCCTGTCTTCCGTGACAAAATTTTCAAAATAAAAGAAAATTTATTGTTAATCGCGCTCAACCCTATATTTTAATCCCTAAATGGAATTGTTTATTTAAAAGTCACCAAGTCCATACATTCTTCATCCCACCATATTGGAGATCAAATGGTGCCCCTACCCATTCTTCTCTGAGGAGGTCTACCGCCTCATCCAGTATATTAACAAAATATTCATAATTTAGAATTTCCTTTGAAGTAATCTTCTCTTGTATAACATCCCTATATTGTGTCCAATTTGCTTTATGAAAAATTCTCTCTGTGTATCAATTATATATATTAGGCAGTATATAAACACATAGTGGGGAAATCATTATTATTACCAGAATCATCAATTATGTACCATTGACATTTGGAGGCGATTTTATTCGAAACAAATGTTAGGTCTATTACCGATTTCCTTTGATTTGGTCTGCACAATCTTGTTGCATTACCGTCATTCAAAATAACTAGACCTCTTGATTATATTGAATTAGAAATAATTCTACCCCTTTGATCATCAATTTCACTCCCCCAACCTTGAGGGTGAGGATCAGGAATTTTAGATGAAATGTTTTCTCAATTCTTCGATTGTAAATTATAACTAGGAGGAAAGTAAATATTTGCTACGTAGGTTTTATAATCCAATAAATTAAATACTTGAACATGACTCTTATTGGGAATTAGGGCCTTATCAATGTGTACGACCTTATAACTAATTATTCTTTTAATTAAGGTCACAATCTCTCCAAAGTGATCGGCTCTATCATTCCTATGAACTATATACCCTCTATGGGCGAAGCCCTCATAATCCCTTAACCAACTTTCATTTATCATGAACAAATCAGGTTGCTGACCATATAGGTAAAACCTATTGTTGTCTAAATTATTAAAAATACCCCGAACATTCCACTGCATCAATCTAAGACCCTTTTCACAGGGACTGCTCATCAGATCCGTAATTTTGAAAATCTACTTTAATACCATCCAGCTGGGTCATAAACTCAAGAACTATCTATCATTAACATTAAGGATATTTAGAACTTTTAAATATCATCCTTAGTTTTATTTTAGGTATCCGCTCTATTACCTCCTAAATAACAATCCTCTACATCCATATAAGTTTGATCATTTGTTTCTGACAGTGGCGCACCCTCTTTAGGGGTTTGATAGTATAGCATCACTGGGCTATGTGAATTGGATGGTCTTCCATTGAAAGTTATTATATTATAACCAGACCTATTGCTATCCACTTTTCTCTTTTTCTGAGCTATAACTGTTTTACTGTAACTGGTGCCTGGAGTATTTTGCATATTTGACAACCCACGTTTTCACCAACTGCAATCACATCATTTTGGTTATTTTGGTGTGTAAGATATGGAAATTCTTTTTTACTGTACTGAATATTATTTTTTTTCCCTTTTGCACCCATTTTTGGTACCAAATTATTAGCTTCAAAATAATTAAATTATCAAAAGACATGATATCTTTAATTCTTGTTTGTCTACAGTATTCTTCACAAGATTTCTTAGTGTTCACATAGCTCTTACAATGGTAACATTTAATGATACAAGCAATGTTTTTCCCGTGCTTAAGCTCTCCACAACTCATACACCTACGTTTCGATCGACATAACTTTTTTACATGTCCGTATAATATACCGTTAAAACACTGAATGACTGGGAGGATATACGGAGACACAGAGAATACCATCCCGAAAATGAAAACTTCCTTAGGGATTTGAATACATGTAAAGGTGATACAAATAGATGTGGTAAGAGGATTATATACATTTTTATCTGCATCCACTACTCTTCTGTTTAGTCTTCTGACAATTATTATTATTGATTACACCCCTCCACTTTTGATGTAATTGCTTCTTTTAACGTCTCCTCAGAAAATTGTTGGTCAACAAACAGTTATAAATTCATTTAGCATTCATAACATCATAGAATTCATTGGCAGGTTTGTAATTACTAAATGTAACCCCAACTCGATTTTTCCCCTTTCTACTAATTATTTTCGTGTCAATAAAATTTAATTCAAATATATTTTTTGCTAAACTTAATATATGTAAATTTCCTATATTAACATCAACAGATTTATTTTCAATACATCTTTCGGATGGACCTATACTTTTATAATTTCAATTTCAAAACCGGCCTTGAATTATTTACTTTGGTCACAGAATAGGTTTGATTATTCTGTAACCATGTGCTTTGGTTTCTGACCCACGTGAGTTTTTAACATTATTAACTAAGAACTAGGTTATTTTTTTCTCAACTTGAGCCACAAAAACAATTAAACAATGTTAGTGCAAAAAAAAACAATGAAAATTAAAAAAGAATTCTATCAAATATCTAAATCTAATACAAAGAAAGGAGGGTTAAGAAAAATAGGTAAAGTTAGTATCTAACTTGCTAAAAACTCCTGCAGCTAGTACACAACCTCACTCGTCGCTAGCTGAACATGGAATCCACCTAGAACTGTATAAAAAATGTTTCAAAAAAGTTTTTGTTTATATGAGTCTTCTCATAAAGTTGAGTGAAATCTACTACTGAATTGCTATTTGGATTCAAGGACAAGGTATAATGCCAATTTATTTTATATAATTTTGCAAAATCGTTAAGATGTTAATTGAATGAATTCATTAATATTATCTGGAACTATGTTTCTAGAATTTTAAGTGATTTATAGATATGAAGGGCTGATAAACTTGGATTAATATAAGCTTGACCAAATCTTGAAAAGCTGTCACATTTCGTGAGGGCAACTGAATTTTCAAATTTGAAAGTATCAATATAAATTATTTCAAATACTATACGCTATACCGTGTCAGTTGAAATTTTATTAAAGGGGGATGACGTTCTTATTTTACTTGCTGGGAAACATTACAATTATTTACAATTTTTTTACATCATCAATTAATTTGAGCAAATAATAGGGGTTTTCGCGGAAACAGTTCTGAATCGCTTCAACGGTAATATTGCCGTAATTTTCTGAAAACGCCAAAATTACTGAGAATAAACCTATATAGAACTAAGTGAACGAATCCCAAATGAAACAACGTCCTATAGACGATAACCCCCGGTAACAATACCCTTTTCGCGGAAGCAGTTCTGAATCGGTTCAAAGATAATATTACCATAATTTTCTGAAAATGCCGTTCGCGGAACAAAATTACAGAAAATGAACCGATTTGGAACTAAGTGAACGAATCCCAAATGAAACAACGTCCTATAGATGGTAACAGCCGGTAACAATAGCAACGTAGAATTGTATTGTGAACCAAATCTATTGTTATAAAATTTGGTGATCTGGGTTACAGTAGTCTTGAGTTCGGTGTTCGCGGTAAGCAGTTATTGGTTCTGAATCGATTCAAATGGTTCTTGCTCTGAAGCAAGGATTTTTAGTTCGATCATACCTTAGAGCATATATAAGTAAAAGCTCTAAGAATTATGCGCTTCGACCTGATTTCTAACCCACTCGGCTGTCCGAAGTCTATCGAAGTATGTTTAGTTCAGCTTTAGTTAGAATTTGAACTAAGCAGTTGGAGTTAAGTGGAAATAGCCTTCTGTAAATTATTTTTAATTTAATGTAGAACAAATAAAATTGTTGCAATTTTGTTACTAATTTCTGTTAGAACTTAAAATAGTATTTTTTCATAAATAATATTTTTAATTAACAAAGATATTGGACTACAGTTTGTTTAGTGATAAGGACTAATGGATTTTTAGAAGTATATAATATAGGTACTAGAAGTGTCACAATAAATACAAAAATAATCAATTTTCAAATTAATTGGCAGAATTGATACCCAAAATTAAATCTTTTATGATTTGCTTCAAGTTAAGTGACTTCATATATGTTGTTGACTAGTTTAACGTAAATAAAAAATATACTAGATAGGTAGGTAATTAATTTGTGCATAATGAGCACCTTTTAATGTTTACATTTTTTACTTTGTGTGTAGGTACCTAACAACCTAACAACATTGAATGTTTTATTTACTGTCTAGAGTTATATTTCGTTATAATTATTTTCAACTTTTTAGTTATACTTGGAAGTCGGTTAAATTTTTTTAAAAATGTTTTATTCTAAAATACTTTAGCATTTTCTTTGATGTAAATATCCTTTGCTATAAATTTACATTTTTTTAACAATTTAAAATTTTCTAAATAGTGAGCTAGCTTTGTATACCACTACATTTTCAGAACTTTTTTAATTGGAAAAAAACTGTTTACAATCTAATTTAAAAATGCACATAAAATTATATACCAATGCACATAAAGATTAGAATAAAGAGGTTGGGGTAATTTTCAGTTGAAGCAAATGAAATTTTAAGTCCAGATAAATATTTTCCTTAACATCAAAAGGCAGATATATCAGAATTTAATATAGCATATTTTTAAGTCAATGTGAAATTTCAAAAGGGGGCAATTGTTTACTTTATAAAAATAAAGAGCTCCATTTAGTTTCGTTTTCAAAGTGAAATTTTACAGCCGATATAGTAGCTTGCCAAATATTCAAAGACCGATATGTTAGAATTTGGCATAGATTATTTATATGTAATTGTCATATAAAAAACCTATAATTGCACATTTAGAATTTATGAAATGAAATGTTTTTTGTTAGTTGTGTGAAAAATTGAAGAAATTGTATATGGTTCATTCTTTATAAAGTCTGAAAAATATTTTTCTGCTACTTCTGCGTTCAAAATTGATTTTCTTACACCGTTGTCTCTTCAAGTTTCAATGAAGGGTTTTGCTGTTTTGATATAAGGAAGGCCATTTTCGTCATAAATAGAATGTCTACGTAGGGTTTTTCGTCGGCAATTATTTGAAAAATTGTGTCTTCTGTAATTTATTCAGGTTCAGGTGATTTCAGTACATAATCAAATTGGAGATTTTCATAAAAAGGGTTAAATTATTCAACATAATGTACTTCTTGTGGATTTTTAGGTTTTGGAAAAAAAAGTTATTGGGAAATTTGGTCTGTTTGTGAAAAATTGTTGTTGAAGAACTTTTCTTTTTAATATTAGTATGAATCCTCTAGGAAATTATTAGATAGAAATAGATTTGGGATTTGGTTTCTGTTCAATGAGTGAAATTGATTTGCTATTGGAAATTGGTTTGGGTTATGTCTGAAATGTTATTTTTGATATTGGAAATTGTGTTTATATGATTAATATTGTCAAAATTGGAGGGTCTTTGTAAGTCTCAAATATTGTTTTCAGCAATAATATATTGTCAGACTTCAGCTAATGTGCTGGATTTCACGGCTCTAATCGTAGAACCTAAGGGCTCTTTTAGTGTAAAAATATTTTTAAAGCATATGTGATATAGAATGTCTTCTTCACTGTTCAAGTTTTATTTAGATTTTCATGAATGTCAACATAATTTTTTTCACACGATTAGGAACTGCAACTACCAATCGAGTGAAATAGCCTCCTGCTCTCTCTATTGCCTCTCATTCTATCCTTGGCACGATATTTGTGAATTGCAAGCTACCTCCAGAAGGTGTATGCTCTAAGCACCAGGTTGATTTGTATTTTTAATATATGATTAAAGGAAATTAATGAAAGATCTTAAAAGTAATAGAATATAGGGGTAGTGTAATAGAGTAACAGAATTATGTCAAATGTAATGGATCTATTACTATGGTAATGACGGGAACAATACTGCATATCATCTTATGATTATTTTGTGCCTATCACCAAAAAATAAAGGTCATTAGGTTTGAAAATGTCATAAAAGGAACGACATAGTTTTTCTGTGATGTTTTTTTCTGATTTCATGTGTTGAGTGCAAATTTGGTTCGTAATGTCAGTTTTGAGAATATATTGTTCTTCGTTCGGAAATATTGATGCATAAAAAATTTCGAAATCATTTTGATTGAAAAGTTTTACAAATATGGGAGAAAATAATCTTATTTCTTGGAGTACATCAGTAGATATTATTTTGAATTCCTACATTGGCATAACCATTTATTGCGGTTCCTTCCTGGAATAAAACAGGTACTTATTTTAACTGATCTCAATTTCACCGTATTTTATGTATATTCAATAGTATGGTGGTATGGTGTTCTAGTCGGGTACAGATTAGAAGTTTGTATTTGCTTCATAATGGTCTAGATTAATTTTGGAAGTTGGAGTTTTTAAAATAAAATTTATTATAACAATTTGACCATCTAGGACTTTCATTGTTTCATAACCTATTAATTCGTCAAAGAAAATGTGGACTTTAAATAGAACTTTACATTTTTGTCAGAATTAAATTCTGAGAAAACAGGGATTTCAATATAATAATTTTAGGTAGTTGTCTGAAAAACTGAAGAAATTGTAAATGGTTCTCTCTTTATAAAGTATGAATATAGTTTTTTGTGTCTATTAAAAGTTTCACTGCAGAATTTCTTATTTTGCTATAAGGAAGGTCTTTCTTATCATAAAATGTAATTCTACGTAGGGTTTTTCGTTGGGGCAGTATTTGAAAGTTTATGTCTGTAATTTGTTCAGGTTCTTCTAAGTTGATGTCAGTATAATTTTCACGAATATTTTCATTTTGGAATTATGTTTCTGGTACATTTTCGTTATAAAATTCAGAATTTTCATAAAAAGGGTTAGATTGTTTTAGATGGTATACTTCTTGTGGATATTTTCCTTTCTGGAAAAATCTTTGATTTCCCGAGTTAGGTTTTATCGTTGAAACACCAAACATAGGAATAGGTGTGGGATATTATTTATTGGTTGCAACACGTTAATGGAGTTTCTTTGTTGTAGAAAAAAAAATTGTCTGTTTGTAAACAATTGTTGTTGAGTAACTTGTCCCACACGTTAATAAAGTTTCTTTGTTGTTGAGGTAAAATTGGTCCGTTTGTGAAAAATTGTTATTAAGCAACTTGTCTGTGTTGAATTTGTATGGGTCCTCTAGAAAATTGTGGTTGGAGGTTGTTGTGGAAAATTATTAGCAAGAAATTGGTTTGGAATTTGATTTCTGTTCAAAGTTGTAATTGATGTGGTATTTGAAATGATTTGGGTCTTGTCTGAATTTTGGGTTATGATTATGTTGTTTGTGTTGTTAGAAATTGTTTTTATAATTTTTATTGTTAAACTGGAAGGTCATTGTAAGTGTCAAATATTTGTTTCGGCAATAATGTATGTCTGGCTTCAGCTAATGTACTGGATTTCATAATCGTAGATCATAAGAGCTTTATGTCCTGATAAAAATATTTTTAAAGCATCTGTTTTATAAAATATTTTTCACTATTCGCTTTTGAACTGCGTTTCAGAAAACTTCCATATAGTTATGGTGAGTCAGTTTAAGACTTACCACGACGTAACTATTGTATAGAACTATAAATGTTCGTTTGGAAATTGTCTGAATTGATCTAAATCTTCTCATCGCTCTGATTTCCGAAATGAGCTACTATAGCGTTTTTGACAGTATGCCAGTCTTTTGCTATGCTTCTCTAGCCTTACTTATTAATTTAGAGTACATACCATTAATAATTGTTAAATTTTCTGGATTTGGACCCCAATATTGATCAATGGTAGTATTAGCAGGATCAAGAAATGATCAAAGTTCTAAAGGATTTCCATAGATTATTTGTAATAGTGCTGTGTTGAATACTCGTATGTATTCGTTACTCTTAGTCTGACTACCCCTTCCAAAGTATTCGTTACTCGTTACTTCCGGTAGTCGTAATTTGAGTAGTTATTCGTAAATATAGAGTATTAATGAGTACATTAATGAGTACATACCTATTATAATAATTAAATAATTATCCGATATAATACGTTGCAATGAAGGGAAAAAATAATTGTGTGGAATATGAACGGATTTTATTAAGTAAAATTTATATTCATTTATAAATATAAAATAAATAAAGAGACAAATAAGTATACATTCAAGGAATGCAGCTAAACACATTTTTTTAGTTTTTTTACCAAGTTTTTTTTTCTAATTTGTACTTCATCATGGATATAACAAAGTTCGTGCCTGCCAAAATTTAAGTGCATTATCTTTTTTATAAAGAAACTTTTCTTCCATATATTGTCTTTGCATAATAATACTACCAGTTATTGGAGACGTAGCACTCGATTTTGTTATTATCTACTTCAAACTGCATAAGGAATCTGCATTCAATAAATTCATTCAATTCCAAACAGAATATCCTGAGTAAATCTTTTATTTTATGTTTTGTTGTTGTGTTTTCGAAATTAAGTCTTATACTATAATATACTTTTATAGATCTCAACGGTTTATGAAATATTTAAAGTAAAGAATAACTAGTGAATAGTGTTCAAAATATAAAATAATAAATAACAATGTAAAAATATAATCAGTTATGAATGACGACTTATTTATCTTACTGTCATAACAATTCGGTAGTTCGGCAGGACAGACACCATTTCGGTAGAAATACCGAAATACGGTAGGCTCGAAGTATTCGTACGTGCGAAACATAAGAAATTATACCGTATCTAACGAAGTATTGGTATTGGTATTATGATGCGGCAGTCGACATGGATTGTGCTGAAGCACAATGACTTGGAGATGCCAGACTGACTACCTATTTTTTTCCATCGAGATGGAATCTCTTGCTTCTTTAGTGTTAGAATTAGTACGTTGTTTGGTCATTTGTTCCACAATCTGGTCTATAGGGTCTCCTCACTAATGCGTCGGCAATGTTATTTAAACGACTGGGACGGTGTTCTACCTTGAAGTCTGTTTGCTGTAACGATTCGGAACTCCGAGTCTTATCTAACTTACTAACGAATTCCTTCCGGTTCTTACAGCGCTAATTTTGTAATAACTTTCAAAAACTGGAATGTTAGGTACTAGTCTGTTGTTGAAATATTTGAATCTTCATCTGAATTACTAGATATATCTAAATCAGAAAATAAGCTACTCAAATCAAATTTTAAATTTGTTTATCTTAAAATCACGTCGTTTGCTCTGTTTTCTCTTAATGAATCAGGCAAGTTCGAAGATATTACATATATAAATATAAGGAAATCATATATAAAATAAGGTAACAATGTATAAAATAAGGAAAGCAACTGTTCTTTACTTAGAGTACCACGAAGATCTTAATTTGATTTCTCTGGTCTGTAGTGGATCGTTGTGTATTTTCTTTTCTTCCCTTCAAGTTTTCTTTTATTCTCTCCACTAAATTCTTTTGAAGGACTTGTTATCTACTTTTAGGAAGTCAAATTCGTACGCACAATGACTTGGAGATGCCAGACTGACTACCTATTTTTTTCCATCGAGATGGAATCTCTCTTGCTTCTTTAGTGTTAGAATTAGTACGTTGTTTGGTCATTTGGTCCACAATCTGGTCTATAGGGTCTCCTCACTAATGCGTCGGCAATGTTATTTAAACGACTGGAACGGTGTTCTACCTTGAAGTCTGTTTGTTGTAATTGCTCCTTCACCTGACATTAGTGAGGAGACCCAATTGTACCTACGGTGTTTTTATAACCAACACCCACTTGTGGGAGTTCTGATAAACTGACTGCCCTAAAGATATTTGTGTTGCTGGCGTGGGTATCTAGGACGAACTAGTCATATTGTGTAGGTAACGCTAAAAATGGACTGTAGCATAAAGCTGCTTTCTGTCGTTTGAATGAGATTTTACATTCCTGATTTCAGTGAAACGTCCCTTTCTTAGTTGTCTGCCGATATTTATGTA
The DNA here is from genome assembly GCA_034190945.1 of Octodonta nipae. Lineage (NCBI taxonomy): Eukaryota > Metazoa > Arthropoda > Insecta > Coleoptera > Chrysomelidae > Octodonta > Octodonta nipae. The sequence goes on from CM067216.1 coordinate 152,621,008, forward strand.
CAGCAGGCTACCTCTAGGAAGTTCTCAATGCGTTGTTGCGGTGAACTGCAACAACGCATTGAGAATGCCAAGTGAGACCTTGGCGAAACGTCTGTAGGATTCAAATATGAATCAATATAACGAATGGATGTATTCCCGGATAAATATTTCTTCATATATATATCATATATATATATATATATTTGTATATATATTTATATTATATGTATATATATATATATATATATATATATATATGAAAAGGAACATGGAGTTCATTTTCTAAATACTAAAGTGATACGAGACGACTATAATAACATAAAACTTGACTGGTACATGAAACCTACCAGTTCAGGCAGATTTGTTAATTACTACTACGGTCAAAATGTTACTTTTATTCGTCAGTCCCGTTAGCGATCGATAACCTACCGTTTGCGCGCTGTTTTCGTCGTATTTATTGTTTTTCGTTCTAATTTATTTTGAAGGATGTTTGAATTGACCTGTTGAGACGAATTGATTTATCGATATTTTTGTGGTTGGCATTGTGTGTTTCTTGACAGTTGTCATTGTCGTCGACAAGGCGGGAAGGATGTCCGTGTAGAAAATTGTGTAAGGTTAACTGGGGAAGTCGTGCAGTTGTTTTGTTGGGATTTTCCACTAGTATACTGGCTTTTGATAAGCCATCCGAGTTCGGGTGTTATATGGAAATCCCTACATTGTGTTCCACTGTTGATTAGTTGCTGGGATACTTCTCTCATTGAGGATTTGAAAACTTCTGTTGTTGCGTAATTCTTCAGTGTGGTCATGGTAGTTGGGGCCACCCTCACAATGGAACCTTTGGTATAAGACCCCTTGGTTGATAGGGGTTCTTTCCTCTTCTTGTTCTACTTCTTTTTTCTACCTTCCTGTTCTTTCGTTCTTTCTTCCATTTGTTTTTTGTTTCTAGTGCGGCGTTCCTGTCTTTGTTCTCCATCCAGTGAGATTGGGGTTATATTTTGCTGTTCTATTACTACACTAGAACACAGACCTGGTTTGGCATTATGATATCATGCCGATCATGGACTTAGCATGCAGATGAACTAGTTGATGGTGCATACACGAACACTGTATTTCTGGCATTTCTATCATCAGAGTTCCAGTGGTGGAGTGAGCGCAAGGAACTCTAACTTCAGCTTCAGCTGTGGTTTCAGTTAAGTGACAATTTGTGTATCTAGTTACTGTTTCATTATCAGTCATTTTTACAATAATAATATAACCTTAGTATTTGATTTGAAATTAATAAAATAGTATTTGTTAACCGAAAGTAAAGACCATTAGCCTACTATTGGGTTTATTATTATTATTCTAATCGATTGCACTTACCCTCTAGCTCGAGTGTAGTATAGATGAGACATCAACGTCGGAATTCTGAATTTTATTGAATGATAAATATCAGGTAATTATTATCGGTTCCCATTAATGTAGTCTTTGATACGGACGATTTATTTAAATATTCTATTGATTAGAATTATTGTATTAGAGGAATTTTAAATATTTGTATCGAGGTTATTTAGGATCTCACATGTTTATATGTATAGTTTGAATCTCTGTCCTTAAGCGTATATTTGTTTCATTTCATTTTTTCTTTAGGTATATTTAGCTTAAACATTCTAAGACTGTTTGCATTAATAGAGTGCCCTATGGCATATTTTAGCGCCTTGTACTAGTCTGTTCGCGCAAATTAAACTTATATTTTGGAACTGTTGTATGCTTATTATTCCTCTTGATTACAACATTTATTTATTTATATTTAGAAATCTAGCGCCCCAAATTAGCAAAAATTACTACAGCATATGTTTTAGGACGGGTAGGTGTCCTGATTATGTATGTATTTAGAAGGTATAGGGGAATCTACCTGGCGCCCTTATTTTCTCTCTTATATAAATAAGAGAGAAAATAAGGGCAAAGTAAAATCTGGCATATACGTTCAAATAAAACGAACCCCCCCCCCCCGTCTTCACTGAGACTACCGGACATACCTTCTTCTGCCCTTAGCATAACTAGGTAGGGTAGGAATTTGGCGTTACGTAACATTTTGGGTGTGGCAGATTTAGCATCAACGGGTAGCGTGGCAGAATGAAGAGAAGAATATGTAATATTAGTCATCCTTGTTACAAAGAAAAAAAAGGCAATTGTTATATCAACTTTTTCGTAACAACTCTTATCCTTCAAAACTTTTAAATAAACTGATTTTTAGCACGTCTCAAATTGATAATGTAAATATGTTAATATCTAACAATTCTCTCATTAACAAATCGAATTCCTCAGATCTTACCCTGATATTATTCCATAGAATAACATCACATAAAAGTGATATAAGGCTAAAAAAGAAATTGCTCTTTAGCCATACATTGTCTAGATAATCACCACAATGCGGATTTTGAAAATACAGAAATTTTAGCTCTAGAAATGGTTTTCATCAATAATTATGATAACAGCATTAATCGAAGGACTGATGAACGGGATCTTAATGTAATTTATTGTAACCTGTTGAAATTTGATAATGATCGACTAACAGCAAACTTGATTACTGATACTACATTAACAATTCAACTATATTGATATATATATATATATATATATATATATATATATATATATTCGAGTAACTAGAAGCGAAAGCAGAAGGCTACGAGAATTATGCGAACCGACCTGAAGAGGGCAGATGTGACTCTGCCGAAATGTCGTCATTTTACCGTCGATGCCGACAGGGATCAGTTATCAACTACGCGGATGAATTCCCGGAAACCACCTAATACATATATATATATATATATATATATATATATATATATATATATATAAGGGATATTGACTACTTCTTTTGGTTAACTCTTTATTCAAAAATCCGAGCTTTCGGATCTGTTTGTTTCTTCTTCAGGGTCTAATGTCAAGAGTAGATTAGCACTTCATAAGAGTAACATAAATGACAACAAGCAAAGATGTGCACTGACTAATCATGCTAAGGTCCGAGGGCACACAATTGATTTTGAAAATATAAAGATCCTAGATAGGGAAAACAAATATAGCAAACGCTTATTACTAGAAATTATCCATATCAATGATCAAAATAATCTAATCAATAAAAGATCAGATGTACAAAAATTGAGTGTTGTCTATGCCTTCTTACTCCCAAAGCTGTTCCATGAGTTCTATGATGGACAGATCGATGAATGAACGTTGATAGCCCAAATGTCATAGAAACAATGTACTATTAATAACAACAACACAAATTAAATTTTTTATTAATGTCATCCTTGCTGTAAATAGAGTATGTTTTGTAATGTTTAACAAGCCCATGAAATTACCTTTTAAACCTCACATTGTAAGTTAACAACTATCAGGTATAGAAATTATATAACTTGTAGCACTAGACCCTGAAAAAGGAACAAACAGTTCCGAAAGCTCGGATTTTTGAATATAGAGTTAACCAAAAGAAGTAGTAATATCTCTTATCCCCTTAATTATTTTGTAGCAAATCGTTCAGATTGAAGAATGATGATAAAAAGTTATAATTTTAACATTTAATATCATTATGACAAATGTTATAACATGCAACTCCAACGTGCGTGTGCAACTATTACTCATTTATTGTAAACCCCCTCGTAAGTGCGCATTACGCAACATCACCTTATAGACACTCTAGTTGTGCCTAAAAACCCAGGGTTAAGGCCGGCTAACCGCGCTGGAAGGCAGACAAATTACATGGATTTCCTGGGCTTTTACTAGATCTAACTCTTAGAGGTAAGAGTTTTCTAGTAAAGAGCAATTGAGTTTTTTAGTCAAATAGAGCCAACCTCAAAACTACAGTCCACTTAATCCCAACCAAACAACAATCGTAAGACGCAAAACTAAATGCAGCTTTAAACCTTAACGCATATTTTCCCGGAGGTAACGGACAATACACAAATATCGTGACGACTAGAACAACATGCTATTTTCTTATTTACTTGTAGATGTTTTTTCTAAAAAAAAAATGCCTAATGGAGAATCAAAAAAGCAATCAAAACAATTTTAAAATTCAATTGGGCCCTTAGTGAGATCATATAAAATAATTCGACCGGTATTAACAAAGATACGGCCCCCTTTAGTTTCTGTCGGCCCAGGAAAATTATTTTCATTTTTCACAGCAAGGAAAATACCTAAAATTTTATTTTGGACATTTCATTTTTAAATATTTTTTTCATTTTCAAATAATTTCTGTGCGCAGGTGCAGGGATTTTTTCTTTTTTTTTTTCGTTTAAGTAAGTCGCACAAAACACTACACCGAATACTTTTTCTAATACCAAGAAATCAAACTGACAAATCTTTCACTAATTGATCTTTCTTAAAATTTATTCCAAACTCGTATATTTCGTACGGCAGATGTGTCCACATGTCCACATCAAGAACTGTATGCAGAGCACGTTCTTTGAAATTTAGACTGTTTGGAGCGTGTGCGTTGTTATGGAATAAGGGGTCCGATTCTCGAAACTATTCGACGGCTCTACAATTCGACGAAGGACGTATGTCGTATGAAAATTTACATAAATGAAGTTTAATATATGGGCTAAACTTCATTTACGTCAATTTTTCATGGGATACGTCGAAAGTCGAATGGTAGAGCAGTCGAATGGTTCGGGAACCGGGCCCCTGAGCACAGAGTTTTCACTTTAAAGTGACTGCTTTATTGTTCAGGGGCCCGATTCTTGAAATCATACTATGGAGATAACGTGCAATACACAAAATAGTGGCAAGACTAGAAAGAGAGCTCAATAGAAACATTAACAGGCTATGTCAATTGGTGGGTGGAAGCCGCCCATGAACAACATGCTGATCGTATTTCATTGGAAGCAGCTCCCAACAGAGTGAAATACCCTCTTGCTGTCTATATTGCCCTCTCTCTCTCTCTTTGGCCTTACCACAACATTTGTGCACTGCAGGCTATCTCCAGAAGGTACCAGCTCTAAGTGAGGATCTGGTGAACTAGAACAGCTGAAAGTCAAGTAGAAGTACATTATTTTAACATTAGATGTTATATTCGACAAGTAGTAGGTTTCTAGAAGACTACCTCACACTCAGCCTGGGTGGAGTATCTTATACCATAACAAAATTGCTTATCGATATATTTTTATTTGTCCATTCATTTAGTTTTCCCACTTTAAGATTTTTTTATAATTAAGGTGAAGTAAAAACTTTTTTTTTGTTTAGCTGATATTTTGACATAGTTAAAAAATATGCATTCACGGAGTACATTTTATACATGAGACATCAAATTTTTAATTGGGCTTGACAAAACAACCATTTGTATTTAAAAGGGTATTGAAGTATTGTGTGTACCGTGTACTTAAATTTTTGGTTCCGATAGCAGCAAACACTTGAAAACTAATTTCTGTATATTGGGTCTTGGGTATTCATTAAATATGTGATGAAGTAGAAATTCACATGTCTACGAATATCTTACAATATAATCTAATGAATTGTGTTCTCTAGTTTTAAATTAAAATAGTGTAAAGTAAATGTTTTTAGAATATGATGTAATTCAATTTTTAGTTATTTGTTCATGTGCCTTAAATGGGAATTTGAATGTACTTATTTTTAATGTTTGATGTCGTTTTACCGTGTCATGTAGATCTTTGATAATGTAATTTGTATAAATTTTAGCATCGAAATACCAGTCACTTTTGGCCTTGTTATTGATGCTATACATGTTTTGTGTGTAAAAGTACAACTAATAGACTATTTTCTATTAAATGTTGTTAACTCCTATCTGCAATCAATGTCCTTCATTGGATGAATATGAATAATAAATTAATTCTTTAACAATACAATTGCATTTTTTTTCATAGTATTGTAGCATATTTTAATACAATACAATGTCGAACCAATTATTAACAAAAATTTTATTTTCACTAAAGGCTCTAGTTAATGTAAAAGAATTGGACAATAATGCACATGCAACATGCTTCAACTGCCATATGTATTTACTTTGCATGTTCATTGGGGTTTTTGTCTCTTCAGTTTTTTTCCTGCAATTAGTAAGTAATTGTAGTAAGACAATTTCGAAAAGATTCCCAAATTCTGGTTGTCTAAAGAGAAATTCTTCCTAAGAGAAATTATAAAAATGTGATGCCTACAATATGATTAAGCAATATGCTTGTATATAAATAAGTTTTTTGTATATTGTGTGATATTTCTCTATGTTTGGAGATATTTCAACTGTAATCGTTATCCATCTATCTGTGTTTTAGCTGAAGGTTAATGACAATTTGGCTGGTTGACTATTATGTGATATGTAATAGTTTTGGATAAGGTTTTTTCAATAACTAATTTTCGTTTAGGTCTGCACCATTAAAGTAACTATCATACTCCATCTGAAGAAAAATCGCCGAAATAACAAATAAATATTACTTCTAGCTGGGCTTCGACGAGTAGATAAATTTGAGTTGCAGTGTATGATGTTTATAAAAGGAACTATTAATACATTAAAAAGTATTGTGTTAGTCAGACACTAAAACAATAAGAATAAAACTTTGAAACAACAGAACGATTAAACAAAGTGTAAGAAAAATGATTGGACTTAGTTAGACAACAATGATGTAATCCTGTAGAACATATACTGGCAACAAAACAGCTCTCATTAAAGTCGAAAACGATAGTTCTAGTCTAGTCAGCATGCAGTAGGGAATTATCTCGAGTGTTTAGTGGACAGGCTTTGTGACACCTTCAAGAAATTCAGAATGAAGATCCATTCCACTAAAACCCATATCATGGAATTTGGAAAGAACCAAAACGGACCAATTTCCATTAAGGTAGAGGACGATTATATCTAAAAACCAGTCAACAAGTTCAAATATTTAGAGTGCGAGTTTGTTAACATCCTCATTATTAAACGGGAAATAAAGACCTGAATAGAACAAGCGATAAAACGATTTCAAGAAATAAAAAACACCTTCCAGAATTCCAAACTAGAGGTTTAATTCAGATTTGGACTTGTCAGGTGCTATGTTTGGCTAATCCTATTATTTGTCGTATAAACATGACACTGAAGGTACAGTAGACGCATCACCTTGAATCGTTTGAAATATGGATATATAATAATAATAATAATCCCATGTGGTGGCCGGGTTAGAATAGCACCATGGTATCCACCGCCTGTCGTATGACAGACTAAAGGGGCAGCTGTCCACTGATCTACCTAGCTTTCCTTCCTTCTCCACAACCCGCAGGGGAAATGACAACCCCACGAGTCCGAGTTACCTGGGTCACCAGGGCCAATTGGTGACACCACCCATGAAAATGGAGCTAAGGAGTAGATGCCTCGGAAAAGAGTCGCTACCTGGGGACCGCCAGGGCATGTCTGGAACCGGCGCTGGACATGACAGCATGCGGGACGTCGGTGGCAGGGTGCTGAGGAGGCGGGACCCTGCCGTCCAAAGAGCTACAGCTCAAGAACGAGAAGAACCACAACAACACTCACCATTACAGTCACAGCAACAACGTGACCATCACTAACGGACTGAAATGAGAACTCCACCCGCAGAAAGTGTTGCACAGGATCAACAGCCAGCGCTCACTCAAACGGGACTGAAAAGACAGCGCATGAAATGGAATAGCGCCATGAATGAATTTATAATGTACACGTTTTACAGAGTGACGAACCTTGGCCAGGACAAGACTGGATATCGCCAAATACTCCATTAAAAGTTCTATCGTGAGTACACAGAGCTTCAAGTTACCGAACAGAGAGTCGCAGATCAATATCGTGTCATCTAGAGAAATGGCCTTATTTCGTCCGAACAACTGGACGAAATAAAGAGCGAAGTAGAGCGCGAAGTATTTGGTCGAAATACAACAGATCCAATGCCTGAAACACCTTTGGCACAAAGAACGGACGAAACTCAAGAACTCCAACAACAACAACCAACGCTGACCTGCTTGAGAAGATCCAAGCAGGTCCCAAATTAAGATCTTCTAAGAAACTGGGTATCGTCTTGCAGGCCATGAACAAATTGATCTTGCTACACTATGTTTTTGGTGCTAATACGTTAGAGTCGCTACACACGATCATCTACTGTGCTGCAATTTCTATCTGCAGAACAATTGGGGTCGCAATAAGACCAAAGCAAGATCCTCAATTTAGACGAACACCTCGAATACCACCTTGGCAAAGACGGCTTGAAGGGAAAATTAATTCTCTTCGGAAAGACATTGGAAGACTGACCGAGTACGAACGAGGGATCAGGAACAACAGAATAGAAAGACTTGTCAAGACTATCATAGACAATAACTGAATACACTCTCAGTGGGATGGAGAAAACATCACCTCTCAACAGTGTCTGGACAGTCTACGACAAAAGCTCTCCATCTACACACGTCGATTGGGAAGGTACAAAACCAGTAAAAAACAGAAACTAGACAACACACTATTCCGACCATCAGAAAAAGGGTTTTATAGAAAACTCGACATCAATAATAATGAAGCCCCTAGCTACTCCAGTAAAACGGCCGGCGAGCAATTCTGGAAAACACAACATTAACATTCCACAACAATCTCCCATAACTCCAGAGCTAACTGGATGGATCAGGAAAAGGCTGCATTTCAGAATTGTGATAAGTTGCAACACCAACCGTTTACAACGGAAGACACATTCAATATAATGAAGCACCTCCATAACTGGAAAGCACCAGGACCAGATGGTGTGCAAAATTACTGTATAAGGAAACTTTACGTTATCCACGAAAAATTTACTGCCCTTATTAATGACATAATTTTCCATACACACAAGATGCCTAGTTTCCTTAAGCATGGTGCTACATACCTCTTACCAAGGACAACCTATGTACACAGCAAAGTACCGGCCAATCACTTGCCTCCCAACGTTATACAAACTTATAACATCGTGCATTAATCATCGCATTTTCAAACATTGTGAGCTGAACAACATAATTACTCAACAACGAAAAGGGATGCGCCAAAAACTCGATGGGGTGCAAAGAACAACTGATAATTGATTCCGTTGTCTGCAATCAAGCCCTCGCCAAACGACGAAATATCGACATGGCATATGTGGACTACAAAAAGGCCTTTGATTCAGTTCCACATGATTGACCCATTCAGGTTCTGAAACTCTAAAGTAAATAATTCTATTGTTAACTTTTTAGAATATGGCATGTCCTGATGGCAAACCAAAATATTTCTGAATGAAGCCGACTGTTCCATACAAACCGAACCTATCCCAAGGAAGCTCAAAATATCCATCCAAAGAGCTCTGTCGAACACATAACGTTGCCACGGTATGAATGAGGAAGAGGTTTGGATAAGCAAACTACTAATTTCTAATTTGCGTAGTTATTTCCAGAAACTGGCAGAATTTTCTGATCTACACAGAGTCACATGCCAAGTTGACTGCGACTGACAGCACAACAAGTCCAATTGAACCACCAGTCAACTGATGAGAAACCCTTCAAATGGACAGAGAAGCCCGTTCATAGAAGACATATAAATGGCGTCAACCAAGATTATGTCGGAAGTTCAGCATCGAACTACTGGTTAATTTCTAGTCATATGTTCCCTAAAACGGAAGGCTTTCAATTGGCAATCCAAGATCAAGTCATTCCATCTAAGAACTATCTAAAATACCAGGAACTAGCACTAAAACTTGAACTAACACAGTCGGTGAGATTACCATACTATAAATACAAACCAGAATCTGTTTTAGAAAATAACAACTACAGGCTGTACTGGGACCGCACGATACTGACTGATCGGACTGTTGTTCACAATAGACTAGATATAGTTCTGGTGGATAAAGTCTCCCGGAAAACAACTTTAATTGACATAGCAATTCCTAACAACAATAATATAAATATTAAGCAGGCTGCGAAAATAACCAAATATAGGGATTTGAAACTTCAAATAAAGACTCAGATTAAACAATTTAAAATACCTCGCTCTGGACGAACATCTTTACAAAATTCAAAGAGCCGTCTTGTTAGGAACAGCCCCACCAGTAAGAAAATTAATGGGAAACTGCAGCCACGACGCTAACCACGGGCCTGATAACCTGGCAAGGGCTCCCACAGAGCTAAACTCTTTTGATATCTAGTATATCTGGGCTTTAGTGAAGTTTCCCTTAAAGGCACGCTTTGAAGGGAGTGTACGTTGTATGGTCAAATAATAATAATAATTTTATTGACATTACAAAAAAAAGAATAATTTAAAACAACACTAGATATGCAACTCACGTACAAGATTTATGGCAAAAAGTTGTTGGGAGACAATTTAAAAAAGATACAATGCCCAATAACTTATACACAATATACCTATTTCAATTCCCTATTGGTAGTGATTTGTCTGATAAAGTGTTTAAAGGAAATCAAAATCATTAACTCAACTTACCGTAGTATGATTATCAAAAGTAGATCACCTGTGCACATTCAAAAGTAGTTTCTTATACTCCCTCCTAAATGATACCAATGACAGGGTCTTAAGGTCATTAGGAACTTGATTATACAGGCGATACACACCGAACAATATTGTATGTGAAGGAACGTTGATAATAGGTTCGGTGTGGCGGCGGAGAGATGTAACCTCTGAATCTGAGGTTCAGCGGATGAACATCAGTTCTATACTTTTTTTAAATTAAATATGTGGGACGGTTTGTTATTAGTATACTGTGAAATAAAGTGGTCGAGTGCAATTTCCTTCGATCTTCCATTGACAGCCAGTTGGCTTCTTTTAACTTGTGAGATATTGCGTCTCTACGGCGTATACCATAAATAAATCTTAAGCATAATTTCTGAACATACTGAATTCTTTGTTTGTCCTTATTGTCTATAGAAGGAGAATATACCACGTCTGCGAAGTTGAAATGAGAGAGTACCAGAGAATTTCTTATAGTTATTTTGTGACAAACATTTAGAGTGTGTCTATGAGGGTATAACTTTTTGAATTTGCATAAGCACGCTGTATGCATTTATTTATGTGCGGTTTAAATCTCATTGAACTGTCAAAGTATAAACTAAAATGTCTGCAAGAATTTAGTATAGGCAGTAGTAATCTTCGATTTGATTATGCTTCTTTCCAAAAATTATCACCGATGAGAAGTAAGGTATGGTTTATAGTCTAATAGTATAAGAGAGGTGGACTTCCCGTTATCAGTTGCCTATATCATATCGTCTGTAATGCATAGCAGAGCTGTCGAACTGACTGATGTGGTGATAAAATGTTGTTTTCATTGAGATACTCCCTTAGTTGATAGTTCAAAATTTTCTCTAATATCTTAGATAAGACAGGGAGAATACTTATAGGTCTTAAGTCTGAGAAATCTATGACATTACGCTTTTTAGGGAGTGGCTTAATTTAGAAATTTTGCATTGGTCAGGAAATACGTTTTCCAATATACATGTATTAACTATATTGGTTATAAACGGAAGAATCCGGTCACAGCAGAGCAGCAACATATCTAGATTTATCAGATCACATCCCGTAGCTCGTGATTTAATGTCGAATCCTTCACTACACTTTCCGATACTGTATGAAAGTTAATTTTTTTGGTTATGCCGTGTTTTAAACTCATGTTATAAAAACCAATAAGTCCTGATCTACATCAAGGTTATACCCAATATTAAAAAAATAATCATTAAACGCTTCTGGGTTATTTAAATGTATTGGGATATTAGTACGACTATCTTTGGAATGTATGTTTAACATATTAAGTGTGCCATAAGGTACTCGAGCTACAGCCACTAAATGTATTGGTCATGTATTGTTTCTTTTCCTGACGTATAGCTATATTGTAAGATTCCCAAGATTCGTTATTTTATATTTTTTTTGTTTTTTTTTCAAATACATCGAGAAAATTAACTACATTACCACTGGGTAATGTAGCAGTTTATAAATAACTCCCATAGTATATTTTGTCGTCCTTATGATAATATCAACCCAAATTTGTTTACTTAACATTATCCACGTTTTTGTAGAACATTTAAGTGAGTTTTTATGTAAAGTGCTACTCTCCCACCCCGTGGGCACCTATCACTTCTAACTAACTTATAGCCCTTTATATTAATTATATCATCAGGTATATCCGAGCTTAACCATGTTTCCGTAAGGCCTATCAAAACAACGTTCATTAAGGAGCCCGTTGAACTCACTGCAATGCGCAACAAGCGACCTGACATTCAAAAACGCTATGTTTAATTTATTCATTATACACTAAACAAAAAACTTACCAATTTTCGTAAAATTAAGATATTCTGTAATTTAACAAAAGAAATCAATCAATTTTGTTGATGAGTACTGATTGAAGGAGCTGTACTGAAGACCCCAGCTTTATTGGCCGAGATTGACCACATCATCTTCACTTTTAATAATTTCTTCTAACCATCTTCTTGTTACCAGATTTTGTCATAACTTTACCATCTATTGTCCAAACATCATTCTTTCCCAATTTTTCTCTAGCTAGAGTAAGCAATTCTTGTCTAGATTTTGTCAGTTCTTCAACAATGACAATTTTGCTTCCTTTCAGCTTCCTCTTTTTTAAGAAAAGAGTATTTCCCTGATGCAAACTGTCAAAAGTCACCACAGTCGCTCGAGATTTGTTGTTGATAAGTGGACCAACAAGGTAAATAGCTAAACTTGGTCCGTTTTTCATGCCATCTATTTAGATATAGTAGAAACTGTTTACAAAAAAATAGATAAAGAAACGGAACTGCTAAATACAATAAAAATAAGGAAAACATCGTAACACGTCCCGAAGTTGATAGTTAAAGAAAATATCGAAGGAACAGAGGCCTCCGCGGGAAGAAACTTTCTCAGTTAAGAAACGTCAGGAATTGAATTCACCTCCAGTAGGGGGCGGCACGTAATGATAGATAAGATAAGGATAAGATAGATTTTTAAATGTTTCCTAAAAATAGGTAATAAAAATTAACAAGAAATTGAAAATGGGGAATCTCTAATGGTATAAATTAAAAATAGTAATGTAGGTAAGGTACACTGATGTATTTATTAATACATACCTTTAAACGGGCATGAAAAAATTATACGGAAAACGTGGAATACTGCAGAGTGTAGATTAGATATGTCGTGACCAATATTTGATTGTGTTCTTTCTCTTGACATGTTTCTATCAATAATACAACTACATAATTTCCTTTTTATATATCTCATGTAGATCATAATGAAATTATTAAAATTGTGTATCTATATATTCTCCTGCAATTTCGTGTCCGCATTTATTCCAGTCATTTGTGTACTATCTTTGCATAATCTCAACCAATGTCGGCTGGAAGCGTTTATCTCTCTGTACGCTTAGATCTTTTAAACTACGCAACGGATCTTAATGCGGTTTGCATCTATAGATACAGTGATGAAAGAGGAAGGTTTATACGTATAGTTTAATATTGTTCTGTAATAATAATTAATTAATAATTCAATCATCAATCGCATTCGATATCGTCATAAATACGGGATGTGCCCTGCGAATACATTTTATTGTTATTTAATATTAAACCAATTTACCTACTCCTGCGAAGCGAAGCGGGCACACGGACCAGCTAGTTGCTTATATAAAAAGTATTAATCTTAAAAATAAATTATTATTATTTGCTAACTATAATATCTGCAGCAGCATACTACAGGCAGAATGTGAATCTTTATAAAATCATAATAACAATATCCTCAACAATAGTGACTGTATCGTGGATTTATATTTTAGTTACCCAAAAATATCGACAAAACAGCTCTAATTATTGTGCAAAATCTAATCTTAAAATCGTGTTTTTTTTAATTTTGCTTTGAAAATTTTTTATTAAATAAAAATGTAGATTTTAACACACCCAATCTATGCTGGGAGTTGTAGTTTCAGTAGTTGGAATAAAAATATGAAGTTAATTTTAATTTTATATTTCAATGTTATAAGAGATCCAAAGATTAAAGCTATAATTACGTAATATGGGTTATATAATATAAAATTATCACTATTAAATATATACGTATTTTATAAAAAAACCCAAAAATAGTATAATTAAAATATGAAATTATTTTTTCAGTTATTTTTCTTGCGTGAAAAGCGATGTAATTGGAAAATTCTAAAATATCAAAAAATATCAGCTATTGTTTTTTTTTGTAAATTAAGTACAAATTCATGAAATCTGGGAAATCAAACTGTCACGTTCATCACTTCTAAAGTAAATGCTAGAGTCAAAACATATGCTTATGAAAGTTGAAGGAAGGTATAAGTAAGGTCTCGAATGGCAGCGTCAAAGTTATAAGATATTGTTTTGTTGCTGTACAGATTGCATAAAACCATTGACTATTGAAACCGGGTGACCGCTTTTGTGTTGCAAATTATGCAAGTCTGGTCTCTAAGAATTTTTTAATTTTAAAAATTACTTTTTTTGATGCCATTTTTAAGGCTTGTGCGATAGTAAATTTAATGATCCAGAATACCCAACTCATAGATTAACTATATTCACAAGCACGCACTAGCCAGACTCTTCCCCGCTGTAAAATCAATTATGCAAGATTACACTTATTTTTGTTGTAAATTGAGTTGTTGCTAAAATACTGAATTTTATCACGAAATTGCTTACCTTAAAGATTTAGCAAGTAAAGAGTTATTTATTAAAAAATACATATTAAGCTCATACAGCTTTTCCATAGAAGTATTTAATTATTAAAATAACTATGCCTCTTGCAACAAAAGAAAATGTGTCGATTCTGTTCCATAGATCTTGCTGTTACTTAGAATTTTTTTATTCACACGTTTCGATTAGAATTTATTGCTTAGACGTTATCAAAGAAACCTGATTTTTTTAATATACTTTTGATTTTTCCATATACATCGTTTTAACACGCAAGAAAAACAAGTAACAATTCATAATTTTCTTGTCACGAAAAAATATATATACTATTTAGGCTATAAGCAGGACCGTACTAATTTTTTTTACTATGATGATTCTTTTTTTCTCCCAAAACGTTGTATAAAACTTAAAAGTGTGTTCAGATTTATTAGAAAAATTAACATTAAAAAAGAAAATTATTTTATTTCACTAGTTCGCTACATTACACTATAAACCTAATAAGTAATACTGATCATTTTTTAATAATATAAAAAAACAAAAAAACATTAATTGTAAAGAGGGAAATGTTCAAAAGGCTCGTCGCTGACGACCTGGCAACATGCTAATCTGGTATAGAAATGTCTTCTAACGTTACTTAAAATCTCAGGTGTGACTGATCTAATCGCAAGGTGATTCGTCTTTTGAGGTCATCTAAGTTGAAAGGTTTAGTTATAGTTAGTTAGTTATACAGTCCTTTTGACATATCCCCACAAAAAGTAATCCAATAGCGTCAAATCAGAAGATTGTGTTGGTCATTCGATCGATCCGCGCCTCCCAATCCACAGATTTGGAAAAATTTGGTTCAGGTACTGCCGGACATTGGTCTCGTAATGGGGTTTACTGGACCAGGTTGTAAGTTTGCCAAAGTTGGCACGACATTATTTTGGGTCAGTCCTTAATATTTATCTCCATTCAAGTTGCCATCAATGAAAAGGGACCTACGATATGATTTCCAACAATTCCTGCCAAAACATAATTTTTTTTCAGGATATTGTGTATATTTCTCTATCATCCAGTGAGGATTCTCATTAGACCAATAGCGGTAATTTTGACGATTAACATGACCGTGAAGTGTAAATCTGTTCTTATCAGAAAACGAAACATCTAACTGGATCACGTTGTTATCTACCCTTACCATCATTTGTTCACAGAAATACGTTCTCCTATCGAAATCGTCTTCCATGAGCTCCTGAGTCGGCATCATTTTATAGGAATGCATTTTACTTTCCTTTAATACTCGAAAAATTGATGTGTGGCTAACGTTGAACATACTAGAATTAAGTGGGTTTACTTAAAACTCAAGCATAATATCCAATTTCATATTATCACTTACATCATTGTCAGGTACTTTTTTTATTTTGCTAATTGTTCCTTGGGATACAGGCGCCAAATTTGGAAAATTTTCGTGAAATAAGCGAGAAACTTCCATTTGTGCCGTGTGTTATTTCCATAACCAATCATTTGTAGAATGGTTATTTTGTGCATTTCTGTTAAATGGACCATTTTCTGATATTATTACGTACAGTTAACGAAATTCAAACGACAATAGCACTGACACTGATCACCACTGTCATGCAGGTAGACAACGATGCTAAGGCTATAAGTTTTGACGTAAATAAACCAGTATAAAGGAACTAAGGAATGATTTTTGCTTACTATCTCAATATCAAGAGCTAAATGGGAATTTAGTATTGAGTGTAATGCAGCGAATTTGTGAAATAAAATAATTTTCTTTTTTTTTAATGTTAATTTTTGTAATAAATCTGAAAACACTTAATATTTCCGAAACAGTTAAATATATGTGTAGGACATTGTACATGAATTATGTCTAGAATTTTCTGGATAATCCAAAAAATAAATAATATACAGAGGCTTGCATTTAAAATAAAAAAGTTGGTATTGGCCACTGTCACATTACACACCTTATATAAAAATATATAGGGTGTGTCGTACCCTATATCATTTATTTTTGTTGAAAAAATGCGCATTTAAAAATTCAAATAGACGCGACGTGTCTAAGCGTTTTTCCCTACAAGCCCCCTCCTTTCTTCAATTTGGCTGTTCCACACTGTATATCATTCCAGGCAAGAGCGAAGCTAACACCCCTTAAAAACTGTTGAACGATGAAAACGATGGCAATATCCCAGAACTTGAACAAAACGTAATAACTAACTTTCATAAAACGTTCCTACATTTCCTTAATTGACTTTGGTAAACTGAATTCTCCAATTGTCAACTGCTAGGCAAGGACAATAATTTTTCCCACAATCATCCAATCTTTAGGTATTTCATCCAATTTTTCAACTAGCAGGATTGCCATTACAAAAACTTCAAAAAAATACCATTGTAACTTGAAAAATACGATAACGGAAAAAATAAGGTGCACGGCGGCATCAACGAAATCATACGTCATATCAAAGTAAGGTACAGTGGCCGAGATTTATGAACGTTATTGAAAACTTAATTAAAAACTGCGAAATCTATCAACGAACCAACGCTTGTCGAAAAAACTTATGGCTCGTTTAGATTATGCCGAAGTGAGCAGTGAAATTGGTATGGAAGTTGGCAGCTCGCGAATGTAAACACTATATGAGAAAGGAAAGCAAAACGGACCACTTAAGGGAAAACTCATATAGAAAAAAAGAAGAGATTTATTTAAACTTTTGTAGAGTAGAACTAGTAAACATTATATACTGTACTAAACATATCAATCAGACTTGAATCCAATCATAATTACTCTCTTCGACGTGTCATTATTTTGTACGCAAGACAATATATATATATATATATTGTTTCTGGTTAGATTTCGTTAAATTTGAAGACGCGAGATGTAAAGAAGTGTTCGAGAGGACATTCTCGCGTCTCCAAATTTAACGAAATGTATCAAATACATAAAGAAGTGTTCGAGAGGACATTGAATTGATGAAGGTTCCCTAACTAGAAACAATATATATTATATAAATTGTCTTGCGTACAAAAGAATGACACCTCGAAGAGAGTATCCAATATCTCTGACAGGTGAAGTTATATGGAACGGCTCCAGATTCGGAACCTCTATGTGCTAGTTTCCCCGAAAATCCTAGATGTCGGTCTTTATATCTCGCGTTTCCGACCATAATTGATGAATTTATCACATGATTTCAGAAAACTCATTTTAGTCCACTCAGTCAAAATATTTTTCACACACATATCTCACTTCATCATCATCGTCATCTATACCAGCACAAGCGCAGTTTGTCCATTGACGACAAAGGGGACACTGAATCCACCCACCGCCTGTTTCTGAAAACATAGGGCTACAGTAGAGGCATTCAGCATTGTCATCGTCATAAGAATTGTCACTTATTTTCTTTTTAGACCTCTTAATGTCATTTTTCTTCTTTGCTTTCCCTTTTCTTGGTAGTGGTGCTCATTATCAGATAAATTTTCTCTTTTCTTTTTTCTGGATACTGTGGTCATATTTGTTACTTTTCTTTTTCTTGGTTCATCTTCGAAAAGCGTTTTTTTTTTAAACCTTCTCAACCTGTTTATTCTGTGAACTGAACTTTCCAGTTCAAGCCGATAAGGTGATGAAGTGATAAATGCGGTTTTGCCTCGTTTAATGTTGAATCTTTTAGTCTTTGTAGTTTTTCGGAACGGTAAAATATATTTAGCACCGAATTGAAACACTGGTTTTCTTGGCATTTTCAGCAGCGTCCGTTACTGTGCTTATAGTTACTGTTTGTGAACGACGTCAGCAAAACTGTTGTGAATCTAGATCTATGGCTGTATTGGGTGTCGAAGGTTGGGTTTCATTTTGATCATTGTCTAAAATTGAAGGTGAAGCAGCTAGCTAAAAAGTTTAAACTTTTTTTGTCCAACAATAAATATTAATAGCTTTGATTGTAATATAAATAAAAAACTGATCTTTTAAATCATAACATTATATATTGCAATTTGGTTAATTCATTTTCACTAACTTGATGGTATTTTTTGCAGCTTACTTTTTCAATAATTTCTATAGTAATCAACTTCTCTGTAAATTTTAATTTGACATTGTCATTCTCCTATACATTTGAAATGTAAAAATATTACCTTTTAATTGATAACGTTTCTAATGTCCAATTTGTGCTGTAAAGTTAATTCTGAGTTCAATCTCAACTAACGTACGTTTTTATTACATTTTATCGTAATATTATAGTTCAACTTTTGTGTTAATTGTAGTTTTTTGAGTGATGAAGAAATAAATGGTTTCGAAAGATCTGACAATATATAGTTAAATAAAAGAGTATTATTTTTATATATTGGCTGCTTCCCGATAGCATTCTAGAATTTTGTACTTCTATACAGCCGTGACTTACTTTCTAGTTTACATACAAAAAAATATATTTTATAAAGATATCACTTATTATGGTTTACAAGGAACACAAAACCTTAAGAAATGGTTTAACACCACCAATAAACTAGCAGCATAGAAGAACAGAAGAATTTTCCTATTGAGTTGTCGTAAAAAAGGATTGATACCTTTACATATAATTAATAACACAAAGAAAGTTGCAGATCGTATACAATTTACATATGGTCTTGGACAATTAGTTGACAATGAAAAATCAAGATTTAACAGTAAGTTACTTAATATTGAAATCAAAGTTGTTAATTCTACCATCATCACATTTGAAAAATTTATTATTGATGTACAACAATTTGCACGTGAGTCATTGCCTTTAGATATTTTTAATGAATTTCATAAAAAGCTTCAAATAAATTATAATAAAACATTTCATAAAATTAAAGAGATCAATATCAGAAAACGTAGCAAATTAAGTAATTTAAAAAGTCATCGCATTAGAGTTCGTGATTAAGAATCTTACCACCACTCCTTTAAAGAAGTTATAGAATTATTATCATTAGATCCAAAATTTTGTTTAACTCCTAGCTCTTCAAATTTTTCTATAAAACGATATCTAGCCGACATTGAATTTGCAATTCACAACTTCAACAAAAAAATTTCAATATATTTATTCTTTTAAAATAACTAATATCCTTACCAATTATGTTAATAATAATAACAGATGCAGATATGGTTGCCAAACATCTGACCTATCCAGCCTATCACAGGAGGTTGCCAAGCGTTCGCTGCAACTGAATACAAAGAACGACACGATGCTGTGACAAAAATACTGCACCAGGAACTAGCGCTGAAACTTGAGCTATCACAGTCGGTAAGAACACCCTACTATATATACAAACCAGAATCTATTTTAAAAAATAACAACTACAAACGGTACTGGGACCGGACGATATTGACCGATCGGACTGTTGCTCACAATAGACCAGATATAGTTTTGGTACATAAAGTCTCTAGAAAAACAACCTTAATTGACATAGCAATCCCTAGCAACAATAATATGAATATTAAGCAGGCGGAAAAATAGCCAAATATAGGGATTTAGAATTTCAAATACAGAGACAATGGGACATGAACAACACTCGAACGCTACCAATTGTCAACAAATGGAGTAGTTCCAAAACATCTATTAAATAATTTGAAATATCTCGGTCTGGACGAACATCTTTACCAACTGATACAAAAAGCCCTCCTGTTAGGGACAGCCCGAACGGTCCGAAAATTCATGGGAAACTGCAGCTGCGACGCCAGCCACGGGCCTGATAACCTGGCAAGGGCTCCCACAGAGCTTAAGCCTTTTGATATCTAGGATGTCTGGGGTTTAGTGAATTTTCCCCTAAAGGCGCGCTATGCGTGCTCAGAGGGAGTGTGCTGCCATACATTGTATGGTCAAGTCGGGGTAAATAATAATAAATCCCGTGTGGTGGCCGGGTTAAAATAGCACCATGGTATCCACCGCCTGTCGTATGAGATGACTAAAGGGGCAGCTGTCCGCTGACCTACTACCTAGCTTTCCTTTCCACAATTGACATAGCAATTCCTAACAACAATAATATAAATATCAAGCAGGCTGCGAAAATAACCAAATATAGGGATTTGGAATTTCAAATAGACTCAATGGGACATGAACAACTCACGAACTGTACCAATTGTTATGTCAACGACAGCACTAGTCCCAAAACATCTATTAAACAATTTAAAATACCTCGGTCTGGACGAACATCTTTACCAACAAATGCAAAAAGCCGTCCTATTAGGAACAGCCCGGGCGGTGAGGAAATCCATGGGAAACTGCCGCCACGAATCCAACCACGGGCCTGAAAACCTGGCAAGGGCTCCCACAGAGTTAAATCTTTTTGATATCTATGATATCTGGGGTTTAGTGATTTGTCCCCTAAAGGCACGCTATGCGTGCCTTAGAGGGAGTGTCCTGCCATACATTATATGGCCAAGTCGGGATAATACTTAATCATATTAATACATCTTTTGAGTTAACCCGACCGTTTCTTTTTTTTTAAATAACCCTGATATATTAATTATGTATTCAGACAAAGCCACAGCCATAGAAAAATCTTCATATTTTACATTAGCTAATGATTTATTAAGTCATCCTAATTACTATCAGTTAATTAATAGAGACACGACATCTAATACACAACAAAAAGCTTTACAACTTATTTCAAACTTAAAAAATAGTGGTCAGATTGATAAAAATATGGCTAATTATTATTCTATTTATGACTCCAGTTGTGCAAGATTTTGTGGATTACCTAAGATTCACAAACCTACACTATCGTGACACCCAATTATCTCATCAATAGAAGCTTCGAGCTCAGGCATAGCTGGATTACTAAATCATATAACAAAGATAATCAGTTCTATGTTGAAGATTCTTTTGCATTTGCTAGTAAATTCAATAACTTTGTTTTACCACAGAATTATGTTCTAGTTAGTCTCGATATTCAATCGCTTTTTTCTAACATTCCTTCGGATTTAGTTATATCTTTCATCAATAAATACTTTACCTCTATTTTGAAACACTAATAAAAATTATAACAATTTTATTGAACTTATTAATTTTGTTTTAACCACTACAGTTTTCTCTTTTAATGGCAATTTTTATAAACAAATATTCGGCTGTCCAATAGGCTCTAAGTTGTCTCCCATTTTTTCGAGATATTATTTTTGGAATCTCATTTGGTAGTAATTTAGAACTTTTACGCATTTTTAATGAATACTAGCGGTCGCCCAGTGGTCGAAATTCGACCCTATTTCATGAAATTATATAAAATTGATCACTCATATTGACAAATCTTTTGCAATAAAAAAAAAATAAAAAGATAAGCAAATATCGGTATTCGAAATATTTTAGACAAATAAATGACCCCTTAAATTTTTGGCTGGAACCGCTCCTGACAAAATATTCGATATAATAATTGGAAGATTGTTCTTTGCAACCTAAAAGTTTTCATCATTTGCGGTTTCAATCAAGTTGTTCAAGGGTTGTGTAAAAAATTGTCAGACAGCGGACAATAGAGAATGTATTAAATATTCAAGTTCTTCTAGGGTTGTTGGTCCTCTTTTTTCTTTAATATTCCTATATTAAAGAAAAAAGAAACATTTTCAATAATCAACCTAATATTAAATTTTCTCCCAAGTCTCTTAAAACTGTTAATGATTTGTTCAGTAAAGTTAAAGATAAAATCCCAAAATTTCTCCAATCGAATGTAATATATAAAACAGATTGTAACAATTGTCCAGCCACTGATATTGGACAAACTTCAAGAAGGTTTCAAGAATAACTTCTCATAAAAGGGATATGATTGAACAAAGATTCTGCTGCTTTAACTAAACATTGTATTAAGAATTGTCATACACCAAAATGTGTGTTAAGCTAGCACAGCCATTTCATAACGCCCAAATGGGACCTACTCCAGAATTTATTGCGAATTTATTGCTAATTTATTACGCAAAAATTGAATTTATTGCTCCCACCCCTTGCGAAAAACAGTGGCTATGCTAACTTTAGACTAAAGTTAGCATAGCCATATTCTATATCTCCGGAATTAACAGCGCTACCTAGGTGATGTTGGTGGCGTATTTTATTGCTAATTAATTGCTATTGAATGGCACTAGAGCAAATAACCAAATACCTCTTCATCCCCTACTGAATTTCTCACCCCCCGACAATTACGAACAAATTTTGTTTCAATATTTTGTGTTGTATAAAATCAGTAGACTTTTAATTGCTAATTAATTGATGAAGGCTTACCCTCATTACGATTTCATTCCTCCAACCCCTTCCCAGAAACTGTGGAGACGCGAACTTTAGACTAAAGTTAGCATAGCCACATCTATATCTCCGGAACAGTTCTACCGGGGTGATCTTGGGGGCGTATTAATTGCTATCGAATAGTACCAGGGAGAATACACAAAACCTACCCCTTCACCCCCTATCAATTTCTCCCCCCCTGACAAGTAACAAAAATATTTATTTCAATGCATTTCCTTATTAAAATCAGTAGACTTTTAATTGTTAATTAATTACTGAAGGTCTACCTTCGTTACGATTTATTGCTCCACCCCCTTTCGAGCTAACTTTAGACTAAAGTTAGCATAGCCATATTCTATATCTTCGGAACCACCAGCGCTATCGAGGTGATCTTGGTGGCGTATTTTATTGCTAATTAATTGCTGTCGAATGGCACTAGAGCAAATAACCAAAAAATACCCCTTCATCATCCCCTACTGAATTTCTCACCCCCGGACAATAAAGAAAAAAATTTATTTCAATATTTTTTGTGTTCTATAAAATCAGTAGACTTTTAATTGCTGAAGTTATACCCTCATTACGATTTCATTCCTCCAACCTCTTCCGAGAAACTGTGGACACGCCAACTTTAGACTAAAGTTAGCATAGCCACATCTATATCTCCGGAACGAACAGTGCTACCGGGGTGATCTTGGGGGCGTATTTTATTGCTATCGAATGGCATCAATGTAAATATCCAAAAACTACCCCTTCCTCTCCTACTGAATTTCTCACTCCCTGACAAAAACAAAAATTTTTATTTCAATGTTTTTCGTTGTTAAGTTAGAACAGTAGCATTTTAGTTGCTAATTAATTACTGAAGCTCTCCTTTCGTTAAGAATTTATTGTGTCAACCCTGTCTGAGATACTGTGGTTATGCCAACTTTAGACTACATTTAGCATAGCCATATCTATATCTCCGGAACAAACGTCGTTATCGGTATGATCTTGGGGCGTTTTTTATTGCTAATTAATTGCTATCGAATGGCATTAGAGCAAATAACCAAACAATACCCCTTCATCCCCTACTCAATTTCTCACCCCCTGACAATTAACAAAAAATTGCATTTAAATATTTTTCGTCGTTAAAATGAGTAGAATTTTAATTGCTAACTAATTACTGAAGGTCTACCTTTGTTACGATTTTATTGCTTTAACCCCTTGCGAGAAACTGTGGCTATGCCATCTTTAGACTAAAGTTAGTATAGCCCTATCTATATCTTCGAAGCGAAGGGCGCAATCGGTATGGTCTTGGGTGCGTATTTTATTGCTAATTAATTGCTATCGAATGGCAGAACAAATACTCAGTAACTACCCCTTCATCCCTTACTTAATTTCTCACCCCCTGACAATTACTAAAAATATTTATTTCAATGTTTTTCTTTGTTAAATGAGTAGACTTTTAATTGCTAATTAATTGCTTAAGGTCTACCTTTGTTGCGATTTTATTGCTTCAACCCCTTGCGAGAAACGGGGCTATGCCAATTTTAGAGAAAAGTTAGTATAGCCCTATCTATATTTGCGAAACAAACGGCGCTATCGGTATGGTCTTGGGTGCGTATTTTATTGCTAACTAATTGCTATCGAATGGCACTAGAGCAAATACTCAGAAATTACCCCTTCACCCCCTACTCAATTTATTACCCCTTGACAATTAACAAAAATGTTTATTTCAATGTTTTTCTTTGTTAAAATCAGTAAAGTTTTAATTGCTAATTAATTGATAAAGTTCTACCCTCGTTACGATTTCATTCGTTCAACCCCTTCCGTGAAACTGGCTATGCCAACTTTATACTAAAGTTACCATAGCCATATCTATCAGAAGTACTGAGATGCAAGATATAGTAAAGAAGTAAAAAAGAACAATTAATTTAAACATGTAAAGTATATTTTCAATAATGGAGAAACATCCGACATACTATTAGGAAAGGATGAAAATAATTAAACTTGAGCTCAAACCTTCGGTTTTACAGACCTTCAACAGAAGCAACTATCGACACTGTATGATATATTTTTCAAGCACAGAAATTATTCACTGTTATATCAAGCAAAGAAGTACAGAAATGTATCATTCATTTAAAATTGTTAATATTGGAACCCATGAGAGAAATTGAATGGAATTAATGTTAATTATAAAATAGCGTCTCAAGTAGTTTAATACACTTTTTAAGGAGAATATTACGAATATTTATTGTATATGAACAATCTTTTGTTATTGTGAATTAATTACGTTTATCCTATTTTAATAGTATGCAAGTTCAATTCGGCAACGCTGTTCGTTCGGGGAAACCGAAGAATTGCTTGAAACGTTCTTGTTATTGTTTTGCAGGGAGTGGATAGTTTTTTGGGTGCAAGGTCCACTAAATTCCCCGAATCGGACTCGGATGTTTCGTTTTAACTACTAAAGAAATTGAAATTGAACACTTGTGAACAATTTAGTAAATACGTATTTTGGTTATCAAATTTTGTTTTCTTCAGCATAGAGTATGTGAATATCATTTATAAAGAACTAATATCAATGTAACTAAGATTACTTTTATGTTTTTTTGGGCAATAACACCACAATCGAAATAAAACGACGTATATTGAAGGAAAACCAAACGTTTCAAAGAATAGACTCTGAAACCTTTTTTTCCTTGAAATTACTAGATTTTTCCAAACATATCCGGGTCTCGGCCAGACCCTTTTGTCAATGGCACAGAAACTATGAAAAAAGGCACAATTCTAAAATTTAAAATTAAAATGTATGACAATATTATATGACGTATGACGTAAGAGAATTTAATTTGATAAAATACAGGGTAGCAGAAACTTCTAAAGATCATGTAATAATAACCTTCATTTCACATTGTTAGAATTTCAAAGCTTGATCTTCTGAATTTTATGTGGCGCTCCTAGGTGCGAATTTGTTATAAGATTCGCCAAAAAAGCGATCAAAGAATTCTGTTAACTCAGTGATCCCATTAAAATCATAGAGCAAAACCAAAGAAAAACCTTATGAACTATACCGATACTGAGTTGTTAACAACGACAGGACCATTAATTTTTCTCATAGTTTCTTTACCATTGACAACGGGGTCCGACATAGACCCCGAATCGTTTGGAAAGATACAGTTATTTTAAGTATTGCGGTGTTATTTCCCAAAGAATGCTTAAACATTAACTACATAACTCACAATATCCTTCAGGAAACAAATATTATCAGAAATGCATAAATAGATTATTTTTCGGTTTCAAACCGAATCCTTGATAGTTCTCCCCTTATTACAGGGTACATATATGGTTTCTCAATGGTAAAATCATTACTTATATTATTCAGTATATGTATTTTTAACATATTATTTCTTCTATTACAATACAGATCAATCAGGATTAATATTATGTTCGATTGTTTTTGTAAACTTTTAATAATACTGTAAATTATTTAACATAATATGCACCCATTTGTTGACGTAGTGCTGAACTTAATATATTTAAGGATAAAATACTACCACTATTCCGTCGACTCATGGTGCACCATGGAAGAACTGCCTCAAATAATCCTTCTAAGAAATGTTGGTAAATAAGTACTCAAATTACAGCATTATCATAAATAGTCTTTCCTATATATTTTCATTTTTAAAATATTTTCAGTAAATTATTAATCATTAAGCAGTTTGCTACAAACCCAATCTGACGGGGAATAAAAAACTGTAAAAGTTCATTTCCTTAAACAAATTTTCAGAACGTTTTCAAACTCAGACTATATGTGATGAAGATTTTATTTTTAATTCTTCATAAATTGGAAAGTGTTTTACATATTTCCAGATGAGAAAAAAGACTGTGCCAAATACTTTACATAAAACAATTTATTGAAAGTTAACTACAATTGTCGGAAAATACAAGATGCATAATAAGGTGAATAATGACTCAGTTATCTTTTAAGTTGAATCCTGTATATCCATAATTTTGACCTATTATTCGGAGAGACACTTAATATTTTTTCGCAGTAATGTAAATTCCCAATATTAGATCGAGTCTTTTACAAGGTTGTCAAACGTTCTAATTTGTACCGGTATATTAACGATAAGTGATTTAACTGTTTTAAACTTTATCTTAATAGTATGTTTTGGTGTGTCTTAGCACTGCTGAAATTATAATAAAGTTTTTATTTCTTATAGGTATCTTCCTACATTGCGTATTGTTTGGTATATTATGTTACTTACATCGAGTAATCAATAGCACCATTCGTACACTTTGTGCAGTTCATTTGAAATAGCATTTTGTTAGATGTATGTAGGCCATTTGTATAGGAAATTTAACAGCCAGGCTTGGGAGTATCTAAATGAAATTTATAGGGTGAGAAATTGAGTAGGTGATGAAGGGATAGTTTTGGGCATTTTGGTCTGGTGCCATTCGATAGCAATTAATTAGCAATAAAATACGCCCCAAAGACCATACCGATAATGACGTTCGCTCCGGAGATATGGATATGGCTATTCTAACTTTAGTCTAAAGATGGCATAGCCACAGTTTGTCGCAAGGGGTTGGAGCAATAAAATCGTAACGAAGGTAGACCTTCAGCAATAAATTAACAATTAAAAATCTATTGGTTTTAATAAGGAAAAACATTGAAATAAATATTTTGGTTACTTGTAAGGGGGTGAAAAATTGAGTAGTTTTTGGGTTTTTGGTGTGGTGCCATTCGATAGCAATTAATTAGCAATAAAATACGTCTCCAAGACCATACCGATAACGACGTTTGTTCCGGAGATATAGATATGGCTATGCTAAATTTAGTCTAAAGTTGACATAACCAGAGTATCTCAGAAGGGGTTGACACAATAAATTCGTAACGAAAGTAGAGCTTCAGCAATTAATTAGCAAATTAAAGTCTACCGAAGTTAACAACGAAAAACATTGAAATAAAAATTTTTGTTTTTTGTCAGGGGGTGAGAAATTCAGTAGGGGATGAAGGGGTAGTTTTTGGATATTTGCGCTGATGCCATTCGATAGCAATTAATTAGCAATAAAATACGCCCCCAAAATCACCCCGGTAGCACTGTTCGTTGCGGAGATATAGATGTGGCTATGCTACCTTTAGTCTAAAGTTGGCGTGTCCACACTTTCTCGGAAGGGGTTGGAAGAATGAAATCGTAATGAGGGTAAAACTTCAGCAATTAAAAGTCTACTGATTTTATACAACACAAAATATTGAAATAATTTTTTTTCTTTATTGTCGGGGGTGAGAAATTCAGTAGGGGATGAAGGGGGGTATTTTTTGGTTATTTGCTCTAGTGCCATTCGATAGCAATTAATTAGCAAGAAAATACGCCACCAAGATCACCTTGGTAGCGCTGTTCGTTCGGGAGATATAGAATATGGCTATGCTAACTTTAGTCTAAAGTTGGCTCGCAAGGGGTTGGAGCAATAAAATCGTAACGAAGGTTACAATTAAAAGTCTGCTGATTTTAATAACGAAATACATTGAAATAAAAGTTTTTGTTACTTGTCAGGGGGTGAGAAACTGAGTAGGGGATGAAGTGGTAGTTTTTGGGTTTACGGTCTGGTGCCATTCGATAGCAATTAATTAGCAATAAAATACGCCACCAAGATCACCTCGGTAGCGCTGTTCGTTCGGGAGATATAGAATATGGCTATACTAACTTTAGTCTAAAGTTGGCTCGCAAGGGGTTGGAGCAAAAAAATCGTAACGAAGGTTACAATTAAAAGTCTGCTGATTTTAATAACGAAATACATTGAAATAAAAGTTTTTGTTACTTGTCAGGGGGTGAGAAACTGAGTAGGGGATGAAGTGGTAGTTTTTGGGTTTACGGTCTGGTGCCATTCGATAGCAATTAATTAGCAATAAAATACGCCCCAAGGCGATACCTATAACGACATTTGTTCCGGAGATGTGGATATGGCTATGCTAACTTTAGTCTAAAGTTGGCATAGCCACAGTTTCACGGAAGGGGTTGAAGGAATGAAATCGTAACGAGGGTAGAATTTCAGCAATTAATTAGCAATTAAAACTCTACTGATCTTAACAACAAAAAACATTGAAATAAATATTTTTGTTATTTGTCAGGGGGTGCGAAATTCAGTAGGGGTTGAAGGGGTAGGTTTTAGGTATTCGCCCTGGTACTATTCAATAGCAATTAAATAGCAATAAAATACGCCACCAAGACCACCTCGGTAGCGCTGTTCGTTCCGAAGATATAGAATATGGCTATGCTAACTTTAGTCTAAAGTTGGCTCGCAATGGGGTGGAGCAATAAATCGTAACGAAGGTAGACCTTCAGCAATTAATTAACAATTAAAAGTCTACTGATTTTAATAAGGAAATGCATTGAAATAAATATTTTTGTTACTTGTCAGGGGGTGAGAAATTGAGTAGGGGATGAAGGGGTAGGTTTTGTGTATTCGCCCTGGTACTATTTGATAGCAATTAATTAGCAATAAAATACGTCTTCAAGATCACCCCGGTAGCACTGTTAGTTCCGGAGATATAGATGTGGCTAGTCTAAAGTTGGCGTCTCCACAGTTTCTTGGAAGGGGTTGGAGGAATGAAATCGTAATGAGGGTAAAACTTCAGCAATTAATTAGCAATTAAAAGTCTACTGATTTTATACAACACAAAATATTGAAATACATTTTTTAGTAATTGTTGGGGGGTGAGAAATTCAGTAGGGGATGAAGGGGTATTTTTTGGTTATTTGCTCTAGTGCCATTCGATAGCAATTAATTAGCAATAAAATACGCCACCAAGATCACCTCGGTAGCGTTCTTCGTTCCGGAGATATCGAAGATGGCTGTGCTAACTTTAGTCTAAAGTTAGCATAGCCACTGTTTGTCAGGAAGGGAAGGAGCAATAAATTTAATTTTTGCGTAATAAATTAGCAAAAATTCTGGAGTAGGTCCTATTTGGGCGTTATGAAATGGCTCTGCTAGCTTAACACACATTACAGCAAACTTTGATAACGCCAGCATCCTTGCAAACGAGCGAAATCATTTAAAATATTTTTTTGGACGTGGTATATATTAATAGCTTTGATGATAATATAAATAAAAAACTGATCTTTTAAACCTTAACATTATATATTGCAATTTGCTTGAAATCGGAAAAAAAAATCAGAAGTAATTTTGAAATTTACAACAACTTTAATGTTAAGAGACCTTTTTTGTAGAGTATTAAATTTTCTTTAATGGCAATACTTCCAGTTGAAATAATTATAGTTTAAAAAAACTAAAAAATACGCTTTAGTAGCAAACCGAACTAAAAAATAATATAAAATAATTTTTAATTATGAACAGTTTATATTTCAGCAGTAGAAAGTAAAAAGCGTAATTTTACAATTATTCTATTGGCCACTATTTATAAGAGGAGAGTCATGCAAATATAGTAAAATGCACCCCACGCTTTTTACTTTCTACAGCTGAAATATAAACTGTTCGTAATTAAAAATTATTTTATATTATTTTTAGTTCGGTTTGCTACTAAAGCGTATTTTTTAGTTTTTTTAAACTATAATTATTTTTTAAGTTTTTATTCTCATAACGATGTATTTATAATTAAAAGTTTACTTCATGTTTGCTAACCTTTTCTTTTCATTGCAGTTCTACTACTGCTAACTAGATGGCGGTAGTTAATACACGAATTTTTATTTAGTCAAGAACAGTGACAAAAAGACAATAAACGGGAAAATTCAACTTAAAGAATTGTATTGTCATCGGTCCTTGACACGTGTGTCAATTTTCAACTTAATTGGACTTCTTTAAGTTGGTGAAAATTACGTTGAAAATTTCCGTTACATAGATAGATACATACATACATTCACCTCGACTTAATAAAAGCGTATTTTACGGACGAACAATAGCCAACAGTTAACTCTCAGTGCTAGAATATCCGGTCTCCCTGAAAGCATAACTAATGGGTAAATTTTAAACCCATTGGCCTTTAGAATAGTACAGTGCCAATTGCCAAGCCACGGGCTACCAATCACAAATTGTTTAGTCAATACTTAGTATAAACGGTTACTCGAAGTTCGAATAGATGAGTATTGGTGTCAAAGTTAATATACAGACAATTCGTGACTTGTGGTGTTATTTGCCAGAAAGTGCTTAAACATTCAATTATTATGCCGGAATAAATAAATAATTATTGACGAAAACGCAACTCATGAAGGTTCTTGACCAGAAAGAATATGTTGTCTTGCGTTCAATGGATTGTAAAATCTCGCAAAGATAGAATCATTTTTAGGGTTCCGTATATACAATATACGGATATCCGTATAATATCACTCCGGATTTCTCCCTCTCTCACATCACAACAATTTTCTCCTAAACTACTGTACGGAAAAGGTTGAAATTTGGTATCAGTGTATAGTTTGGTGACCCGATGAGGAATACATATCGTAAATGAAGAAATTTTGATTTTAGGGATACTTCTGGGGTGAAATACTAAACAATCGACCGTTCCCTCCCCCCAATTCCGAAACTATAAGAAGTAAAATTTTGAAAAAAAATTAGAGATATAGGGCGTCACCCGAATTTTACAGGAAAAATAAGGAAAAATCTCTACTATTAATTTTGGGGTGCAAATTATAGAATTAAATGGAAAATATAAAATTAAAATTATTTCTAACAGATCTTGTAATATATCAAATAAAAGGGCTCATTATGACGAATACAAACATATTTTTTTTATATTTTTAAAATAAATATTTTAAAATATATTAACAAAAATATTTAAAAAAAATACAAATTCCCCTTTTTATTCCCCAAATTATAAGGCCTAAAATTTTTTGTTTACAGAAAAAATACGAAGAAATCCCTAATATTAATATTGGGGGCCAAATTATAGAATTAAACGGAAAATAAAAAAAATATTTATTTAACGCATCATACAATACATCAAATGAAAGGGCTCATTATGAGAAATACAAATTTATATTTTTCATATTTTTTAAATTAATTGTTTACAAGATATTAACAAAAAAATATAAAAAATCCTCATTTCCCGTTTTATTTCCGAAACATAGTACCTACCTAAAATTTTGAAAATAATTAGGGGTACTGGGGCTCACTTGAAATTTATAAGAAATATTAGTAGAAAACCTCAATTTTAATTTGGGGACAAATTATATAATTAAATGGAAAACACATCATGTAATATATCAAATAAAAGGCTCATTATGCATTATGAGGAATGCAAATATATATTTTTCATATTTTGAAAATTAATTTTGAAAAATATATTTTTAAATAATTTGTCTAACAGATTTAATAATTTATTATTTAAAACTTGACCTATTTCCCCCTTTATCTTCCAATCTACAGAGCCTCAAAATTCAGTCAGTAGATTATAAGAGGATTCCCTGAAAGTTTATTAGTAAAATAAAACTCTAATGGCGGCGAAATTAGAAAATTAAATACATATGTATTTTTATAAAAATCAAGCGAATCATGAAACAGATAAAATAGAAAGTCTATGTGTGGAGACTGAAAGTGTATATTTTTTATACATTTAAAACGCTGCCTTTATAAGATATTAGGGTAAATATAAGAAAATGCACTTATTCCTTGCTTGTCATTCTTGAAGGTGGTACGGAACCCTTAGTATGCGAGTCCAACTCGCACTCGACCAAATTATTGCTTTAATAGCAACTCGCTAGTTTGATATAACACAACCCTACAACAAACAGAATCAGACTCAGAATGCGCTAAATGGTGAATTCGAATCTGTAGTTAGTTTTGCTCTAGCAAGTATTTGTCTTCGTCAAATCGCTGAAGAAACTTCAGAAAACTGAAGAAAAAACATCATAGATTGATTCACATGGGACTGATACGTGCTAGAGCAAAACAGGCCACGGATTCTTGTTTAGCGGTCAAAAATACAACAGAAATTATTTATCGCATGACTGACTGTATATGATAGTTTTTTGTAGGGATTGTTTTAAGTTAAATCATGTTTTTGCTCTTTGTTACCTGAAGTGTGACGCATTCTAGGCAAAAGGTGCGTAAAGTTGGTTTACTCCAAGAAGACAACTATGTTGTCGAAACAGAATTGAATATAAACAATGAAGTTTTTGTGTTAAGGTACCAAACTGTGTATTTATTTAATTAGGCAAGGTTAGCAAACGTTCAGGTTTCACACTTTTATCAGAAACGAATAAGCTTCTTTGAATGAGATCTGGGCAGGAAAATATTATCATATATGTTAGTAAAGCGGAAAAACAGCTCGAACTTTTGCAAATGATACAAACAAAAGTGAACATTCACGACGATTATATTGCGTTTTATACCAGCTTCTAAATCACAGTAATTTGATAGGAAATTTGTTAAAAAAATATTATTTAAGAATATTTGTTAGTTATTTATGAACTAACCCTATAACTAGTAAAATTTATAACAAAGAACAGTGCCGGATATGTCAGTTGGCAGTGAAACAAAAATTTAAATTGATTGGAACTCATTTGAAGTTTCTGCCTGTCTAATTTCAATCATT
Source organism: Octodonta nipae (assembly GCA_034190945.1). NCBI lineage: Eukaryota > Metazoa > Arthropoda > Insecta > Coleoptera > Chrysomelidae > Octodonta > Octodonta nipae. The sequence continues at coordinate 152,654,323 of CM067216.1, forward strand.
TTTCACTTTGTACAAAATTCTAGTTTTCAAGAAACAATATGAAGGTCAGTTCAAAAATGAAACACCCACCAAAAAATGTGGACCTAGTTAAACCTCTAAAATGGCTGATAGGAAGATGGCACTCAGTTAAGGCTGTTGTGAGTTACCCAACAATGTGTCCAATGAATTACGGTGAAATATTATGTTTTCAATTTTTCGGACAACCGTTGTTAAGTTATTCATCTAAAACGTTCCATCTCAAAGATAAATCGCCAATTCACTTGGAATGTGGTTTTGTACGTATAGATCCAAATAGAAATGTGTCTCTACTTACATCACAAAATTTTGGAATTACAACAGTAGAAGAAGGAAAATGTGGTGACGAATTCTTGTTTGTGAAAAGCAGGCTGATTGGCAATACAAAATTCATTAAATCTGACGTATGTGCCCTTACTAGATGCTACAAGTTGAATGAACATGGACAGTTAGTCTTTTCGCTAAAAATGCAAACCAAGGATGTTTCTCTAACGGATCACTTGTATGCGTTATACAATAAAGATAAAGATTTCTCAAATGAATTGGACTAGAAATGTTTGTTGATTTTTTATGTCATGGACTATAATAAATCTTGTAATTAATTTAAAATAAATATGTAAATTATTAAATTTGTTTTGGAAATCTAAAAAAATATCCTCTATCATCAGTATCAGAATGAGTTTTCACTTTCAATTAGTGGCGAGATACTGGCTACGAACCTTGAAACTTAAGAACTGGCAAGGAAGAGCTAGGTTATCAACGAGGAAATTGTATTAACTCATTGTTGAGGTTATAGCTAACATTTCAAATGGTTATTCATACTTGCATTGAATGTTATGCAGGCACTTAACATAAGTGAGAGAAAACTTAAGGCAGTTATGATGTAAATGATTAATGTATGTACCGCGTGTCAACTTTTCGAGGGCGTATTTCAATTTTTTTTTCAGGAGGAGGGTATAATAAATCTGGTTTCGGGATTAGTACTTTGCAAAAAATTCTTATACTCTTCACTGTTTTTTTTATATAATAATGTCTAGTGAGTTTTATGTCATCATTATCACATAGGGCTGTTAGATCGTCAGCTGGTAACAGATTTTGGTGCACCATTTCCTCGCTTCTGCCTCGAAGGGGTTGACAGAGGCGGCGTAAGGCGGTGCCCCAAATCGTCTAGCTATGACCTCGCGGTACAAAGGGCCTCCCGCCTTAATTTCAAATGATTTTTTATTTTATATTCTATTCTTCTTGCACCATCAGAGGACCTCGCGAAATGTAACTTACCCACATTAAGTTTAGGTCTTGCGACGTCACTGGGTTTGAAAAGTACCTTGAATATTTGAGACGAAATTTGCCAAGGACCCGCGTCGTTTTTTTTGGTTAGTTACAGAATAAATTTTATTGTTATGAGATAAAATTGATTGGGAATTAACAAGTATTATTTTGTGTTTTAAAAATATTCAGCTGTTCTGTAAGGATTGAGAAAAGACTTTCAATCGCTCCGTTCAGTTGTGGGTTATTCACTGCAATGAAATACATTTTTACTTTGTGCGTTTTGATAATTTCAGGAACCACTGTGTTCTTAAATTCTGTTCTTTTAATTGTCTCATTCTAAGGGATTTGTTAAGAGATAAACTTGTGCAAACTGAAAATTGGTCAGTTACTGGTAAATTTTTGTGTGCTTGATCTTGAAATGTATATCTCAAATTGAGATTCTCAATTCAGGAAATCGTAGCGATGAAGGCGGGGTACTAAATATAGTGCCTGCTTTACTCGCAGCGCTGCAGGCAGCGTTTTAATAAAGCATGTAAATTCTCCGCTTTATTACTTTATAACTAAAACAAAGGTCAAATTCTGTATTGTTACATACAAAAATATTACAAACTTACAGATATACCAGTTCTCATAGTAGGTTGTAAACTTAGATCATTTACCATCTAAATAAAATCGTGGCAACGCTAGAAAGAGAAGGCAATAGACACAGTAAGAAGCAGCTCCCAACCGAGTGAAATAGCCTCTTGCCCTCTCTAATGCCCTCTCTCTCCTTAGTCTTACCACGACATTTGTGCACTGCAGGCTACCTCTAGAAAGTAAATGCTCTAAGGTTGGAAAGGACTGCTTGTTAATTATTGTATGATCTGTGGGTAACCAGTCGTGTCCCCTGGGCCATATGACAGATACACTGGTCTGTTTGAATTTTGAAGTCACGAGGTTTAGTCAGTTGTATTTTGTTTCTCATAAAACTAATAACTTTTTACGTTCATTTGTTTGCATTTAGTGTTAATTTATTGTAATTCGATCAAGTACCTTCGAGAACGTTTTGAAATCTCAAAAGTTAAGATACAGGCGTATCCTGAAACGACATACTTTCCTGACACCACAAAAAGGCAATTTTTGGGAACTACGTTGCCAACACATTTGTATATCAAGATCATAGTGACAAATTGACATAATCTCACTTTAGAATTTTAATAAGTAAACAAAAACAAAACCTTTTTGATATCACTTGTAAATATGTTTGAAATTCATATAGGAAATTATTGTAGTACGAATAAAGTACGTTGAATTCAGCAAATTGTAATATAGGCGTCATATTTCATTCATTTTGTTTTAGATTTTATGGCCGAAACCTATAAGCTGCAGAAGTAATTTATTGTAGGTGTAACAAAAAACATTGCAAATTCAGTCGTTTATTTGATAAAATATTCCAGAGTTTTACAATTATTGTTAAATTGTAAATAAATATATGAGAAGTTATTTGAGAGTATTTAGTTGTCAGTTTGAAATGTTTGCAAAATAAAGAACCTACAATTATAAAATTATTTAAGATTATTTCTTTGCAAAGTCCTTAAACTACTACTTCACAACCATCATAAAATACTGTATTACCGTTATTATGTAACAATTAGGATGTCAATTATAAAGTTTAACAGTTTTTCAAGATTATACAGAACCTACTCCATTATTTTTTCATGTTTCCCATACCACACTTTAGTATTTGAAGGTCAAATTAGAAATTGTGAACAATTTTATCACTTCTGATGAAATAAATACTGTGCAATCGCTGAAGATTCTCTAATTATAGGGATGTTTTTATATTGTTTTCATATTTCTAACTCTTGTGTGTTTGCAGGTAGTGACCTGTATTAGGTTTGATTCATTTAATTCTTGCACTAAAAGTGTAAGGGTGTTACTATTCAATATTTTTGATTTGATACCTGAGCTAAAAGTTCCCCATAATTATTTAGCTCATTGAATCACCCTTATTTTGTTTTCGCATTATTTAATGACATTGTACTAATATTGTTCCATCTGATGAGATAAGGTTGAGGCTCACACATTTTTAACCCTGCGTAGGGCGCGGCCGATCTGACAGGCACAGGCTTCGGTTTTTCCCGAATCCCTCCCTTCAAAGGGTCAAGCGAAACCTCCCTCTTCTAGTAGTTTCCTGTCTTAGCGGGGTAGTGCCAAACTGCACAGTCAGTCCACCTCAGACCGTCTAGGAGGAGCGTCACAACTATTTTGATCTCACAGGCACACCGCGCTCAATTACGTTGCAAATTCAAGGTCAGTATTTTTTCACTTTTAATATAAAAAACTGTTTTGTTTGTGTTTTTTACAACCTATAACATTGAAATTTTTGTTCGTGTAATATTACCTAGTGAGAATGGGGACATGTGCCTGTTAGGCTCACCGCGCCCCTTTCCTAGGAAATTGCTTTTTCCTGTAGTCTTCTTGTCATCATTTCAGTGATTTTTATTGTTTTTTTTCTCCTTTGTTATAGACTTGTGCAAAATGAGTAATGAAATGTATAACTTATCCAACCCAACTCACATGGACGAAATAAGGAGTTTGTTGCTGAGAGAAGATAATGAGGATCCAGCATTTACTGAAGACCTTGGCGAGGAGAGCGACATTTCTTCCGAGGATGAAATTGAAGAGCAAGAGTTGGGCACGGAAAGTGAACAGGAAGCTGATGAGCCCCCAAGTGAAGAGGAAGATGAAGGTATGTCAGATTTTTTTATGGGGCGTGACCAATCCACCAAGTGGTACAAGGATCCACCACTTAGGAGACGGCGTTCGAGCCATAACGTGATCACTCACCTTCCTGGAGTGAAAGGAGCTGCAAAGAGTGCCAAAACTGCTTCAGAATGTTGGAGAAATCTGTTTCCAGACGAAATGCTGGAAATAATAGTCAAATGCACTAACGATCACATCGATTCCGTGAAGGATAATTTTGCCAGGGAGAGAGACGGTAAACCTACAGATTTGACTGAATTAAAAGCTTTCATTGGCTTGTTGTATTTGGCAGGGGCCTATAAAGCCAACCGTCTGTTTCTGGATGAATTATGGGGTAAGAATGGTGATGGCATAGAAAAATTTGGGCTTGTTATGAATGTGAAACGATTCAAGTTCCTGCTTCGTTGCCTCCGTTTTGACGACCGAAGTACCAGGAGAGAACGAAAAGAAGTTGATCGCCTTGCCCCCATTCGTGATGTGTTTGAAATGTTCGTCCAGAACTGTAAGAAGTGTTACATTCCTGGAGAAAACGTCACAGTTGATGAGATGTTACCTGGTTTCCGAGGACGGTGCCCCTTCCGCCAATACATCCCTTCAAAGCCAAATAAGTATGGCATTAAGATTTACGCTCTTGTGGATTCCAGGATGTTTTACACCCTCAATTTAGAGGTATACGTGGGACGGCAGCCAGAAGGTCCATTCCAGTTGAGTAACAAACCCAGTGATGTGGTGATGCGTCTGGCCGAACCTGTGTTTGGAAGTGGACGTAACATCGTAGCAGACAACTTTTTCACCGATTTCGCCCTCATCAATTTATTGAAACAGAAAAAGATCTCTTATGTGGGTACAGTAAGAAAAAATAAGCGAGTCTTGCCTGCAGAGTTTGTCAACACAAGAGGGAGAGCACAATACTCCAGTCTTTTCGGCTTCAGTGAAGGAAAAGTGTTGGCATCCTATGTCCCACGCAAGAATAAATGTGTGATCCTCGTTTCTTCGACGCACGATACCAACGCTATTGATGGAAGTACTGGAGAACAAGCAAAACCTGAGATCATCACATACTACAATGCTCACAAAAGTGGAGTGGACACGGCAGACCAAATGTGCGCCACATACAACGTTCAGAGAAATTCCCAGCGATGGCCGATGATTATTTTCTACGCCATGTTGAACCTGGGTGGGATCAATTCCTTGGTTATTCACCTCGGGAATAATTTGGAACCAATGCCCCGAAGAGTTTTTCTCAAAGTATTGGCACATGAACTGTGTATTGGACAACTCCAGCGGAGGAGTCAGATGTCATCCGGACTACACACCTCCTTACAATTTCGTCTCAAGAGATTCCTTCCGGTTGGTGATAGTGCAAAATCACCCCCACCCCCCAAAAAAGGTCACGATGCTGTGACTGCACGGTGGAAACGGGAAAACGCCGACTCACAAACTATTCCTGTGGGAAATGCAACCGAGGAATATGCCTTTCTCATGCGAAACCACTGTGCACAGCATGCTTTTCCGCCTGCACTTGCGAACCTCAAACGGCTTTGAATGAAGACGATTCCGACTGATTTTAATCCCCAAACATCTCAACTTCATGTCTGACCAGATTTTATAATTTTTTTCGAGGATAAAATACCCTACTTGGATTTATATTTGAAAGATGATTTACGAATTTACATTTTCTTGATTTGTTTTTGTAGGTGCATAAATATATACTCAAAACTAAAAAAAAAGTTTTCTTTATTGTTTACACCCTGAAGATCATCGGTGAATTTGGGTTTAATTTAATTTGACATTTTAGGGATTTTAAGGATTTTTTCCCGTGATGTGCCTGTCAGGCTCACCGCACCCCGATCTTGAGAATCCCAGACCGCGCCCTACGCAGGGTTAATTTATTATTGTTTAATACTGAACAATTCTGTATTTAGCAGTGTTTACAATTACTTGGTACCTTAGTACATGTTTGTCATGATTGTACCTATTTAAGAATATTTAAGAATTTCTAATGATTTGGCAACCTAACATGTATAAAACAGCAAAAATTTGTTGATTTGTGTGGTATTTGGAACGTATGTCGTTACAGGATACGCCAAAACGAGGATTACCTTTTCCGGATTTGGACCGCGTCATTTTTTCGAATTAATTTTTTATATATCTGAAACCGGCATATAAACAAAGTTTTCCGACGTTTCGCCCACACTTATAAAGGTGTTTTTCATGGATGAGAAAACAAAACATATGTTACTTACCTTGCGGTGACTCCATTCGTTTCGTCTTTTACTCACAAACACATTTTGAAACTTCACTTTATTAAATTTGACTCACAAATTGTAAATGCAAATTGAAAACGCATTTACAATTTGTGCGTCAGTGTAAATTAAATTCTAAAGTGTTTAACGTCCCACAGTCGACGCATTTAACCGCGTACCTTATTGTGTTAGGTATGAGCAGGTGGATACTAGAGTGTCCGCTCATATGAAAAGGAATGACAATAGTGGAACATATTAAATTACTACAATAAAAATTGCACAGCTGCTACAAGTTACCCATATCACCTAAATTCATATTTGAAGACATGCATATCAATGTTCCAGGATCAGCGTTCTATCTCCAGTGCATAAACGAATATATATGACAGGACAAGGTAAAAGAAAACAACGCAAGAAATCAACAGCATTGTTGTTAACTTCAAGGCCCAATATAGAAGAGGCAAAAGCAAAATCCGCATTTTCACTGTATCAAAGAAAAACACGACAAACGTTAGAAAACCTTTGGATTTTAGTTCCGACAGTATAAATCATTTATCTTCCTCACAAGCTTAGACTGAGGCCGGAGATGCTGAAGATTGTTTTTGCATTTATTGCAATGACCTCTACTCCAGGTCCAAGGAAAAAGAGGCCTGGCTCTAAGTAGTTGGGCTTAAAAGAAACGGTCCATACAGAATGTGCAGATGTTTCGAAAAAGACTAAACATTTTACGTGTGAGCTCTGAATCTAATCGATTAATTATCGTAGCAAATTGGTAAACCATTTTGTCCACATCACATGTGTCATTTTAGTGCGGACAAAACAGTTGTTTGTCTAAAATCGGTCATCCCTAATTTTGACCTTGTTAATTTTCATGAGGGAGGTCTATATTGACTAAATTGATTTTGATTAAATTCTGGAGGTTTATATTGATTAAATTAATTTTGATGAAGAGATCTCATTGGCGGTTTAGGATTCTATTTAGTTGAAAAAATATTAATATTTAATTTTACTCTCTGTTGATATAAATTGAATTGCTTTTAATAAAGTATCAGGTCTCATAGCTCTTATTATAGGGTCTAGAGGTTCTCTAAGTCCAGCAAGAAACGATTTAAATTCATGCTTAGGATAGAAATCGCGTGTATATATTTTTCATTATAATTGACATGAAGTTCTAGACAGTTACATATGATATTGTTACAAGGATTAATTGACCGTACTAACAGGAGAAGTCTCTCGAAATTATTCACCGTGGTAAAAAAACTAATACCAATAAACAAAATCTATAGTAAAAACTTATTCTACTATTTTGCCAAAGCTACTCGTCATGCATGATAGGCAGACAACCTACATGAATGAACGAGAAGGACGAAGACAGGATAAATTCAACCGTGCAACTAGAGCGGTGCAGAGTAGTGGCGGAAAAGCCTAGACTTATGACTCATCGTTGTGATATTTGAAGTATTAAGGTCTATATATCGTACTAGACCATGACCATGCTATGCAAGGGCGTACCCAACTTTTGGTTTAGGGACGGGCATATTAAAAAAATTGTCCTAAAGGGGCAGATTTGTCCCAGAGAGAGAGAGATAAGTCAGAAAATTTTTTGATTCAGGGCGGGGGGAGGGGAGCAAATTAGCAAATTTATGAGAAGTTTTAATGGCTCACGGCAGGTTTTTCAGTTTCAGACTGGCAGCTGCCCCCTCCGTACAACCATGGTGTTAAGAACGTAGCAAGCACGGCAAGTAACACGATACGTTCTACTATGCCCACTCAAACGCCCCTATTCAACCCATATGTTGCTCGTATGTAACCTGTATGATCCTCGAATGCAACATCCACCAAATTCGAAAGAAATGCGGTTCATTCTCGCATACCTACAAGTATTGCGTGGACGTCTTGAAGTGCCATCAAGTTTTTTAAATAATAAAAAATATATGACTATTAGAAAATTAACTGTTAGACGATAAACGATAATTTAATGAAGCTATTATTTAAGAGATCCATGCTATTTTTTTAGAAGCTGCTGATAATTCAAATCAAGGAAGGGTTGGGTTTCGGCTCTTGGGGCCAGGGCGAAAAACGTACTTCTATTCAAGATAAAATTATGAAATTCGGGCAGTGCAATATGCACCACCTAAACTAACATCATTCTTAATTTGGTTGACCTACCCCCAGTTTAGAGGGGAGGGGCGGATGTAACTACCCCCCAAAAATCAAGTTTATTTTTTTAACAGTTGCTATCGAACGCTACGCATTTTACTACGTCTGACACTCAATTTTCATAATTTCCCTATTACTTTTGATTTTTCCGATTTATCGACTTTCCGAATTTCGACAAAAAGTAGAGGATTTCGGCTCTTGGAGCCAGGCTAAAAAAATACTTGTATTTGAAATAAAATTATGAAATTCGGGCAGTGCAATATACACCATCTAAACATCACCCTTAATTTGGTTGACCTACTTACGTGAAAGTCCATATGAGTAAGTTTTGGATTATGAGGCGGCCAAGGGAATTCACTGCCATGTCCACTCCAACGATGCGGAAAGTAGTCATTTAAATATTTCTAGACTATCGTGCATGGATAACATATACTGCCTTGCAATAAGAGGAACTTTAATGTCCTCGGAAGTTCAAACAGATATTTTGGCGAGTCGTCCAACTTTTTCTTGTTCGAAAATTTTTGAAACAGGTAGCTAAGAGTTACCAGGTATTGAACATGTCAAAATGGTGAGTGATTTTTTTTTATTAATATCAGTTAGTTTTTGGCTTAATCTTTGAGTAATTTGATAAAAAACGCAAAAACACCTTTGTCCTACACCTCCGATGGTATGGCCGCTCTGTCCCCCGCTCTAAACATGTCAATTTAACGTGAGCAAAATATTTTCTAATAACAGGCTAACATTTTCACTATTGCTTGATAATTATTATAACAATGGAATGACATCTTTTGTCCTACACACACACGCACACACACACACACACACACACACACACACACACAAACGGCAGTTGTTTGTCTCCCAGAGGTCCAGGCCAAGAAAGCCATCGCACTTGGAAAGCTGAAACTTGCGTGGGGCACAGTACGTGTTCGAGAGAGGATCAGCCTTCGACGGTGCTTCAAATGCTGGCACTTTGGGCACAACGCCCAGGCGTGCATAGGCAAGACTGACCGAAGCAGTTGTTGTCACAGATGCGGAGGCGCTGGTCACAATGCCTCGGCTTGTCAACAACCTGCCAAGTGCTTACTCTGCAAAGAGAAAGATAGTAGGTCAGACTGCCGGCACGTTGCGGGTAGTTGGAAATGTCCGATCTACCAACAGGCGATGAGAGCAGCACAAGCCCGTAAATGAAAGTACTGCAACTCAACCTCAACCATTGCGAAGCAGCCCAAGACCTACTGGTACAGCGGGTGCTGGAATTGGATTGCGACGTAGCCATAATCTGCGAGCAGTACAAAAACCTCGACACCCTGTCCTGGGTAAATGACACAACGGACAGAGCAGCGATATGGGCTTGCGGTAAACTTCCGTTCCAACAACTCCCAAATACCCCCGAACCATGGCTTGTGAGAGCCAAAGTGGGAGGGGTTCACTTCTATAGCTGCTATGCACCTCCTAGTGCACAGCTCGAGGAGTTTGAGTTATTCTTGGACACCTTGGCGGAGGATGTACGGAAGCGTGAATCGGTCGCCATCGCAGGAGATTTCAACGCCTGGGCAATTGACTGGGGATGCCGGGAAACGAGCGCGAGAGGACGAGCTCTCCTTGAGACCATGTCTTCGCTCAACCTGGTACTCCTCAACACAGGAGACGTAAGCACATATCGCAAAGGCACAGCCAGCTCCATTATCGATGTGACATTCGTTAGCAGCAACCTAATTAAAGGGGGCTGTGAGTGGCGGGTCGATGAGGAGTTTACTAATAGCGACCACCAAGCTATTATATGGGAAATCAACACCACTCCCAAACGAAGATTGTGTGTCAGTCGTGCGAGGTCACAGCCAGTCGGTTGGAACAAAAATGCTTTCGATGCTGATTCATTCGCCTTGGTTATGGAGCAGGAACCATTGTCAATAGCAAGAAGCGCAGAAGCCACTGCCAAAGAGGTAATGACAAGCGTAGTCAAGTCCTGCGATGCATCCATGCCAAGGAGACGGCAGAACAACAGCCGCCCACCAGTTTACTGGTGGAATGACACGATCTCACAACACCGACGAGAGTGTCTCAAAGCACGAAGGCTGCATCAACGAGCACGGAGACGCGACAGGGTCACAACAGAAGAACTAAGGCTCGACTATGAGATCAAAAGACAACAACTACGAAGAGCCATTCTCTCAAGCAAGAGATCCTACTGGAAGGAGTTGTGTGACGAAGTTGACCAAGATCCATGGGGAAAACCGTATAAAATCGTGATGCATAAAATCAAGGCCACCCCCATGACATCAACGAACTGCCCCGAATCATTGCACCGCATTGTCACTCACTTGTTTCCTGCGAAGCCTGAGCTACCCGCTTATCCTTCGTGGCAGGTGAGGGACGAAGATATACCATCAGTGACTATGAATGAGCTGATGGGCGCGTGCAACCGGCTCCAAAACGGTAAGGCTCCCGGTCCAGATGGCATACCTAACATCGCGCTAAAATACGCCATAGCCAATAGACCTGACATGTTTCTACACATGTATGAGACCTGCCTAAAGCAGGGGGTTTTCCCGACTAAGTGGAAAAAGCAGAGGCTTGTGCTCCTACCTAAAGGGGGAAAGAAACCTCCAGACGAACCGTCATCATATCGTCCCCTCTGTATGTTGGACTCTGCGGGAAAACTCCTTGAAAGAATAATAGCAGATAGGCTGGAGCCCTACGTTGAGCCAAAACTTTCCACCAACCAATTCGGGTTCAGAAAGGGGAGATCAACCATCGATGCCGTGACACTCGTTACCAACATCGCCAGAGAGGCTATCTCGGGAAAGAGATGGAGAAGAGGTGGAAAAAAGTACTGTCTAATAGCCACCCTGGATATCAAGAACGCCTTTAACTCGGCCCGCTGGGACCGCATTTTGGAGGCTCTTGCCAGGATGGAAGTTCCGCAGTACTTGCGCAGAATGGTTTCAGCGTATTTCAAGGACCGCATCTTGTTGTACCAAACTGAAAATGGGCAAGTAGACTATAAGATCACAGGAGGTGTACCTCAGGGCTCTAGGGCTCTGTTCTTGGCCCCCTCTTATGGAACGTAATGTACAACGACCTGCTCCTGCTCGGTCTGCCTGAGGGCGTCAGGCTAGTGGCATTCGCCGATGATGTGGCATTGATCATAGTGCGCAAGCACATAGAGGAGATACAAACAACCTTCTCATTCGCTATAGCCACAATTCAGCATTGGATGCTCGCAGCGGACTTGAGTTTAGCAGAGCAAAAGACCGAAACACTTCTTGTTAGCAGTCGGAAGGCAAGGGAAACCATCACCCTCAAAATAGGCGACACCTACATACAGTCGCAGCCCTTCATCAGCTATTTGGGGGTGCTCCTGGACACACGGCTCAACTTCAAAGAGCACATAATTGCGGCCAGCAAGAAAGCAGCTGGGATACAGGGGGCATTATCTAGAATAATGCCGAATGTCGGGGGCCCTAGACAGATAAGAAGACAGCTACTGGCAACAGTAACTACTTCTGTTTTGTTGTACGGGGCACCGGTATGGGAGAAATCGCTCGAGCTACCATCGTACCGCCGGAAAATGAAATCAGTCCAGCGGCTCTCAGCGATTCGAGTGGCATCATCCTACCGCACTGTGTCTTACGACGCGGTGATTGTGATTGCCTCTACCCTGCCAATCGACATCCTGGCTGCAGAAAGGGGACGGCTTTATCGCAGAAAGTTAGAAAAAGACCAGCCGACAGGAAACAGCGATGAAAGAGCCATGAGTCTAGGGCAATGGCAGGAGAGGTGGGACAGCTCTACTAAAGGCCGGTGGACATATCGATTGATACCTAACATCAGTCGTTGGGTCAACCGCCAGCATGGGGAGGTTGGGTTTTACATCACTCAACTACTGACTGGACATGGATGCTTTCGAGCATACCTGCACAGGTTTAGGAGGGCAAACTCCCCAAACTGCCCACACTGTACGGACGTGGTAGAGGACGCGGAACACGTGTTCTTCTCCTGCCCCCGGTTTCAGGATCAACGTGCTGAAGTGGAGAGGATTCTGGAGACTAATATCGTTCCAGAACAAATAGTAGAAGCCATGCTGAAGGGCCCCCAAGCCTGGAACTTGGTATCAGATTACGCGGAGACTATCCTCAAAGAACTCCGCAATACGTTCGAGGAGTAGGCTTTAGAAGCTTTCAATGGAAGGGCAGTAAACATCTGCAATGAACCACCCTTGCGAAGTAGTATTGAGTAAGAGTGCCGCAGGGGACCATGGTTGTAGGAGAAAGAGGTTAGGGTTTTAGCGGGTATACGGTATACTGGTTTCAATGCAACGATTTACTCTTGCTTTGAAGTCATTACATCGGGAGTCCCGCACGACGGCCAGCACGTGCTAGCTAAGTACGCAATGTATTTCCCCCCTCTTCGGATAAAAAAAAAAACACACACACACACACACAAACGGCAGTTGTTTGTCTCCCAGAGGTCCAGGCCAAGAAAGCCATCGCACTTGGAAAGCTGAAACTTGCGTGGGGCACAGTACGTGTTCGAGAGAGGATCAGCCTTCGACGGTGCTTCAAATGCTGGCACTTTGGGCACAACGCCCAGGCGTGCATAGGCAAGACTGACCGAAGCAGTTGTTGTCACAGATGCGGAGGCGCTGGTCACAATGCCTCGGCTTGTCAACAACCTGCCAAGTGCTTACTCTGCAAAGAGAAAGATAGTAGGTCAGACTGCCGGCACGTTGCGGGTAGTTGGAAATGTCCGATCTACCAACAGGCGATGAGAGCAGCACAAGCCCGTAAATGAAAGTACTGCAACTCAACCTCAACCATTGCGAAGCAGCCCAAGACCTACTGGTACAGCGGGTGCGGGAATTGGATTGCGACGTAGCCATAATCTGCGAGCAGTACAAAAACCTCGACACCCTGTCCTGGGTAAATGACACAACGGACAGAGCAGCGATATGGGCTTGCGGTAAACTTCCGTTCCAACAACTCCCAAATACCCCCGAACCATGGCTTGTGAGAGCCAAAGTGGGAGGGGTTCACTTCTATAGCTGCTATGCACCTCCTAGTGCACAGCTCGAGGAGTTTGAGTTATTCTTGGACACCTTGGCGGAGGATGTACGGAAGCGTGAATCGGTCGCCATCGCAGGAGATTTCAACGCCTGGGCAATTGACTGGGGATGCCGGGAAACGAGCGCGAGAGGACGAGCTCTCCTTGAGACCATGTCTTCGCTCAACCTGGTACTCCTCAACACAGGAGACGTAAGCACATATCGCAAAGGCACAGCCAGCTCCATTATCGATGTGACATTCGTTAGCAGCAACCTAATTAAAGGGGGCTGTGAGTGGCGGGTCGATGAGGAGTTTACTAATAGCGACCACCAAGCTATTATATGGGAAATCAACACCACTCCCAAACGAAGATTGTGTGTCAGTCGTGCGAGGTCACAGCCAGTCGGTTGGAACAAAAATGCTTTCGATGCTGATTCATTCGCCTTGGTTATGGAGCAGGAACCATTGTCAATAGCAAGAAGCGCAGAAGCCACTGCCAAAGAGGTAATGACAAGCGTAGTCAAGTCCTGCGATGCATCCATGCCAAGGAGACGGCAGAACAACAGCCGCCCACCAGTTTACTGGTGGAATGACACGATCTCACAACACCGACGAGAGTGTCTCAAAGCACGAAGGCTGCATCAACGAGCACGGAGACGCGACAGGGTCACAACAGAAGAACTAAGGCTCGACTATGAGATCAAAAGACAACAACTACGAAGAGCCATTCTCTCAAGCAAGAGATCCTACTGGAAGGAGTTGTGTGACGAAGTTGACCAAGATCCATGGGGAAAACCGTATAAAATCGTGATGCATAAAATCAAGGCCACCCCATGACATCAACGAACTGCCCCGAATCATTGCACCGCATTGTCACTCACTTGTTTCCTGCGAAGCCTGAGCTACCCGCTTATCCTTCGTGGCAGGTGAGGGACGAAGATATACCATCAGTGACTATGAATGAGCTGATGGGCGCGTGCAACCGGCTCCAAAACGGTAAGGCTCCCGGTCCAGATGGCATACCTAACATCGCGCTAAAATACGCCATAGCCAATAGACCTGACATGTTTCTACACATGTATGAGACCTGCCTAAAGCAGGGGGTTTTCCCGACTAAGTGGAAAAAGCAGAGGCTTGTGCTCCTACCTAAAGGGGGAAAGAAACCTCCAGACGAACCGTCATCATATCGTCCCCTCTGTATGTTGGACTCTGCGGGAAAACTCCTTGAAAGAATAATAGCAGATAGGCTGGAGCCCTACGTTGAGCCAAAACTTTCCACCAACCAATTCGGGTTCAGAAAGGGGAGATCAACCATCGATGCCGTGACACTCGTTACCAACATCGCCAGAGAGGCTATCTCGGGAAAGAGATGGAGAAGAGGTGGAAAAAAGTACTGTCTAATAGCCACCCTGGATATCAAGAACGCCTTTAACTCGGCCCGCTGGGACCGCATTTTGGAGGCTCTTGCCAGGATGGAAGTTCCGCAGTACTTGCGCAGAATGGTTTCAGCGTATTTCAAGGACCGCATCTTGTTGTACCAAACTGAAAATGGGCAAGTAGACTATAAGATCACAGGAGGTGTACCTCAGGGCTCTAGGGCTCTGTTCTTGGCCCCCTCTTATGGAACGTAATGTACAACGACCTGCTCCTGCTCGGTCTGCCTGAGGGCGTCAGGCTAGTGGCATTCGCCGATGATGTGGCATTGATCATAGTGCGCAAGCACATAGAGGAGATACAAACAACCTTCTCATTCGCTATAGCCACAATTCAGCATTGGATGCTCGCAGCGGACTTGAGTTTAGCAGAGCAAAAGACCGAAACACTTCTTGTTAGCAGTCGGAAGGCAAGGGAAACCATCACCCTCAAAATAGGCGACACCTACATACAGTCGCAGCCCTTCATCAGCTATTTGGGGGTGCTCCTGGACACACGGCTCAACTTCAAAGAGCACATAATTGCGGCCAGCAAGAAAGCAGCTGGGATACAGGGGGCATTATCTAGAATAATGCCGAATGTCGGGGGCCCTAGACAGATAAGAAGACAGCTACTGGCAACAGTAACTACTTCTGTTTTGTTGTACGGGGCACCGGTATGGGAGAAATCGCTCGAGCTACCATCGTACCGCCGGAAAATGAAATCAGTCCAGCGGCTCTCAGCGATTCGAGTGGCATCATCCTACCGCACTGTGTCTTACGAGGCGGTGATTGTGATTGCCTCTACCCTGCCAATCGACATCCTGGCTGCAGAAAGGGGACGGCTTTATCGCAGAAAGTTAGAAAAAGACCAGCCGACAGGAAACAGCGATGAAAGAGCCATGAGTCTAGGGCAATGGCAGGAGAGGTGGGACAGCTCTACTAAAGGCCGGTGGACATATCGATTGATACCTAACATCAGTCGTTGGGTCAACCGCCAGCATGGGGAGGTTGGGTTTTACATCACTCAACTACTGACTGGACATGGATGCTTTCGAGCATACCTGCACAGGTTTAGGAGGGCAAACTCCCCAAACTGCCCACACTGTACGGACGTGGTAGAGGACACGGAACACGTGTTCTTCTCCTGCCCCCGGTTTCAGGATCAACGTGCTGAAGTGGAGAGGATTCTGGAGACTAATATCGTTCCAGAACAAATAGTAGAAGCCATGCTGAAGGGCCCCCAAGCCTGGAACTTGGTATCAGATTACGCGGAGACTATCCTCAAAGAACTCCGCAATACGTTCGAGGAGTAGGCTTTAGAAGCTTTCAATGGAAGGGCAGTAAACATCTGCAATGAACCACCCTTGCGAAGTAGTATTGAGTAAGAGTGCCGCAGGGGACCATGGTTGTAGGAGAAAGAGGTTAGGGTTTTAGCGGGTATACGGTATACTGGTTTCAATGCAACGATTTACTCTTGCTTTGAAGTCATTACATCGGGAGTCCCGCACGACGGCCAGCACGTGCTAGCTAAGTACGCAATGTATTTCCCCCCTCTTCGGATAAAAAAAAAATAAAAAAAAAACACACACACACATTTTTATATATATATATATATATATATATATATATATATATATAATAAATTGAATAAATTTTTATATATTCCATAATATAAAATTATTTTAATTTATCCAGCCTAATTTCGCTTATTTACTTGACAACGAGAACTAAGGACGCGAATTTGCTTCAAGTTAAGTAATTTCAAATATGTTGTTGACTGGTTTAACGTAAATAAAAATATACTAGATAGGTAGGTAATTAATTTGTGCATAATGAGCACCTTTAAATGTTTAAATTTTTTACTTTCTGTGTAGGTACCTAACAAAATTTAATATGTTAATTACTGTCTACAGTTATATTTCGTTATAATTATTTTCAACTTTTTTAACCGACTTCAAAAAGAAGGAGGTTCTCAATTCGTCTGTATCTGTTTTTTTTATGTTTGTTCACCGATTACTCGGAAACGACTCGAGGAATTTGGACTGGATCCTGTTTGGGGGGATAGCGAAGTGGTCCCATATTTTTTTATTAAAATAGCTTTTACCGTTTCTTAGAAAATGGGGAAAAACTATTTTTACCTAATCTCATGTACTCTATGCCTTGGTGGAGGAGCCGGTATTATTAAAATTTGAAGAAAAAAAATTTCGGAACGTGGTACAAATTGAAAAGAGATTGAATTAGTTACATGATATCTCAAAGTGGTCAGAAATGATTTTCAAATAGCATAGCTTGTATCCTTTCTTATAGAATTGAGAAAAACTTTTCACCTATTTTCTTATATTCTATGTCTTGGTCGAGTCGCCGGTATTATAAACTTTGATAGAGGTACTGGTATTAACTATTCGGAAATTGGAGTAAATAAGATGAATTAATCAAAATAAGTGTCAGTTAATATGTATATACAGTGTGTATTCATAAATCAAACGATTTCTTTTTATTCATAATTTTAAGAGAAAAAGTTATACTTCAAAAACAGATTTTTTACATGGTCTAAAACATAAACAGTAATCATTCCATGTCAATTTTTTATTAACTGTAGACGCGGTTTGTCTTCAAAGAGGACTTTTGATTGCAAATTAAAGTATCTTCATTTCTGTTAAGATGTAAAATTGTTATCAAATAGAAGTAATCTAATACTAGTATGTATATATGTAATTGAGTTCTGGAAAAACGGCTCTAACGATTTCGATGAAATTTTGCCAATTAGAAGTTTCAATGTATAGAAATCGATTGGTGAGGGTCTCAGATTTGGGAAAAATCGTTTTGCTAAGAAATTAAATAATTAAAAAAATTATTGACAGTTTCCGACAATCAAGATAGCTGCTTTGTAATTTAAAGGTGTCCAATACAGGGTGATTTGGTAACCTACGTAAGAGTGAAATTCATCTTGTAAAAATTCTTTCAATACAGGGTGATTTGAGAGTGAACCTGCTCTTGTAATCATTTTTCAATACAAATTGTATTTGTATGTTCCGAACAAGTAACTATTAAATGCCTCCCTCATATTTTCCTAGCATTATATTTTTACACCTGGAGATTTCAAGTTTTCAAAGTTGTAAAACTGCCAAGGCAGGCGATTTTTGGATGAATAAAATCTTATGTGTTTGCATATTAATTTCACGCATATAAATATAAATTTGTGGTGTAAAAATATAATTATATAGAGTAGTTATTAATATGTTAGGTGATCCATAAGATTTGCTATGCAAGATGGTGAAAACATAGCGTCGAATGTAATTATAGTATACAGGATGGTTAGAAAAAAGCAAGGAAAAATAATTATATAAGGTAGCTCATAGCAGTTGGAAATTAATGATAGCTGACATACAGCACGGAGTACAAATATTGTTATGAAGGATGGTTAAAAAAATGTTAATAGTATGTTATAGCTGCAGAAGAACTCATTAACAATTACATTTACAGGGCGGTTGCAATATAGGATGTACTGGAATTATAATTATGCATGGTGGTTCAAAAAAATATAACAATAAGTCGATTTAGGCAAATGCATATACAGGGTAATTAAAACATATTGTGGTGTGAAATTATGGTTATACATTGTGACTTAAAATGTGTTAGCACAAAAATATTATATTTGAGAGCCTAGAAAAAGTATTATATATACGGTGGACCGAAATTATAGTTATACAATATAGGGCGAAGTATAATTACAGTTTCAGTGTGTGGTCAAAAGATTTTACAAACATAAGTGTATGTAGAGTGACATATACAGGATGATTAGAATATGGTATTAAGTAGAATATCAGTCATACAGGGTTATTGAAAAATATATGACAAAAATGTTTTAATGGGTTTCCCACAAGCGGTTGCATATATAGGGTGGTTGAAATATAGGGTGGAATAGAATTGTAGTAACACCATGTATTAAAAAAATTTAGGGAAATAAGATTATATTAGATTGATGATGAAACCTTGAATTTACGAGTGAAGCTTGGTCACCCAGGTACTTATAATTTAAAAATGGATCTACCTACGCTATTGCACTAAAAGTTGTATAATAAGTATTTCTTTAACTTTTCACAACTATATACTAGATTTCAAAAAATAAATCAGTTTTGTTTAAAAGTGAGATTTATTTTTTTATAACATCTCAAATTGTAAACAAGCCAAGTTTATTAGAATTGAAAACTGCATCCAATTGTCATGTATTATTAAAAATTGTAGTAAATTGAAAGTTGACTGGAAATAAATCCAAATAAATGTCAGTTAATCAACTTCAAGGTAGAGGTCCTCAGTTGATTTCTATAAACAGTGTATCTTCATAAGTTCATTTCAAACGGATAACTTCTTATGAAAAGTATTTAGAGAAAAAAATATTCTTCATAAAAAAATATGCATGGTCAGAAAAATATACTGTAATCATTATATGTCACTTTTATAACTTTATAGGAAGTTTGTACCCAAATAGACTTTTGGTTAAAAGTAAAATACCATCATTTTTCATAATGTATAAAAAACTTCTTATCTTCTTATCAAACAGGGGTAACAAGAATTATATTAAAAAAAATTAATTTTGCCATATAACTTAAAACTATATAATTGATCTTCACGTCACTTTCCCAAATTGTGTAATAGGTTTAATAAAAGATTATAAATTTTGTTTAAGTTAAGTACCTTTATTTTAATAACAACTCAAATTATTATCAGCCAAAGTAAATTATAAGTAAAAACAACGTCCTATTATTATGTCATATCAATTAAAACTGTATAACGATTTATTATAAGATTCCGCGGAGGGAAGACTATTAAATGAATGTCCGTATAATTAACAAACATAAAGAATGATGATTGATAATCGTCTACAATATAGCGGATCCACCTGAGTTAGAGTAGTATAAATTTTTTTCTAAATATAACATACATATCTACAAAACAAGATATTCTATTGGTCAAGCTAATACATGACAGTAAAACACCTTATGTTAGACGATATGGAAGGAGTTAATTGGATTTGAAAACTGCATAAAATTAAGCCATTGCATCACTGAAAATTGTAAAATAAATACATTTTTTAAAAAACAAAAACCGACTTCAAAAGAAAATTAACTAAAAAGCATGAAATAATATTTTGCTACAATTAAATACTTTTTATGAAGTCGGTGCCAATTTGAACAGCGAAGTTGCGAAGTATAAACTCATCAATGTACCTCACAAAATATTTTCACTTTCGCTTGGCACCGACTTCATAAAAAGTATTTAAATGTAGCAAAATATTATTTCATGCTTTTTAGTTAATTTTCTTTTGAAGTCGGTTTTTGTTTTTTTTTTAAATGTATTTATAGTAATTAATGGAAGTCGGTTACATTTTTTTTTAATGTTTTATACTAAAATACTTTAGCATGATCTCTGGGTGAAAATATACTTTGCTATAAATTTACATTAGTTAGGATTATAATTTTTAATAAAAAAGCATAGATATAACCAGGTCCTAGCTTTGTATACCACTACATTTTCAGAACTTTTTTAATTGGAAAAAAACTGTTTCCAAACTAATTTAAATATACACATTTAATTACATACCAATGCACATAAAGATTAGAATAAAGAGGTTGGGCTAATTTTCAGTTGAAGTAAATGAAATCTTAAGTCCAGATAAGCATTTCGGTTAACATCAGAAGGCAGATATATCAGAATTTAACATAGCATATTTTTAAGTGAATGTGAAATTTGAAAAAAGGGCAATTTTTACTTTATGGAAATAAAGAGGTCCATTTAGTTTCGTTTTCAAAGCTGAATTTTACAGCCGATATAGTAGCTTGCCATGTTAGAATTTGGCATAGATTATTTTGTATGTAATTGTGATATAAAAAACGTATAAATGCACATTTAGAATTATGAAATTAAACAGGCGCATTTCGTTATATTTTCAAAATGTAAAGTTTGAAAGCCAAGGCAGTTTGCTAAATATTGAATGTCAGATACCTGAAAATTTGAAATAGAATATTTTTTGAAAGAAATGAAATAATTGCAATTTTTATAGAAATGCTCATTTACATTTTATCAAAATAAAGATGTGCATTTCATTACATTTGCAAAAAGTTTAATTTTGCAGCCCATGTAGCTTGCTAAATATTAATACCAAAATATTCTCAGATTTTTTGTCGTTTTACTTTCAGGGTAGTAATATTTATAGGGTCAGTAATTTTTAAGGATTTTTTAGCTATAATTATGGTCTATATGTCCTTTTGTGGAGTCATTTTAGGGGTTTTCGCGGAAGCAGTTCTGAATCGGTTCAACGGTAATATTACCGTAATTTTCTGAAAACGCCGTTCGCGGGACAAAATTACTGAAAATGAACTGATATAGAACTAAGTGAACGAATCCCAAATGAAACAACGTCCTATTTATAGATGATAACACCCGATAACAATTGCAACCTAGAATTGTATTGTGAATCAAATCTATTGTTATAAAATTTGGTGATCTGGATGACAGTAGTCTTGAGTTCGGTGTTCGCGGTAAGCAGTTATTGGTTCTGAATCGATTCTGAATCAAAGAGGTTAATACTGTAGAGTACGTGAAGTAGCGAAATTCATGTAATATCAATAGAAAGAGAGAGAGAATGAGCGTGTCGTTTCTGATTCGTCAGTGTCAGTGGTGACGCCTACTATTGGTAGGGTAGAGACATAGCAAGCGCTCCCTGATATTGTCTTTCTCTTTCTATTGATATTACACTGCCACTTACAGTAACGCCCATACCTAATTCACTCTACGTATAATAGCTCTATGTTCTGAATCAAGTCAAATGATTTTTGCTCTGAAGTAAGGATTTTTAGTTCGATCATACCTTAGAGCATATATAAGTAAAAGCTCTACGAATTATGCGCTTCGACCTAATTTCTAACCCACTTGGCTGTCCGAAGTCTATCGAAGTATGTTTAGTTCAGCTTTCGTTTTGAATTTAGCAGTTGGAGATAAGTGGAAATAGCCAAAATTCCTTATGTAAATTATTTTTAATTTAATGTCGAAGAAATAAAATTGTTAAATAAAATTGTTCCAATTTTATTACTAATTCTTGTTGGAACTTAAAATAGTAATTTTTCATAAATAATATTTTTAATTAACAAAGATATTGGACTACAGTTTGTTTAGTGATGAGGACTGATGGATTTTTAGAAGTATAAAATATAGGTACTAGAGGTGTCACAATAAATACAAAAATAATCAATTTTCAAATTAATTGGCCGAATTGATACCCAAAATTAAATCATTGAAATGTATTATAATCTTTTATGATTTGCTGCAAGTTAAGTAACTTCAAATATATTGTTGACTGGTTTAACGTAAATAAAAAATATACTAGATAGGTTTTAATGTTTAAATTTTTTACTTTGTGTGTAGGTACCTAACAACATTGAATGTGTTATTTACTGTCTAGAGTTATATTTCGTTATAATTTTTTTAAAACTTTTTATTAATACTTGGAAGTCGGTTACATATTTTCAAAAATGTTTTATTCTAAAATACTTTAGCATGTTCTTTGGGTGAAAATATCCTTTGCTATAAATTTACATTTTTTTAAATAATACAATTAAAAATTTTCTGAATAGTGAGGATTATAATTTTTAATAAAGACACATAGATATAATCAGGTCCTAGCTTTGTATAGGTACCACTACATTTTGCAGAATTAGAAAAAACTGTTTACAAACTAATTTAAAAATGCACATATAATTATATACCAATGCACATAAAGATTACAATAAAGAGGTTGGGGTAATTTTCAGTTGAAATAAATGAAGTCTTAAGTCCAGATAAGTATTTTCCTTAACATCAGAAGGCAGATATATCAGAATTTAATATAGCATATTTTTAAGTGAATGTGAAATTTGAAAAAGGGGCAATTTTTACTTTATGAAAATAAAAATGTCCATTTAGTTTCGTTTTCAAAGTGGAATTTTACAGCCGATGCAGTTTGCTAAATATTGAATGTCGGAAACCTAAAAATTTGAAATATAATATTTTTGAAATAAATGCAAAAATCAAAAGTTAAAAAAAAATGAATATTTAGATTTTATCAAAATAAAGATGTGCATTTCATTGCATTTGCAAAAAGTTTAATTTTACAGCCCATGTAGTGCTAAATATTGTATAACAAATAAAATATAAATATTCTTAGATTTTTTTGTCGGATGTCGGCTACTTTCTGGGTAGTAATATGTATAGGGTCAGTAATTTTGAAAAGCATTTTTAGCTATGAGGAAGATTCACGGAACGTCAACCGCATGGTAGCGTCACTGCATATAAGGGTACAATGGCCGCCACAAATACAAAATTGTCATGCATTGTGGCCAATCTACCCTTGTATGCAGTGGCGCCACCATGTGGTTGACGCTCCGTGAATCTTCCTCATAATTATGATCTATATGTCTTTTTGTGGAGTCATTAGTATTAAATTTCTAGACAAATAAATACAAATAAAATATTCCGAATATTTTACAATAATGCTGTCTGAAAAGGAAGTTATATATAGTGATATTCATTCAATATTTGAAAAAATGAAAAATTTACAGATTGTTCATGCGCATCGTTTAAGCCATAGAACTTAACCATAAAATGATTTTTTTAGTTGACATGAAACAAAATATTATGTGAACTCCGGTAATCCGATTTAGGGACAGAACAAAAATAGAACTAAAAATAATGAACCGATTCTGAATCAATTCAGAACTGCTTCCGCGAAAACCCCTTATAACTCCCTGTTTTCCAATTACCAGAGCACAAAGTGATTTTGTGCCGCACAGTGCGGCAATTTTAAGACGTTAATTGGAACATGGTTGTTTTAAAACCAACCGGTAGAGTACACTGATCACCATAAGGTTAAAAGTGTATTACTCATAAGTTATCAATTGACGTTTATGTATACGTAAATTATTTACAGAATAATTCAATAATGGTTGTTTTCCAATTACTAGAGCACAAAGTGTTTTTGTGTCGCCCTGTACCGTAATTTTTGGGCGTTAATTGGAACATACTTCATGTTTTATGATAAAGTTTTATGTTTACTTGGTAAACCTACATAAAACATCCCAAAGGCACATTTATTTCTTGTGCTCACTTGTGCGAGCTAGTGCTGTAATTAGAACACTCAGTGCTAGCACTGTGCCGCACTGTGCTCAATTGTGCGCTAATTGGAAAACAGGGTGTATCTGCTGAACTCACCCATTGTTATTGATAGGTGGCAAATAGCATAGAACAATGATTTAAATCATTTTTCTATGACAAGAAGTTCCAGGAAATCCAGGAAAGAATGAGTTTGGTGATGACAGAAGTGACAGATAGCGTCGTATTCATAACAGTTTTCAAAAATATTTAAATGTATTTTAGGATATAAGTGTTCAAGTACGATGGCCTCGTCTCAAGATGCCTGGTATTTGTCCCTTTTAGGTTTAGCCGAATATTTTCGTACTTCTAGTCCTCCAATGATAAAAATGTGCATTCAATGTCTGCAAGCAGTATTCAATTTTAAACCACCCCAGAGAGTTGAAGCAAGGACCCATCTTCAACTGGGAAATATTCTTTTAACGCATACAAAAAATATTGATCTCGCCAAAAGTCACTTAGAGCAAGTTTGGTTACTATCACAATCAATTAATTCATTTGATGATGTAAAGTTTGAAGCAGCCAGTGTCTTAGCTGAGTTGTATGAACAACAGGACCAAATAACTCTTTCCAAACCAATTCTGAGAAAAGCTATAGAATTGTCACAACATAATGTGTATTGGCATTGTAGATTAATATTTCAATTGGCCCAAATTCATGCTACTGAGAAAGATTATACTCTGGCAAGTAGTTTGTTAGGTGTTGGTGCTGACTATGCACATATTTCAAATGCAGCTTATACTAGAGTATTATTTTTATTAAGTAAAGGAATGTTATTGCTTATTGATAAAAAGTTGCAAGAGGTACAACCTGTTTTAAACCAAGCAGGTCATTTAATAGAGACATGGACTGGAGCCACTTACCAAAAGGAGTATATGAAAGTTTATTTCTTAGTTCTTCAAGTTTGCCATTATTTAATGGCAGGACAAGTTAAAAGTGTAAAACCGTGTCTAAAGCAACTACAACAGAGTATTCAAACAATTATGGCTTCTGATGATGTGTTTATGGGACCAAGTGCTGGGGATATGTTTTTGTGGATGCCCAAAGAACTCCTTTATGTTCTAGTGTATTTAGTCACAGTGATGCATAGTATGCAAGCAGGATATATGGAAAAGGCTCAGAAATATACTGATAAAGCTCTGATGCAAATAGAAAAGTTGAAATTTGTTGATAATAAGCCAATTCTTTCAGTATTTCAATTGATGTTGTTAGAACACATCATTATGTGTAGACTAGTCATGGGAAATAAAACACAAGCTTTACAAGAAATATCAGCAGCTGCAGCATTGTGTAAACAAAACCCACATCTACTTGAAAGACATGGGCCACAACTTCATACTTTATTAGGGCTTTATTCTATGAGCATGAATTGCATGGAGGCTGCTGAAGCCCAGTTTATAGCTGCATTAAATACTTCTCAAAATAGGGAGCTGTGGACTTTTGCAAACTTGAATCTTGCAATTGTTTACTTAAGAGGAAAGAGAGAATCAGACTTTTTAGCATTACATGATAGGATAAATCCAGAGAGTTTGCCTTCACATTCTCACAGTTTGAGGGCAGCAGCTTATTATGTTCAAGGATTGCAAGCCTTCTTTCAAGCAAGATATAATGAAGCGAAAAGATATCTCAGAGAAACCTTAAAAATGGCAAATGCAGAAGACTTAAACCGTTTAACATCATGCTCATTAGTACTTCTTGGACATATATTTTTATCACTGGGTAACAGTAGAGAAAGTATGAACATGGTAACCCCTGCTATGCAATTGGCAAGTAAGATACCAGATGTTTATGTGCAATTGTGGGCTTCAGCAATTTTAAAGGACTTGCATAGGATTTGTGGAGATACTCAGAGAGAGAATGAGGCTTATCAAAGGCATGTGCATTTCTCACAAATGTTGTTGAGTGATCATTTTCAAGCATCCCAAATGCCTGAGCATAATTTAATATTATGGACACAAGGGAGTTTTCCGGCCAATACAACAAATTCACCAAGTACTTCCGGAGTACTGTTATAACATCAGAACTTTTAATTTTAGGATGCTGGTAAGTTTTAAGTCTAAGAATTGATATATATATATATATATATATATATATATATATATATATATATATATTTAATAACACATTGCAGTTTGTATTCTACAATATCTATTTATATACTTGGTATTTTATTTGGCATTCATGGGTTATAATTACATTAAAAATTGTATATTATCTGTGTATATTAATAGGGAATAGCTTGAGATTGCTTTCTTCTATTAGGCAGGCCATCTTATACTGATTCCATTCTGTTCTAAAAGAATAGAACAGAAATTGCAAATGGAAGGCTAGAACACATTGCAAAATGTGCTTCTCATCACATACTTACTAACCTGAAATGGCAAAACTGCCTGGTCAGCAAGTACATCATCACACACTCAGCCTGATTACCACAACCCTGCACTGTTTTTTTAATGTTATTTTCAGTCTTTCCTTGGCATCTATGATATTCCTCAACAACCTACTCTTATTATTTTATTTCATTTAAACCTAATAATTGGCAAACAATTTCATAGACATTGTGTAAAAATCAAAGACTTGATTTGGCTGTTTTCCTAATTTTGCTTTATACATGTAGAATTGGCATTCTTGTGGCCTGTTTAAGTTTAAACCTAGTACCTGCTCTTCCATTAATTCTCTTTGTGTTAAGGCAGCAGGGCAATGCAGTTCTTCATTGGCCTTTACAATTAATTACATAGTAGATACATCAACGACAAGTGCTAGATTTTTACTGAGTGCAAATCAAGATTTGTGGAGATGAACCCAGATTTTTTTCTATTCTTATAGAACAGAACAGAATTGGGCAGTCTGTGGCCTCCCTTAGAGGGTAGAAAACTTGTAATTACAGCTTTTAGTATCGTTCAAATGCTATACTGTTTCTGGGTGGGACCAATCAACAGTTGTGTTATTATTAAAGGACTGAACAGTCAAAATGTATTTATCTATTTCAATTATATGGTACAAGGTAACTGAAGTAAGTTCAGTTGCATAGTGACTCTTGGGGAGTAGGTAGATTGAGACCCTGAGTTCGATCTAGTTAGTCTATGAAACCCAGTTTCACTCTTTTGTCTCTTGATAATTGCTCCAAAGCAGGAGTCAAAATGTCTAGTATTTCATAAAGACAGACGTGATTTTTCTCCAGAACCTAGCCCAGTTCATAATAATGGCAGCGGAAGCATCTCAAAACGTTTATATTTGTTTTTAAGTTTTCGCGGGCACTAAATGTGATTGGTGGTTTCCGGAAATTCATCCGAGAAGTTGATAACTGATCCCTGCCGGGATCGATGGTAAAATGACGACGTTTCGGTAGAGTCACATCTGCCCTCTTCAGGTCGGTTCGCATAATTCTCGTAGCCTTCCGCTTTCGCTTCTAGTTACTCGAATACTAAGATTTTCAGGAGCGCGCGCACTGTTATATAGTCGCGGCTCGGCGCCTATCGGTTGGCACCTTGGCGCTCAGTGGCTACGCCTCCCGCTTGCTGATTGGTTATTTCCGGTTGAGTTGTTATAGGACGGGTCCGGGCCGGTACAGAGTTTAATAGAATTTTCCAACAATTCGATAAGTTCTGGATTTCATTGCATGCGTTTAGATTGTGAGGCCTCTTCACTATTTCAATTGACTCTCTTATGAGTCTTGATTTCGGGTGTTCTATATTTGCCAGTACTCTGGTGTTCTCAAAGTTTATTATGTGTGACATCGTGACATCGTGGTGGCGTGTTCCGCGATGGATGTTGTTTTTTCCTGCTTTCTTATGGCGTTCTGGTCTCTGCACATGGAATCTTGTACATTCCCTGTTGTTCTAAAGAGATCCTCGTCTTCGGGGTCCTCAACACCGAGCTTATTTTTCTGCCTGTATTGAAAATAGTATCGATCTTGTGTCTCCGTAGAATTCTTGCAATACTGTCCGTGGTACCCTTGACATACAGTAAATGAGCGTTGGTTATTGGTCTCATGCTCCTCGTCTGTTTGTCTCGGTTTTGACTTTAGGGCTCTTTGAATTTTTCGGTGTGTAAATTCGTTTTGTCTCAGAGCTGTTTTTAAACTGTCCTTTTCCTGTTTGATGTTATCCTGGTCAACTAGTCTTTGTGATCTGGTTACTAAAGTCTTGACGACGGCTTGTAGTTGGGCTGGGTGGTGAAGAGAATTAGCATGAAGGTATCTGTTGGTGTGAGTTGCTTTCCTATATACTGTATAGCCAAGGGTTCTCTTGCTACCTATTTATCAGAACATCAAGGAATGTCAGTTGATTGTTGGCTTTAACCTCCATGGTAAATTTTATTTTCTGATGGATGCCATTAAGGTGGTCTAAAAATGTGTTGAGGTCTTCCCTCACATGAGCCCAAATCACAAATGTATCATCCACATATTGCAACCATAAACTGGATTTAAGAGTTGCTGTTCTTAATGCATACTCCTCAAAGTTCTTCATAAAAAGGTATGTTATTACTGGTGAGAGTGGTGATTACATTGGAGCTCCTTCCACTTGTTTGTATCGTTGGTTCTCGTAAACGGAATAGGTGTTCGTCAGACAGTGCCTTGTTTTAAGTCTACAAGGTGTTGATGTGGTTTGTATTTTTCTATTAATATATCCCAGGCTTCGTCGATAGGGATGTTGGTGAAAAGGGACATTACGTCACAACTTACAAGAAGACACTCTGGTTGTAAGACCGTTTTTCTAAGTATATTGATGAAATGTGTCGAATTTTTCACGTATGAGTCTGCCCCCTCTACAAACAGTTGAAGTTGTTTGGCTAGCTGTTGTGTTGGGGATCCGATTGAACTTACTATTGGCCTCAAAGGTGCACCTTCTTTATGTACTTTTGGCAACCCATAGAATTTCGGACATCTCGATGACTTTTCACGCGGAATGAGTTGCAGTTGGAGATTTTTGTCGATTCTACTTGCTTGGATTTTGGCCTTGGTTGTTTTCTCCAGATAAGTTGTTGGGTCAGTAGTAATTTGTTTATATGCTGGATTTTTTAGCAATGTTTGTATTTTGTTTGAATAATCCGCTGTATCTAAAATTACAGACGCATTTCCTTTATCAGCAGGTAGAATGGCAATGTCCTTGTTGAGGCGAAGTTGTTTCAAGGCCTCATTTTCTTCTATAGATAGGTTCCTTTTGGGTGGTTTAGAGTTTCTTAGAACATGTGACACATCTTGTAGAATTATTTCAGCGGTGTTCCCATCTAATTTTGAAACTGCTGTTTCCACGCTACATATTATGCTCTCTGTTGGTATCTGAGAGGGAGCAATAGCGTAATTGAACCCCTTAGCCAACACGCCAATCGAGGTAGAATTCAATTGGACCGAAGATAAGTTATAAACGGTTTTATTCGTTTCCAATTGCCGTGAGATTAGACTGTGACCGTTATTTTCCGAGAAAAATTCGTTTTTGGGCTTCTGTTGGAGCTTCAATTTGTTAAATTTTGTCTGTTGTTGCTTTGTTATCAACTCTGCATTCGTTTCGGCCCTAAATTCGCTAATCTCATCGAATTTATCCCATATTATCGGGTGGAGTGTATTGCTTACCTGTAGGTGGATATCTAAGAGTTTAGTATTCAGAACATCCAAATCTCTTCTGGGTTCCATAAGTAGGGTACAACTAGCTTTCCATAAGATATTTTGTGTTTTTCTGTTGTCATTTTACCATCGCTCGGATGAATTCCCGGAAACCACCTATCACATTTAGTGCTCGCGAAAACTTAAAAACAAATATAGTGAATCTCTATGGGGAAAATACTTTTCATTTGTGTAAAACATTTGAGAAATTAAGATTTGGACGTTCTAGATACTAAACTCTTAGATATCCACCTACAGGTAAGCAATACACTCCACCCGATAATATGAGAAACGAATGCATAGTTGACAACAATGCAATAACAGACAAAATTGTAACAAATCGAAGCTCCAACAGAAGCCCAAAAACGAATTTTTCTCGGAAAATAACGGTCACAGTCTAACCTCACGGCAATTGGAAACGAATAAAATCGTTTATAACTTATCTTCGGTCCAATTGAACTCTACCTCGATACCACATACCCACAGAGAGAACAATATGTGACGTGGAAACAGCAGTTTCAAAATTAGATGCGAACACCGCTGAAGTAATTAGACAAGATGTGTCACATGTTCTAACCGAAAAGGAACCTATTCATAGAAGAACATGAGGCCTTGAAACAACTTCGACTCAACAAGGACATTGTCATTCTACCTGCTGATAAAGGAAATGCGACTGTAATTTTAGATACAGCGGATTATTCAAACAAAATTCAAACATTACTACAAGATCCAGCGTATAAACAAATTACTACTGACCTAACAACTTATCTGGAGAAAACAACTAAGGCCAAAATCCAAGCAAGTAGGATCGACAAAAATCTCCAACTGCAAATCATTCCGCGTGAAACGTCATCGAGATGTCCGAAATTCTATGAGTTGCCAAAAGTACATAAAGAAGGTGCACCTTTGAGGCCAATAGTAAGCTCAATTGGATCCCCAACACAACACCTAGCCAAATACCTAGCCCAACAACTTCAACCGTTTGCAGAGGGGGCAGACTCATATGTCAAAAATTCGACACATTTCATCGAAATACTTAGAAAAACCGTCTTACAACCAGAGTGTCTTCTTGTAAGTTTTGACGTAGTGTCCCTTTTCACCAACATCCCTATCGACGAAGCCTTGGAGATCATAATAGAAAAATACAAACCACCTCAACACCTTGTAGACTTAACAAGGCACTGTCTGATGAACACCTATTTTATTTACGAGAACCAACCATACAAACAAGTGGAGGGAGCTCCAACGGGATCGCCACTCTCACCAGTTATAGCGAACCTTTTTATGGAGAGCTTTGAGGAGTTGGCACTAAGAACATTCATTAAACCCAGTTTATGGTTGCGATATGTGGTTGATACATTTGTGATTTGGCCTCATGGGAGGGAACAAACACCTCAATACTTTTTTAGACCACCTTAATGGCATCCATCACAAAATAAAATTTACCATGGAAGTTGAAGCCAACAATCAACTGCCATTCCTCGATGTTCTCATAAATAGGAAGGAAGATGGAACCTTTGGCCATACAGTATATAGGAAAGCAACTGACACCAACAGATACCTTCATGCTAATTCTCATCACCACCCAGCCCAACTACAAGCCGTCGTCAAGACTTTAGTAACCAGATCACAAAGACTAGCTGACCAGGATAACATCAAACAGGAAATGGACAGTTTAAAAACATCTCTGAGACAAAACGTATTTACAGACCGAAATATACAAAGAGCCCTAAAGTCAAAACCGAGACAAACAGACGAGGAGCATGAGACATCAATAACTAAGGCTTATTTACCGTATGTCAAGGGGACCACGGACAGTATTGCAAGAATTCTACGGACACAATATCGATACTATTTTCAATACAGACAGAAAAATAAGCACGGTGTTGAGGACTCCGAAGACGAGGATCCCTTTAGAGCAACAGGGAGTGTACGAGATTACAAGTGCAGCCTGTCATAAAACCTACGTGGGGCAAACTAATAGAAGAATTCAAGGTAGACGTGATGAACACCAGAACGCTGTAAGAAAGCAGGAAAAAACAACATTCATTGCGGAACACGCCACCACGATGTCACACCGAATAGACTTTGAGAACACCAGAGTACTGGCAAATATAGAACACCCGAAATCAAGACTCGTAAGAGAGTCAATTGAAATAGCGAAGAGGCCTCACAATCTAAACGCATGCAATGAACTCCAGAACTTATCGAATTGTTGGAAGATTCTATTAAACACCTTACCGGCCCGGACCCGTCCAATAACAACTCAACCGGAAATAACAAATCAGCAAGCGGGAGGCCTGCCCACTGAACGCCAAGGGCCAATCACACGCAGCCGTTCACGGTGCCAACCAATAGGCGCCGAGCCGCGACTATATAAATCTTAGTATTCGAGTAACTAGAAGCGAAAGCAGAAGGCTACGAGAATTATGCGAATATATATATATATATATATATATATATATATATATATATATGTTTTCGCGGGCACTAAATGTATTAGATGGTTTCCGGGAATTCATCCGCGTAGTTGATAACTGATCCCTGCCGGGATCGATGGTAAAATGACGACGTTTCGGCAGAGTCACATCTGCCCTCTTCAGGTCGGTTCGCATAATTCTCAACTCGAGTATTCGAGTAACTAGAAGCGAAAGCAGAAGGCTACGAGAATATATATATATATATATATATATATATATATATATATATATATATTATAAGATATGTTGTACCAGAAAATTAAATGTTTTTATATTATCTGGAAAATATGTTATAATAACTACTGTTGTTTTTTTAAGATTGACTTCAAAGTGTTTATGGCTCCCAGGAATATAATTCCAGCAGCATGTTTCATTTTCCACTTCCTGACATTGATGTTCAGCCCATGTGGTTTGGGATCTGGAATTGAATAAAAAAAATGAAGCAATTCAAGTATAAATTTTTAAAAAAATTTTAAACTTAATGTTTTGAACATCGATAATTTTATATTTATTTTTATTTATTCAGTCATGTAAAAAATGTGTTGGGAATAAAGACAAAAATAAACATTGTGTAATACTTGATATTAAAGGGTAAAACATTATATTTGAATATAATAAGATGTTTTAAATTTAATTAATGTAAACATGTAAATGTACAGGTTATTGAAACTATTTAAAATAATTATATGTATTAAAAATATATTTTCAAATGAACTAGTTTTATTTTCACATGTAGATAGTACAATGTGTCCAAAAATTGTTACCTCATCACGAAATAACTACTGAACTGTTTTAGCTGAATCTTTTTTTGTTGTAAAGCTTATAGTTTGACTTAAAATCTGGTATACATTTTATCTCCCTACATTGACAGAAACGGTAGATTATGGGAAAAAACTACTACCATGTTCGGTAATACACAATTACTCAATTGGTTTCACCGCATGCACCAAATATTAGGACTTGCATCAGCTTAGTTTTTATTCAAAATTCGGCATATGCCAATGTAACATGTTTCGCTTTAAAAAAATATTCAACTGATATACCAAGTGTAAATTTAGGATAGGTAAAACTTAGAGCGGAGTAGAATTACATGTATTTAAGGAATCTTGAAAAAAAAAGTATGTTAGTTGGCCCATAAGTAGCTGCATATATACAATATGGTTGAAATAAAGGGGAAGTTATACGTGGTGGTTCGAAAAAGATATATTGGGTGGACCATAAACAGTTGTATATACCAGGTAGTTGAAAAACGGGTGGAGTTGAATTATATTTATGCAGGGTGGATAATAAAATGTTATATTGTAAGGGTTATAAATAGTTACATATACAATGTGGGTGAAATAAGGATAAAATAGAATGATATTTATACGGGGTAGATAAAAAAATATGTTATCTAAGCAATTAGGATATTTCAATTGTCTTGCGTTATTATTAAAGTGATGAAATGGGTTGAAAAAAATGTTAGAAGTAGTTGTTTATACTGGGTGGTTGAAATATAAGATGGAGTGGAATTATCGTTTATAGGGTGATAAAAATTTGTTTTCAAGTAGCATATTATAGAATGGTTGAAATATATAGCAGAGTATGATTACAGCTATACAGGAAGGTTTAAAAAATATTATAAAGGAATGTTATGGTCCACTAGCTGTATCATATACCGGATAGATGAAATATAGGGTGGACACAATTCTAAGTATACAGTCGTGAAAAAATGTTATATTGTGTGGCCCATAAGTAGTTGCAGATACAAGGTTGTTGAAATACAGCGTGGAGCAGAATAATGATTATTCAGTGTGAGTAAAAAGTTAGAAAAATTTTGTTACATAGGGTAGATATGGGGCGAAGTCATGTTGTCGTTACACAGTGTGATTCAAATAAGGTTAGAAAAAGTTGCAAATTAAGGATGGTTTGAATGAAGAAAAATTATATTTTATACTGTCCTTTAAAAAATATGAGGAAAAAATGTGAAATAGCGTAGCTCATAATCAGTTGCACAGATAGGATATTTGAAATTTAGGGAGGAGTAGAGTTAAGTAGTTTAATCTTTAAAAATTGTTACATAGGGTGCTCCATAAGCAGTTGCAGTTTTGGTGAAATTTATTGGGAATTGATGGATTTATATTTATACAGGGTGGTACAAAATATGTCAAACGGGGTGACCGATAAGTAGTAGCACATAAAAGGTGGTTTAAA
Organism: Octodonta nipae; assembly: GCA_034190945.1. Taxonomy (NCBI): domain Eukaryota; kingdom Metazoa; phylum Arthropoda; class Insecta; order Coleoptera; family Chrysomelidae; genus Octodonta; species Octodonta nipae. The sequence goes on from CM067216.1 coordinate 152,688,679, forward strand.
TAGATGATGTAGTTGAATTATAGGTAAATAGTGTGGATAACAAATTGTTCTATTTTTTTTAAGATAGAACATGAGCTGTTGCTTATATGCAATATCTGAAACATGGGGCGAAGTAAAATTATAGTTATACAGTGTGATTAAAACATGTTAGAAAAAGTTGAATATACGGGGTAGTTGACATATAAGGTGAAGACAAATTATATTGCGCAGGATGGTTAAAAAATATCTCAAAAATGGTTATTTAGCGTAGTACAAGATAGTTTAAATATAGACGTTATAGTTATAGAAGGCAGTTCTTAAAAATATTGAATAAAATTGTTATGTAGGGTGGCCATGAATAGTTGCGGTTTGGGTGAAATGGGTTGGGGATTTGTGAATTTAGTTATACAGAGTGGTACAGAAAATGTTATATTGGGTGGCTCATAAGTAGTTCTATATATATATATATATATATATATATATATATATATATATATATATATATATATATATATATTTAAGTTTTCGCGGGCACTAAATGTTTTAGGTGGTTTCCGGAAATTCATCTGCGTAGTTGATAACTGATCCCTGCCGGGATCGATGGTAAAATGACTACGTTTCGGCAGAGTCACATCTGCCCTCTTCAGGTCGGTTCGCATAATTCTCGTAGCCTTCTGCTTTCGCTTCTATATATGTATTCGAGTAACTAGAAGCGAAAGCAGAAGGCTACGAGTATTATGCGAACCGACCTGAAGAGGGCAGATGTGACTCTGCCGAAACGTAGTCATTTTACCATCGATCCCGGCAGGGATCAGTTATCAACTACGCGGATGAATTCCCGGAAACCACCTAAAACATATATATATATATATATATATATATATATATATATATATATATATATATGAGATCGGAGCTTAGTAGAATAATAGTTTTACTGGGTGGATTAAAAAATGTTTAAAAAATTGTTACATAAGGAAGACCAGGAACAGTTGCATCCTGCTATATCAGATACCTGAAATATGGAGCGAAACAAAATTATATTTATATTTTGTGTTTAACACAATGTTAGAAAAAGTTGCATATAAAGGCAGGTTAAAATTATAGTTTACGAAGTGACTCAAAAATTATCAAATATAATTGTTATATAGCGTATAGAGTGGGGTAGAACTATAGTTAGGTAATTAAAAAATATTGGGTGACAAATAAACAGTAGCATATACAGGATTGCATTATAAAGTGAAGCAGAGTTACAATTATACAAGGTGGTTCCAAAAAAATGTTGAAAAATATTGTTATATAATGTGGCCCATAAGCACTTGCAGTTTGGGTGAAATGTATTCGGAATTGTTAGATTTAGATGTAAGTGGTTCAACAAAGTTAGAAGAAAATGTCATATTGGATAGCCCATGTGTTTCATAAGCTATTTCTTTTTGCAAAAAATTCTACATTCCATACGCGGGTAAAACCGTAAATGGCTAGTAGTCTATATAAATATTCAAACAGGACGTCTTAAAATGCCTCAATATATAAAAGAATAACAATTTAACGCAAACTCTAAATTTTCTGAAACTTCAGTATCTTATTTGTTGAATATATTATCTTCTACAGCTTCCTTAAATACTGTTGTTGATAGTGATAGTATGCATTCTTTTATAATATTAATGTGCTTTACAATTTTCTTGATATGCAAGAGTTTACTTACCATGGATATCTGTTTTATTGTTTATAAATTGATCCAATGATTGTTCAAGTTTTAGTCTCATTTATTTTCTGTTTGTATACTTCACTGTGGTATTATTTAAGCTATGAAGGTATGCTCTTATGGCCTTCTATACTTATTTCTTCTTTACATATTCTTAGACGTTTCCGTTTTCTTTGCTATTCTTACCTTATTCACTGGTTTTCAGTGGTTTAACCTGGATAACATCTGTTCTATATTCTTCCTAAAATTTGTTTTTAATTTCACATAAGGCAGTAAATATAAGGTCAAACATGACAACAATTCAAAGCAGAGTACAATGTGAACTATCCAAACTCAAGTGGAAACCGTGAGTAAAACCATTCAACAATATTTGCAAAGATACATACCTACCACAAGTACCCAAAGTTCCTTTATGAAACCACCCACTTTGAATTGTATAGTTCATCTTGGTCTATGTACAAACCACAACTGACACTGTGGCTACATTTAATGGTTGGTATAGCCAAAAAAATCTATATTTCTCGGAATTTGTCAAGAGGTCCAAGGTTAGAACTTCTTCAGTGCACTTCCGTGGATGAACAAAGTAACTTAGACACGATCATTGCAGTCCTACATAAAAAACATGACAACCAATGAATGAGTCTAGTATATCAGGTACAACTGAATGGAAAAACATAAAAATCTGATGAGAGTCTACAAAACATTCGAAGCAGACAGCCGTTCAACAAGGCTAGCGTACCCAACCTATCAGATGACTTTAAAGACCAATTGGCTACACAAAGTTTTATAAAGTGTATTAGAGATGTCGAGGTTCAACGAATTCTGACTTAGTAGTATAAAGAATGGTAATGATGTTTTGCGGCGTGCTTTGGAAGTAGAGGCTATCATGAACATGTCCAAATCTAAGGTATGAGCAGTTTGTGTCAATCTGGAAGCATCACCAACCCCCAGGACAGCATCCATTCGTGGCTTTTGCCAAAATAGCAGCTGTCTAGTAATCAATAGCCGAGCAATCACCTTTGATACCGGCCTCGCTGTATCCATTGCCAGATCTAGAGTTTTGAGATCATTGGAAATTTGGCCTATTAACAATAACATCCCGATATGTTAGTGTTGCAGATAGGGGATAACAGAATCCGGCATATCGTCCTAGTAACGGATATTGAGGGCGATTTTATACTGGGCATGGCCCTAATTAGCCAACATATGGGCTCATCTTCGATCGAGATACGATATTCTATTTCTAAACCAGGAATTTGTACTGACAAGGCCCGAATATGATATACCAATTGCCAATGGTGAAAAATAGCTTGCTTCGAGCCAGTAGGACACCATCATCAATTGCGAAGAAACCTACTCTGCTCCGACGAAGGAGACAGTTCCCAGTACAGAGTTTACAAAACAGTTTGCGGACAATTTGACACACCTTACACCAGCGAAACAGCAGAAGGCCAAGTAATTTATCTTAAATCACCGGTAAGTTTCCAATAAGCAAGATGGTACTACCGGGCGTACAAACATCATCCAACACATAATAAAAACTAGAAAAGCTCTACCCAAAAGTAAACCACCTAGACTACCTTGGAGCAACAACAGGCAGCCGATGAAAATATCGAGTCCATGTTACAAAATGGATTTATTGAGCCATGGTCTGCTCTCGTCGTTTTAATAAAAATAAGGATGGAATTAACCGATTTTGCGTGGATTATAGGATGTTGAAAGAAGTGACAGAGAAAAACAGCTATACACTCCCCCAAATTGACGACACTCTTATAGCACAATAGCAGCATTCAGTTGGTTCTCCACTCTAGACCTAATAAGAGTAGACATTGGCAGGTCTGTCTTTACCAAAGCGACAGAGATAAGACAGCATTTGCCACCAGTAACGAACTATTTCAATTCACGTTCATTGATTTAATAGTTTTAATAAACTGTTCAAGTAATTAAAATTCCAAAATGGTGATACTTTTAAAGCTTCGTCTCTCTTGTTTATAGTATCTCGGGTTTCAATCGCCTCTCGTATTGTTCTGATTTTGTAGTTTTCGACATTGGCGATTTCTTTACAAGTATTCAACTCTATTTTATGCCCTGTTTCTTGTTTGTGTCTGAATAAAGTAGAGGTGGTCTGTTTGTTCTTTATGTATAGTTTGTGTTCGTCTCGACGGGCGGGTGTTCGCCTGTTTGTTTGGCTGACGTATAACTTGGAACAGTCTCCACATGAAATGCGGTAAACTCCATGGTTCTCTAAAGGCATTTTATCCTTTGGGTTCCCTAGCAATTTTCCGATTGTTGTTTGGGGTTTGTATGTAGTTCGAATTTTGTGTTTACCCAGAAACCTCCCTATTCTGTCCGTTGTCCCTCTAATGTATGGTAAACTTACATGGGCTACGTAGTCTTGGTCATTATTTTGTTTCTTTTTCTCATCCTGTTGTTTGTTTATTGCTTTTCTGATGGTGTGGTTATTGTAGCCATTTTTTCTGAGGGTAGTTTTCATGAAACCTAGTTCTTCTTTTCTAGTTTGCTGGTCTGTGAGACGTACCGATCGTGCTATAAGGGTGTTTGCTACTCCTTGGATCTGTGCTGGATGATGGTGTGAATTGCCGTGTAAATATCTATTGGTGTGTGTTGCTTTTCTGAAGACGGTGTGCTGGAAGCTTAGGTTGTTTCTTGTTAGGAGGACATCTAGGAAAGGAAGTTGTTGGTTGTGTTCTGTTTCTAGGGTAAATTGTATCTTGTTATGAATGGAATTCATATAGGCAAGAAAGTTATTGAGTTCTAATTTCCCGCGAGGCCATATAATGAAGATGTCATCAACGTAGCGAACCCACAGTTTTGGTTTTAATGCTGCGTTAGCTATGGCCTTTTCTTCCAGATATACCATATGCAAGTTGGCAACAACTGGTGATAGAGCCGATCCCATAGGAGCACCCTGTATTTGTCTATAAAAATGGCCGTCGAAGGAGAAATCGTTCATATGTATACTGTCCAGTGCTTCGTCGAGTGGTATGCTGGGGTAGAGAGATATGACGTCGAGGCTTGCTATTAATCCTAGATGTCGATCTTACATCTCGCGTCTTCAAACTTGCTATTAAGTCGTTTTCTTCTAAGTTTATGTCTTTAATTATTTCTATGAAGTGATTTGAGTTTTTGATGTAAGATTTTGCTGTTTCCACTATTGGTTGCATGAATCGGGCCAGGTATTTCTCTAGTTTTTGCGTTGGTGAGTTTATCGCGCTTACTATGGGTCTGATGGGCACTCCTTCTTTGTGGATTTTTGGTAATCCGTAAAGTTTAGGACATCTACTTGATTTTTCCCGTGGGATGATACTTTGTTGAATTCCTGGTTCTATCGCTGATGCCTTGATTTTGTTTTTCGTTGTTTTCTCGAGGTAAGTAGTGGGGTCCCGTGAGACCTGTTTGTAGTCTGCCCCTTTCAATATTTCTTCCACCTTTTTCTTGTATTCTTTTGTGTCCATCAGAACGGTAGCGTTTCCTTTGTCGGCTGGTAATATTGTTAGTTCTTTGTTCTTTTTATACATTAGAGGGACAACAGACAGAATAGGGAGGTTTCGGGGTAAACACAAAATTCGAACTACATACAAACCCCAAACAACAATCGGAAAATTGCTAGGGAACCCAAAGGATAAAATGCCTTTAGAGAACCATGGAGTTTACAGAATTTCATGTGGAGACTGTTCCAAGTTATACGTCGGCCAAACAAACAGGCGAATATCCGCCCGTTGAGACGAACACAAACTATACATAAAGAACAAACAGACCACCTCTACTTTATTCAGACACGAACAAGAAACAGGGAATAAAATAGAGTTTAATGCTTAATATTGTTAGGTAAAGGGTTCACTTAATCTGAAATGGTATTGTTCAAAATTATTATACTTGCTCATTGCTCAGCAATAAATGTATTATTTCAGTAAAGTACACTTTACAAACGTGAGAACTATTTTCTCCATGGTACTCCTTCGAAGATTTTGACATAAGTTCTAATAAGCATCCATCAACAAATTTTTTAACTTCTCTAACATATGCTACTTCTTCGACAGTACCTTGTGTTTGAATGAGTTTCCATCTGTTAACGTTTAAAATGGTTGCTTTTCTCAGGTCATGATTAAGCACTTAGAAATGATACTTCAAATACTTTGAAAGAAATACCCATGTGGATAAAAGGCTATGTACATTTAATACTCTAGTTTGTACATAAGAATTTAATTTCACAAGAGTACAATTAGATATTTTGAGCGCGAAGTGAACATCTAGGAATTTCAGGGAAATCTAGCTCATAAAGACCCCAAATCGGGAGTCGTACTGTGTTTAACGCCGTTTTCCTGTGGTTCCTAGGATAGAAATCAGAGAGAACGGACTGATCTCTCTGATAGAAGAAGTCATATATATATATATATATATATATATATATATATATATATATATATATATATATACAAAATACGTAAATAATTATTCCAAATTTCAATCAGTTGAGGGGAGCGAAACTGATGAAGGTTTTGAACTCGGAACAATATATTGTCTCGCATTCAATGAATTGTACAACCTTAAAAAGATATTATACAAAAATTAGAAGAAGTTGCACAAATTCACGTAATGGGTACCGCTTTTCATCATTGTCTCTGAGACAGACAACTGTCATTTCTATTCTGCTGCTCCGCTCAGCTTCCTCTATTCTGCTGCATGTAAATTCAAACTAAGGCTCCCTCCAGATGTATTTACTCACTGGTGTTATCGTCTATAGGACGTTATTTCATTTGGGATTCGTTCACTTAGTTCTATATCGGTTCATTTTCAGTAATTTTGTTCCGCGAACGACGTTTTTAGAAAATCACGAGGGGTTTTCGCGGAAGCAGTTCTGAATTGATTCAGATTCGGTTCATTATTTTTAGTTCTATTTTAGTTCTGTCCTTAAATCGGATCACCGGAGTTCACATAGTGTTTTGTTTCATCTCATCTGTAAAAGTAAAAATCATTTTGTGGTTAATTTCTATAGGTAAAACGGTGCGCATGAACAATCTGTAAATTTTTCGGAACTGAAAATTGAAAATATATTCTGAATTTAAATTTTCAAATATTGAATGAATTTCTATATAGTGATATAGAAATTCCTTTTCAGTTAGCATTATTGTAAAATATTCGGAATATTTAATTTATATTTATTTGTCTAGAAATTTAATACTAATGACTCCTCAATATAGGCCATAATTATAGCAACAAATGCTTTTCAAAATTGCTGACTGTATAAATATTACTTACTACCTTGAAAGTAGCTGACATACGACAAAAAATCTGAGAATATTTTGGTATTTGTTATACAATATTTGGCAAGCTACATAGGCTTTTTTTGCAAATGTAATGAAATGCACATCTTTATTTTGATAAAATCTAAATATTCATTTCTTTAAAATTTTGATTTTTGCATTTATTTCAAAAATATTAGGTGTTAAATTTATAGGTTCAATTTTTTTTCGATATTTTGTTATATAATATTCAGCAAGCTATATATAAAATTAAACTTCTTGCAGATGTAATGAAATACACATCTTTATTTTGATAATATGTAAATAAACATTACTTTAAAATTGCAATTATTTCATTTCTTTCAAAAAATATTCTATTTCAAATTTTCAGGTATCCGACATTCAATATTTAGCAAACTGCATGGGCTTTCAAACTTTACATTTTGAAAATATAACGAAATGCACCTGTTTAATTATTAAATATAATTATTCATAAAGTCTAAATGGGCATTTATACTTTTTTTAACAGAATTACATTTAAAATAATCTATGCCAAATTTTAACTTATCGATCTTTGAATATTTGGCAACCGATATAGTAAATCGGTTCTAAAATTGACCCTTTTTCAAATTTCACATTCACTTAAAAATATGCTATTGTAATGTTTTTATTTTCACACTCGGGTTCAGTTCAGTTCTTGGATTTATTTAAAAACACAGTCCAACTCACTCTAATTTATTTCCACTACTTCTACACAAATTTATATTCACAGAAACTACTATTTACATTTTATCTTAACTGTTCATTACGACAGTCGAAAACTGAATGCTTCCTATCGCCAGCTCTTCTTATTTATATATTTATCTTGGAATTGTCTGGTACCTCCACGAACCATCGGGAAACTCTTTCATGTTCTGGAAGCTTTAAGGGAATTCCGAGTAACGGCCGCGGTCCGCCTGTTGAGAGACAAACATTTCGGGTTCCCAGAATTTATCGGAATAATGTCCCTTCCATGAATTGGTTGATGGCCGATTGCACCATCTGTCGGATTAATTCTCGTAACATTGCCCCCTCCTTAAGACCATTTCGTCCCGGAATGTCCTAGAATCCTTTCTGGTGTGACGTTATTGCAGGACTCTCCATTTCGACATCAGGAAGTTTGGTGGAAGTAACAGTCAACGGTCTTCGAATCTGGGCTGCGAATATTGAGACCACATACCAGGATGTCGATGCCACTGAATCGAAAGATTGTTTCCATCATACTTCTCACCACCCTCCAATTCAGTCCATCCAACCCGCAGGCTATTTTTGGGACCGCCAATTTCATCAGATTCTTCACCATCATCACATTCCTCAATTCCACCAGAATCTTCCAAAGATCGCTGTATGTTGACTTGTCCTGCGAGAATGTTTTCGTTATCAAATAAAAGATGTCTCTGGTACCCATTGGTTGTTTATCTTCGAGATGAAGGACCTTCCCTACCGCTGGATCTTGCTCCCGTAGCTTCTGGAACTGGCCATACTTTTTGGCAAACACCTTGGCTATTCCTCTGGACATCTGGAGATCTCGAGCCACACAATGAGCCAGGGTATATTGTATGGGCACCTCAAACAGGTCTCGGGGTTCCTCTCTCGTTACGTCGTGCTGCACTTTCTGCCCATCAAAGTACAGTGCCATAAACTGTTCGAAGGTCATCTCGTCATCGGGTGGTTGGATACTACGGACTTGGGCTTGGTCATCTTCGCTGTCATGACTTCCGGCATAAGGGGCTAACCTGTTGAAATGTACTACCTTTGGTTTTCCCCGAGGTAGCTTCTTTATTCTGTAGACAACACCGTTGATTTTCTTCACAATTTGGTACGGCCCCTCCCAAGATCTCTGTAGCTTGGGCGAATATCCACGACGACGTTGCGGGTTATACAACCAAACAAGATCATCAACTTGGAATTCTCCGCCCTCGGCTTTGATGTCGTAGGCTTCCTTCATTCGGGCACTGGCATTCTCGATGTTTAACCGGACTCGTTCATGGATGTCGTTCATCTTTTGACGTAGCTAGCTGACATAGTGTTCACCTGCGATCTCTTCTCCTGGGGAACATCCAAACTTCAAATCGCATGGTGGTCTTAATTCTCGTCTCTTTGGTGGTCAGAGACTTCCTTTGACAAATGGCGGTTAACGGTTCTATTCATCCGTTCTACCATTCCATCGGATTGCAGGTGTAATGCTGTCGTCCGTGTTTTATTGATTTTCAAGAGCTTGCAAACGTCTTGGAAAAGAGTAGACTCGAAATTTCTACATTGGTCGGACTGCAACTCCAAGGGAACACCAAAACGACTGATCCATTCCTTGACAAGGACATCAGCAACGGTCAAAGCTTCTTGATTGGGCTAGGCAAACGCTTCGGCCCATTTACTAAAATAGTCCATCACCACCACAATGTATTTATTTCCAGAGTCGGATTCAGGAAATGGACCGGCAACATCAATGGCTACTCTTTCGAATGGACTGCCCACGTTATATTGCTTTATGGGAGCTTTTGGTCGCTTCTGAGGTCGAATAATGACTCATATTTGTATACATGAACCAACATAAAGTTTTTTTCTGGTAATTTTGTTGTTTTAATTTATTTTTTGTAGTATTTTGGTCTCTCTCTTGTAAGAGCTACGTGACCCTTTAGAGAAAACTGAGTGATATGTAATCTGCTGGCCACCTGTTAAATTTATAAGAGTCATTTATTTTAGGGTTTTCTATTCAATTGGAGGTTTGAGTATTAAAAATTGAACGGACTGAATAAGAAACAATGCCTGAACGTCGTCGATACTCGACACAGGCCGAATTGGAGAAATCAGCACATCAGATCGTTCTTGATAACGAAAGTGATAATCTGACTTTGACTCTGATGACTCCATAAAAGATCTGGGTTTTGACATTGGTCACGCCACTCCAGTGTATCGATCTGAGTCATCTGGTGATAAGAATAACTAAGAAGTTGCAGATGCTGAAGAGGTTCTTCAAGATTTAGTCATGGGAGAAGACACGATTGAAGAGAATGACCAAGCTGAAGAAGATGAAGATACTCCAGCTTCATTGGAGTGAATCTGTTGGACGCCACAGTTTACAGGTCCTAGTGGGTTGCTACAAGTTCTTTACTTGACATGACCCCACTTCAGACCTTGTTTCATCTCGTCGATGATGAAGTCTTAGACCTGAAACTTGACCTTACTTGCTGCACAAACCGTACATTTCCGGCACCACTCCTTAAAGTCTACTTGTCAGTTTAACCAATAGAAGCGTTCTCTCAACTTCCCCAGGGTTTTCGTTACTCCCAGATGTCCTCCAGTTGTACCATCATTTAGTTCTCGTAAAACTGGTCTCCTATTTCTAGGAACTACAATCTGTTTTCTGTCGTTTCCCTCCTCTAGAGATTCCAGGACGCGCTTGAGAAGTCCATTTTCCAGGATGAGGGAGTTCCACTGAGCCCAGTACGACTTTATAGTTGGTGAGTATCGGGAAATCTTTTGCCACGTAGGTTTGCAGTCTTCTTTCTTCCACCGGATAACTTCTTTTAGTTCTGGATCTAATTTTTGATTGGATCTCTTCAGGTTGCCAATGGTCATCGACGGCGGTAGTTCAACAGAGAACAGCCCTTTTTTCTTCAGCTCGCTGACAATGTTTGCAGTCATCAGGGCATGGTCTCCTCGATAGGGCATCAGCATTCTTATGGTTTGTTCCAGCTCGATGTTCAGTCTTGAGGTCGAATTCTTGCAACCGCTCAATCCACCTGGCCACTTGTCCTTCGGGGTTTTTAAACTGCAAGAGCCACTTCAGTGCTGCATGATCAGTCCTCAGGAGGAATCTTTTACCATAGAGGTACTTGTAGAAATGTTCTACCCCCTTTACCACAGCCAAGAGTTCCCTGTGGGTAACGCAGTAATTCCGTTCAGGCTTGCTCAAGGTCTTGCTAAAATGGCCGATGACTTTCTCCTGACCGTCATGGATCTGCGAAAGCACAGGACCAATTCCGACATTGCTTGCGTCGGTATCCAAAACGAAGTTCCCATCTGGCAAAGGATAACTTAAGACGGGGGGACTCGACAATGCTCTTTTCAGTGTCTCGAATGATCGTTGGCATTCCTCGTCTCACTGGTACTGTACCTTCCCCTCTGTGAGTCTAGTAATTGGCTTGGCGATGTTGGCAAATCGGACGACGTACCGACGATAGTACGTTCATAACCCCAGGAAACTTCTTAACTGGTGGATATCTTTAGGTATCGGCCATTCCTGGGCGGCTTTGATTTTCTGTTTGTCAACAGCTACTCCCTGTGCGGAAACTACATGTCCAAGATATTGTACCTCTTCTTGGAACAGCTGACACTTCTTCGGGCTTAACTTTAGTCCGGAACTTCGGAGTCGCCGAAATACCTCCTCCAGGTTCCTCACGTGGTCTTCAAAAGATTTTTCAACCACGATAATGTCGTCAAGATACACCAGGCACGTTTTCCATGAAAGCCCTTTTAACACTGTTTCCATCAATCTTTCAAACGTTGCTGGAGCATTACACAGTCCAAACGGCATCACCGTGAATTGGTAAAGTCCTGCGCCGATAGTAAAAGCAGTCTTTTCTCGGTCTTCTTTAGCAAGTTCCACCTGCCAATAACCGCTCCTCAAGTCCAGGGTGGAAAACATCTTCAATCCAGCCAACGTATCTAGAGTATCGTCTATTCTTGGAAGGGGACAGCTGTCTTTCTTTGTAGCGTGGTTTAATTGCCGATAGTCCACGCAAAATCGAGTCGAACCATCTTTCTTTTTAACCAACACAACTGGAGAAGCCCAAGGGCTACTGGATCGTTCAATAACATCTTCTTCCTCCATCTCGCGGAGTATCCTGTCGGCTTCTTCTCTTTTAGCTAGGGGTAGTTTTCTCGCCGACTGTCGAATAGGTTGAGCGTCCCCAGTATTAATTTTATGTTTCACCAGATCAGTTCGTCCTCTTTTGCCATTCCCTACATCGAAGATATCCTGGTAGTTTCTAACGATGTCCCTCAATTTTGCTTTCTGGTTTGGTTTCAAATTCTTAGATGAATCGGTGATGAGTCTTTCCAGTTCCTCAGATAGTTTACCTGGTGGCATTTCTGCACGCTGTGTGCTTCTGACTACAGAGGAAACTGTTGAACAATGGCCCAAAGTTATTCCTTTCTTTAAAACAACCGAATAATGATTCAGGTTCATTACTCTTACTGGAACAATCTCCCTGGCACGAAACAGAGTCTTCCCCACTGAGGCGCACAACCGAGTAATGCTCTTACTGGAATAATCTCCCTGGCACGAAACAGAGTATCCCCAGTGCGACTCCTCTGCCTACATTTCCTTCGTTAAGTTCGGGATCAAACATAATTACTGTTCCAGCTTGAGCTTTCCCATCTAAGCAAGCATCTATAATGATTTCAGCTCTTTCCGGAACATTGACATCCTCTGCTAAGATGGCTCGAAGCTTTATGTCATCTTTTCCATGAAGCACCACTTCTTCGTCATTCACTCGCAGAATTCCATCTTTGAAGTTTAACTGGAATCCCTTGGAGCTCATGACATCCATTCCAATGATTACTTCGTCTTCGATGTCTGCCACTAATGCCCGATGTAGGAAGGTTGTGTTCCCCAAGGTCATTTCAACGTCTATTTCACCATGGTCTTTCGCTGTTTCTCCTGTCGCTGTTCGTAGTTGCCATTTGGTTGGTTTTATCATCGTCTCTAAAACGATGTTGGGCCTTATAACTGTTTTTGTCGCACCTGTATCTAGCAGCATTGCACATTGCTTCTTATTAATAAAGCCATCTACAAAGACACTGTCAACGTGTTTGCGTAGTGAAGCGACATATGCGTTAGTAGTTGGGGCTTGTTGGCTACACGTCGACGATGGCCCCTTCCCATAGACCTTCTTTAGTTTTCCGACGCGGAAGTCGGGCCTCCGTTGCTCTCCTTGCAACGACTTCGTATGTGCCCTACTTTACCACACTTCCAACATCTCAGTTGTCTTTTTTCGGTAAGAACTTCCTCTACTATCTTTTTTACAGAGACCTTATCATATCCGCCGTCTTCTGACTCTCCTTCAATGATTCGGACTCTACCCTGACCTCTACAGGTATTTTTGGCTGCCTCGAATTCCAAAGCTCGAGCCAGTGCATCCACTAATTGAGTCGGTCGAGCTAGGGTCAATGCTTGTCTGGCTTCGTGGTCCCGAAGTCCATCCAAAAATGCTTGCACTGCTAACCTTTCTATCACATTTTCGGTGTGGCTGGATAGGCAAGGCGAACCAGACGGGCAATATCAGCTTCAAACTCTTGAAGGGATTCATTCGATTTCTGGTAGCGATTTTTTAGTTGGGAGTGATAAACGTGCTCCAAATGGGTTTGTCCATACCTCAATTCCAAATGTTTGACCAATTGTTCGTAGTCTTCTTGCTCAGAGGCATTCAAGGTTTGTAAAATATCTGTAGCGTCCCCTCTTAACGCAAGAGTTAATGCTATTGCTTTCTCCTCTGCCGACCATCTATTTAGCTTAGCTGCAGCCTCGAATTGGCGACGATAATTAGTCCATGATGATTTTCCATCAAACTGGGGAGGGTTCATTTTGTGACTTGTCCCCTCGAGGCCAATTTTTGAATCCACTACTTCTGGACTGTTTTTGCTTACGGTTTTTGATTGAGTTTCTCTCCTTTGTATAGTGACTACCTGTTCTTTTATTTTGCTGATCTCACCCTCCATTATATGCTTTAGCGCTTCTATCCGCGTTTCATTTTTGTCTGACTCTTCAAACATTGTCTGCTTTAGCTCTTCTATCCGCGTTTCACTTTTGGCTGACTCTTCGACCATTGTTTGCCTTAGCTCTTCCATCCGAGCCTCATTCTCTAATATTTTCTCTTCCAGCATTTCTGAATTTTTCTGTACCATGTTTTTCAAATTTTCTTCTAAGGATTTAGAATTTTCTAGCAATTTGTCTTCCAGGGTTTTAGAATTTTCTACTAATTTGTCTTCTAACGCCTCTTTCAAGTTTTTAGAATTTTCTAGCAATTTATCTTCTAAGGTTTTAGAATTTTCTAGCAATTTGTCTTCTATGGTTTTAGAGTTTTCTTGTAACATTTGGAGCTTATCTTCTAAGGACTTAGAATTTTCTAGCAATTTGTCTTCCATTTTTTTTTAATAGCATACTGATGTCTCCATTGCCTGAAACTTCAAACAAATAAGTATCGGGTTCGTTACTTTCATTTATTAGGGCATCGCGTAGCCGTTGTATTAATTCACTTTTCTTCCCACTAATTTCTAAATCCCTTTCTTCAAGTTCTTTTTTTAAGTCGGTCACTCTCAATTGGTCCAAACTCACTGTTTTATACATTGTTAGTTTATTTATTTTCCACTTCTAAAAGTTCCAGAAATTCACTTCACACCTGACACCACTGTAATGTTTTGATTTTCACACTCGGGTTCAGTTCAGTTCTTGGATTTATTTAAAAACACAGTCCAACTCACTCTAATTTATTTCCACTACTTCTACACAAATTTATATTCACAGAAACTACTATTTACATTTAATCTTAACTGTTCAATACGACAGTCGAAAACTGAATGCCTCCTATCGCCAGCTCTTCTTATTTATATATTTATCTTGGAATTGTCTGGCACGTACACGAACCATCGGGAAACTCTTTCATGTTCTGGAAGCTTTAAGGGAATTCCGAGTAACGGCCGCGGTCCGCCTGTTGAGAGACAAACATTTCGGGTTCCCAGAATTTATCGGAATAATGTCCCTTCCATGAATTGGTTGATGGCCAATTGCACCAGCTGTCGGATGAATTCTCGTAACACTATATTAAATTCTGATATATCTGCCTTCTGATGTTAAGGAAAATACTTATCTGGACTTAAGATTTCATTTACTTCAACTGAAAATTACCCCAACCTCTTTATTCTAATCTTAATGTGCATTGGGATATAGTTATATGTGCATTTTGAAACTAGTTTGTAAACAGTTTTTTCCAATTAAAAAAGTTCTGAATGTATCTTTATTAAAGATAATTTGGTCAAGTGCGAGTTGGTCTCGCATACTAAGGGTTCCGTACCACCTTTAAGATTCTAATATTCCAGTTTCAGACAAGCAGGGAATGAGTGCATTTTCTTATATTTACACTAATATCTTTTAAAGGAAGCGTTTTAAATTTATAAGAAACATACTACTTTTTATTTTATGTGCTTCATGATTCGCTAGATTTTCATAAAAATATGTATTTAATTTTCTAATTAATATTAGAGTTTTATTTTACTAATACGCTTTCAGGTAACCCTTTTATAATCTACTGTCTGAATTTTAGGCTCTGTAGATTGAAAGAAAAAGGGGAAAGTAGGCCAGGTTTTAAATACTACATTATTAAATATTTTAGACAAATTATTTAAAAATACAAAGAAAATATATTTTTCAAACTTCTAGATAGTGGGAATTAAGTCGATGTTTAATATTTTTGTTAATATCTATTCAACAAATGATTTAAAAATATGATATATTTGTAATTCACATAATGAGCCTTTTATTTGATATATTACATGATGCGTTTGAAAATTTAATTTTTATTTTCCATTTAATTCTATAATTTTTCCCCAAAATTAATATTGAGGTTTTCTAGTAATTTTTTTATAAATTTCAACTGAGCGCCAGTACGCCTAATTATTTTCAAAATTTTAGGTATTATGGTTTCGGAAATAAAGGGGAAATGAGATTATTTTATATATCTTGTAAACAATTAATTCTATAAATATGAAAAATATATATTTGCATTCCTCATAATGAGCCCTTTCATTTGATGTATTGCATGGTGCGTTAAAAAATATTTCTTTCCGTTTAATTCTATAATTTAGCCCTCAAAATTAATATTAAGGATTTATTCGTATTTTTCCTGTGAACAAAAAATGTTAGGTCTTATAATTTGGGGAATAAAGGGAGAATAAGTATTTTTTTTATATTTTTGTTAATACATTTTAAAATATATTTATTTTAAAAATATGAAAAAAATATACGGGTATTATTATTATTTTACTTTTTTGTGTAACAAGCGTGTCAATCATACATTTATACGTCGTGTCTGCAACAAGAAGATTAAAATCTCTTCTGCATAGTACTTGGACTGCTAATTTAATTGGTGACAAAACATCAATGAATTCATAAATAAATAGAAACTCCTCTACGGAAAAGACTATGTTTGATTTTAAATCAATTAATGCTTTTTGGACACAATACCGTAATTGGTAAAACCTTTCCAACATAATAAGTAAACTATTCCATCGTGTTATGACATTCAATTGCAAATTCAATTCTTTTCCAAATTGTAGTTTCACATATTTTTGTAAATATTGATCATTTTTTGTTACCAGCGGGGATAAATCAGCATAATTAAATTTATTTCATTGTCAACAGATCCAAACTCTAGGACAACACCATCTGTAATCTTTTCATCTTTTTCCTTGTCAGCTTCTATGTCATTGTCATCATCTACATCATTATCACAATCGTTAGATTAGGATTCAATTGGTTCAATTTCAGCATCAACAGTCACTAAACTGGAGTTGTTTTGTAAAGCACATTTCTAACAGCTAGGTGCATGCCATGTGCAAAACATAACTGATGTTCGACTTCAATCAAATCTCCGAGTTTTACCATAACTGACGCACCATCTGTCGATATACAAACAATGTAATTTGTTAAGTTGAGATCAAATTCTTGTAATTTTATTTTCAAAATCTCCAAAAACAAATTCCGTTGGCACTTTTCCATGTAAACAGGCTAGTCCAATGTTCCGTATATATCCTCCAGTAGAATGTACATTTATGTTTAAATATCTCCGATTGTGAACCGAAGTCCATTCGTCGAATGTTAAGCTGAATCTGTTGCCTTTTGATTTTGAATCAGACATTTCTTTAATAATTTCTTATTTTCTTGCTATATTCAGTGATCATAGATTTTATTGTTGCAGCTGATTTTGGTAGATCATTATATCCTCTTGCATGTAGCCCTTTTCTTATATCCTTCGAAGAGCAGAAAGTTCTAAATGGTAGTTCATCATGCGCAACCATACGGGCCAGGATTTCACATAACTGTTCCTTCTTTTGATTTTGAAAATAATAATTTAATGTTTTTAGTAACTTTTGACTACAAGACGCATCTTTTTCATTATCTGATGCTACGTCGCTTTTAGTTTTTAAATTTATGTTATGTCGAGTTTTCAAGTAGGTGTGAAGGCCACTTGTGGATCCTCCCTGACATTTGATTTTTTTTTCTGCATTTCTTACATTTTGCTACTTGCCTTTGATTAGCAACTAAATAATAATGCCAAACCGAATTAACGTCGCTCCCTTTTTTGTGTTCTTGAAATATATTGGATTCCGAATTCATACTTTTGATTCTAAAACAATTATTTTAATTAATCAATAATTAAAAAAAATAATTCTAAGTTATTAAGGAACCATAAAATAAGTTTTATTAATAGGACATTTATTTATCTGCAGCATATTTAATAGTGATGACGTTTATAATATTTAATGGATATTGTACATAAATGTACAATCAAAATTAGCACTAATATCGTTCACCATTGCATGTAGATATTTTTGAGAACAAAACGTAATTGCAAAATGTTACAAATCGAGCCACATATTAGTTGCTTAATTTGCTAGACAAATATTTATTTAATCTTATCTAGGATACACATATTTCATAGTTCTTAAACTCTAGGACTACCAAATTTACTTACATATATTAATTATTGCACACGCACAAAACTATCAACTTTTACTCTCAATTTGTGTCTACGTACTAAGAAACACACCGCACTGAACTAACCGCCTTTATCCACAGTGGACTGTTCCCCGAATCGAGCTTCCGTGTAACGTGTATCAACTAGGGCTAATGTTCCAATACCGAAAATACCGGTATTTTTAAGGTGAATACAGGTATTAATACCGGAGAAAATTTGGATGCTATTCCGGTTTTCGGTATACCGGTATTGCATTCCCTAGTTATCACATCTCTGGGACGTTCATCTGCAGTGCTATTGTCCGCTCCTTGTAATTCAGCATTGTTTTGGATTGATTTATTTACAGATTTATTAAGCAGGACCATACTAATTTTTTTACCCTGATGACTATTTTTTCACACAACGTTGTATAAAACTTACAATATGATATACCAATGTATTGGCCTTTTAATGGTAAATAGATATTGTAACAAGAAAGTATCAGGTCCGTATTAAAAAAAAATAGTTGATGATGGTCCAGAAGAAACGAAAGGTTTCAGTCAACATTTGCCGAAAGTTGAGATAAATTTTCACATAAATATTTACCTGTGTGTCGTGTGTTTGTGCTCCAGCTGTGTGCAAAAATTTGACAGCTGATTTCAAATATATTTATTTGTGGTTTAAGTTTTAACTATTGTTTTACTTCAAATAGTTCAAATAAGTCACAGTCAATATATGCAATAAACGGTTACCACCTTCATATCTTCTCTCTCTGTAAAGATCTTTTATCCAGTAGGGTCTTCTTGATCTTTTGTTTTTTCTGTTTAATATGATCATACAAAACAATAAAAGCTGCACATATTCTCCTAATATCGTACATCACAAATTTGTTTATAAACACAACATGTCAAAAGTCAGGTGAAAGCGAGGTTAGTTAACAAATTCAGAAATTTCGTACGGCAGAATTTGCAAACGCGTCCACATCAATATCTGAATGCGGCGCAAATCCTTTGATGTTCGTCGAAAAACCGACTCTGTGCGGATCGCGTGCGTTGAATGTCGAATAAATTCTTGCGTGCGTCAAAACGTCCACATTGACACAAATTCTCCCGCACACACAAAAATTTACGTTGAATTTGCCATCTGGGTCAAATTTTTATAGATCTGGAACCGGCTTTAGATAGCAATGTTACTCCTTCATATATGAGACACCCTGAATATATAAAGTGTTGAGGACCACCCGTATACTCCCAATAAGATGCCACCAACCAAGCCCGTAGCCAGAGGGGGGGGGGTCTGGGGGTTTACGTGATAAGGCAGAATAGGTATTTTGTGTCGAAATATAGTATGTTTTTTTACTTCGCTTACTTCTACATAGACTTCAAATCCAAGTTTGGAATGTAAATATCTCGCTAACGAAAAATGTACTTCCGGTAAAAATTTCCCACTTCCAGAAGGAACCTGTAGTGATTATTGTTTTATTGAAAGTATTCTCGAACGAAGAGTTCATACTCTTGGTTAAAGTCGTATTTTGTTTGTTTTGCATATACAGCTGTTTTATTCGGATCTTCTTGTCGAAGACTAAAAATGTATTTTAAAAAAATCTAATAAAAGATGTCTATTTTTCAACGTAGAATCCGAACGTCGTCATTTCTTAAAAATAATAGGTTGGTGGCATCTTATTGGGGGTGTACGGGTGGGTTTGAACACCCGGTATTTATAATATATACATATACTAAAATTGAATTAAACTGACTGTTTTTAAAGATTTAACGATTTCTCGCGGTTTTCGTTATTCGTAATTATTGTGAATGCCTGAAAATAGATCTTAAATAAAACATTTAAAAAAAATTTATTACCGACTTCCACCTATAACTAAAAAGCTGAAAATAAGTATAACAAAATACAACTGTAATAAATAAATAACACATTTAATGTTGTTAGGTACCTACCCAGAAAGTAAAAAATGTAAACATTTTAAGGTGCTCATTCTGTACAAATTAATTACCTACCAATCTAGTATATTTTTGAAGTCGGTGCCAAGCAAATCTAAAATCCTGCATTGCGTACTTATCTACTATTTCATCAAACTTAGTTGTTGCTTGGCACCGAATTCAAAATTATACTAGATTGGTAGGTAATTAATTTATACAGAATGAGCACCTATTAATGTTCACATTTTTTACTTTCTGGGTATGGTAACAAACAACATTGAATGTGTTATTTATTTGTTAGAGTTGTATTTTGTTATAATTATTTTCAGCTTTTTTGTAATAGGTGGAAGTCGGTTATATATTTTTTATTGTTTTATTTTCAACTTTTTAGATTTTTTGAACAAGCATAAATTTGTTAGCTGCCTTCTGTAAATTATAGGACGGAGTAGAATCTATCCCATATTTACGGAGTCAAATCCGTCCTATATTTCAATCATAGTATATAACTCCTTGTGTGCTACCCCATTAATTATTTCATTTTTAACATTTTATATTATCGCCCTATGTAACATTAATTCCTCTCCACAGTTTATGTAACTTCTTATGGGCTATGAAATAAATAATTTTTTATTCACACTGTATAAATATAATTCAATTTCAACCCTCCTGTATATGATTTGTTTACGTCCACATCATATAACAGTTTTTTAATCACCCTATATAATTTTAATTACACATTTTTTCCAACATATTTATACTACCAAACGTCCACTCCACCCTATATTCCAACCATCTTGTATATACGGCTGCCTATGGACCACTATCATTCTACTCCGTTCTATATTTCAATCAACATATAAATGCAACTCCTTCTATCACTTTACTTTGTGATTTTGTTTGCTATAACTAAACCCCCTGTGTATAAACGCACCAAATAGCAGTTTAGAGTTTGACATGTGTTGTCACTGAATTTTCTATTAGGCCGGGAAAATGTGACACCAAAGGCACCGTCTTCGCAAAATGGAAAAAATTTCATTTTAATAGGTATTTGCCTGGTATACAAACAAAACGAGCTTGGTACTCATTGATTTGAGGAGCCGAAAATACTATGCTTTACTACCTATATGCTTGAGATGAGATCTCGATGCCGATGACGAGAGGTGATCTATCGGAGCTTTTTATTTTATATGCCTCCGTCGGAGGTCGTATCGCACCTGATTGGTCGGTATTAATTTCGCCCCCTTCGCTGCCGTGTAGGGTGTGCCACTTGTTGACGGGTTTGTATTTTACGTAGCTAATTCTAGTTTATTTTGATGTTGAATAATTGTCTTACATGTGTTAGAGAGGTGCAGGGCGTCAACTCTTTTGTTTAGTTGTCCATTTTTCTCGATTTCAATAGCTTCTCGTATTAGTCTGGTTTTGTAATGAGTTGTTTGTGCGATCTGTTTGCAACTATAGAAATTGATTTTATGGCCGGATTGTTGTTGGTGTTGGAACAGAGCCGATGTTGTCTGTTTATTTTTGACAGCTAATTTGTGTTCATATAAACGGGCTGAAATTCTCATGTTCGTTTGTCCGACGTATACTTTGTCGCACGTTCCGCAAGTTATACTATATACCCCTTGATTTTCAAGTTTAACTTTTGGTTTGGGATTTCCTAAACTTGTGCCTATAGTCTGGTGCGGTTTGCATGCTGTCGCTATGTCATGCCTTCGAAGAATTCGGCCCATTCTGTCCGATATCCCTTTGATGTATGGTAAGACTACTTTTGGTTTTTCGGTGAGTTCATCGTTTGGTTTTGATTGTGTGGTTTGTGGTAGTTATTTGTTTTAATTCGTGTGATTTGTTATTGTCGTCTGTCAGTCCTATGGATCTAGAAATTAGCGTGTTGGCAGCTCCCTGTATTTGAGAAGGGATTTGTAGTTTAAGTCATCTGTGGTTTAAGTATCTGTTCGTGTGTGTCGGCTTTCTATATACGGTGTGGTCGAAGTGCCCATTCTGTTTTTTTTTTCTTACGAGGACGTCAAGGAACTGTTGGAGGTCTTCATTCTCAGATATTTGTTGAAGTGCTTCTTCTACTGGTATGCTTGGATATAAGCTCTTAACATCGAAACTAGCTATGATATCTTCTAGTTCTATCGAGATGCTGTTGAGAATGCGCGTGAAATGTGCCGAGTTTTTAATGTAAGAATCTGTTTTTGCCACAATTGATTGTAGGGTACTGGCTAGATATTTTTCCAAATTGTATATTGGTGAGTTGAAAGCACTAACTAAAGGTCGAAGTGGGACTCCATCTTTATGGATTTTGGGCAAACCGTAGAGCTTTGGGCGTCGACATGACTTTTTCTCTGGGGATCAGTTTTTTCTTAGTTCTTCTTCTATGGGTGAATCTTTAATTTTGGATTTCGTTGTTTTTTCTAGGTAGGCGGTCGGGTCTCTGGATGATGGTTTGTAGCTTTAGTCAGTGTCGAGAAGTTGCTTCATTTTGTCCTGGTGGTCTATAGTGTTCATTACGACGGTGGAGTTTCCTTTATCGGCAGGTAGTATGGTAATATTTTTGGATTCTTTGAGAGTCTTGAGGGGCTTCATTTCCTGTCGGCTGAGGTTGGGTTGAGGTGGTTTCGCGGATTTGATGACTTGGGCGACGTCTTGCCTTATCTGCTCTGCCGTTTGTCTATCTAAATTTGCGAGGCTTGTTTCGACATTGGAGATGATTTCTTCGATCGGAATTTTCTTCGGAGCTATAGCAAAGTTGAAACTTTTACTATAACACTAATTTCTGTGGTGGATAGCGGGTGGTTGGAGATGTTCTGGAAATTGCGGATGTTTGCGTGGACTGTGGGTTGTTCGTATTTCAGAGGCTTTGTTTGTAGATTCTCCAATTTCATCTGGAGTTCGCAGCGAAGGGGGCGGGATCAACACCGACCAATAAGGCATATAAAATAAAAAGCTCAGGTAGATCACCTCTCAGTTCACCGTAACAACGTATTGAGAATGCCAAGTGAGACCTTGGAGAAACGTCTGCAGGATTCAAACATGAATCAATATAACAGATGTATTCCCGGATTAATATTTCTTCATATCATTCCATCCGTTAAAGCCTACGACTGGACATCATATTTACAAAAGTACCTGTGACTGAGGCCCTCTACTACATCGAAGAAAAGTACCACCCTCCAGAACATATCATCAACCTAGCGAACCACTGCTTATCAAACACGTATTTTACTTACGCAGGACAACGTTACAAGCAAATTGAAAGCGCGCCAATAGGGTCCCCTTTGTCCCCAGTCCTAGCAAATCTTTTTATGTAAGAGATCGAAAGGCAGGCTCTACAGACCACGGAATACCAGCCTAAGCTATGGTTACGGTACGTCGATGACACTTTTATAATATGGCCACATGGTAGAGAACAACTCCACAAGTTTAGGGATCATCTAAACAAAACACACCCGAAAATTACATTCACCATGAAAACAGAACAAAACAACCAACTGCCATTCCTCGACCTATTAATAAAAAAGAAACCCGACGGAACCATAGGACACACAGAATACGGGAAAACCAAGCACACAAACAGATACCTAAAGCAAACTCGCACCACCACCCCGCTTAGTTATTCTCAGTAGTTAAAACCCTAGCCTACAGATCTCAAACTCTAACAGCCAACGAAAACAGTAAGGCCAAGATGAACATTCTAAAGGAGGCATTAACATCAAATGGATATAACCACCACATAATACAGAAAGCACTTACACATAAACCAAAACCCACAACAGAAGATGAAAACATTTCGACAGCCTTTCTCCTCTTCGTACGGGGCACAACTGACAAAATTGCAAAAGTAGTAGCAAAACACAATATACAAACAGTTTTCAAGACACACAGAAAGATTGGAGAGATCATACCGTCACCTAAAGAGAAAATTCTCCTTGAAGATCAGGGTGTATATGAGATACCGTGCAAGGACTGCAACCTCTCGTACGTCGGCCAAACGAACAGAAAAGCAAGTGCCCGGAGAGAACACAGAAACGCAGTAAAACAAAAAGCGAAAATTATAGAACAAGGGTCGTTAGGGAATCTATTGAAATAGAAAAACGTAAAACAAACCTAAATAAACGGGACGATGCGCAACGCCTACCACCCACCTGGATAGCTGCACTAACAGAGCGCTATATTAGCATTAAAATAAAATCTCCAGAAAAAAGAACAAATAACGCGAATACTCTTCTTAGACCCAACAATATCGCAATGACTATCGGACCCATAGCCCTTCAAAGGACAAGAGCTCTGATTGGCCAGAGCGAACAAGATCACGCCCCCTCCGGTCAATAGCATAAAAGAAGAGACGCAAAGCAGCAGCAGTAACTTGAATATCTTAGGGAATGAAATATCTTAGTGAATAAAATATCTTAAGGAATAGCGTAGGGAAAATATTGTAACAGCGTAGGGAAAAGTATATGAAACATGGAAAACAAATTAGGGAAATAAGTATAAAAATATGGACTAGGAGTAAGAAATTTGTAAAAATTTAACTCTGACAATAAAGACATGAAACTGAGAGCAGCAGATCAATTTGTACCACGCTTAGTGAGTAACAACATCAGTAATCCTGATGAAGATGAGTGAGATCTCATTTAAACGTCGAAGAAGTGTCTTTTCTAAGTCAAACACACGAGATTCCCGAGAACAGTCTATATATATATATATATATATATATATATATATATATATATATATATATATATATATATATATATATATCTTAATATATAAAAAATCCGTGTCACTGTGTATATTCCGAATAAACTCAAAAACGAGTCAACCGATATTCATAAAAGTTGGCATATATATGTAATTTGGTCCAACTTAGATGATAGGATAGTTATTATTTAAATTAATGGTCTTAATAATTAATAATAAACTGATTATCAACGTTGTTGTTATTAATCGTACGTTCCATAAGTCAGGAACAGATGGCGCCTTGACCAAAAATATTGTACATCGACTGGCGCCTCATTACGATTAAATGTTATAAAAATGTTAATTTGTGTTAAATTTGTCTTTCAAATCTGTCTTAAATCACTCAGCCACAGCAACGCGTGGCCGGGTCTGCTAGTATATATATATATATATATCTAATTATAATGGTAACGGCTGTTAAAATTAGTATGCAAACAAATTACTGGTAGCAGTCAAAGACTAAATCAGTGTATTCTTTTTTTATATGAGAGCTTTCAGAATCCCTTTATTCCTTCGTCAGTCAAATACTGAAAAAGTTACAAATATTGTTGTTAATATAAGTACTATAAATGAAATTAAATGGTAACTGTTTGCAACTAAAGAAATTGATTTTAAGGCCTGATTGTTGTTGGTATTGGAGAAGGTCTGATGTTGCCTGTTTATTTTTGACAGCTAATTTGTGTTTCATCTAAACTGGCTAAAATTCTCCTGTCTTTGAAAAGGGTGGTAATGGGATTTGTAGTTTAGGTATCTATTCATGTGTGTCGGCTTTCTATATACGGTGTGGTCGATGTGCCCATTCTGTTTTTTTTTCTTACAAGGACGTCAAGGAAAGGCAGCTGGTTCTTTACTTCTACTGTAAATTGAATCCTGGGGTGTATGGAGTTTAGGTGGTCCAGAAACTTAAGGAGATTTTGTTTACCGAAAGACCATATGACAAATACATCATCAATGTATCTTAGCCATAACTTTGGCTTCAGGTTTGCAGTCTGTAGTGCCTTTTTCTCGAAATAGGTCATAAAGGGATTTGCCACTGCTGATGGTAGTGGGGACTCCATTGCTGCCCCGGTGGTTTGTTTATATATGTGGTTGTCATATATAAAAATTAAGAATTTGGTACTATGTAAATTTAATACACCCTCTTCAAGGTGTCATTACCCAAAAATACTAGATGTCGGTCTTTACATCTCAAGTCTACACTATGTAAATTTATTATAAATACAATTACTAAAATAAAAATTCATTTCAACAAAAGTTTATGATTTATGATAATATTTTTCATTTAATTCTATAATTTGCTACTTGCTCCTCCAACATTAAAATTAATGGATTCTCCTTATTTTTCCTGTAAACTTCAGGCAATGTTCTATATTCTCTATTTTTTTTCTAAAAATATAGAATATAGAAGGCTTAGTTGTTTTGGAGCTTTTTAAATTTCACACTCAAAAGTACCCCTAATTTCAAATTTTCTTCATTTACAATATGTACTCATGATTGGATCATCAAACTATACACTGATCACCAAATGTTACAACCTTTTCCATCCAATAGTTTAGGACAAAATTGATGTGATGTAAAAGAAGGATAAATCTGGAGTGATATTATAAGGGTATTCATATAAGTATTTTATATAAGAAATATTTAGGCATATCACAAATACTAGCTAGAGAGAGACAAATCAAACGATGATAAGTGTCATTACATTACACATCAGAGATGACATTCAATTGACTGAAAACATTTATATTAAAAGAAACTCTAATTATAATTTTTTAGAAGATTTGACACAAGATATCTGTTGGAACCACCACTAAGCTTAGCTAGCCTACATTTCATATTCAGCAGATTACATTTCATGTTCAGCAGATTAGAGACTAAATGTAGAAAATATAGGGGTCATTGAAACCATAAGTCCATAAGTCTGTCACTCACTGGCTT
Source organism: Octodonta nipae (assembly GCA_034190945.1). Lineage (NCBI taxonomy): Eukaryota > Metazoa > Arthropoda > Insecta > Coleoptera > Chrysomelidae > Octodonta > Octodonta nipae. Next base: position 152,715,017 of record CM067216.1, read on the forward strand.
ATAGATTTTATTCAGTAACATAATTAAAAACTGTAACAAAATATGTCAAGTAAGTCTTTTAAAAGTTGAGCAAATAAGTATTTATCCTAGTTTAATAAGCTGAGTAACTTCTCATTTTGTTAAAAAGCATTATATTTGAATGAATATTTTTGAATTATTAAATGCAACTATAAATTTAAAATTTTCTGAGTTTTTGTAATTTTAAATTCCTCTCAATTCCAAGTTTTCGAAATCGCCTCCAATATTCTTTAGTATTTGGATCCAATTCTTCTATTGGTGGTGGAGGACCAAGTCTTACATTCCATAACCAATCAGGATATTCATTATCAGGTTTCAATTTGATGTCTTCTCCAGTTTTATAAATATTTGAACCACAACAATAATTAACTAATTTGTGAGGATCTGTTTCAACAGGTAACACTTTCTTTTCTGCTACTGGGCCAACTTTACCAAGCTTTTTCTTTTTTAGCATTCCTCCCAACATACTAACCGCTGTAAATCACAACTAAAAATTATATAAATATTGTCGTCATTAGGGATGTTTTTTACCTCCTGTATCTTTCTTTGCGTAATTTTTTGATGGATGAGATAAATGAAATGGTAATCCAATTGTTCTATTTAGCCTAAACATAGCGAAAGCTGAACATGAAGTCATTTTGTTAGATATTTGATATCTTAAAAATTAACCAATTAACATTAACCTAAATACACAAATCTAACCTAAAAAAACTAATATTCACAGATCATGCAAATATTTCCTTAGAACAAAAAAAATCTTTTTATTCAAAAAATATTACACAAAAGCATAGACAATGGGTGCGTTCAGCAGATACAAACTGTTGTCAACGTTTGCTTACGTTTCATGTTTTGTGCTGCACAAAACATGAAACGTGCAGCACAAAACATGAAACGTTAGCAAACGTTCACAACAGTTTGTATCTGCTGAACTCACCCATATATTGCTATAGACTGAATGAGGAAGATTCACGAAAAGTCAACCGCATGGTGGCGCAACTGCATACAACGCTACAATGGCCGCCATGCATGAGAATTTTGTATATGTGGCATAGAGCTATTATACGTAGAGTGAATTAGGTATGGGCGTTACTGTAAGTGGCAGTATAATAACAATAGAAAGAGAAAGACAATATCAGGGAGCGCTTGCTATGTCTCTACCCTACCAATAGTAGGCGTCACCACTGACACTGACCAATCAGGAACGACACGCTTATTCTCTCTCTCTTTCTATTGATATTACATGAATTTCGCTACTTCACGTGCTCTACAGTATTAACCTCTTTGATATGTGGTGGCCATTGTACCCTTGTATGCAGTGGCGCCACCATGTGGTTGACGTTCCGTGAATCTTCCTCATTGCACATTGTTGAACATCTTCTCTGCGCATGCGTAAACATCCGCCATTTTTTCAGGTACTTTAAGACTTAGAGCATGAACTTTCTGGAGATAGCGTGCCGTGCATAAATGTCGTGGTAAGACTAAGGAGAGAGAGGGCAAGAGGCTATTTCAATCGGTTGGGAGCTGCTTCCAATGAAATACGTTCAGCATGTTGTTCATTGGCTGCTCTTCCCCACTAAGTGAAATAGCCTCTTACTGTCTCTATTGCCCTCTCTGTCTAGAGTTGACACGATTTTATGCTTGACAGGCTATATCTAGATGGTAAATGATCTAAGCTTTAAGGCGAGTCCCAGGCAAAGAGGTTAATAGTGTAGAGCACGTGAAGTAGCGAAATTCATGTAATATCAATAGAAAGAGAATAAGCGTGTCGTTCCTGATTGGTCAGTGTCAGTGGTGACGCCTACTATTGGTAGGGTAAAGACATAGCAAGCGCTCCCTGATATTTTCTTTCTCTTTCTATTGTTATTACACTGCCACTTACAGTAACGCCCATACCTAATTCACTGTACGCTCTTTGGTCCCAGGCCCAGCCCAGATGAATAGAAAAGTATTGTAGAATCGAAAAGTGACGTCATTTTGACGTCATAAGGCATAACCGTCGTATAACCATGATACGAGTTATGAGTGCGAACATTTCTAAAGTGACGTCACTGTTCGTTTCTACAATACTTTTCTATTCCTCAGAGTCCCACGGCAGATTTATAAAAATTTGTGCCGAATGCGTTCGTGATGCATTCGCCGCAAATATTTTCGGCGAAAATTGGGAATTATTTTCAGACAAATATTTATGTCGTGTGTCTGTTCAGGTTATGTCTGGCGAAGTTATTCTTATAATTTCAGTACATTTAAGTATTATTATTTATTCAAATAAATATTGAATTGATTAGGTGTCAAATGGCTCCAGTTGTAAATAATTAGCAAAATCTTCTCTGATATATCAGATTTCAGTGATATACTTTCCTGAAATGCTGTTCTACATCTATGATCAACCATTTCAACTGTTGTAGGAAACTGGAAAAAATAATATTAATTTACTTAATCAGACAAACTGAATTTTTTAATGTACAATTTGTCAATACAAAAAGTCATACTACATCTGTAAATATAAAAAGGAATCTTTTGTAAAGCAGTCATCATCTTCAAAAACAATAAAAACCCAAACAACCGGAACATACAGGACGATCCGCGATTAAAAATTAAGAGTTTGGTACTACGTAAATTTATTATAAATACAATTACTAAAATAAAAATTGGTTCCAACAAAAGTTTATGATTGAAATAAAAAAAGTGTTTACCTACTCACCTTTACAGAAACCATTAGTGCTTCAGATATGACTTGTTGAATTGTAATAGTATTGATATTGTTATAAAGTTCGTGGGTCCAATTAATTTTACAACTAATATTCACTTTCACTTTTCTAGAAATTTTAGTTACATCAAATTATACAGAACAGCTGATTCAAATCACAATAACAATTCTACATATGAGCTCTTCGCTATACTAACTAACTTGCGATCGTGGGCTGCCAAATCGCAGCGTAATCGCAGCTCCTTTCCGAATAGGACCCTGGCTGGAGTCAGGCCTGTACTATTATGTACGGCAGAGCGATATGCTAACAGAAATAGGGGAATATGCTCATCCCAATCACGCTGGTTATTGCTGACCACCTTGGATAAGTGTTGTTCCAAGGTCCTGTTGAATCTTTCCACCATTCCGTCTGAATGTGGGTGTAATGGTGTTGTCCTCGTTTTCCTGATCCTCAACATCGTGCAGACCTTCTGGAATACATTCGATTCGAAGTTACGCCCCTGGTCTGAATGTAGTTCCATCGGGACGCCACACCTGCTGAATAGTTGCTCTACTAGCACCGTCGCTACCGTGGTTGCCTCTTGGTTGGGTATCGCATATGCCTCAGGCCATTTGCTGAAGTAATCCATTGCGACCCAAATGTATTTGTTCCCCCTCTCAGACTCGGGAAACGGATCGGCGACATCGATGGCAATTCTCTCAAATGGGACGCCCACATTGTACTGCTGCATTCTGCCCTTGGTCCGGGTCTTCGGGCCTTTACTAGCTGCACAGGTGTCACATTTCCGGCACCAAGCTCTGACGTCTTCAAAGTAATTTACCCAGTAGTATTGCTGGCGAACTTTGTCTAGGGTTTTGTTCATGCCCAGATGGCCCCCGGTAATCCCATCATGTACTTCGGTCAGGATGGCTGGTACCTTTTTCTTAGGAACAACCAGTTGGGACTTGGTTTCACGGCCATCGGTGCTTTCCCAAACTCGCTTGAGCATTCCATTCTCTACTCTTAGAGAGTCCCATTGGGCCCATAACGATTTCAACACGCCTGAGTATCTAGCTACCTCGTCCCATCGTGGCCTGGGTGCCCCTCTCGTTTTGAGTGACAAGATTGGTTCGATGTCTGGATCAGCCATTTGGTCCTGGATGCACTGTTCCTTTGTCCAGTCTTCATTGGTCTTCACTCGGATCTGTCTGATGCAGATACCCTCTCGCTGTTCCGTCTTCAGACAATGTCCGCATTCTGCTCTACAGAGTCTTCTGGATAGGGCATCGGCATTATTGTTCAAACGGCCGGCACGGTGTTCCACCTTGAACTCGTATTGCTGTAATTTCTCCATCCACCTGGCCAGTTGTCCTTCCGGGTCTTCATGTCCAGCAGCCATTTGTGGGCGGCATGATCTGTTCGGATTAAGAAATGATGACCATAGAGGTATTTGTGGAAATGATCTTCAGCTCTTATTATTGCAATAATTTCTTTCCGGTTTCGAGAATCAACGGCTGTAGTACTCGATCACCCTCTCTTCACCATCTTGCACCTGGGAGAGGACGGCCCCCAAACCTGTGTTGCTGGCGTCGGTGTCTAAAATGAACTTGCCGGACTGTGTTGGAAAGGCTAGGATTGGGCTGGAACATAGTGCTGCCTGCAGTCGTTTGAATGATGTTTTGCAATCCTGATTCCAACGGAAGGTCTCTTTCTCAGTGGTCTTCCGATGTAGAGGCGCAGCAATGGTGGCAAATCCCTCAACAAATCGCCTGTAGTAAGAACAGAGGTCCAAGAAGCTTCGGAGTTCATGCTTGTCTCTTGGGACTGGCCAATCACGAATGGCTTCTATCTTTTCCTCGTTGGTGCGGATTCCTGACTCGGAAACGACGTGGCCCAAAAACTCTACTTCTTTTTGGAACATGGAACACTTCTTCGGGTTAAGTCTCAGGTTGGCATTATTAATTCTGGAGAATACTTCGTTCAGGTTCTTCAGATGGTCGTCGAATGTCTGACCCTTGACTAGAACGTCGTCGAGGTGTACTAAGCACGTCCTCCATGTTAACCCGCTCAGTACATACTCCATTAGCCTCTCAAATGTAGCGGGTGCATTACATAACCCAAAGGGCACGACCGTGAACTGAACTGAAACAGCCCTTTACTGGTGTAGAACGCTGTCTTCTCTCTATCGTTTGCGTGTAGACCAACCTGCCAATATCCACTTTTTAGGTCTACTGTGGAGAACCACGAGAGCCTGCTAGTGTGGTCAGAGTGTCATCGATTCGGGGTAGTGGATAGCTGTCTTTCTTCGTGACATCATTCAGCTTTCTGTAATCCACGCAAAATCGGGTGGTTCCATCCTTCTTTTTAACTAGCACGACGGGAGCAGACCATAGGCTAATGGATGGCTCAATGACTCCATTTTGTAACATGGACTCGATGTTTTCCTCGGCTGCCTGTTGTTGCCCCAATGGTAGTCGTCTAGGTGGTATTCTGATGGGTTGAGCCTTTCCGGTATCTATTCGATGCTGGATGATGTTAGTGCGACCGGTGGTTCCATCTTGACTGTTAAAAATTTGCCAGTGCTTTGTAATAAATTGCTTGGCTTTCTTCTGGTTCTCTGGTGTCAGGTGTGTCAAATGGCCAGTAAACTGTTGTAGGAACTGGGCCCTGTTTCCTTCACCGACGTCTGGTACTCTTCTTCGCAATTGATGATGGTCTCTATTGGCTCGAAACAAGCTATCTCTTGACCATTGGCAATTTTGATGTTGTGGTTGGACAAATTCATGACTAATTGGTATATCTCGTCCGGTTTTAACTATAGCCCGTCCGACTAAGTTAGTCATGAGCTGAGTGTACGGGCTCCACCATTCCAACGCAGCTCCCAGGATTTCTATCTAGCTGCCCAGATTATTCATCTGTTCCGTTCGACCGGGAATTCTGGCTGAGGATCTTGCTACAATTTTTACGGATGTCGATGAGCTGTTAACGGGCCGTGGCAATACAAATTCCATAAATCAGATTGCGATTTTAACTGCACTTAATCCTTCACTTCTGATCACCAAATTGTTATAAAGTTCGTGGGTCCAATTAAAATTATACAACTAATATTCACTTTCACTCTTCTAGAACTTTTATTTACATCAATTTATACATAACTTCGTTGTACTAACTAACTTGCGATCGTGGGCTGCTTCCTTTTAAAACCAGCATCGAAAATTCTCGTAAAATCAATCATCAATTCTACAGCTGCCGAGCCATTTCGAGAACAATTTTTATTCCTCAAAGCGATCGGTGTCGTGCTGGAATGAAACTAGGGCCGGCTTAAGGAAATTTCGTTACAATATTTTAAAGGGCTATTGTATATAGCAGTCTTGATATATGACTCCCAGTTACCAGAGATCGTAAGGTAATTGAGTACAGTGTTTCTTTTTACAATTTTTATTTCTATCAACTTGATAAAATTGTAAAACCTTTAGACACCCGTACAAAGTTTTTGAAGTAAACGAGTGTACCACATTCATATTTCCATTTACCCAATACTTTTTCTTTCGTTATTTAGTTTAAATAAGTCATACAAAACAGATCATCTTCATCCCAGAGATAGCCTGCAGTATATAAATATCGTGCCAAAGCTAGAAAGAGAGGGCAATAGAGACGGTAAGAGGCTATTTCACTCTATTGGAAACTACATCCAAAGAGCCATTGGCTGCACCTACCAATGGAGTGAAATAGCCTTTGCTCTCTCTATTGCCCTCTCTTTCTATCCTTGTCACGACATTTGTACATTGCAGGCTACCTGCAGAAGGTTTATGTTCTAAGTATAAAACAAACCCCTCACATTTTATTCTTAATTAAGCCCGAAAAAAGAGCGGCAGTCATTTGAGACTCAACAATGGAAGCGAAAGCTTCGTACGAATATACTTCCCGTCCCTTGTTATCTCCTGTCTCTGTTTCTATTTCCACGTGTTATCATTAGTAATGGTTATAAATTTTAGGAGAATTAAAGTAATTGTCATTATTTTGTTATGACTCAAGTATTAATCCTAATGTGTAATTTAATTCTTAATTTAAATTTCTTGAGTGCCAAATAAAATTTGTTGAATTATTAATTTGCAAGTTGAAGCTCATATCCGACGAATTGTAAATGACTTCTGACATATGTAATGCAATATATCGCAAAGAGAATTGGAGTATTTATTAGAAAAGCAAATTTTGTGGAGGTATTCTATATTAATTGGATGTTATATTAGTTTTTTCCTATATATTATTGATATTCTATAAAAAATAAACTCCATAATGTATTTTACCTGGTCTCTGGTTTCTTACACAGTGAACTGAATTATATGGGTATTTCAAGGTCAAGGTAGTGTGTGGTGTCGGTGTCGAAACAAATGAAATTTCAAGTTATCCAATTCATTCCCTTGCTCATTTATTTTCGAATGTGTAAATGTGGGCCACCCGTTAAGAAGCTTTCGCTTCAAAAATATCCAACCCACCCCGAAAAAATTGTGTGGCTACGGCCTTGATGTGAACTAAGTGACCTACCTATATTTATTTATGAGTATGTGCTTTGCGACAATAACTTGCTAAAAGATAAAATATTGAATAAAATGAGTGTTAATCTTTTCAAAATCAGTTTTATCTATTGTACTCGTGACACACTTCAGTAATATTACATACAATTTTTGTACAGATTTCGTGAAAATCTTATATATTAACTTTTTTATATCTATCAGTCGAAAGATGAACGGCCAACATTATTTAAATCATAAATTGTAGTAAAAAGGACAATGACAGAATATCAATAGTAATATTAATAATTAATAAATTAAATTTGTAGTTTTTATTATTAATGTTTATTTTATTAATTATCCAGTATATTAATTAATTTCAAATTAATTGAGTATTATTTTGTCCTAATCTAACAAATAGATCAGCATTATTCTCGCCTTGTGTGAACACCATTGTAACATAATACACATAATACAATTACATATGTGCCTTAGTTACAAATAAAGCGCCAACCATTAATATTTCATTTCACCTCATTTGGATTGCAATATTCACTAATACTTTGGCATGTATTTAATGTAGGAACTGAAATGCTCAGTAATCGCTTAATATGAGTATAGCCATCTGTATGATGGTAAGAATCATTATTAAAATGATCGCTACAGATTCTGGCACTTTTCATAATTTCTGAGACTTCAATAGCAGTCATCCAAGCCCTTTTCATATTTTCGTTTTTCGGAAACCTGTAGTTAATAGAGCAAATTCAAATGTAAGATTTGTTAAAATGATACTGATCTTCATATAAGATATAAAAAGTCTTCAAATTAACTTACATATGAAAATGCGGTGTACCGTCTAACGGATTAGATTTTTTTTGCAAACAATTCAATAATTGGGCATCTTGCAGTTTCTTTTTGCACAATTATATAAAAAATATATTCTAAGATGTCTTTTAAGTTTAACAATTTACAGCTGTCAAAACCCTACCAATAGTTGAAGTTGTAGGCGTCACCACTGACACTGACCAATCACGAACGACCCGCTTATTCTCTCTCTCTCTTTCTATTGCTATTACATGAATTTCGCTACTTCACTTGCTCTACAGTATAATACCTCTATGTGAAAGGCGCCCCAAACTATACATATATAAATCTCTTATTTATGCCCCAAACTTTCATATTCCAGCCTTTTTAATATGGTGTAAAGATCTATTCTTAAGGTACGATTCCGATTCACGCGGCAGACCGCCGACTGCAAACGCTGTCGGGCTTCAGTTGGCGTCGTATATACATATATAAATCACTTATCTATGGGCGTCGTATAGACAGCAGGCACTGCAGTTGTGTCGCAGCATTACTAACTTTTCTTCAATGTACAGCATAAATAACCAAATGTTGCAAGTTTTATTGCAAGAAGAAGAAGGCTAGTGGTTTTGCTAAAGCCGGAGGTTTAGTGATTCGAGGCAAATTATTTTTTCCCCAAGTAGGTGATGTATCCTAAATCGTACCGAATAGCATAAGTATTTAATAAATAATATAAATATACTCAGTGGTTTTATCGAGAGATCTCTTTCCAAATATTTTCTTTAATACGTGCATCTTTATAATATTAACAAGGATTTTTTCCTGTGTTCTTTGGGAATAACAACATAAACTTGAATGTCTGTATATTTAAAAAAATCCAAACGTTTCAAGGCCTAAATCAGACCCCGTTTTCAATGGTATTAATACAAATGAACAAGAAATTAAAAAATTAAAAGGATTCCTAATGAAAAATTTATTAATGACAATTTGACATTAATGTTTGACAGTCAAACTGATGTACCTTATGACTTTACTGCAAATTTGATATATACAGGGTATCACTAAAAATTCTAAAGATCATGTGAAATAACAGCTTCTTTCAAATTGGAAAAAACGGAAAGAGTTATCTTTAGAAATTCGTGTGGCGTTTCCAGAAAACAAATAAATACGGATATGTAGACACTAAGTTAATACAATTGTCGGTTTGTTGGTCTATAATGGCTAACTGCAACGGCAGTACTGTGATTGTACGGTAGTGCAGTCTGCCGCTTCGCAGCAAAACAGGTGACGTCCTGTCGCACGGCAGTTGCAGTGATATTTCGGAGTCGGTCTCATACAAGTTATTACTGCAAAGTATTGCTGTCTGCTGCCGAGGCACATGCTGTTAGTATTACTAGTGATGTGGCGTTATTAACATAGCTGCTTTTTATCAACTATTATTTACTCGACAGCAATAACAACTGATATTGTCCTCTATAAATAACAGATAACAGAAATACATTTACTACTGCTTAGCGCTTATCGAACAATAACGTAAACGGTCCAGGCTAAGAAAAAGCACCTAACCTCAACTGCTTTTTCTCACAGCAATAACAGCCAAGCCCAAAACGAAACGACTGAAGAAGCAGTTGTTTTGTTTCGAATTTAGCAGTAGTATGTTTGATCTTAGGGGTTCAGATATACTTTCGTTCATCATTGTGATTGTTGAACTGTAGTTATAAATGAGAGAATTTTTAATTGATAATGATTGATATCTATTAGAAACCTTTTTATGGATATTTCCCGACTTGACCATACAATGTATGGCAGCACACTCCCTGTAAGGCACGCATAGCGTACCTTTAAGGGAAAATTCACTAAACCCCAGATATACTACATATCAAAAGGGTTTAGATCTGTGGGAGCCTTGCCAGGTTTTCAGGACCGTGGTTGGCGTCGCGGCTGCAGCTTCCCATGAATTTTCGGACTGTCCGGGCTGGCCCTAACAGGACGGCTTTTTGCATAAGTTGGTAAAGATGTTCGTCCAGACCGAGGTATTTCAAATTGTTTAATAAATGTTTTGGGACTACTCCAGTTGTTGACATAACAATTGGTACCGTTCGAGTGTTGTTCATGTCCCATTGTCTCTGTATTTGAAATTGTAAATCCCTATATTTGGCTATTTTTTCCGCCTGCTGAATATTTATATTATTGTTGTTAGGGATTGCTATGTCAATTAAGGTTGTTTTTCTAGAGACTTTATCTACCAAAACTATATCTGGTCTATTGTGAGCAACAGTCCCATCGGTCAATATAGTCCGGTCCCAGTACAGTTTATACTGTTATTTTCTAAAATAGATTCTGGTTTATATATATATATATATATATATATATATATATATAAATATATATATATATATATATATAGGGTGTTCTTGCCGACTGTGATAGCTCAAGTTTCAACGCTAGTTCCTGGTGCAGTATTTTTGCCACAGCATCATGTCGCTCTTTGTATTCAGTTGCAGCGAACGCTTGGCAACCTCCTGTGATATGCTGGATAGATTCAGATGTTTGGCAACCATATCTGCATCTGTCGTTGTTAACAGAAGAAAATATAAAGCCTTCCGTTTCAGGAAACATATGACCAGAGATCAACTAGTAGTTCGACGCTGAACTGTCGACATAATCTTGGTTGACGTCATTTATATGTCTCCCATGAAGGGGTTTCTCTTTTCATTTGAGCAGTTTCTGATCATTTGTCTGGTGGTGTACTTGAACTTGTTGTTCTGTCAGTCGCAGAGGTGTTGAGTCATCAACCTGACATATGACTCTGTGTAGATCAGAAAAATCTGCAAGTTTCTGGAAATGATTACGCAAATTAGAAATCTGCCAATCCTCTTTCTCCTTTACACCGGGGCAATGTTGTACGTTCGACACAGCTCTTTGGATGGTGATTTTGAGCTTTTGTTAGTAGTACTCAAACGTTCCATTGTAATTGTTCAATGTCGGTCTTGCACCAGTTAACTATGCCGAAAAAGTAACTAAGCACTGAACACGCGCAGGTGTTAATAGCATGAAACAGATTTTTACTGTTAAGTTTGGTCTTCAGCAGTTGTCTTACCGTTCTATAAAACTCTGTTTTTAGGTCCTTTTTCATGGCGGTGTGATCAGCTCGTTGAGCCTGCTTTATTCGAAGGTATTTGTAAGTATGGCCTTCCTCCATGGATTCAATTGAGGTGCCACCTCCCATTTCGTAGGTCTCTTGCTGTATTTTGCCTTTAACTATATTAATAATTTTGTCTAGGCCAAATTGCATATGGATGTCACCAGAGAACCCTTCTACTATTTTAAGCACATCATGCAGCTGTTGTTTCGTAGCTGCCATCAACTTTAAGTTGTCCATGTATAATAAATGGTTTATCTTTAATGGTTGTACGTTGTTGTGCTTGAGACTGAACCCAAAGTTTGTCGAGTTCAGTTTGTGTGAGAGTGGGTTCATGGCAAGGCAGAACCACAGCGGGCTAAGAAAGTCTCCCTGGAATATACCCCTTCTGATTGGGATAGAGTCGGTTTGCATCGAACAGTCAGCTTTATTCACAAAGATGTTGGTTTGCCAGGTCGTCATGAGATATTCTAAAAAGTTAACAATACGATTATTTACTTTATAGAGTTTTGACCACCTGAATGCCAATCATGTGGAAGTGAATCAAAGGCCTTTTTGTAAAACAAACAACGTTTAGAAGACCATTTGAAACAAATATATATAAATATATAAATTCTGTGAAAATAATTTTCTCGCCCGACCCCTAGTTTTGCTGTCTATAGTAAAGAATTGATCAAGTTTTTTGAGATTGTAACTCGTGTAAAGCTTTAAATTTACCATGTGCTGATTTTTTAGGTACCTACCTTCGGATTAAAAACCGGAATAATATTTGTTTATTTTTAGTTGTTGTACATTGATTCACTAAATTCATGTTCACCCCATAATTAAAGCCACATCTAAGAATATCACCAAATTTATCTTAACCCGACTTTTCTTTGTATATGGTGTTTCCCAATTTTTATGTTTTATGTTGTGCTATTGATAACGTAATGATGCCCAGTCCCTGATGGAAAATATAAAAATCAGAAAATATTGTATTATGACATATATCAAGCCCAAGTGAACCATATTAAGCGTGTCAATAGATCCATTGTTACATGCACATGTTACATGTTACATTATTGAAATCATTCAACGAAGGACGTATGTCTTATGAAAACTAACATAAATTAAGTTTAATCTGTGGGTTAAACTTTATTTATGTCAATTTTTCATGCGATTTACTTCGAAAGTCGAGTGGTAGAGTATTCCAACGAAATTTCATTTGTCAGTCCTTCGTCGAATGGTTTCAAGAATTGGGGTTCGGGACGTATATATTTTAAAAATCACGCTTAGCGAAATATAGGTTAACAACTTTTCAACTTCATTTCTAGTTTTAGCTCGAAATGTTCCCTTATCAAGTGCTTACTACGAGAAATTATCTGATAACAACAAGTTTCAGATAAATTACAGAGTTGATGATGAGGTTATCAAAGTTGTATGAGGATATTCGGGAAAGACTGCATAAGGCTTATCTGAGGAATGTCCGCCAATATAATTTACGTAAACGAGATGTACAATTTCATGTTGATGACAGAGTTTGGAAGCGAAATTACACGTTATTCAAAGCATTAACGACTATGCTGTTAAACTAGCCCCGACGTAATTCCTTGTATCTTTAATAGGAAAATTTCAAATCTCGTTTATAATTTAAGGGACTTTTCTGTGATATAGGAAATTAACATGTTAATGACTTAAAATCATATCCTTCCGAGCCTGATATGGTAGATGAACACTTATCGGAGTATGATTCAGCTGAGGACTAATGTTGTATTTTACCTGTTCTCTTGTCTCTTTACCAAAATATTTTCTTCCTGGATATCTTCTTGATTTTTGGTTTTATATTGCATTATCTCGTGTGGTCTCTTGGAGACGGTTAAAAAGGCGCAGGGGTAGAAGTCTCTAACCTAACTGATCCTTCGAAAACCCCAAAGTTGAAAAACCATGGCGCACACGTAGAAGCCGTCTATGTGGCCCTTTCTATTTCTCTATAACATCTAGGTATTTCAAAGAATAAGTCACATATTTATCAGAACTTCCAGAGGATTGCCCATATTATATTAGGTAGAGCGGATGACATTTCTGTCTTTGGTAGTATCGTTATATATTATTCACATATCTAAATGTGGTTTCCTTTGTCTTTATCGACATTATTTTTACTAGCAAGCCATCTTATTTACAACAATTTCGTGAATTTATACCGCTATAGCAATTTTATTGTTATACTAGCCGTTACCCACGGTTTCACCCGCGTATGGAATGTTAAAGCTTTCGCAAAAAGGAACATATGGATTATCCTAAATAAAAAATATTATAACTTGTTTAAACCACCTACTTAACTATAAATCCACCAATCCCGAATATATTTCACCCAAACTGCAAGTACTTATGCGCGACCCTATATAATAATTTTATATGCTGTTGTTTATTTGTCACCCAATATAACTTTTTGAACACCTGTTCTCTACCCTATATTTCAGCTATGCAACTGCTTATGGTGTACGCTGAAGAACAATTATTTCTGATATTTTTTGAAACACCTTTTAAAGTACAATTTCTCTTTACCCTATATTTTAATCACCCTTTATATGCAGCTTTTTCTAACATTATGTTAAACACACTTTCATACTATAATCTTGCTTCTCCCCATATTTCAGATATTCCATATAGTAGAATACAACTGTTCATGGTCTACCCTATATAACAATTATTTTTTAACTTTTTTACACCGATCCTGATGGAAATACCGGTGGAACCCTTGGTGTGTCACAAATTTAAAAACAGTTTTGCACCCTAACACCAAACTTTTATTTAAACACTTACCCAAATTGCAATTGCTTATTGGCCACCCTTTATAACAATTTTATTCAACATTTTTTTTAACCGCTTTGTATAATTAAGTTTACTTCCATCTACATTAAAACCATCCTTTATACAATGCTGCCAATTTGTCAAACATTACAACGTATTTTTGAACCACCTTGTACGACCATAATTTTACTCTACAAAATATTTCAACCAGCTTGTTGTGCATCTGCTTCGGGGCCACCAAATATAACATTTTTTAAGCACTGAACTATAACTCTGGTCCACTCACTATCTTATATATGCAACTGCTTATGGACTACGCTATATAACTATTTTTGAACCACCTTTGAAAGTATAATTTGTCTCAACCAGCCCTTATATGTAGCTGTTTTAATCGTACTGTATGAACTATAATTTTACTGCGATCCATGTTTCAGATATTACATATATGCAACAGCTCATGTTCTATCCTACAAAAAATATGTCCAACCTGTTTAACTATAATTCTACTCCACCCGCTATTTCAACAACCTTGTATATGCAACTACTTATCGGCCACGCAATATAACATTTGTTGTACCATCCTGTATCTATAAATCCGTCAATGTCCACAATATTTCACCAAAACCGTAACTGCTTATTGGGCACCGTATATAATATTTTTTTACGGCATGTTTTTGAATCACCTTGTTTGTATTACAATTACCCTGTATACGCTACTACTTATTAGTTAACCAATATAACATTTTTTAAATAATTAACCATAACACTTCTCCACCCTATATTTCAAGTATTCTACCTTTGCCACTTATTATGAACTACCATTTTTCCTCATATTTTTTGAACGACATTATAAAGTATTATTTCTCTCCACACTTCATTTAAATCACCCTTCATTTACAAGTTTTTCTAACCTTCTCTGTATAACTATAGCTTTACTGCGCCCCATGCTTCAGGTACTCCATATATGCAACTGCTATATAACAAAAAAATTTTAGCCACCCCGTATAATTATAACTCTACACCACCCTATATTTCAACAACCTTTTATATGCAACTACTTATTTGCCACCCTGTATCGTTAGAATCCTACCCCACCCTATATTTCAACCATCCGGTAAATTGAATTACATTACTTATTTTTTAAACCCACCTGTATAGCTGCAATTATACTCCGCGACATATATTCCAGTCATCCTATATACGCAACTGCTTGTGGATATAAAACAAGCTTTTAACCACATAAACTATAATTCTACTCCACCTTATATTTCAAACCCCCTGTATAAACAACTGCTTTTAACATTTTTTCAACCCATTTCATAAGTATAATATCTTATGAACATGATTCAAAGATCCTAACTGCTTACATAACACATTTTTTTATCCAAACTACAAATATTCTGACCTTTCTCAACCACTTGGTATATAGAACTGTATATGGCCTTCTCAATATAACTTTTTTTAGACCACCCCGTATAACTACTTTCACTCTCTCTTAATTCAACCACATTCTATATATGCAGCTGTTTATTGGACATCAAATATAACATTTTGTAGATTTTTTAAATCCATTTAATTCTACTCCGCTCTAAATTTCTTATATACAGAACACTCTGTAAAATTACGCTTGTTATCATCATCATCCGTTGATTTTTCTTAAATCGAACGTGTTACATTTTCACATTCCGAATTTAGAATAAAAGCTAAGCTGATGCCAGTATCTAGTATTGTGTGCGTGCGGTGGATCCAATTGAGTAATTGTACTACCCAACATGGTAGAAGTTTTTTCGCTACATCTACCGTTTCTGTCAATTTAGGGAGATAAAATGTCTACCAGATTTTAAGTGAAACTATAGGCTATGCAACAAAAAAAATTCACCAAAATCAGTTAAGTAATTCTTACGTGATGCCCGAACAAACAAACAAACAAACAGACAAACTTACAATTTTATAATAGTATAGATGTCATTTTAGAAACTTTTATCATTTTGGCTAATTTTAAATAATAGGTACAGTCACTACCGTTACGCATAAATTTGATTCAAATTTCCGTTATTTGGGAGTTTATTACATACAGGGAACATCCATAAGTAGGCACCCTCTTATCTTAATAACAATAGTGTTTTTCTAAATAAACACTTCCTTGTCTAGTGGGATATAGCAGTGATCTTATTTAACTTCCTATTGTTTTTGAGCTTTGAAAAGGAATGAAAACATCATATGTAAGTTTTTGCAATAAAACATTTTTTATGAAAACAATACTTACATGCTCGGAGTCAAAAACACCCTGACCTTCAAATGACTTTGAAAATGATGCTGAAGGTCAAAATTAATTGCACGAAAAGGTGCCTTGAATAAGTTTTGTATAAACTTTTTTTTAAACGATGCTTAGGCATGAAGCAATTCGGGTGCATAGATTAAAATGACCCACCCTATATAATAAAGTGAGACAAGATTTAGAAAGGTTTATTAAATATAATTGAAAAACTTACTAAAAACATTACAAATATAGTTTTTTACAAATCATAAAGTTACTTAAAAAATTAAACTCTATAATTAGTTCTTAGAGAATTGCAACCAAAAAATTTATATTGTTCTCTTTATGTTAACAATTGGTACATGATTATTTTAAATAAAAAATGAATTATATTTTTTATTTTTAAACAAATTCAATCAGATTTATGACAATTTATTTCATTGATGTTTTATTGAAAAAATAAGTCTAAATGTGGAACTACATCACCCGTTAACATAAACAACATAGAGTTCAACGAATTATAATTTTTCTAAAATTAAATAATACTTTAGCACAAACATAATGGATAAACTTTGTTATTTAATATATTCTAAAAGTCAGTATATATATATCAGTGTTAAATAATAATTTAGAATACATATTTGAATCTATAGTCCGCTTAAGAAATTCAGCAGCTCATAAAAGTAAAAAAATGGTATCAAAACTGACAAGCTTCACACAAAAAAGGTTCAATTTCCAAAACTATAAACAAAAAGAGGTATTTAAATGTAGATAATGTTTTCGAAGTATCCGACTGTGTTAACCGAGGACATTTTATTAAACAAATTAATATAAATATGCTATACAAGTCATACACTTCTGAAATTGCATAGGTGGTATATTCGGTCAGAGATCAGTGTATGGTATATTCGGTCAGAGATCAGTGTATTACAAAAGAGTTAACAGAAGAGACTGGTCCCCGATTCAGGATGACTTAGAAACTTTTGAGTTGTAAACCCTTCAGCAATGGGGGGGGGGGTGTAGAATTCTTCATACATACCAACTACCGATAAGCAAATTGAAACTTCATTGGTATAAACAAATTGTAAGGTAAAAAATGACTAGTTGTTGATGTTACTAGTACTCGTAGTAGTCAATCCGTCCTACGTCCGTCTCCGATAGTAAAAAAGTTAAAATTATTTTCAACGAAATTAAGTAATATAACATCTGCCTAATGGTAAATAATAGTTTTTGTAACAATCTGTGTTCCCCATCTGTTGATTGAGACAATCGCAAGGGTTATACAAATATAAATCCGGATTATTGGACCGTTTCAATAGCAACGATCTTAAGTGAAAAGGGCATAAAAAATTAGATGTTAGTAATTTGCTCACTTCAATAATAACTGTTATTAAAAGGATAGCATACCTTCTAATTTTAATTGCGCGTGTTGCAATAAATCATTTAAATCCAATTTATTGCTGTGTGTCAGAAGAAATGTAGACATTAATGTCTAAATATTACTTCATATGAACACACTATCCTCTTATGTATCTACACTATCCTTACAGAATCTTGCTCAGCATGTAGATATATAGGAAACCAAATTGATGATTTGAAACGACTGATACTCTCTTTACATTAAGATGATATCAAGACCTCTAAAACTCAGAAATCTGCAAGTACTACACCACCTAAGACTTCCACGTCCGATTTTGAACAACTTAGTATGGATATAAATGAGCACAATCCCGATCTGAAAGTGATATCGCTGATACTTTAAGTTTTAAGTACTGTCCATCCTACGTTTACTAAACCAAACCTATTGCCTGCCAGATTAGGAGTATTTTCTGTTAATAAAATAAAAAATCTTAAAATTATGCTGGACAATGAAAAACAAGTAATTAACCTTATAAATAATTTGGTCAAGTGCGAGTTGGACTCACATACTTAGGGTTCCGTACCACCTTCAAGATTCTAATATTCCAGTTTCAGACAAGCAGGGAATGAGTGCATTTTCTTATATTTACCTTAATATCTTTTAAAGGAAGCTTTTTAAATTTATAAAAAATATACACTTTGATTTTCCACACATAGACTTTTTATTTTATCTGCTTCAGGATTCGCTTGATTTTTATCAGAATACATATGTATTTAATATTCTAATTTGGCCCCCAAAAATTAACATTAGAACTTTATTTTACTAATAAACTTTCAGAGAAGTCTTTTATAATCTACTGTTTGAGTTTTGAGGCTCTGTAGATTGGAAGATAAAGGGCAAAATAGGTTAAGTTTTAAATTATAAATTATTAAATCTTTTATTCAAATTATTAAAAAATACGAATAAAATATATTATTCAAAATTTAAATAGTGTAGTTTCTAAAGTGGGAATTAAGTCGATGTTTAATATTTTTGTTAATATCTTAAACAAATGATTTAAAAATATGATATATTTGTAATTCACATAATGAGCCTTTTATCTGATACTTTACATGATGCTTTTGAAAATTGAATCTTTATTTTCCATTTAATTGTATAATTGGTTCCTAAAATTACTATGGGGGTTTTCTAATAATTTATTTTCCGTTTAATTCTACTATTTGGGGGCCAAATAACAGAATTAGGGATTTTTTCATATTTTTACAATAGACAAAAAAAAATTAGGTCTTATATTTTGGGAATGGGTAATTTTAAAAAAATATTTTTTTAATATATTTTAAAATATTCATTTTAAAAAAATTAAAAAAATATATTTGTATTCGTCATAATGAGCCCTGTCATTTGATATATTACATGACCCGTTAGAAACAATTATAATTTTTTATTTTCCATTTAATTCTATAATTTGCCCCCTAAATGAATATTAGGGGTTTCTCCTTATTTTTCCAGTAAAGTTCAGGTGATTTTTCAGCTTATGTTTTCGGTGATAAGGGCGGGGGGAATGGGTAAAATTTTCTATATTTTTGTTAATATCTTTAAATTTATTTATTTTAAAAATATGAAAAAAATATATTTGTTTTCGTCGTAATGAGCCCTTTCATTTGATATATAACATGATGGGTTAGAAACAATTTTGATTTTATATTTTTCATTTAATTTTATAATTTGCCCCCCAAAATAAATATTAGGGGTTTCTCCTTATTTTTCCAGTAAAGTTCAGGTGAGGGGCTATACCTCCATTTTTTTTAATTTTCCCGCGTATGGTTTCACAGATAAGGGGGGGGGAATGGGTAATTTTTTAAATATTTTTGTTAATATCTTTTTATTTATTTATTTTAAAAATATGAAAAAAATATACTTGTTTTCGCCGTAATGAGCCCTTTCATTTGATATATAACATGATGGGTTAGAAACAATTTTAATTTTATATTTTACATTTAATTCTGTAATTTACCCCCCAAAATTAAAAGTAGAGGTTTCTCCTTATTTTTCCAGTAAACTTCAGGTCAGAACCTATACCTCTATTTTTTTTCAAAACTTTACGTTTTATAGTTTCGTTGATAAGGGGGGGGGGGAATGAGTAAATTTTTGTATATTTTCGTTAATATTTTTTTAAATAATTTTTTTTTAAATATGAAAAAAATATATTTGTGTTCCTCAGAATGAGACCTTTCATTTGATATATTACATGATGCGTTTGAAATTTTTTTATTTTTAAATTTTTATTTAATTGTATAATTTCCCCCCAAAATTAATATTAATGGTTTTTCCTTATTTTCCTGTAAAGTTCAGGCAACGTTCTATATTTCCTATTTTTTTTTTTAAATTTTAGGCTCAGTAGTTTCGGAGATCAGGGGGGGGAACGGTCGATTTTTTTAGTTTTTCTCCCCAGAAGTACCCCTAAAATCAATTTTTTTTCTTTTACGATATGTACTCCTGATCGGGTCACCAAACTATACATTGATACCAAATTTCAACCTCTTCCGTCCAGTAGTTTAGGAGAAAATTGCTGTGATGTGACAGAGACAGAAATCCGGAGTGATATATAAGGGTATCCGTATATTGTATATAGGGAACCCTAAAAAGGCTAGTAGACTAAGAAACAGTAACTATAACAGAGTTGCCATATCTGTTGATCGCACAAGTCGAGAATTAGATCACTACCGAAA
The DNA here is from genome assembly GCA_034190945.1 of Octodonta nipae. NCBI lineage: Eukaryota > Metazoa > Arthropoda > Insecta > Coleoptera > Chrysomelidae > Octodonta > Octodonta nipae. The sequence continues at coordinate 152,735,315 of CM067216.1, forward strand.
CCTCCGTGAAGAAGTGACAACAAAGAACGCCAAGAGTGAAGAAGCATATAAAATCAAATACTTCAATGGAGTTACGTAATAGTTAAATCTTTAAACTGAACACCTCCAACAGTCCTACCAAAACCAAATATGATGACCTCTCTTGTTACTATCAGAACGTGCCTGGCTCAAACAGTAACATTAATGAGTTTAATACCTGGATTAGTGAATGTGGATTAGATGTAATAGTGTTAACACAAATATGGTTAAGTCCAAATGTTTGCATTGATGAGTCATTTTCTAAGACATATGTACGAGTAGTATATAGAAAAGACAGAAAATTTCAACTCGTTCAAAAAGCAACTGGTAACATAATGTCAGAAATAGTTGGTGTAACATTAATTGAACAGCAAATTCCTGCTATATATGTATTAGTTGTAAAATGTAAATTAAATTATAAAGTCTAAGGAAATGTGACGTTCACAGTACCATTTCTAATTTAATTTTTCTCTACTCTGTTTTTGTTTCATTTTTCTGTTACGATAGAATGTTGTACGTGTAATCTTTGTAAATATATAGATATTTTTTTTGTACATATTTCAGTCCCATTAGGTTATTATTTGGTATAATTACTTAAGTCCGCCATAACCTGTTCGTCTGTACATCCAATATCACAGAAAAAAGCGCTTCAACGGATTCTGCGCTCTCTATTCAATAGCAAATGAAAGTAAGACTTTACACGGCTGATAAAATAAAGTTGCATATATAATAGTGTTATTATAGACACATAATTTCTCGTAAACAATTGAACCTGGTTAACTCGAATTTCAATGGAAATGCTAACAATTTCGAATAAATGAGTTAGCGTAGCGAGTTTTTCTAGATATACAAAGGTTTGTACTACTACAATTTTATCTTATAAAAACATATATTTACTATATTTATTTTTATATATTTATCTCATTCGTAACTTATTAGTTAACAAATACTGACTCTTTAAATTTCTTAATTTTGTGCTCGTTATTACGTATACTACTCATTCTACGTTAGTCTTTCTCAGATTTAACAGTTAAGATTTTCGAAAAAATGGCATCTGAGGGTTATAACAAAAGTTATTTCTAGCTTGCGTGACGTAATATTTACAGGGGTCGCGGAAAGTGTGACGCAGCGTGACAAATGGAGTAGGGACGGGTCCCAAAAGAGCAAAATTTAGCGTGACGTATTTTATGAATGCCCCCTTAACAAGTTGCCAGACCTTTTTTACAAGAAGATTTATGAGATTTTTGACCTTTATGTTCCCTTTGCACAGAAATTATCCTCATAGGTTTCTTCCTTGGTCCGATAGTCATCATCAAAAATATTAAATTAAAACACAAATAATCAAAAAAAAAAAAATAGAGCAAAGGGTCATATACTCCATCTTACTAAGTTCAAGAGACTCCGACATGTTGTCAAAGCTCAAATAAAAAGCGCCTATAAGAACTACCTTGAAGGTATTCAGTCAGAAGTAGCCAAAAATCCTAATTATTTTTTTCAATATGATAAATCTAAAGACATAGTAAATGCATTTGATCAATACTTTTCCAGTGTGTATTTAAACACAAATACTGAAAATATTATACTTCACACAAACTCTGATAGTATCATTCATATAAAGCTCTACCCTATTACTGAAAATAAATTATTATCAGCGACCTAGAAACTAAAAGATAAACTAACCTCGGGACCCGATAACATCCCGTCATCTATTTTAAAAAATTGTGTTGGAGCACTATCGGGAATTTTAACAAATACGCCTGTCTCAAATACAATAAATTTCCTGCAGACTGGAAAGTAGCAAAAGTTTGCCCCATTTTAAAGGATGATGAGAAAAATACATTAGATAACTACAGACCTATATATATATATATACTGTCAAATTTCTCAAAGCTATTTGAAATCATACTGTAAATCGCATATTTCCACTAGTACGCAATCAACTACCTCCGTATCAGCACGGATTTATTGATAAAAGATCTACAGTAACTAACTTGGCAGCAATTACTCAATATCTCTCAGAAGCACTGGACACCAACAGACAAGTCGATGTAGTCGACGTGATAAATACAGATTTCGGTAAGGCATTTGACTGAAACGATCATAGAATTTTGTTAAACAAGCTATCAGGCTTTGGATTTTCTATCCCAGCAGTAAATTTCCTCAAGTCTTACTTTCAGACAGATACATTTACGTGACATAAGGCTTTCAGTCGGAGTCATACTTAGCTAAATCAGGAGTTCCTCAAGGGACCACTGTTATTTCTTTTGTGTATTAACGATTTATGTAATACAATATCGACAGAAAAGTTATGCTTTGCTAATGATTTTAAGATCTTTTCTACAATAGAATGTGTAAATGTGATTGTAATAATATTGTTACGAGAATTCATCCGATAGCTGGTGCAATCGGTTTTCGCCCGATATTTCGGAGAAAGCGAAATGTTTGTCTATCGACCCGAGGCCGACGTCTAGCGTTAATGGGAATTCGTCGAATTTTATCGAATCTTCGAGAACACATCTCCCGATGGTTCGTTGACCTACTAGAGAATTCCGAAAGAAATATATAAATATGGAGAGCTGAGGAAGCATTCATTCAGTATTACACTGCCGTATAGTTAAGATAAATTGTAAATAGTTCTGTGAATATAAATTGTGTTAAAGTAGTGGAAATAAATTAGAGTGAGTTGAACTGTGTTTATATATAAATCCAAGAAGTGAATTGAACCCGAGTGTGAAAATAAAAACATTACAGTGGTGTCAGGTGTTCGGTGTATTTGTGGAACTTTAAAAGTGAACAATAAATAGACAATGACAATGTTTAAAACAGTGAATTTGGACCAATTGAAAGTGACGGATTTAAAAAAAGAACTTGAGGAATGAGATTTAGAAGTTAGCGTGAAGAAAAGTAAATTAATACAACGGGTACGAGATGCCCTAATAAATAAAGGTAACAATCCCGACACATATGTGTTTGAATTTTCTGGTAATGGGGACATGAGTATGCTGTTACAAAAATTAGACAATTTAGTAGAAAATTCTAAAACCCTTGAAGACAAATTGCTTGAAAATTCTAAAACCATAGAAGACAAATTGGTAGAAAATTCCGAAAATCTAAAAGAGGTGTTAGAGGATAAATTGGCAGAGAAATTCTAAATCCTTGAAAGAATGCTTAGAAGTCCAATTACTAAAAAATTCTAAATCCCTAGAAGAAAATTTGAAAAGCATGGTACAGAAAAATTCAAAATAGTCGAAAATGAAGCTCGGATGGAAGAGCTAAAGCACACAATGATCGAAGAGCTGAAGTAGACGACAGACTAAAACGAAACGCGGATAGAAGAGCTAAAGCAGATAATGAAGGGTGAGATCAGCAAAATAAAAGAGCAGGTAGTCATAATACAAAGGGGAGAAACTCCACCAAAAACCGAAAGCAGAAACAGTCCGGAAGTAGTGGACCCGAAAATTGGCGTCGAGGGAACAAGACGCAAAATGAAACCACCACAACCGATGGAAAATCGTCTTGGACCAATTATCGGCGACAATTCGAGGCTGCAGCAAAGCTAAAGGAATGGTCGGCAGAGGAAAAAAATGCAGTCGTGGCATATATTCGAAAAACGTCAGCCATCAAATTTCCTTATTCAAGTCAAGGTACACTATTGGAGAGAAATACTAGTATTAAGGACCTTGGGGTCATCTTTGATGATAAATTAACCTTTGTAGAGCACATATCTGTAAAAACGTGTGAGCATTAAAGTTTTATGGATTTATTTTAATGAGAAACTACGGAAACTTTACTAATATTTTCGCATTGGAGACATTATACCTTGAGTATGTACGTTCTAAGGTTGAGTATGCAAGTATTATGAACTTCATCAAACGTGTTGAAGAGGTGGATTATGTCCAGAAAGGAATATATCTAATGATGAGTTATGTCAACGTTTGCTTTTGATCGGTTCGTCATCTTCTATTACGAAATATGATATATTCGATGTGCCTACCACAAGCGCTAGATAACGACTGAGGGCAAATCAAGAAAGCCAGTTGACCGGTAACTGTGTGGCGGTGACCCGGATTCTCTTCTGTTCTTATAAGAACAGAAACGGTAGGTCTGTGCCCGGCCTAACAGTCCTTTACAGGTGTGACGTCTCGCTCTTTACCACCCGCGAGTGACAGTTGCACCTCGCTCATTCTCTTGTGTATGATCTGTGGCTCATTCCGCACGACGCGTTCGAAAGTGACGCCAGTGACGGGTGTTTTTTGTTTTCTTATTTCATATGTTAATGTTAGTTGGGATTTTTCATCATTATTATGTGGAAATGTTTATTTCGAATCAATGTTTTAGATTTTTTTATTATTTAAATATTTTTCTATGACAGCCATTGCGGGTAATCGTGGTCAATTGACCACCATTGCCCGCAATTTTTTGTTAGTGTATTTTTGTGACTAATTCTAATTTCTTTGTTTTTAGATGCCTAAAAATCGACCACGAAAAACACATAACGCTGCATGGTCTTCGGACATGTTGGACAAAGCTGTAAAGCTTATGGATGGTGAAACATCTATGAGAAAAGCTGTAAACAAACTGGCATCCCATTTCCCACATTACAAATTCGACACAAGAGGCAATTGTATGGAAACCCTTCTCTGGGGCGAAAACTGTATTGCCTGCTGAAGTTGAAAAAGAAATAGCTGATATGGTGAAAAAAATGGCTAATATATTCTACGGATGCAGAGCGAATCAAGTAAGAAAAGTTGCTTATGAATATGCAGAAAGCTTACAATTGCCGCACAATTTTAATAAGAGAAGTAAAATGGCAGACGAGATTGGCTTGAAGGTTTCTTAAAGAGAAATCGAATATCCGTAAGAAAGCCGGAAGCCACCAGCATATATAGGATAACCGCGTTTAACAAAACTGAAGTTTCTCTTTTCTACCAAAACTTGGAAAAACTTATGGAAAACCATAAGTTTATCCATAAAAACATTTACAATTGTGATGAGACAGGGATCTCAACAGTCCAAGATCCTGGGAAAATACTAGCTACAAAAGGGCAGAAAAGGGTAGGTTCCATCACTAGTTGGGAGAGAGGCAAAAATATAACTGTTCTGTGCACGATGAGCGCTGTTGGGTCATTTATATCCCTCATGTTTAACTTCCCAAGGAAACGAGATTCCGCTCTCCTAGAAAAAGATGGCCCTGCGGGTGCACATACCGCTGCTCAGAGAGTGGCTGGATCAATGTAGACCTTTTTTTTTGAATGACTTCAACATTTTACGGAATTCGCTAAACCTTCTATAGAGGAACCTATCTTGTTGATCCTCGATAATCACGCGAGCCACATTTCTCATGATATGTACAAATACTGCAAAGGTAACAATATTCACATGCTGTCTATACCACCACACACGTCCCACAGAATGCAGCCGTTGGACGTGACGTTCTATGGGCCACTTAAGGCAGCTTATAGAAAATAATGTGATAGCTTGTTTAACAAGGCATATTCGAGTGTTGTTTCCATAAGTAAGGGACAGTCTGGATTTAGAACCACTGGAATCTTCCCAATACACTCGAATTTATTCAGTCATGAAGATGTAACGGAAATTCCTCATGACACTTTTAGGAAATTAATTAAACAATTATTAGCATAACATCATCATAAACCATTCTAGGTAACCCCATTAAATTCAGCATGTCTACAAATATTATCACGTACACCAAATAGTTGAATTAGCAAAACAATCGACAGATGGCACACTTCGATAATTGATGTAAATCGCGAACGATCAGTCGAGTTCAAAATGTAGCTATAATCAGTCGAGTTCAAAATGTAGCCTAGTTGTGATTAGATGTAGTTAGTATAGTGTAACCAGATGTAGTTAGTATAGTGTAACCAAGTAACTACTAGAAATAAACATGTAGTCTTTAAAACTAGTATTATTGGTCGAAGGCCGCTGCAACATTATAATATCACATGGCGATCCTGAACCATAAATAATGCCCAATCTTCACATGGCGATCCTGCCCTCGAACATAATCTTCTGACAAATGATTCAGCCGATCGAAAACTACATGATTTTCAATAATGGGTACCACACAGTCAAAAAGACAAACTCAAGAAACGTCCGACAATGGGGAAGTCAATTCCAATGTCTATATAAATGAAGATAATTTCCCGCTAGACGTAAGAGTGCTGTTATACGTAATAGCTGCAGTAGCCCTGGTAATGCTGCTAACAAAACTTAAAAATATGCACAGGAAAAATATAAAAAGGGACATATCAAGAAGTATGGCTATTCTAGATAGGCAAGCCCAACAGCCCTAAAAGTTGTAAGGTACGGAACATTATAACATATTATAAATGTAACTCATATAAAAATATTTAATTGCTTGTAACCATAATAATGAACTATTTTATATATTATATTATTTGTGAATCTATGATTATTATGTCTTAATTTAAGAAATTTAGGAGATTCATTTTATATATATAAGAAAAATATATAAGAAATATCGAACGCTTATAATACATTGTAAAGGAAATTATGAACGTGCTGAGTAAGTACATTATATCATGAATGTTATATTCAATCTCAACTACGTCTTATAATAAATAAGGTCACACGTGCAAACAATAAACAATAGATCCCTTTGTATGATCTTTGCAATAGATGCTATGTTGTTTCCTGGGAACATCGCCCACTGCAGACGCTGTGAAACCTCAGCAACGCTAGTTGGTGGTGGTTAGCTTATAAATATATGTGAATTGATAATTAGACTGCTTTTTACATATTGCTTTTTCATATCAAACGTTATTTACATTAGAACAGTTATACTGCTTTTGTTACTTGTATGTAAAGCCCGCGATATTAAAATCGTGTAATTTCAAAGTGAAATAAATATTTTTTAAAAAGATAAATTTTGTTCTACCCACGCAACAAAATTGGCGTAGTCAGCAGGAAAACAACTTTGGGAAACAGCGACGATCCAACGAGCTGGTGTAGAATTTTGGTTGAACACGGCGACAGCCCACCGGCGATAAAAATTAGAACACGGCGACGTCCTAACTGCCCAGATCCCACCAGACGAACCAGGCGACAGACTGAAGTACCAAGGGTGGACCCTAGTCCTTAAAGCCTACAGAACCTCGCAGAGGAAGAAGAAAATGTCAATGTAAGTGACAAAGAATCATTTATTTTTAAAGATATATTTTTGAATAATTTAAAACAATTGAATAATTTAAAGAACTCATTTACAACTCAAATAAACAATCCAGAATGTTTTTCTGAAAGTTTTCCCAAAATAATTTAATTTTCATAAAAATGTCGATCCAAGGTGATGAACCTAATGACATAGTCGAACCCTACAAATTAGGTGAAATATTCTCTCTAATTCCCGAATACGATGGCAACCCCATTTTCCTTTCAACTTTCATAAATTCATGCAACACCGCAATACAAATTGCAGTTCAAGATCAAAAAGTATTTTTAACATTACACATAAAAAACAAATTAAAAGAGCCGCGGAATTAATTAATTCAAGAAATCCTAACTCATGGGAAACAATCAAAACTTTATTAGATTTCGGCGATTCTCGCGATTTAACTTCTCTCACTCAAGATTTACAAAGATTGAAACAATTAAATTCAGAATCAGCACTCACTTTTGTGTCAAGGTTACAGACACACGAAGCAAAATTGTATGCCGCTATCAATAAGCAAAATCTAACCGGAGAACAAAAAGCTGCACAAACAAAACTCATAGAAACGATGTGTTTAAATACGCTATTAGCTGGTCTTGAACCGAAGCTAGGTCAGATAATACGAGCTTGCAATCCTCGCGATATGCTCACCGCGATAAGCAGAATCAGACGCGAATTACAATTAAATTATTTCGAATTGCAGAAATTTCCAAAACAAAATATTCCGAGCAACCCTCAGCGGAAAATACAAAAAATATGTTCAGTATGCAAACGCATGGGACATACGCAAAATGAATGCCGTTTCAGAAATAATTTTCCAAGTACTTCAAATAACAATCAATATAGCCAAAGACAACCCTCAACTTCAAATTCTCAACAACAGAATTTTCAAAGACCATTCACAGATCATCAACAACAACAAAGACCGAATCCTTCTCAAACCCCTCAATTTCAAAGAACCCCAGTAATTCAACAAAACCCAAATTTCCAAAGACATTCAACAATCCCCAGAAAAACTCATCATTTTAATGCCGAAAACCATTACGAAAATAATTATCAAGAAAATTACCAAAACCCTGAATATCAATGTGAAAATGATTTTTCTTTATATGATTACAAAGATGATAATTATGAACAAATTGATTATGAAGTAATTCAACAAAATGACCATTTAATACAGAACGAACTAACCGAAAATTTTCAAACACTTGCCTTAGAAGACAAACCCCCGGAAATGCAAATTCACTTAATCAATACAGACAATTTCAACACCAATCTAAACTTCCAAGAACCATTTATGTAAGATCTCATACAGTAAGTTCCAAAAACCTGTATTATATTAAAGACCCCCCTTAACCGATATAAAATGTTAATTGACTCAGGAGCTGGAATTTCCATATTCAAACCCCATATGTTTAGTAGAACTCCCGCAATGAATCAAGAACACCTAACTGTTCAAGGTATTACTAATGAAAAAGTAACGAAATCCACAATGATACCCTTTAAACCAGGTGACCCACATAAAGTTTATATTTCGAACATCGATATTGACTTTGACGGACTACTAGGCGCAGATTTCTTAGAACATTATGACGGTATACTAGACATAAAAAACAAAAATCTAATTTTAAATTTCAAATCAATCCCTTTACATAAAGTCACTGACCAAACTCAAAATACAAATCCGACCACATCAACACCACGTCCCATTGAAATCATCATAAATATAGAAAGAACCTCGTGTAGAAAAAGTTTACAAGCTTAACTGTAACTTAACAAACACCGAAGCTATACTTTCTGCACAAGCAATTGACAAAGTTAGAATACCAAATGCGATTGTAAAAATAAATGATAAAGGCGAATTTTTTACAACAGTTATTAACCCTCACGCAATTTCAAAACAAGTAAATTTCAATGACATACAACTCGAACCAATCGAAACTAATTCCCTAAACACTTTTAATGACGAAGTAGAATCTGATCAACCTATTCCTGACAGAAACGAAATAATCCGAAATTCTCTAAGACTATTGACCTTTGTTTAAAATTCTCTGACATATTCTATATTGACTGAGATAAACTAACATTCACTAATGACATAAAACACACAATTGATACTAAAGATGTTAGACCGATTTTTACTAAATCATACAGATACCCCCAAATACATAAAGACGAAGTAAAAACACAAGTTTCAAAAATGTTAAACCAAGGAATCATCAAACATTCTTACTCCCCATGGTCTTCTCCTGTATGGGTTGTACCTAAAAAACTTGACGCATCTCAAAAACAAAAATGGCGTGTAGTAATCGATTATAGGAAACTCAACGAAGTTACCGTTGGAGATAAATACCCCTTACCTAGTATTGCAGAAATTCTCGAACAATTAGGCAAATGCGAATATTTTACTACCTTAGACCTCGCAAATGGATTTCATCAAATCGAAATTAACCAAAAGATATTCAAAAAACTGCCTTTAGTGTTGATAATGGACACTACGAATTTCTTCGAATGCCATTTGGACTCAAAAATGCCCCTTCAACTTTCCAAAGAGTAATGGATAACATTCTATTAGGCCTCCAAAATGAAAAATGTTGTGTATACATGGATGATATTATTTGTTATTCTAATACCATCCACGATCATATTTCACGACTAACCGAAATTTTCAAGATTAAGAAAAGCCTTTTTAAAAATTCAGCCGGATAAATGTGAATTTTTCCGACCAGAAGTTGCTTATTTAGGTCATTTAATAACGAAAGACGGAGTCAAACCCGATCCAAAGAAAGTCGATGCAATAAAAAATTACCCCCAACCAATAAATCCAAAGGATGTTAAAGCATTCCTAGGACTATCAGGATATTATCGTAGATTCATACCTAATTTCGCAAAAATCTCAAAGCCAATAACGAAACTTTTACAAAAGGATGTCCCCTTTAATTTTGATTCAGATTGCACTTCTTCATTTAATAAACTCAAAGAAGCAATAACTTCATGTCCAATTTTAATTTATCCAAATTTTGAGGAACCCTTTATTCTAACAACAGACGCAAGTTCATATGCAATAGGCGCTGTATTATCACAAGGTCCCGTTGGAAAAGATCTTCCAATAGCTTTCGCTTCTCGAACTCTTTGTCCCGCCGAGACGAGATACTCTACTATAGAAAGAGAACTCTTAGCTATAGTATGGGCTGTAAAGCACTTCAGAAATCTAATTTTTGGCGGAACCATTAAACTTTATACCGATCATCGCCCTTTAACATGGTTATTCTCAATTAAGGATCCAGGTAGCAGACTAGCACGTTGGAGACTTAAGTTGGAAGAGTATGATACGCATAAAAATTAATCACTTTCAAAAATGTGCACAAATACATGCTAAAATTCTAGCCAACAATGAAACTGACGAACAAGAAACTGACGAACCAGAAACTATTGAACAACCACAATTCCCTGAAATTGATCTTCAAACCATAACTGATGAATTCAATAGATTTGTCGAACTTTTCAAAACCACTTGTTTAATTGATTATTCCAAAACTGAATATCTTAACAAACAATTACTTGACAAGACTAATAAAGACATAATAGTTTTCTTTCGCGAAAATAAATTAGAACAATATCATAATGACATTTTAAAAGACATATTCGAAGAAGAATTAAACTTAGACTACAACAAAATCCATACATACTCAAGTCACACAGTAAGAGATAGGAAATACTACATTATAGTTTTACCATTTGACCCAGAAAGTGTTGTAGAACACATGTTCTTTACATTATATAAAGACCAACATTTACTTGACCCTTCAAAAATATTTTACATCGAAAACATTCATTCTCTCTGATAAAGAAATGAAATTTAAAATATGTCAAAACTTAACCCAAACTCCAGACAAAGAACAGATCCCAATAATATTAGATCAATATCATGCAGGTAAATCCAACCTACATAGAGGAATAAATGAAACCATAAGACGCATAAAAGAAAAATATAATTGGCACGGAATGAATAAAGACATAGAGAATTATATCAAAAAATGTGAGATTTATCAAAAAGTAAAAATTTGTAGAAAAAATTTAAGTACACCACTTGTTATCACAGAGACACCCAAAACTCCCTTCGAGAGAATAAATATAGATATTTTAGAAATTCCCAACAAAAATTTAGTACTCACAATAAGAGATGAACTCACAAAATTCACACAAGCGAATCCAATCGAAGATAAAACTGACAAATCAGTAGTTAACACATTAATTTTGTTCTTTCAACATTACGGTACCCCTTTAAGAATCCACTGTGATTCAGGTAAAGAATTTAATAACAACTTGCTAAAAGATTTATGTACCCTATATGATATTAAATTAACATTTTCAGGTGTCAATCATCCTCAATCAAATGGTTCACTTGAACGGTTTCATGCTACTTTCATGGAAATGATCAGAGCCCACAAATCAGAAAATCCAGAAGAACATCCATTAACAATCTTGCCGTACGCAACGATTTGTTATAACAACACCAAAAATAAAACACATGGATTTACACCATACGAATTAATTTTAGGACATACTTCAGGTAGACCCCCAGAACAATTATACAATGAAAAAGAATTGATCACAAAATACATACGAGACTTGAATTCCCGATTGAAACATTATTACCAAGTAGCTCGTGAACGAACGCAGACGAATAAGGAAAAATCTAAGATTAGATTCGATAAAAATATCTCCCCACACCCTTATCAATATAAAATTGGAGACTATGTATTTGTAAAGGAATCACAAATATCAGATAAACTAAAAGATAAATTTCATGGACCCTTTGAAATATTAGAAATATTTCAAAATTCAGCAATTCTAGTAAACTGGAAAACCCGTCAAAAGACAAAAGTCAATTTTGTTAGATTAAAACCCTGCCATGAAAAACCCCTAGAACAAGAAGAAAACATTCCTCTTGAAATATAATTTTCTTTTCAGATACTTGATCCTTCTCCTATTACAATGCTGCAATGCACAGATGACATTAGACCCGGTGAAAAACACAGTAGGAATCTATTACCATGAAGAATCATATCTTAAGGTATCAAATAATAAATGGACTATTTTAGTATATAGACTTAGACTCAATAAAAACGGCAATCGATCACAACGAGAAAATCTTAGATGAACTAGATTCGATGTTTGAAACGGAAAATCCCCGTTTAAATTCATTTAAACCCCAAATAAGAACTCATTACAGTTTATTGTCCCAAATAGCTCAATCAGTAAATATGAAATATTCGGAAGCTTTTGAAGACACCACACAGTCACGCTTTCGTAGAGGATTAATAAATGGCATTGGCTCAATATTTAAAGCTATCACAGGAAACCTAGACTCTAGTGACGGAGACTACTATAATGAATGTATAAACAAAATTTCCCTTGATGAAAAAAAACTTGAAAATCTCATGAAAAATCAAATTTCAGTCACAACCTCTGTAATTAAAAACTTTAACAATAGCATCCAAAAATTACAAATTGATGAAGAAACTTTTAATAAAGATTTGGTAGAAATAGAACAAACTATTTATGATATTTCTAATGATTTAGGTTTTTATGAAGCTCAATTAGAAATTTTAGAAATTTGTGAAACTTTAACCGAAAGTTACACATTTTTACAAAATGAATTAAATGACATCTTGAATGCAATTACATTCGCAAGACTAAAAATAATTCACCCTTCTATAATAACGCCCAAAGACTTGATAACAACTCTTCAAGCACTATCACAAACCCTTGTAAAAGATAAATTACCCTTGCCAATATCGTTTTCAAATATAGCCCCATATTTTGACATAATGGAACTATCAGCTTTTCAGAAAGATTCCAGAATCATTTTTGTTTTAAAAATCCCTTTAATTGAACCAGAAGATTACATTGTTACGAAATTTACCCAAAGCCGACCCTGTGTCATTTCAGCACGACAACAAACGCTTTAAGATAAAAAAATACGATTCTCGAAAAGACTCGACAGCGGAAGGAGCGATGATGATTTCTACTGGAGAATTCTACGCTGGGGATATAGTTCAGGGAATAAAGACAAAAAAAAGGTCAAACTTCGGAATAATTCCCGGAAAGCCAGATAATTGTATGAATGTTCTTTTTGGGGTTCTAAGCAATATTCCAAAAATCCCCATCGATATATCTGTAGCTAAAAATGTTACTCGGGGTCAAAGGTCGCGAAATACAATATTTTCGTATGGTGTCGATTGCAAAAGAGTATATAAGAGCTGAACGAATGGGAGATTGGCAAGCACATTTAAATAGCTTCCATATTTTCATGCATCTGGCCATTTTCTTTATGCTAAATCCGCAAATTTATATCTCCAAGATATGATGAAGTTAGAGCAGTCTATGAGCCCGCTTGTTTTCCAGAAGTTTGTTAAGGGATTCTTCACTGCTCGACGTAGTGATAAATTTAGTTGTGAAACTTGGTCTGACATGATCATTGAACAGTCTCTCATGAAATCGATGAAAACTGACGGAGGTGTAGCACGAGGGAGAAGCACACAAGAAAGTGTTTTAAGCAAATGGGTTCATGGCATGCATGCAATGATAAGTGTGTCCGAAGGTTTGGAAGTTCTTACTAATGTATCAATGAATACAACAGATCAGCATGTAGACGCAAGGGATGCACGTGTAAAAAGAGATAATGAAGACGTAAAAAAATTGATTCAATGGTTTTCTTGTTACAATCCCTTTCCAGAAGTTTCGAAGATAATGTCAATATCAAGTGGAGTAGTCGGCGGTGATAGAATAAATTGTCACAATGCTTATGAAGTGGGTCTTGTTTCAATTACAAACATGATTGGTCAAAAATTTGATAGCATCAAATTAAAACGTGCTGACAGAGTACTTCCCCTTTTAACAGTATCCAGCTCTGTGAAAGTTCACAAAGAAGAAGTACCTATCGATCCTTTATTATTATTCCAACGTATAAGTATTACAAAAAGATTTGACGATCAACTTCAAAAATTTTTGGAGTATGAATTAGCTCCATTCCCATTATCACTCTTCGACGAGAATGGAATGCGTAAAAATCAAAAATCTGCTATTTATAAATGTTTTCAACCAGTAAACGTTGAATTAGATACCTCTAATGTTACTTATATCATCGATGGAGGATTTCTTTTACACCGTGTTGTATGGAATAAGGGAGAAACATTCGATACAATTTTTAATGCATATGTTAACTATGTACTTAAATATTATGGTAATAACGTTATAATTGTATTTGATGGTTATAACGATCATCAAAAAAACATCAAAGCTAGTGAACAACGTCGTCGAAGTGCAAAAGTTTCATCATCTACTGTATTCTCTTCGATGAATCCATGACTATTCCAACAAGTCAAGAAAAATTCCTTGGGAATGCAAGCAACAAGCATAGATTTATTTCTATATTATATGAAAAATTTAAAACTGCTAATATTCATGAAAAACAAGCTCAAAATGATGCTGATGTTCTCATCGTTGAAACAGCAATGGAAGAATCCGACAGGAGAACAAGTATCATCGTCGGTGAAGACGTAGACTTATTGGTATTATTGATTGCACGAACGCCTAGTGATAAAATCATATATTTTTTAAAACCGGGAAAGGCAAAAATACAAACAACAATTTATTCTTCACAAAGCTTAAGTTTGTATCCAAAGTGTAGGAATCACATTTTATTTTTACATGCAATGACCGGTTGCGATACTACGTCAGCTTTTTTTAACAGAGGTAAAATTAATGCCTTTAAATTATTTGAGAAGAATAAGGAATTAGTTAATTACACCAATGTCTTCACTCAAAAACAATGCTCTCCGGATGTGATTTTTGATCATGGCATTCGTTTTCTACTGGCTATGTATAAAGCACCAATAAAAGAAGTGTCTATTGATAATCACAGATATTTGACGTTTGCGAAATTAACGCAGCTTAAAAAATCTGTAGATTTATCGTGTCTCCCGCCAACATCTAGTGCAGCTCAACAACATTTATATCGCGTTTACTACCAAGTGCAAGTATGGCTTGGCAACGACCTCAACCCTCTAGACTGGGGATGGACATTGCAGGAAGGAAATTTAGAACCAGTTAAAACTCTTCTTCCACCCGCTCCTGATAGTTTACTCAACACTACTTTTTGTAATTGTACGAAGGGATGTACCTTAAATTGCGGTTGCAGAAAAGTTGGGTTGTACTGTTCACCAGTTTGTGGTAATTGCCACGGTCAGGATTGTTTAAACATATCACCTGATGCGCTTAATGACGCTATTGATGACGAGCCTGCTGAAAATATAGATCCATCGTATTTCTTGGCTGAAAATATGGAGATATGCGAACCGGAGGAAGATGACGACAATGAAGAGATGGAGATGATAAACGAAATGGAGTCTGAAGAAGAACCATAAGAATAATTGCATCTATGAACGCAAATTAAGTTTTTAGTAATCTTATGTTATCATAGAGTTTGTTATGAATACAAAAATATTGTTGGAACAAAAAAAATTTTGTAATAATAAATATAAAAAAAAATTAATTTGAAATAAATAAACAAATACGATTTAATACTTTTTTTTTTAAATTATTCTTAGATAAAAAAAATGTATAACTTATTATCTAACTATATATCAATCCTAATGTGCAACAGAATACACATAAATCATGAGTAGGTAATATGTACGCTATAACTTTTAAATTGAATTTCCTCCTAAACCGTTAGTCTTATAAAAAAAATGAATAATATGTTTTTTGTAGGTAATTTTCTAAACTACAAATTTGATTACTACTATTTTTTCGATAAAATTGACTATTAACGAAATTTTTGCGAAAAACCGTTTTTCATGACCTTTGACCTTACGTAACATTTGAAGCTAGGCATCTATCAAAGGGGATCTTTGTAATATTGTTTAGGATCCCAAAAGGAAGGTCCATGCAAAAATCCAGCTTTCCCCTATTAATTCTGAAGTGCTATGTCTTTATTCCCTGAACTAATATAAAAAAAGAACGCCACGATCGCCAGGCAGTGATACCGCGACGACTAGCTTATATGGGATTGTTATTGTATTTTTGAATCAGCTGTTTGGATGTAAATAAAGTTCTAGAAAAGTGACAGTGCATATTAGTTTTATAATTTTTAATTGAACCCACGAAGTATATTGCAATATCTTATTTAGACTTATCCCCATTCCAATTGCGGATAAACGAACTGGATTGCATCATATAATTTTAGCAAATCAAAAATATATTGCAATAGATGATGATTCAATGTTATATGTGACATTTCAAAATTTAGACAAATGCAAAGATTTAACTTTCAACATCAAACTTTGCAAAGAACTTCTACCATTACCAATTGACAGCAACGCTATATGTGAAGCAAAGCTGTTACGCCAAAGCCTCGAACTCCCAAAACTACCAAAATTCTGCCAAACTACTGTTGTATTAGCCACAGGATACAACATCCAAGAATTAAAATTAAATACCTGGCTGATCATGGTTACAGATCAAGTTCCAATAACAGTGAAATGTAAAGATAAACAGACAATTACCGAAATTATAAGTGTGAATACCATAATGAAGTTACAACCAGACTGTAACGCATTCATTGGAAGTACCAGAGTCCGATCCAAACCAATGATGGAAGTCTATAAAAATGTAACGTACAACAATCATGCCGTTACTGTTTCTTTCAAATGTTGTGATGAATTTCCACCAAAGGCCTATTTACCAAAACTTCAACCCTTGAAACTAAGCAAAATTGATACCGAAGAATTGAATATTGCCCAACACAAACTGGACCAGTATTCTGAAGAATTGGACAAGATGATTAACGAACCCTTTGTGAATAAACACATTTCTTGGTTTGTTTACTTCACTATTACAATAATCGTCCTCCTAGTTATCCTGTACATCTTCTGCAAATGTAAAAGAAGAAGACTATCCACCTTCGCCACCTCCAGATGCAAAACGAATTCCATTGTTTAGAAGATTCCTACCCCGAAAAAGACCAAATATCCGTGAAACCGAAGATGAAGATGAACTGTAAAAAAATTCAATTTTCTTTCATGAACAATTTGTGCTATTCCTAATCATTATTGTACTATTTTTTTATTTATTTGATATTTTAACCCATATATGATTTATTATGCTTATGTACACTTATTTACACATATTTACAGAAATTTAAAATTGTTTATTATCATGAATTATTTATATTATTTGAATTTCGAATTTGAATTTATTTTGAATTTATTGTTGAAAAAAAGTTACTGCATAGCATCAACTTTTTAAATAGGGATGGAGTTGTTATATCCAATCTCAACTACGTCTTATAATAAATAAGGTCACACGTGCAAACAATAAACAATAGATCCCTTTGTATGATCTTTGCAATAGATGCTATGTTGTTTCCTGGGAACATCACCCACTGCAGACGCTGTGAAACCTCAGCAACGCTAGTTGGTGGTGGTTAGCTTATAAATATGTGTGAAATGATAATTAGACTGCTTTTTACATATTGCTTTTTCATATCAAACGTTATTTACATTAGAACAGTTATACTGCTTTTGTTACTTGTATGTAAAGCCCGCGATATTAAAATCGTGTAATTTCAAAGTGAAATAAATATTTTTTAAAAGATAAATTTTGTTCGACCCACGCAACATGAATGAACTTAATCTCTAAAGGTGTTAATAACCTGTGATATAACTAGGTCATTAAATGTTCTATTTACCATATTTTTGCTGACCCATAGTCATCATTGGCCTTGTAAGGTATTTGAAAACTTCCTTGTATTGTTTGCAAATTAAAATATCGAGGTGCTTACGAATTATATTTTTTACGAAATCCTTAACAAAGTTACTCGTACAATACGTAGAGTGTAGGAAAGTCAATTGACCCTCGACAATTATATGAGCAATTAGGTGTAACTAAACTATAAAATACCGATCTCTTGTACCGAGAACATCGACATTAGTATCGTTGAAGACGAAATTTTGCTTACGGAGCCTGTTTTCATAATGTCTTCTACGGAAAATTTCAATCTTATCAGTAAAATATTACCCACAGAATTCAACACCAACTACACAAACGAATTGGAGGTTATTTGCAACCAACTAAAAGGTGCTTACATAATGGAAGGAGTACCATCGGAAGTAGTGGAAAACTATTCCACAGATACACTAACGAAAAGTGTAATCCAAAACGCGAACTCTGACAGAACTAAACTGATCATAGAGGCCGGAACATTCAAAAGTACAAAGGAAATCATCGATAAATTAACAAATATCACACCGCAACCTTAGCCGAAAATATAAGCGAAAAAGATACCATACCCCGCAAAATATAGGAAGCTGTAGGTAACGTTCACTTGATGAAATTGCCAATATTATCATTTAAACTTTTACCAAATTCATTGCAAATGTTTATAAAACATAAAGGTAAAATGAGCTCAAATTTTTCTCTGCACGTAACCAATGGTAAATTTCTCCTAGAAGAAATCCTATCTAAGCTAAATAAAATGGCTGGTAGTGTTGAAAAATTGCAATTAAAATTGTACCTCGAGGATGTAATATTTAAAGTGTACACTGTGAATGAATTGAAAGAAATGGGACAAGAAATATTGAAGAATGTGAATATAATTTTATGTCACAAACCAGTACTAATTACCAACAGAAATGATAAGGGGGAAGTATAATAGAAAAATTCCACACAGATCCAACGTATGGTGGCCATTGCGGACAAAAGCGTTTACTAAAAAAAAATCAACATATTCTTGGAAAAATATGTCAAGGGACGTAGCAAATTCGTCAAAAATTGTCACAAATGCCAGATCAATAAAGCCAAAATTAAGCACACAGAACCTACGCAATATCTTTCAATTGTTGAACATTAAACATAGCACTTCTACCCCATATCATCATCAATCAATAACTTGTGAACGGAATCACAGAGTTCTTAACGAATTTATCCGTATGTATATTAATAACGAGCAAAACGATTGGGACACATGGATTAAATACTATACTTTTTGTTATAATACCACCCCCCGCGTATATCACGTTTATACACCCTTTGAATTAGTTTTCGCCAAAAAGGCTATCCTTCCCGACAAATTAAGTCAATCATCCCTACAACCACTATATAATATCGATAGTTACGACCAAGAAATAAGATTTAGACTTCAGATAGCACTGAAAGGAACTCGACAAGCTCTCGAAGCAGCAAAACGGCATCGTAAATTAGCATATGACGCTAAAGCGAAGGACTTACGATTCCAAAAAGGTGAACAAGTTCTCATAACAAATGAGAGTAGGACAAAATTCGATCAATGGTATAAAGGTCCGTACATTATGCCAAATATATTTCTCCGAAACCGCATCTGTTTATGGGGCACCGAAAATAACAATTTTGTTCAACATGTTTTTGAATCATCTTGTATGTATTACAACTACCCTGTATACGCTTCTGCTTATTGGTCAACCAATATAACATTTTTTAAATAATTATCATAACACTTCTTCACCCTATGTTTCAACTATCATATCTTTGCAACTTATTATGAACTACGCTTTTCACATTTTATCCTTATATTAAAGTATAATTTCTCTCCACACTTCACAACTTTTTCTAACCTTGTTTGAATGACACTGTATAACTATAACTTCACTGCGCACCATACTTCAGGTACCCTATATATGCAAGTGCTATATAACAAAATTTTTCAAGCATTCTTACCCACCCTGTATAATTCTAACTGTAAGCCACCCTATATTTCAGCAACCTTTTATATGCAACTATTTATTTGCCACCAAATATAACATTTTTGTACGACCCTGTATCCTTAGAATCCTACTCCATCCTATATTTCAACTATCCGGTAAATGGAACAGCTTGTAGATCTTACCATTACTTTAAAATATTTTTAAACCCACCTGTAATTATACTCCGCTACATATTCTACTTGTGGATATAAAACAAATTTTTAACTACAACATAAACTATAATTCCACTCCATCTTATATTTCAAACACCCTGTATAAACAAGTGCTTCTAAGTTGCAAGTACTTATGGGCCACCCTATATAACTATTTTATTCGACATTTTTTGAATTACCTTGAATAACTGTAACTCTACTTCACCCTATATTGCAACCATCCTGTATATGCTGCTGTTTATTTGTCACCCAATGTATTTTTTTGAATACCTGGCTATAAATTTTCTCTACCCTTTACAAATCTGATATATGCAACTGCTTATGGTGTACCGTGTATAACAATTATTTCTGATATTTTTTAACCACCTTTTAAAGTAAAATTTCTCTTTACTCTATATATTAATCAAGCTTCATATAAGCTTTTTCTAACATTGTGTTACACACACTAAAACTATAATCTTGCTTCTCCCCATATTTCAGATATTTCATATAGTAGAATGTGACTGTTTATGGTCTACCCTATTTAACAATTTTTTTTAACTTTTTTGATCCATCCTAATGGAAATGATGTGGAACCCTTCGTGAGTCACAAATAAGAAAACACAGTTTTGCACCCTAACACCAAACTTTTATTTAAACCCTCACCCAAACTGTAACTGGTTATTGGCCACCCTATACAACAATTTTACTCAAAATTTTTTTAAACCGCGTTGTATAACTAACTGTTCTTCCATCTAAATTAAAACCATCCTGTATATACTGCTGCCAATTTGTCAAACATTACAACTTATTTTTCTACCACCCTGTATAACCATAATTTTACTCTAGAAAATATTTCAACCACCCTGTATGTGCATCCGCTTAGGGGCAACCAAATATAAAATTTTTAAATACTTCTAATCACACTGTATGAACTATAATTTTACTTCGATCCATGTTTCAGATATTGCAGATATGCAACAGCTCATGTTCTATCTTATAAAAAAACCTGTTTGACTATAAATTTACTCCACCCTCTATTTCAATCACCTTGTATTTGCAACTACTTATCGGCCACCCAGTATAACATTTTTTTACCACCCTGTATAACTATAAATCCATCAATGCCAAATATATTTCACCAAAACCGCAACTGCTTATGGGGCATATATAACTTTTTTGGACCACCCCGTATCACTAATTCCACTCCCCCTTATTTCCACCACATCGTATATATCCAGCTGCTTATAGGACACCAAATATAAGTTTTTGTAGATTTTTTAAATCCATGTAATTCTACTCCGCTCTAAGTTTCCTATATACAGAACCTGTAAAATTACGCTTGTTATCATCATCATCAGTTGATGCCAGTATCTAATATTTTGTGCGTGCGGTGGAACCAATTGAGTAATTGAATTACCCAACATGGCAGAAGCTTTTTCGCTGTATCTACCGTTTCTATCAATTTAGAGAGATAAAATGTCTACCAGATTTTAAGTCAAACTATAGGCTTCGCAACAAAAAAAGTTTCAGCAAAATCAGTTAAGTAGTTCTTACGTGATGCCTGAACAAACAAACAAACAAACAGACAAACTTACAATTTTATAATAGTATAGATGCTATACCTTCTACGTCAATTCTAATATTCTGTAGAAGGCATATTGCACTTCACATTATCATTAGCTACATCTACAGAACTTCGTCTTGTTCTTGATAACCTAGCATTGAAGTATTCTTTGTCAGCATCTAAGTGCTGTTTTCCATAAGGTTTTAACAAATTTGAGGAAAAGGGGATAAGGTTCACCTATCATGGCAAAAGGCACGGGCATCAGGAAGTTTGTCTCCCATCTGTCAGATACAATAACAAAGAAGAAGACTTAAACATTCAGCCATCGCTTTGGTTTCCGTAACCACTAACATCAATGTTTGTAAATCTATAATTGGCATACCAAGACAATTAGGAAAATTCCAAACATTAAAGTAGTCGTTCACTACATTTCTGAAATCATTTTCGTCTGGAACTTTCATATGAAATTTTTACTACATCTTGCACGATCCTTGACACTGGTGCAACTACCATGGGAAAAGAAAATGCTAAGCTTCTGAATGACTGACGAGTAGATAAATACTTAAAAGACTATAAAAACAAATTATCTGTAAGTATAAGTAAATTACTTTTAATATTCTTTTTTCAGCCATTGCAGGGCGAAACAAGTGGAAAAGTTTATGCGATAAATTCAGAAAGACTTTGGCCTCTATTCCCAAGCGAAAATCTGATGCCTAATTAATTAACTACAGAGGAGAATAGAGGTACTTTAGCTGTCTATTATTTGTAAATGACCAGTCGAACATGAGCGAATGTATTCCAGTTATTCACATAGATAGTGATTGATATATTGGATAATACATATTGTCTCAACAGTTTTGTACAAGTGCAAATCTTGAATGTTTCTATATACATATGTATATAAATAAATAAATAAATGTCTAGGCGTAGAGTTTCACGGATGGAAAAATATGAAGAAGTATTCATCCGAGAGTACATTCGTACGATAGTTTGATTCCCATCACCACCTCGCGCAAATACAGGGAGTTACCAACACACTAATTTCGAGGCCACTAAAGCTCACCGATGACAAGCACAAGGCGCAAGAACTAAAGAAGACTACTGCTGCTCTTCAACAAAAAGGATATACATACCATATAATGAAACAAGTAATAGAACACAACACGAGACAAGATAGGCAACTGAAACAAAAGGAAGATGTTGCTGAAAAAAACAAGAACCACCCTACCGTGCATCAAGGAAATAACCAACAGAATCGGCCGTATTCTCCGAAAATACAACATAACTACTGCGTATAAACCACAACAAGTCCTAGGTACAACCTTGAAAAATCCAAAACCCAAAATCAAATTAGAAATTCCGGGTGTATACAGTATTGCGTGTGGAACCTGTCACAAAAGGTACGTCGGCCAAACAAACAGGAGAATCTCTGCTAGATTAGAAGAGCACAAATTATCTGTCAGAAACAAACAAACCACATCTGCTCTAATACAACACCAACTACAGATGGGCCACAAAATAGATTTTGACAGCTGCAAACAAATAGCTAACACAACAAATTATAAAACAAGGATTGTTACGTTATATTTTTATCTTTAGAAATAATCTCATACAAACCTCCTTTATATATTCCATTACCTGTCTTTTATTTACATCAGGATAAACTTTGTAAATATATTTAATATTTATTATTCCGAATTCCGAGATTTGTTTTCACATTAAACATTTAATTTTTTTAAATCTTAGGTTATCGATAACCGATTTGCGTCAAGGAATCTCTGCGTACCGTGTGTTAGGCCGAGTTCACTGTCTTCATAGACTGCCAATAAGGACAAGCGCTTCTGGGGTGAATTTTATAGTTGGATATTTAGTCGATTCATAGAAAGGTGCTATTTGTCCTCATCGTTAATCCCGGCATAGTGTATTTTGCGCTTAAGAATGTATAGTTTTACCGTGTTGTGTTCGATTGACAGGAGACTGGTGACTGAAAAAGGAAAGTTTGTGGTGGTAATTTTTAAAACAAGTTGATTAGATGCCGGCTGGCATGCCGAAAGTTTAAGGGATTATTCAGAATTTTGCTGGCTTGAGTAGCCATCCGTTTCGGGATCTGTCTGGAATCCCTACATTTGTTACCCAGGGTTTGGTGGTCGTTGTGTGAATAGTTACTGCTGCTGCATCTACCGAGACACCATCGTGGTCATATCACCTGCGGCCATATTTGCAAGGAAAACCCCTGTCTTATTAGAGTAAGTGTCTCCTGAAATTCAGTATCACATGTCTTGATACAATCTATAGAATCTCATTTCGATTGCTGAGATATTGTTTCTTTGTTTAGGGTTTTTTTTGTGTATGGTTTTATTACGTTTATGGCTTGTGGCATACTGATTTGAATTGTCTGGTTAATGGCTTATGGATTTGAATATAATTAGATTGGATGCGTATAAAGTTTGTGGACTCCGACTATTGGAGCATAATTAATTGGATTTGAAGCAATGATCAGGTCTTGATGCTTTAAAAATTTGTAAGCGTGCCTGAACTCCGTCTACTCGAGCGTCGGTAATTGGCTGAGCTTCAACAGACCTTCAGTTCCTACATCTTACTGGATTTTCTAAGATAAGTGTTATTGACTTATTTGGGGTTACTTGATTGTTTGCGATACCGATTATATTTGTATGACATTTAAGGTTGCGCCTAATGATATATTCACTTATTTTTCAAGTGTTAGCGGAAATTAACATAGAACATCATACTTATTCTACGTAAATACATCCCCTCGAGCTCGAGTGACGTGTAATCATCTTCATTCGTTTAATTTCTGAAATAAATAACTGCTGTTATAATCTTATTGCGATATCAGACTTTTAGCTTACGACACAGCAATAGTCGAGTCAACTTTTAGCTTATCGAACTCTGAATTTGTAATTATCTAAGCACACGCTCAAATAAAGGAAAACTGTTGTCTAGTAAAGTGTCGTACTGTACCTATGATTTGAGACTGATTACATTAAACGTTTAGTCTAATGCATTGTTTTATTCATCGCTACTAGGATTGGTAGGTATCCTGGTCAGGCTTATTGAAGGTATAGAGGTACCTGCCTGGTGCCCATATCTAACTCTCATTATATTTCACATCAACGAATCTCCCCGTCTCCACTGAGACACCGGCAATACCTTCTGCCCCTCCCCCTCTTTAAGTAAGTAAAATTTTTAGGGTGGCAGGATTGTACGAGAGCCAATTGAAATTAAAAAAGCCGGACAACTGAACAGAAGAGATGACGCCCTGCACCTCTCCAATATTTGGAAAACAGCAATTGCAAAACCGATCCCAGAACACACACCGCGGAACTGACGACTGATCTGAACTGAGGAGCCATCTGCAACCAATCACCGTCGCTACAACCTCCGACAAAGGCATATAATTACTGAACGCGAACACAGCAACTCTCAGTCTATTACCTCACAACGCATTGATAATGCCAAATGAGATCTTGGTGAAACGTCTGCAAGATTCAAACATGAATCAAAATAACGAACAGATGTACTCCTGGATGAACACTTCTTCATATATATATATATATATATATATATATATATATATATATACGGTAAAACATTTCCGCAAACAGCTGTCATGAGTTCTTTGAACCTTCTTGTAACTGTTTTCAATGGTATTTGAAATTGGCCAATTCCAGTGATAGAGAATTTAGTTCCAAATATTACGCCAAAATAGTTCTAAAATACGTAATTGTAATTCAGTAGATTTGATTTTGATAGATGAAATATCTAAGTGTCCAAAGAATATATTAGAAAATATAGATTTAGCAAAGATCCAATTCAAAAACTTTCAAATTATTGCAGATTATGTAGAGACAGGCACTAAAAGTAATCGCTTGACGAATGCTATATTTATATTGTATATGATACCGTGTTATGCACATATGGAAAAGTTACACTCAAGGTAATTGAAAAAACTAAAAACCTCCTGAATTAGTTGCTTCTATAAAGAAGATAGTTCAAGCAAAGTGTAATCGCCAGTGATGAACTGAGGAAGCAGTCTCACCTCAAATTAATTCAAGATTCCCTACACGGTGGATTACCACTTTTTATATGATTGGAAGGTTTTTACAATTACATTATTATAAATTCTCATATTACTGCCCTATCACTGTCAATAAATATTATTATATATGATATGTGTGAAATTTTGCGTTCAATAGAATTTCCAACTAGAGAAAAGTTTGTTATTAGCAGTAAAGCAATTCCATTAACTAAAATGTTGAATATTAGAATTTCCAAAATGTAACAAAAATAGATCATAGCAAATTGTTTTGACAGAATTTGAAAAACATTAATTACCTACCGAGCATGCCAATATTTTAGCTACATCAACATTACTTGATGCAAGGTTCAAAAACTTTCAAGAGGCACTAAAAAGTATCAAGGAAATGCTCAGTGAGGAGGTGGTAAGTAGTCAGGTTGGAAATCATTCTGAAAGAGCAGGCAACACAGACATTTCAAAGCAAAGGTAAACAGAATTTAGTTTATGGAGTGACCACTATAGAATTATATAGAAAAAAAGTTTCTATCAAATAAAAATACCGATTTACCGTCAGAATTAAGTTATGACCGTAGAAACCTCCAAAAAACTAATAAGAACAATAATAAGCATGTACCACAATACCAAAGTACTAAAGTACTACATAAACGGAAGAGAAACAGCAGAAATAACAAAGATGCCAGATAAGGATGCAGTATTTCCCCAATTTTATTTAATATATACACAGAATGGAAAAATAAATTCAAGAAAGGAATTAAATTAGACCACAATAAAGTTTTATCATAAGATGACCAGGGCCCCGATTCTTGAAACCATTCGACAGCTCTACCACTCGACTTCGGACGTATGTCGTATGAAATCTGACTTAAATGAAGTTTAATATATGGGTTAAACTTCATTTACCGCAACTTTTCATGCGACTTACGTCGAAAGTCGTATAGTAGAGCTGTCGAATGGTTCAAGAATCGGGCCCCTGGCGATGAGAATACATAAACTGCAACCCATTTTTACAGAGTACATGAAAATATCATGTACTAAGACCAAAATAATGGCCTTTTCAGGTAAATGCCCTGGCAGATCTAAGATAGTGATTAATAATGAAATATTAGAATATATATTTTAAATATCTAGGTTCCGAGATATCACATGAGGGAGATAATGACATTGAAGAAAAACTTAATAAAAAATCATTTATGAGTGAAACAACATCAAGAACACTTAAACATAAAACCAGAAAGAAACACAAATAAAGTTTTATAGGAAGATGGCTGTACAAATCCTGACTTACAGCAGAGAAACTTGGACAATGATCAAGAAAGATGAAAACAGCTTACAAAGTTAGGAAATGAAGTTTTTAACAAGGTTTAAAGGTTGCACATATATGGACAGAATAAGAAGTGAACTGAACATTTTCAGCAAAACCGAAAAAATGAGAGAAAATGGAAAGAACATGTAGATAGAATTTGCGTTCTTTAATCATTAGAGTGACGTATGCGAAGAATGGAGGGGACCATATCTCTCAACTAATAATTAATGTTCATTTTAGTTAGTTGTATTGTAACATCCAAATATACAACTCATATAACCAACAACTTATAAAGTGTATTGTGACCACTTAACAAGACCTTAGAATGATTTAGCACCCAAAAACCTCTTTACAAATGTAACAAAACTGGTGGAAGCGATGCGCACTTTTCAAAACCAAAGTAAAGATAAATGTTAACACGTTGCCTGTGCTGTGGCGAAAAAGAAAGCTGGCAGACGATTTCAAAGAAAGTGGAACATCAAATAACTCCAAAGCATTCTACAAATATGACCGAAAATTCCCAAGACTAATTTTTTACTTCAGTAATACGTTAGTGGGACTTCAGACGAAAGTGCCGAAGAATTTCTTAAAAATTGAAACGTGCAGCCAAAGCTGACTGATGGACGGAAGAAACTAAATTTTTAAAACTGCAGTGCTTTTTATAAGGACATGTCTTAGATCTTTTCGCGATAACAGAAGATCATTGTGAAAATGAAAACAGTTAACAAATGTTTTTATTAGTACCGTGAAAATACTGACCAAATTACTTTAAACTTTTTAACCGAAAACAAAGACTAGATGAAGGCTTGTGGACAATCTTTCACGACATTTGACTATTATGTCACAGTATAAACCCTCAAATTGCCAAGCTGGAGAGAATAGGTTTTGTCATTCGTGGACTTCTACCGAAAATTCTAGAAAATGTGAACATTATGATAGATGGACTAGTAGTCTGTTTTCGATGTTAAAAATTGTTTTTCCAAAAAACTTTGCAAAAAACTCTACACCATGTTTTGCGACAAAGTTAAGAGACATTCCAAAATTAAGTCATTGTTTTTTCTGTAAGGCCACACAAAATCAAACTCTAGATATAGGGAAAATTTTCTTAATTCAATTGCATTATGCAAAATTCCCTCTCCTTTCTGTGAACTCATAAAATTAAAAGATTGTATCAATCGTAAATCAGTAAATTTAATTGTTATTACTGGATAGGATCAGCGTTATTGATTCTGATTTTGTTCCAAAAATTTAAAGGGAAGAGCTGCTAACGAAATTGAGGATAATCGGCAAAATTAAATCATTAAAATTTAAAACTTTGAACATGAATTTATAGTTGCAATAAATTTCGGTAATACAATTATTTTACGGAATGACTAATAAAAAATACAAAATTAATATAAATTTTCACACACTGTAAGCATATGCCACTATCAACATTAAGTTTATTGGGTATCAGAATGTACTGAATCAGGAAATCGATATACAGATAATGTTCGTTCGGCAAAGGAAATTAAAATACCTCCTTTAAGCACTACATAAATAATTTTAGTAAATTACGTAAGTTGTGATATATTTTGATTCTTTGAGTCTAGTTAAAGTTATATCAGAAATAGGGGTTTGAAAGTAGTCAAAGTAAGTCTAGAAAATGAATTCATATAAAATACATCAGCCGTTTCCTATGCATATAAAAATAATGTCGCCGTACAAAGAGCATTTACCAGGCGTATCGCATATGCAGCTGGAGATCATATTTTACCGTATTTATTTTTTACCTTATAATCTTCAGTTAGTTGTAATACCTCAGAGATTATTGGATCAGAATTTTAAAAGTTTGTATTTCAAATAAAAATATATTTTTTAACGGACCATTTTAGGCGCAGTCAGTGGGATAGTTCCGAAATTCGCGAATCGATCGGTTATTTTTTGTTTATACGATTAACGGAACTAACGAACTATTGAACTGTTGGTGATCGAACTGGTGATAGCGATTGGTGACAGAGTAGCTCCTAGGACTTCAGGAAACCCAATTCACCGAGAACCTGCTTCAATCTTTTACCAGTCTATAATAGAAATTTGGAATAAAAATTGTCCAAAATATGTAAGGAATACTCCAGTGGCCTAGACGAATATAGCATCCCTAGACGTCGCCCTTGTAGTTTATGAAGAATGCTCAAACTCGTTTTCATTTTTATGTAAGTACAACTGACTCAAGTTCTAATTTAAATGATCATTTTTCTGAAACTTCTCAAAATAATTTAATTAGTGAAGAAGAAATAGATTTAGATGGGAATTTAGTTGAACAAGTAACTTAAGTAAGTGTACAAATTAATCTTAGTAATAACATAGAAATGAACTTGGAAGATATTTAAGTATTTGTAAATCCATTTTAACAACTTTTTATGATCGTGCAAATCCAGAAAGCTTACATAATATTTATTTGTTAAATTCATTAATTTTAAAATTGAGAGGTAATGGTAGACTAGTAATTAATATTTAGGCTGTGAACCGTTGGAATGATTTAAAATTAGTATTGACACAGAATTTCGTGGATCAAAGGGATGAAACTTGACTAAACAGAGATCTTGTTTTAATGAAACAACTTCCTAATGAAAAACCTCAACACTTTTATGAGAGATCGAGATGTCTTAACATTTAAATTTGTTGTGTTGCTATGTAAATTGTCATGAAGTTGCAGTTCAAGCCAAGCAGTTAAAACTTACTCTTTATCAAAATTTAGCCTTATAAACATTTTTGTCAGGATTGCGTGAATCCCTTGGTACAACGTTGTATGAAACTTGATTGTTTGAGTCAAGCTTTAAAGAAGCCCAATATTTTTATACAATTATGTGTAAAAATTTACCAAAACCTCCAAATGACTCAAGCACATTTTCATAACGAAAATATTTTTTTGAATAACCCGTCATTACCAAGCAACTAATTTCAATCAAAACTACCGCCAACAAAATTCATTTCCTTTGCAGCCTGTACAAATCCAACCGCGGCAAAACTTTCAACAACGGTTACCAACAAATATTCCAGCATTTAAACAACCCCAAAGAAATCAAAATGTTTTCAAGCCAAATCCCCATCATAGAAATGTTCCAAGACCAACTCCAATTAAGGCAACAATATACAATATCAATTGACTTCCACAAGGTAATATAACGAATTACCGTAACAGCAGTAATCACTTAGTTTTCGAAGAACTACATAATACTGAAATTGATGAAAATGACCCAAATCAGTACATGTACCAATACTACTGTGACTCAACTACTGAACAGACAACAGACGATCCCGAAATTGAAATTACTGGAATTGAGATTGATGGAAACCCAGAAAACTATTCTAACGAAAATGTTCCAATAACCTCCCCAATGGAAAACGCAACATAACCCTGGAAATTATTTTTTCCAATCAAGCAAATTCAAGTGAATTGCCTCACATAATATTCCCTAAGTAAATAAATGCGCTTATTGATTCTGGATCAACAAAGCCATTGCTCGACCCACAAATAGCGTTTAAGCTATTTCCAAATGCTATAATAGAAGACTCTCATAGTTTCGACAGTATCCCAGAATGTGTGCTCACAAGCACAGTGTTTTAACACCCGCTGCAAATATTTTTATCCTACCAGGACGCAAAAGTTTAAAATTTCTTCTATTTAAATTTCATAATATTTAGGATGGTCTCATTCGACTTGATATTTTTAAACTTCTCCAAGCTAAACTTGATTTTCACAAAGGATATTTGATAACTCCTCACGCAAATATCTAACTCTAGTTTCACAACATTCAAAACAATCTTATTTTGATTATAGTTTCTGCTAGGTCTGAACAAGTTATTAAAATAAAAACTTCAATCAAAAACGGAGGAATAATAATACCTTATAAAAAAATTCATAATTACGAAATCCCGAAATCTCTTTCAGTGGCTAAAGATGGGCAAGCATTAACAACTATTCTGAATAATACAATTCTCCCAATTACTTTAGATTTTTTCGAACCCATTAGGTACTGTCGAGAAATTAGACGACAAATATTCAAAAAATAAATTTTAATAACCTTGACGAATCTCCCAAAGAGCATATAGACGTTTGTAAACTACTGCGAACTTAACACCTTAACCTTGAAGAAAAAGAAAATGTTATAAATTTATGTTTAAAGACACATATTTTATCAAGACGGAATTCTTTTTGCAAGTAAAATAAAGCATCAAATAAAAACCGCAGATGATAGTCCAGTATATAGCAAATTGTAACGATACCCATTCGTACATAAACAAGAAGTTCAAAATCAAATGTTATATTCAAATATTATTCGAGATAGTAGCTCTCCATGGTCAATACCAATGGTGGTTCCCAAGAAAATGGACGCGTCGGGAAAACAAGAGTGGCGTTTAGTTATAGACTACCGTAGATATCCGCTGCCCAACATAACCGATTTATTGGACAAGCTCGGAAAATATCAGTATTTTTCGACCTTAGAGTTGGCAAACGGCTTCCATTAGATCGAGGTGAGCGAAGAGGATATTGAATAAGCAGCTCTCAATACTGAAAATGGACACTACGAGAGGACGACTTTTGGCGCCTAAAATGCCCCTGCAAAGTTTCAACGTTGTACGGATAACATCTTACGCGGCATATAATTAGAAAAACGTTTAGTCTATCTCGAATTGCGGGAGTCAAAATTCAAAATACAGCTGGACAAGTGCAAATTTTTGCAAAAAAAGGTAGCGTATTTAGGGCCCATTGTCACTCCAACTGGCGTAAAACCTAACCCTGATAAAGTTAAGGCTATTAAAAGCTTTCCTCTTCCGGAAACTACAAAACAAATAAGTCAAAAATTCCAGCTCCAAACTTTTACGCTGGAGAATTAAACTTGAGGCGTTCGATTATAAAATTATATGTAAAAAGAGCATAGTATACACAAATGCGAACGCGAACGCATTTCAGAAGAAATTGAAGCTCTCTCGAGATACAGGAAGAAATTTAGAGATACATCAATTCATTCGTAATGTAGTCCAAGAAGAAAAAAAATCTAATGAAGACAACTCTATGCAAGTATATATTGGTGACAACAATTCTGAAAACGATCATGAAGAAGCCGCAAACAGTTCACCTCAAAACGATGATATCTTTGAGGAAGCCACTATTCATTCTAATGCAGGTACAAATTCCATAGTTGGTATTCCTATTGATGATTATGCTGTGAATTATGGAGAAAATCATACAGTAATTAATTCTGTTTTACACTCTCCAGCACAGCCAAAAACAACTATGCTTTTCGCACGAAAGCAACGAATTAATATTCAGATTTCCAGAAATAATTTTGAAAAGGACATAACTAATTTCGTAAAAAAATCGTTTCCCCAAATATTCAACATCATCGCTTCTTCGAAAATCCTAATTATTATGAAACTTTTCATTAGTTCTCCAAAGAAACCAAGTCCAAATTAAAATTGACAAAGTGTAAAAAAACATGTCATTAAAAATATTACCGAAGCTTACCAGGAAGGTAAATCAAACCATCGTGGTATCGAAGAAACTTTCCAAGACAAAGAAAAATACTATTGGCCAAACCTCAAAAATTCAAACTTCCATAAATGACTGAGATTTGCCAGCAGTCCAAATACGAAAGATACCCTGTAAACATGAAAACGAATATCAACCCTACAGTATTAAAACCAATCAAAATAATAAGTAAAATACAAAATTTCTTAACATTATTGATAGCTTTTCTAAATATGCCTTACACGGACAGAAATTGCAAATAATCCCACCATGGAATACCCAAACAAATTGTGGTAGACAATGGTACTGAATTTAAAAATTCGGATGTTTCAGAACTTCTTTCATTTCACAAAATAAAGTTCAGTTTTGCCCACCAAACCACCCCCAATCGAACGGAATGATCGAACGCCTACATTCCACCCTAATCTTCGACTTCTCAATACAAAAGGCCTTACAAAAACTTATGAAGATGAAAATGTTGAATGAAATTCTTGCATATAATCACTTAATTCATTTAATAACAATACTAAAACCTATTGACCTGATTAGTGGGCACATTAGTAACAATGTCCTTTTTGTTATAGACAGAAAAAAATTTTAGTGAACGACTATGTTAACGACCATAAAGAACGATCAAAACTATTTTACACAAAAATAAATTCCTACTACTAACAAAGAACAAAAGGTACTTATCAAAAAGCATATTAGACAAAAGAAGGCAAATAAATTTAATAAAACTACAACCCTTCAGACAGTTCACCATATATATACAACATAAAACTTAGACATAAAACATATGGACAATATAATACGTCCTTTAAAAAGGGCATAACTCTTTCTAATATACGTCATATTTTTATTTCAAATTTCCCGCAATATTGGGAACACAAGAGAAGGTTACAATAAGGAATTTAGAAAATAATCTCGGCATTATTCCTTTGAAATTAGGAACAGCAAAACTTCAAAAATATATGCATTCCTTAATCCATTATTATGACCTAAATCCACTTATAACTGAAGTAAACCAAAACTTTGGTTTACTCCTTGATGATGACAGCTTCGCTGTTGAATCGTGCGTTGAGTGAAGAAAGAAAGGTTTGATGTTAATAATTCTGAATCAGGCCAACTGATTTCAATGATTCTGCTAGGTTTGGTAAGCAGGTGCTTCAGGAGTAGTCTTATAAATTTGGTCAAGATGCGATAATGAAATCCATAACAAAATTACGAAAATATTCAGTTCTTTTGAACACATAAACGAATTCTATATATATATTCTAACATGTGGCATTTTTTGTTTTAGCGCCTAGCCCGCTCTGATGTATTTGAGTCTGAGCAATAGCTTTTTTTATTTATAACAAAACAATGGGAAAAAATTAAAAGCGCATTAACACAGATCTTCATAGGTTTGACTAAGGTTTGTCAGAAATAGAATTTCTTTATTAGATGTATCATTCGAAGGTTTTCGTAGGATACCATATAAATCTCATCGATGATTAACCAATCAATGTAGCGTCATTTTCTTTTTTTTTTGTTCCAACTTGTTACTAGGGATGGTAAAGTCGATTCCGATTCTATTCGAGAATCGAGTTTTCACTTAAAATAATCGATTTTTAGGAATCGACCTTTAATTTCCGAAGTCGATCAAAAATCGATTCTTGACATTTGACATTCGACTTTACGGTTTAGTGACTAGTTTCTAGTTATAAGTTTTGTATACGATCAAGATCAACAAAAATCTTGCAAAAAAATCGTGCAAATATCAAATTATTTTTTCGCAATACATTAACTAAAATGTCGCCGAGCGCCGTATAACGTATTTTAAAAAAATAAACAACGGATCTCACGTCCAGTGTAGTCAATGTGTCAAACAACTGAAATATAATAACAGCACGAGCAGTTTGATTAACCACCTTCAAATAACACATCAGATTGAATTAGCGCCTTCTAGTAAAAAACGCATTAGAACAGTGAGTGAAAAGGACAGCGACGATGAAATAATAACTGTTTCACAACCCAAAAAAATAAATATCTCTGTTTATATTTTTAATCTCCAAATTCATACTTTTATACTTGTCTTTTTCTTGATTTATATTTTGCAATGAATGTTTTTATTATCATTATTTTTTATAGCTTTGCTTATCAGAAACGTCTAACCAACTAGTGGTATCAAGTAGTTTATCAAATTCAATTTCAAATTTGAAAATTGATAAACCAATTTTTCAAGGACCTATTGATCGTTGTATTAGTAATGCAACTTCGTTCTCAGGTATCGATATTTAAAAACTTTTATGTGTTTACGTTCATCCAAAATTTTACAGAGGGTGGTCATCGCAATAATGACGTAACGACTGCTCTGATGTATATGATTGCCGTTGATAATCTCCCTTTGTGCACTCCGGAAAAAAAGGCTTCAAAGTTTTTTGCAAAAAATTACAACCTCTTTATAAGCCTCCATGTGAACCTACTATCACTAAACGAATGAAATCAATGTACGAAGAATTAAAAATTAAAGTAAAAGAAGAGTTGAGAGAAGCAAATTCAATCTGTCTTACTACAGATATTTGGACCCATCAACACACTATGTATAGCTACCTTGGTGTAACTGCTCATTATTTAAAAGGTATATTTTAATTAAAAATTATGTCATTGTAGTTATTTAATGTAAAGTAATTGGAATTTATTTTAATTCTATTTCACTTTTTCAGGTTATGAGATGACTTCCTATGAACTAGGTGCATATTATTTAACTGACAGAAAGACGATCGAATATTTAGTGAAGAGGCTCAATGAAATATGTTAAGATTTGGGGCATCGATAAAAATAAAATAAGTGTTGTGTTGTCAGACGGAGGTGCTAATATAAAAGGCGCAATTAAGCAATGTTTTGGAGAATTAAAACATATATCATGTTTTGGTCACACTCTTAACAATATGGGACAAAATATGATTGAAGTTAATGCTACACGCCCGACGTCTGAATCTACTGAGAATGAAATGCTTAAGTCTCTTGGTGAAAATGACAGTGACAACGACAACGAAAATGATCCAGCTCTCAACCAAAAATCACAGCTCAGAAGCCTATTAATGAAAGTTAAGATAGTAAATTTTTTTAGATGTAGTGAAAATGCTTCGCGAGAATTAGCTAATTTACAAGAAAAATCGGGAGTAAAAAAATCGTTAAAATTGATTCAAGAAGTCAAGAAGAAGAAGAAGAATTCATGCTATGAGATGTTAGATCGTTTTATTCAGTTAGCTGATTACGTAAATCAAGCTCTTTTAAAAATACAAAGAGAAAAAAGTTCACGGTCAAAATCACCAGATGTTTTATCGGGTGATGATCTAGACACACTTATTGAAATAAAAGATATTTTATACCCTTTATGGTTTGCTACTCATGAAGCTAGTGCAGATAAGCAAGTAACTTTGAGTAAATGTATTCCATTAGTGAAAGGACTTCAAGAGGTTAGTAGTTTCTTTGATTTTAATCTTTATAATTTTATATGATAGTCAGATGATTGAAAAAATCTAAGTTTACCTAAGAACTCGTATTTCCTTTATTAGAGCATCTATGATTTGAGATAATACGATTTTTAAAAGTTATTATTATCATGAGAGAATATTAAACTTTGTTTTCACTTTTTTTTTCTATTTTCAGAAAACTAATCAGCTGAATCCCGTTACGACGATTGGTAATGAATTTAAAAAAAAGATTGATAGCCGAAATTAAACAAAAATTTTCAAACATAGACTCTGTCAAAATGTATCAAGTTGCAACACTTCTTGATCCTCGAAACAAAAAAGTGGGATTTCAGAGTATCGTAAATTGTTCACGTGCAGTATCAAGAGTGGGTATGTGATTAACATGGACAATTTTTAAAACTAAAGAAAAAATAATAATTTTTTTATTAGGAATTTTGAGGTTTTGCAACTAAGTCCAACACTTGGAAATTTTCGTATTCTATTGCATTTGATAATAATATATTATCGGAATTTTATACGTATAGGTTCACTGGTAAGAGGTGAAAGTGACGAAAAATTTATCTATACAGTGTAATAATAATCTAAGGATAAAAACTTTTGGGGATTTTTGGATGAAGCTGTGCAGTCGAGTAATTTGTATTATGACATCGATGAGGCTGGAGGAGTGCCAATTGAATTACGACAATTTCTCAATCGGCCATTGGTTACCAGAAAAACTACACCAGATCCATTGCTTGTGTGGAAAAATATTGAAAATGATTATCCACACGTTTCCACAATTGCAAAAAGATATTTATCTATTGTTGCCACTTCAACGCCTTGTGAGCGTTTATTCTCGCATACAGGTTTAATTGCGAGTCAAATACGTAGTCGATTAACACCAGATCACTTAAACATGCTCCTATTTTTGAGATCTGCCCCAGAAAATGTATGGTTTTCTTAAAAAAGTTAACTGTTCTTCTTTATTATTTATTTAAAACTTAAATAACGGAGTTATTATATAAAGTTTGTTTAAACTTGAATTATTAAAAAAAAATTAATCAAAAGCGATTTGTTTGATTAGTTTTACTTTTGAAAAAATGTACTTGATCAAAGTTATTGTTGTGTTTTATAAAATGAATTTAAATTATTTGTGTATGACATTGCGACTTGACAAATAAATTTTTTAAACAATAAAAATTATTGACATTTTAATTTAGAATCGATTAAAATCGAAAGTATCGATTTTTACGTTCGATTAATCGATTCTTAGAATCGAAAAACATGAAAATAAAATCAGAATCGAGAATCGATTCTTGAAAAAACCTTTCCATCCCTACTTGTGACCAGACATGCGCGTATTTGCATTTCCCTTTCAATCGGCAAATACAAGACAGCGGGTTTTGCCGAATAGTTGACGAACAGCAACTCCAGTCAAAGAAGTTACGTGGAAGTTACTTCAACACAAGTGGGCTTTAGTAATACGTCTACAGTAGGTGCGTAAGATCGTTTGATATGTTTTACAAGTAATTTGAGAACAAAGGAGTTACCACTACCTGCTCGACCAGCAATAAAAAGTTATATTTTCTCAGCGTGACTCTTCAAATTGTTTTCTATAGCTTGCGTAATCTTATGGAAAATATTTTTTTTCTGAACATTCAACCCACGTATATTTTCAAAAAATATTTGATCGGGCATTGTTGCGCGTTATTGGGGATCTTCACAAAAATCTTATTCAAACATTATATGTTGATCAGTAGATATTACTGGTTCATCTCGGGTATTATTGGTATGCGTGTCACGAACGTTAATGCGGTTGCTTGAGCGAGTGCTTGGTGTATTACTTGCTCTGCATTGACAAATTCTTCCGAGCTAACATTGTTCAGTAGAGGCTTTAACCCTCCTTGTCGCCTGAAAAACATTCTTCAACCGATTCTCCTTCCAATAAAAGCTGATTTGCGCCTCTCCATTGTATTCACCCCGGCAAACACAGCGAGACTTATACTATCAAAATCATCTGGCTTCAGGACGTAACGGTCGAAAATATTATTATAAACTGATGTTTCATCGCCGTCAAAACGCAGTAGCAGAATTCGCTGGTCTGGTTTACAGCTATTAACAAATACTGTTTTGCGGCTGCTCATTTTAAGTGGGAGATCACAAAGTCAATATCCACATTCGGGGGCACTGACCAGTTGCTGAGACAGAATAACCATTGAGACCTCAAACAACTGGTTCCATATGACACCTCCATTTCCAGTTCAGGATTGTAATTATTGACCATGGTCTCATTAGCTGCTCGCTTTAGTATACAAACTCTTCCATTGTTGGACAGTACCTTCAGGACAAGTGGCTGTGTGTTTATGTACTTGCAAATTTTCAACTAAAGTACGGAGAGACGGATCATCAGACTTTATAGAACAGGATACAATTCTTTCAATTGCTGCTATGTCCTCCATAGTGTTAAAATCTGGAATATTGGAGCTCCACAACAACATATGTACATGCGGATTTCCTTTGTTTTTGGAATTCTGCTGGATATAAATAATCCTGAACGGAACCTCCCAAGCAGGTGTCAGTAGCTCATAAATATACTAAACTGACGTGGAACTACCACTGGAAATTCCTGCATTAGTTCTAAACGTGTGGGAAATCAAAATGTTCCTGCGTTAGGCAAATCACTACCATCTGCAATAAATAACGCTTTTATCATGTCGGGCCAATTGAACTCGTTACAGGAGAAGGTAATAAACCATGTCGGAGGCCCGAAATTTCTAACCATGGCAATTAAATCTGAACAGTATTGTTTTCGGTATGAAGCAGAACCTCTCACATTCCTCATAGTCAGATGTATGTTCTTTACTAATCCTTGAGGTATCCGTTCTCCGTAATCTTGTCGCATTCTACAGGATACCGAAATACTGGATTTTGCGTGAAAGTACTCCACAACAGACAAAGCAATAATCATTTCGTTGGAATCGCGCTTCAGCACCCATGACTCTGGTTTGGAAATAGTCCAAAGCCGTTATAGGAATATCTCTTTTTTCAATAACGTGAAGCATACTGGTAGTATAAACATTTCGGGTAACTTCATTATGAACTTGGTTCGTGTTTGAATTATGATGATCTTGCATGCTTTGAGATGAATTCACAATACTCATTGGTACGTTCGGCTGATTTTCAGCCTGTCTTATTTCTGGTGAAATCATTATTGGTGTCAAGCGAATCGTTTAATGGGGCTTTATATTCCTCGACACCACAGGCATGAGAATCCAGATAACCCATATGTATGCTTCTCAGATTGTTTTTTGCAATGTACAGCAACTGTTATTACATTTGAGGTTAATATTCCGTGAGCATTATAGTCTAAAAACCTCAATAAAGCAATTTTTAAGTTAGGAAAGCTTTGAATACTATTATCGTTAATGATATGTCCGTTATAGGCTGCTTCGAAATTAACGCTTAGATTAACTGCATACCCATTAAAAATTATTCACTCGTGATTTACCTCCCGGTCATCTGAGTTAACTCGAGCAATAATGCACTCAGTATAACACTTATCTCTCAATATTACGATATAATCGATATCATTTTTACACCTTGTCAGGATGGAAAAGGTTAAAAGCGGTGCAAGCTATTGTTGCAATGGCAGTACATTAGTTACCATGTGATTCTAAACTGAATCTTTGACTGCCTTGATGAAAAGAACCTTGCACAATTGCTAGATTTTCGTCATGGCTTATATACTTATTTATTTGTCTCGGTTTTGTTAATAAATCTGGGTGAACAGTTGATTCTTCCTCGGAAATTTATGTTAATACAGAAAGGTCTATTATATTCGAAAATGAAGAGACGACATGTCTGTAAAGCGTGTTGTTAACCAACAACCATTGCAACGCCGGATTCAGTCTTGCCATGTCAACCTGAAATTCTCTTGAACGTTGTAAATTTTCAAGATTTACAGTAACTATAACCAAAGACGATTGTTGAGGTTGAGTGGAAGTTGCTCAGTCAATTCGATAATATCTTTGGCGAAGAGAACAACTTGTCTCTTACACCAATCTTGGCAGAATCTGTTTTGTACACGAACTATTTATGAAAAAGGTATAATTCTTAACAAAAATCGAATATACGTTACAGTATTTCCTAAAATGATTAAATTTGCAGGAAGTAAATTTTCTAAATTTCAAGTTTGTATAACAGCACCTTGTTGAGGATATATCATTTTAGTCAAATGCTGCATGTCACAACAGCAAATACATTGATCGCTGACTTAAATTGTTTAACACTTATCATGATATGCAAATATACCTTTCAAGAGCACCCTTGATTTCTTGAAACTGTACTGCTGACGGTTGAAGATTAGATATGGATATGAAATAAGAGACAGGATTCTCAAAATCAATTATAAGTTAAAATCTTTAAATGTAAAGATCAATGGAACATATTGACCAGAATAAGATTTGAGGAAGCTATAACTATAACTATATTGCTGAATATAAAGAATCAACTTTTGCTAATTTCTATCAAAACAAAAGTGTATCTAATGTACGTATTAGAGATATACTCCGAGAGTAACTCGATGCAAGGCATACTACAGCTACTTTAGAACTAGGAGCATCTGGTTTAGCTAAACTTGAAGGGAGAGATACAGAAGAATATTTCAAGAGAATTTTACTCAATATTCAGAGAAAATATGAAGATAAAGCAGAAGTGGATGATACTCATTCCATTAGAAAATTTATTTACTGACCATTACACATTATTTTTAACTATTCATGAAATTAAAAAACATTATTTAAGAAACTCCTATAATTCTATAAATTACAGAAAAATGGGAAGAATAGCTCCAGAACAAAACTAGGAATCAACATTCTCACTGCAAGACCCTAATATAGCTATTGAATCATTAATAATCATTACAAAAAATTGTATTAAACTGTACAGTAAGAACAAAAAAAGCAAGGAAAATCTCATTCCCATAAAGAATGGGTTACAGCAGAGATTATAAGCTCTTGCAAAACTAAAGAAAGCTTATAGAATAAATGGAAAAAAGAACCAAAAAATGAACAAGCAATGACTATATAAAACTATGTAAAAATACATGATAAGATTGTATTTAATGCGAAATGTAAATACGACTGTGATCAAATTGAAAGTAACTTGAGTAATTCAAGAAATTTATATTAAATACATTTCAGACGAAAACAAAAAAAAATCAAGATCTGACAGAAATATTGGGTCTGAACTCAGTAAGAAAATTTAATCTCCTAGTGGTAAAATTACTCTGCTACCTGCTAATCCAAAGTCCATTTTTATTTCACCAACAAACGAAACAGAAGTTATAAATATAATTACGAATATGAAACGTAAAAGTGGTGGTGTCGATAATATTAGTATGAAAACTATCTCATTACATAGTAAATCCGTTAGTTTACATAATTAATCTATGTATCAACAAAACTACTTGGCTTGATGTTTTGAAAAATGCTGATTCCATACTCATTCACAAAAGCAATGATGAAGATAACTAGCTAAAGCTTATGCCATGAGGAGCAAAGCTCATGAAATTATTCGAAGTTACTTTCAAACAGAAAACAGTACGTTAAAATAAATGGATGTATAAGTGATTATTGTAATATTCCTACAGGGTTACCTCACAAGGTACTGTATTAGGGCCACTATTTTTTATTTTATATATAAACGAGTTGTTGATGTGAATGTCTGAAGATGTGATTGCGTCATTTGAAGATGACACACCAGTCAGCTCTACTGATAAAATTTGGGAGAGAGTTGAAATAAAAATGAATAATTACCTGAATGACATCCAGAAATATCTTGCTTCAAACAAATTATCTTTAAATGTCGAAAAAACCGTTTTTGTGACATTTGGTAAATACTGTACCTACTAGTTTCCCTAAGAGCTTTAATACTACTATACAAGGTAAAGTATTGAAATTAGTAGAAAGCTGTAAATACATGGAAATAACTTTTGACTACAGATTAAACTGTAATGAGCATGTTGATTACATACTAAGTAAAACTACATATTTAGTTTTTGTATTTCATAAACTCTCCAAATACTTAGGATGCTATATTTTGCACTTTCCCAAAGTATAATTATTTATGGGATTATTGCTTGGGGACGAGCATATGCAAGAAGCATCAAATTACTACAATTTTTGTAAACTAAAGTACTCAAATGTTACTGTTTATTGTGCTAAAATCAATCTTCAGTGACGTCAAGCCCACCCCCAAACGAGATCAAGCCTTTTACACAAGGGAAGTTAGTATTTTTAATTGCAAAAAAATCCACAGATATTTGATTGGCTTTTCTTGAAGAATGTATATAGCATAACACATAAAAACTGTTGTAAACGAATTTTTATTCCTTAACCAATTATACGGAGTGTTTAAAGTTGCAAAAATCGTAATTTTAGTAGTTTTTCTAACTTTTCAACAACTTAATAAAAAGTTCTAGGGTCAAAACTAAGTTTGTTTTATACGTAATTTCAATAGCGACTAAATGATATGTTCATATAGCCGATTGGATAATTAGTTATTTGGAAAAAACTGTGTAAAACACGCAATTTTCAATCGTCCATAGTTATTGTATAAGATCCGTTGAAATTCTGAAACTTGGCAGAATCTTTCACTTCTACGAGGCAAATAACAAATTTACTACGAGGTAAATCTCAAATTTACAGCTCAGACGGTTTTCTTGTAAATCTGAATTTTTTTCCAGGGCTTTTGATTTTACGTGAAATTTACAATGATCCCATTATAAATTACTTTTCTTTTAGTTTTATTTTATTGTATGTAAATTCAGTTTGAAAGCCTGCATTTTGGTAGTCGGAATGTACTGGTAGGAGAAGCACCTTTCCCTCATTTTACTACTGCGTTCGAACTGACATTCATTTCAAATCGCTTTTATTCTTTCCCTAATACAAATGCCATGCCAACTGTCAAATTGTTTGCTGATAGCCCAGGGTCGAGAAACGGTAGCACATCATAATTTGTTCATTGAACTGTTACATTCCAATTTATTACTTATTAATTTAATTAATTAACTTTTTTTTCTAATCATTTTACAATAAAAAATGACATTATACCATTTCTATAGATGGTGTTTTAAGGTATAATTTTCATTATAGACTTTTCAAATTTATTCATTAGTTAACTAACTTCATAGTTCATAACTATACATTAATATTAATGATTTGCCATAATTATATCGTTGACTTTGATTTTCTATTTCCTTTCTAAAGTTTTTTCCTTTTAAAAAAGTCGAATAAATTAATTGTGATACTGCGATCGACTTTGATTCAAAACTCTGAGAATTAAAGTCAGCAAAACAATTACGAGGTTAAATCATATATCAACGGATTTTTTTTCATACATTTATTGAATAACATTATACAGAAATGATTGATTTAGCATTTTTCAGTATACCTTCCTGCGTGATCTACACATTTTTTCCACCGAGAGTTGGGTGTTTCAGTATTCTCTGTTCATAGAATGTTTGAGGGCGAGTTGCAAGCCAACTGCGCATGTGCTCCTCAACTTCTTCATATATTCCAAATCGTTTTGCTCCCGGTGATTCTTTCAGAGGCAACTCAGGGCTATACAGAGAGTGGGTGGCTTCTCAGCCCATTTCTTGCAGTATTTCTTGTTTTTTGTTTCAAATACGCGGCTTTTGCCAACCGTAACAACTGGCAGTAGTAATCCACATTCACTGTACGTTGGGCACGTAGAAAATCAATCAGTAAATTTCCTTAGAGTCAAAAAAAATCGTGGCAAGAACTTTT
Source organism: Octodonta nipae (assembly GCA_034190945.1). NCBI lineage: Eukaryota > Metazoa > Arthropoda > Insecta > Coleoptera > Chrysomelidae > Octodonta > Octodonta nipae. The sequence goes on from CM067216.1 coordinate 152,779,170, forward strand.
CCAGATGAGAGGCTAGTTTTGAATTTTATTCTTTTTTCGCCAATTTAGACGATGCGCTTCAAAAATGCCTTCGATCTTTAGTTTACAGTCAAAAACCTCGGAACCCATCGAGCACAAATTTTTCTGAAACCAAGTTGATCAATGATAATTGATTGAACACTTCCATAGCTGAATTCTGAGGAAATTCCTCCACGGTTAATCGGCGCTCACGTTCAATAAGCTATCGAATATTATTGGCATTGTCAGCTGTAAGGCTTGTCCTTGTGCGCCGATCATGGTTATCATTCTCGTACACCCTTAAATTTTCTCACCCACATATACACACTTTATGATAATCTGTTGCATAACAGACGAATGTAACTCTTGCTTAGTCATGGCTATACTCTGTACTGACCACACATCATACAATAGGTATTAAGGACAAAGCCAAGCATACGAGCATACCCGGCTGGTTCTCCAGTTTCCATAAACCAAACATTTACTCCAAACAACATAATCTAGCTCGAAACTGCATTCTAAGCAGAATAGCAAAATTACCGTTTATTTTTTATTCGTATATAACGTAATTTGCTTGGAAAACGCATTTTAAACGTCATGTCAATTCGATGACATGCTATTTTTATTCTACCGTGAGGGGAAATCAGGATCCTCCTCTACTAATATATACGTTGGCGAATACCAAAATGCAGAATATCAAATTAAATTTACAGACAATAGAACAAACCCAAAAAATATTAATATATGATGAGTTGTACCGAAAGATTTGATAATTTACATGTTCCATTCAGATTTATCAAAAAGTAATTTGGAGCAGAATGGGAGCGTTGTAAACATCACCAAAAATAAAGAGCTCTCGATAAAAAATTACATTTGTGAGAAAACCTTCAAAGCCATGAAGTTAAAATTTTGAACAGTTATTTCAGATAGACAAATGAAACTTTTTGCTAAGTTTTATTGTTCTAAATTTTTTTTAGATATGCGCCTTCTTTCACATTTTTCGCGAATAACTCATTTATTAATTAACCAATCCTATCGAACAACATCTCATTTAGTAGGTTCTAAAAATGCGCACTTACCTTTGATTCTTTAAATTTTTACTCCGTTGCTGAGAATTCACAAAAACTGCCAAAATCAGGGATTTTGCTATTTTAAACACCTAGTATAATTAACTAAGAAGTAAAAATTTGTTAACAAAACTTTTTTTGTGTTACGCGGCCGTACCTTATTCAAGACAAAACATTCAAACTTCTGTGGAATTTTTTTGCAAAAATGGTATTAAAGTAATGCTAAGTTCCCTATACTATTTGCATTCTTTAATCATGTCGTATACAAAAATGGAGGGGACCGTATCTCTTAACTAATAATTAATGCTCATTTTAGTTAGTTTACAATTAAACATCGATTTTGGTGAATATCAATGTTTTCTGTCCGATTATTATCGAATATCGTTAGAGGCGGTTGGATGGTAACATTGAAGTCATAGTCGACGCTAAGTTTACATCGCTCATCCCTATTTCACAATGCTAGTTAACGTAAAATATGACAGCTATACCAAATGAAATAGAATTTGTGAACTCGAAAATGGTGAATAAGAAATTATCCTGAGTTCAGTGTTCAGTGAAGATATATTTCCAATAATTGATGATGGCTTTTATAGCAATATTTGTGAAAGTATATTGTCTGAACAGAATTTTAAAACAATTATCCTAGCATCAACAAATGGTTTAATTAATGACTATATACTTAATTGTTTATCAGGAGAGGAAAATGTTTAGTTTAACTTTGATAAGATAAGAATGATTTAAATGTGAATGATCATCCCATTGAATTTTGAAATTCATTGAATGTTAGCGGAATCCCACTTGGTAAATTGAAGTTAAAAGTTTATATTCTATAATTATGCTCATTCGTAACTTAAATACTGCACAAGCTTTAGTCAATGGTCAAGGATAAGAGTGAAATACTTGTAAGGCAATATGATTGACCAAAGTATTAACAGGAACTGCTATAAATAAATGAAATTTGATTCCAGGTGTTAATTTTAAATTTTCTGTGACAATACTTCCACTTCATTTCAAAGAACATAATTCCCAATAATACCTGCATGTGCTATGACCATAAACAAATCACTACGTCAAACCTTTGATAAAATTGGTGTAGGTATTATAGCGACGTCCAGTGTTTCAGCAAAGGACAATTATATGTTTCTGCAAGTACAGTTCTTTCATTTCGTAGTTTGAAATTTTTTATATACAAAAGTTGTATGTATTATTTGCATTAAATTACATTGAGATTTCAAATTCAGATTTAATTTTTAATTGCTAAATGTTTGTAATATTACTTTTAAAAGTAGATTAAGAATGTCATTTGAAATTAAATTTTGTTTCATATCTATAAATAACAGATTTTAAAATATGATTTACTGTTACTTTATTAAATTTATCTTTTATTTAATTATAATGGTACTAAACTGTTTTCTATGGTAAGTATATATATATATATATATATATATATATATATATATATATATATATAAATGTTCGTCTGTATTCGTTTTATTGAGTGGGCATACTAAGTACAGATGAACGTCAAGTGATATACAGACGTACAAAAAAAAACTGTCTAAAACATGAAAATTCATATTATGTTCAATTTTCAATGGCGATATGGTCGAATTTCGATCCCTGGGCGAATACTAGTAATAATAATTTACCGTGGAATTAATATAAAGAAAACGATGATGTACAAGGATAGTCGCTATTAATTAAACAAATTAATTTACCAAGGTGAATATGTATATAATTTTATTAAGTTGTAAAACGAATATATGTATATCACAACTTACGAGAATACTTTGTATATTACATCCAATTCCAGGCTAGCACGCCTGAAAGCACTGTTAATATCTCAGATTTATTCTAAAGATTCATTATTTTGAATTGACTGTAAAGTTAAGATTAATACCCGGATTTTGAGAATATTTTACTTATTATTTAAAACTATTTATTAATAGAAACGAGGAATAGTTTTTTTGGCTCCTTGTTATGACGACTAGAGTTGCCACAAATAGTGATTTGGCCGAATACCGAATATTCTGCAACGCTGTAAAACTCATTATCGTCATGTCACGTGAGAACACATGCTACTCGTATTACGCCACGTCACAGCATGCTCGAAATATCTGCAATATAATTAACGCATGCTTGTAAATCAGCTAGAAGTACACTATGGTCCGCGTCACGTCACCCCATGAAGCTCACGGCAAGTTATACATGAAAACGTGCGTTCGTTTCTGCTAAATTTACATTTTCGGCACGCGTGACACGGAGAAGCTAGAGTCGCCACTTTCGGGATTTTTTTGTGTTTATGTGTGAGATCGTGAAATCGCGATATTTGTAAACAAGTTAGGTATTTGATTTAATTTCACTAAAAGATAAATACTTTTTTATTAATGATTTCCTTTATAATATTTACAAATTTAATACATAAATATTAATGTCTACATTACTAAAACAGCTATTAAAAACACAATTAAGTGATAATGGCCGTAAACAAACTTAAAAACATATTTGGTAACGTAGGTCATTGTGTTGTAATGTCACAAGTCTCATAGTAACACGGCTATATCTTTACTTTCCGGTATCCCGGAAGCCTACCAACAATTTGTATTTTGTGATTTAATAGTAACTTTATATTTTCGTACCTGTGGTGACCGAGCTTCACTCGTAAATTCAAGGTTTTAGCATACATTTACATATATCCAAATAATCGGACATTTGCTATGTAAACTAATTTAAACTCCCTAACATAACATTTTTTTCTTACATTTCTTATTTACATGGTGTTACTACAATTCAACTCCCCCCTATATTTCAACCACCTTATATATGCAACTTCTTATGAAAAACCCGTCCAAACATTTTTTCTAACATTTTTTTAATCACGCTACAATTCCACTCGATTCCATATTCCCATCAACCCTGTATATGCGAACCGCTTTTGGCCATTCTACAAACACTTAGTTTCCAAATTCTTTCATTTATATTCTAACATTTTTGTAAACACTTTGTATAACTATAATTCCGCTCCACCCTATATATGCAACTTTTTACAGGCTACCTAATATAACATATTTTAAATCTCACTGTATATCTATAATTTCACACCACCATATGTTTAACTACCCTGTATATGCATTTATTTATGGCCACCTATTGTAATTTTTTTTGAATCACCATGTATAATTATAATTCCAATACATCCTATATTGCAACCACCCTGTAAATGCAAATGCTAATAAGCTACACTATAGGTAAAACATTCTATTAACATTTTTTTAGCGACCTGCATAACAATACTTGTACGTCAGCTATCATTAATTTACCAACTGCTTATGGGGTACCCTACACAATTATTTTTCCTCGCTTTTTTCTAGCCATACTATAATTCCATTTGACGCTATATTTTAACCATCCTGCATAGCAACTCTTATGGACAATCTAACGTATTTGGTTAGACCCTGTATAATTAGTATATTGTGCAACTAGTGCGAAAAGTTGTCGATTGGGCAATCGACAACTTTGCACGAGTTGCACATACTATTTTTTATTACGTATGCGGAGATAATTAGAGATTTTTATTTAAACTTATTAAATTGCGGGTACAAAATCAGATCTTACTCATCTAAAAATTGCCTAACCTGCCATTTTTTAATATTGACACTTCGAGACGCTTGAAAACTTGTGAATATTGCGTGTGCAGCTATAAAAATGTAATTGGTAGGAAAATATGACGGAGGCATAAAGTAGTTACATTGTTCGGAACACTGCAGAATCGACAATATTATAATTTGCTCAAAACTCGTGTGGTAATTGTGAAGTGGGAAATTATTATTGCAACCACCCTGTAAATGCGGAGATAATGCTAGAGATTTTTATTTAAACTACCCTATTAAATTGCGGGTACAAAATAACATTCTATTTAAATGCCAACCTCACTTTTTTAGCGACCTGCATTGACACTTCGAGACTGTCTTTTTTTTCTTGCCCTGTATGTCAGCTATCATTAATTTTATAAGCTTGCTTGTGAATTTGCGTGTGCAGATAACCTACACAATTGGGTGCGAGAAGTTTACTTGTCGCATTTTTCTAGCCAAATCGACTATAATTTGCCAAAACTCGTTGACGCTATATTTGAAGTGGGAACCATCCTGCATAGCAACTCTTATTCGACCATCTAAAGAAAGCAAAAAGATACTACTTTCCCCGCATGAGTAATAAAATATAATTTTACACCATCAATTCATATTATATGCATCAAATTAACATGCGAAATCATGAGATCTTACTCATCCAAAAATAGCCCACTGTGAAATTTTTTCACCTTGAAAAGTTGAAAAGTCTAGGTATAAAAATATAATGCTAGGAAAATATGACGGAAGCATAATATAGTTACATGTTCGCAACATACAAACACAATTTTTATTGAAAGAATGTTTAAAAAAGTTTCACTCTCAAATAGGTCACCAAATCACCCTATATTAAAAGAATTTTTAACAACAGGAGTCTCACTCTTACGTAGGTTACCAAATCACCCTATATGGAACGCTTAGAAATTACAAAGCAGCCGCCTTGATTGTCAAACTGTCAATAATTTTTTTAATAATTTAATTTCACAGTAAAACGATTTTTCCCAAAGATGAGACCCTCACCAATCGATTTCTATCCATCGAAACTTCCAAATGGGAAAATTTCCTCAAAATCGTTAGAGCCGTTTTCCAGAACTCAATTACATATATATACAAACATTGTTCGTATAGGGACCAGTACTATGTAGTTCAATTTATAGAAAAATGTGACATGAGTATAGTGTGTTTCTAAGGCATGACAGCATGTGAGATTTCTCCGATGTGACAACATATGAGCTCACGTGACGTGACGATAATGTGTTAACAAATTAAATAAAACATTACGATTTTGTAGAAAAGTTCGTTCCTTAGTTCTTTTTCAATTGCTTGTTTGTTAAAACATGACACCAGTTAATAAAAAATCGCCCATATGGGAATATTATGAGATTTGTAGTAAAAATAATAAACTGGCCGAGTGTTTGTTGTGTAGCAGCAGGATCACAAGAGGCGGAGAAGGAAAGAAAGCAAGTAAGTAAAAATTTAAGTTAATTTAACGGCTTGTCATTGGCGATTCGTCAAAAAACAGGATACATCATGACGGTTGGCCGTCAAAAAAAAGAAAGAATCGTGAAAAAGACATCGTCACCGTGTGATCAAGCTGTCTTCAACGTTCCTGTACTTGTAGGCCTAAGTACTTCCGAGACAAGTATAAGAAATTTAAAGACAGACAAGGCAAATGAAACAAGTAGGTAAATCGTAATTAATATTTAAAATATTGAAAAATAATACGCTAAGTGAATAAATAAATAACTAAGGCCATCATCAAGTACAGTTTCGTTTTTTGTAGTGGATAGAAAATGTTAATGCATAACCTCAGTTAATTGTATTCTATTTAGTTTTTTTTTATTTACAGCTACAACTTCTTTAAAACAAACATCTTAGAACCAAAAATGCTGGAGCAGTATGCTACTTTTACTAATGTTCCCTGAACAAGTGGCAGCAATAAGTGGCGATACTACACTACTTCCACCGATTCCAAGATACCAGCAGTACCTGGAACGTCCAGATAAAGAAACCGACAGCTAAGCCTGAAGGAAACATCAGAATGGAAATTGCTATGGGACATTAATGATCCGAAATCAATAAAATATCCATTATTTGATTGGTGAAATGATTGCTTTAGACAACGAACCATTATCGCTTGTTGAACGGGGCGGCTTTCAGAGGCTTATGGCAACCGCTGTGCCCCATTATAGAGTACCTGGTTGCACTTACACGACCGAGAAAGTTGTTCCTGATATATACAACAGAATTTGGTCTAAAATAGAATCCAGTATTTCGCAGGCAACAGCAGTATAAGGGACATCTGATATATGGATATGTCAGCACAATAACGAGAGCTTCTTGAGCTTCACTGCGCACTGGATATCTCCAGAGTTCATTCTGGAACATGGCGTTTTAGCTATGAAACATTTCCCAACTCACATTCTGGTACCTATATTGCTAATGAACTCGAGGCTATTACAGAAAGATGGAATATTGCTAAAAGCAAGATCAATTTACTTGTCCATGATAGTGGTGCTAATATGATAAAAGGTGGGCGAGATGCAGGATATAATTCTTTGCAGGTGCTTTATTCATTCATTGCAACGAGTTATAGAGGAGTCGTTAAAATCTCAACAAGAAGTACTACAGATGGTAGCTGCTGCGAGACGAATTGTAACCCATTTCAACCATTCCGGCTAAGCAGAGCAGAAACTTAAATCCATTCAACAAGAACTTAATTTGCCTAATCACCAACTAGTGTAAGATGAGCACACGCTGGAATTCTACGTATTATTTAATGGAGCGATTAATAGAACAAAAGCGAGCTGTATCCTTATACATAAAGGTAATGAAACTTTAAATAATCTAACACATGCTCAATGGGAACTAATGGAACAATGTATCAAACTTCTCAAACCATTCGAAGAGATTGTAACGAGGTGATCTCTGATGTTCCACATGTTATTTTATTAAAATATCTGGGAAAGGCAGATACCGAGAGATTACCAAATTTAGTGACAATAAGATTGCAAGCCGAGCTTGAAAAGCGATTTAACTTTGATGAAAACAACAAATATCTGGTCGCTACATTTCTTGATTCACGCTTCAAAAAAGGTTTCTTAGGATTGGTTCAAGCAGAAAGAGCAACACTAAAAATTCTTCTAGAAGCTCTGAAACTAAGTTGTAACGATGAATGTAGTAGTACCGATAACCATTCTTCTCCACTTCGTAAGAAAAGAAACTACATTTGAAATACATGACAGTCCCTGGAACTGCTTTGAGGAAGGCGCTACAGATAATATGCAAAATAGTAATGATGAGGAGAACGTAGAGAACAATACTGTGGCAAACGAGATGGATTTTTATTTGAAAACAATTCGTCTAGATCGGAAAGTTGAACCTTACAAGTGGTGGTCAGCAAACGAAAAACAATACCCAAACCTTTCAAAATTTGCTAAAGTTTATCTTTCCTCTCCTGGGAGTAGCGTGTATAGTGACAGGTTGTTTTCTGAAGCTGGTGTTATTTACGTCGAAAAGCGTAATCGTTTGCTACCATCAAATGCTGAAAAGCTTGTTTTTATCCATCATAACTTACCAGTGATGAATTTTACTTATTAAAGTATTGTAATTTGTTAATAAATACAAATCTTGAGTAATATGATGTGTTTTTTGTCTCTGATTTGGTATCCGGTATTCAGGCCGAATACTACGTATTATTCGGCTTAATACCGAATACCAAAAAAGTGGCCGAATAGGACTGAAATAACTTGAAGGTTCGAATCAGATTTAGACAATCATTAGTTAATGAGCATTCTTCTTCTCCATTTTCTAGAACAATAATTTGTTATAGTGGATATAAATACAATAAATATAAAAATTTCTAGTTGAACTACTTCAAAAAACATGCCGTTTGTATTGTTAGAAATCCGCCTGTCCTGACAAAAAGCAGTTGGGAAAAATATGATTCTAAGCTGTAAAATGCAGTTTTCAGCCAAAAATCTCGGAGGGAGGACTAGGAAAAATGAACGATATTTATACATACATACATACATATATATATATATATATATATATTTGTTTTTAAGTTTGCTTTTAGTGTTTCTTAAAAACTTTTGGTCTATTCAATTCCATATATATATATATATATATATATATATATATATATATATATATATATATATATATATATATATATTTGTATTTTAAGTTTTCGCGGGCACTAAATGTTTTAGGTGGTTTCCGGGAATTCATCCGCGTAGTTGATAACTGATCCCTGCCGGGATCGATGGTAGAAATGACGACGTTTCGGCAGAGTCACATCTGCCCTCTTCAGGTCGGTTCAGGTAATTCTCGTAGCCTTCTGCTTTCGCTTCTAGTTACTCGAATACTAAGTATTCGAGTAACTAGAAGCGAAAGCAGAAGGCTACGAGAATTATATAGTGGCGGACTCGGCGCCTGAAGAGGGCAGATGTGACTCCGTGCCGAACGTCGCATGCGTGTTACCATCGATTGGCCCTTGGCAGGGATCAGTTATCAACTACGCGGATGACTTCCCGGAAACCACCTGAAACTATATATATATATATATATATATATATATATATATATATATATATATATTATATATATATATATACGAATTTGTTAGAAATTTCCGGAAAAAAATTCAGTAGAGTTCTTTTTGTCGTTCATCTCAAGGGCTATATCATGTGGTTATCAACCGAAACACTGGGACTGACTAACGATTTTTTTGTATGTAGGATTGAAAGAGAAATACAGTTGGTTAGAATTTAAGAATATGACGAATACCATTGACTTCTAGATGATATTCCATCTGATCCTGAGTCCATTCTATCTACAGATACAGGAATTATTTCAGAGGACGAACGATCTGTACACAGTGGCAGTGCCATTTCAAGATTCGTTCTCAAATATGATAAAACTCTAGATGATGCGATTGTAACAGTCGTAAGTGACTAGAGCGAAGATGATGAAATTCCAATATCTGTTCGACGAGAGAGTATTTTTCCTGCTTTCTTACAGCGTTCTGGTGTTCACTTGCACGTCTGGAGCTTGAATTCTTGGAAACTTCCCAATCGTACACTATCCCTGTAGCTGTCCTCTAAATTCCTGGGTATTATTTGAGCTCATAACTTTTCAAACTAACGGATATTTGACACAAAAACACTGTGGCAAAATAAATGTTTTTATTCATGTCACAATGCAAAAATAGTATCGATATTGTGTCTCCGTAGAATTCTTTTGACGGGAATCAAGTCTGTGGTCCCCTTGACATTAATATATTACTGGAAATCAGCTCCAGACTTGAGACTGTTTTATCATCGGCATCATGTCTCGTAATAGGTTGATAATGAAAAGATTACAACATCTGTGTTTACCAACCTCAACAATCTAGTACCGGGCAATTTCAACTTATTTTTTACGCTACTCATAAATTGTACGTATATATCTGTGTCACTTGTGCATAGTGTAATAAAGGCAAATTGCCGTTCATCCTCACTCCGAATCGCAAATTCCCTCACCATCGCCGTTAAGGGGCTATCGTTCGGAGCTGTTGCGAACCGTTTTAAATATGCCTCAAGTGCACGTGTTGCAATAAAACCGGAGAAAACTAGAAATTTATTAACTGCTCATTATGCAAGAAGATCTATTTTTAAATCTATAAGCGCAAAATTTTCTTCCACTGTAATTAAATCCATTAAAAATAAGCATAATAGAAGAATTAGATGTTGCAGTTTTAGTTCAATGCTGGTTCAATGCAAGTATGTAATTGACGAATGACCTTTAGCGGAACAATCAATAAAACACGTGCCGTCTCGTAAATGAATCACCAAATAAAAGTTAATCACTGACCTTTTACGTCGAAGCTCTGCAGGTGGTGTTTTCTTGGTTCTTCTTTCTTCAGAGGCTAGCCCTAGCCCCGCAGCGGCAGGAACTGTTTTTAGAGCTTCGTCTGGACAACACTTTACACAAAAAATAGCGACGTAATGTTCATTGATTGAGCAAACAAAAATGCGGGTTTAACAACAAATGATGCGCTTTTGTCAACACAAAAGAAACAAAATGAAAGCGGTTTAGCGGTTGTTAGGACCGGAACTAATAACTCGCGGAATCGTAACACAATAACAACAAAAAGCGGCCGTCTTAAGACGGTATCAAAAGCGTACGAATACTGTCTATATTTTACACGCAAAAAACACTTAAAATTAACATTAACGCGACGGATGGTTTTGGAAAAGGTGCAGAAGTTTAAAAATCAATGAAGTAATTCAATCAAATTTGAACAATACACTAAACAAATTGCGGGAACGCACCATTCCGCCAGCTTTGAATTACTAATTTCAAAACTAAAGGTCCACTGGCAGTGGCAAAGCTTTACAAGAGGTCGCTTCAAAGTACCACTTGCAGTTCTAACTGTAGCAACGCGTACAACACCATCACCCCCAGGATGTACGTCAATAATGCGCCCTAATGGCCAATTCAAAGGAGGGGAAGTGTCTTGCTTCAAAATAACAAGAGTACCTGGCTTAACAACCTCCGAGGGATCAGTCCATTTGCTCCGTTGATGAAGAGTATGTAAATATTCTTGCGACCAACGTTTCCAGAATGCCTGATGCAAACGACTCAGTAACTGCCATCTGTTGAGATTAGATGGGACAGATAAGAAATCAGATTCAGGAGGTGCTGTTAAAGGTTCCATTGTAAGAAACATTCCTCAAGGACTCAAGGCGGTAAGATCCGATGGATCGTTGCTACAAGGGGTTGTAGGTCGCGAGTTTAAAACTGCTTCGACCTGCGCAAATACAGTAGAAAGTTCTTCGTAGGATAGGATTTGATCTCCAACGACACGTCTTAAGTGAGCTTTAACGGATTTAATTCCGCTCTCCCAAAGTCCTCCAAAGTGAGGAGCCGAAGGGGGATTGAAATGCCAAGAAATGGTTTCTCGTGCAGCAGTAGCTCTAAAAGCTCTCAAGATCTGCTTGTGAGCACACACAAAATTAGTACCACAATCACTGTAGATATGGCTACATCGACCACGACGTGCAATGAATCGTCGCAAAGCTGCCAAGAACGCATCAGCAGACAAATCTGATACATGTTCTAGATGAACAGCTTTCGTTGCAAAGGGACCAGCAAAATCTACTCCAACATGAGAAAAGGGTTTCAATTGTGAAACGCGGGAAATGGGCAAATTTCGCATGAAGGGTTGGTAAGCAGAAGTATTAAGCTTCCAACAAGAAACACATTTAGAAATGACACTATGAATTACTTCTTTGCGGATAGAATCCAAAATCGTTGCTGCAAAAGAAATTGAACGGTTTGGATTCCTGCGTGAAGATTGGTGACATGACAATCTTCGACAAGTAGATTAGTCAAACTTTGACTTGGTAGCAGTGCGGGAAATTTAGTATCAAACGGCAATGGAGCATTAGCCAATCTACTACCAACTCTAAGAGTTCCCTGTTCATCAAGAAACGGCGAAAGTTTACGAAGCGATTTGGGCAAAAGTTTTCGTTCTCGAAGAAAGGAAATCTCATAAGAAAAATATTGATCTTGAACATATTGAACAATGCGAAGCTGAGCCTGATATAACTCAGCAGCCAAAAATGATCCAGAGCCCCTACGGTCTGGATTGCGAGCGTTATCAACAAAGCGACAAATATGAGCTATAATGCGGGTAATGCGATTAATAGAAGAATGTTCTTCTAACAAAGTACCAAATAAATTTGGTGAAGCGGTGCCTTGAAGCGCCACTATACGGGCTTCAGTCATAACTAGCGGTGACATGCTTGAGTCTGAGCAAGCATGTGGCAAACAAGCGGTAATCAACAATTGTGGGCCTTTGCACCAAAGTGTATTGCCTAATAACTCTGATGGCAAAGTGCCGCGGGAACCCAAGTCAGCGGGGTTATCAGAATGTATACATAGTCCGTCACCATCTTCCATTGCAGAGATGTTATGCTCTGGAATTTAAAAATTAAAATATTTCATTGCAACATTTGGAAAGTTTGAAGTCCGCCTAGTGCAAAGAAGGATGAACATATTTATCAGTACAAAATTGAAACTAGATACTATTGTTTAAACAGTCAGTTTGGAATTAAATATTACAGTTATGACATGCAATTTTTTTGTAGCTTGAACTATGATATAGTCAACCTCTTTAGACACTTGGAACTCAAATACTTTTAAATACCAAACATGTTAAAGAGTTGTTATTCATTTTTATTAGCTTCCAAAATTTGGAGGCAAGAACTGCCCTTTACACCTCCGAAACATAAATGGTATTTCAAATTACTCTGACATTTGGTTTATTGTCCATTATTCATTCAGGATGATACTAAATAGAGAACATATAGGTTGGTCATAGCTCTTTTATAAAAGATTTTGTCACCTATCAAATATATGATGTGAATCTTAAAACAAATTTCAATAAATGCCATTAAATATTGTATCAAATATTTTCTATTTTTTCAATCTGGAAGATTAACAATTTTATATCTGTACAGCCATGGTGTTTTATACTGTTACAGTTTGTATCGTTATAAAAAAGTTGAGACAGAAGAATTCAGGAATTATTTTAAGATGGATTAGTGTAGAGGATCCACTTACAGTATTCTAGGGATATTCTACAAGACTCTTCAGATTGCTTTGTTCTCAAAAATGAACATTTTTGAGGTACAATTCTACACACACACTCGGCACCCGCCTTTTTTATTTTAATTGAAACTTAACGCCCTATCTTTTATCAAAGTTAGGACGATGAGTGTAAATGTGATATAAGAAAGAAGTATTTTATAAAAGATTAGGTATTACATTGTCAAATATCTTTGACTATAAAAGATTAGGTATTACATTGTCAAATATCTTTGACAATGATGTTTTGTAAAATCTTGCATGTAATAGTGTCCTTTTGAGTATTTGTTCATCCTGTTTAGATAAGTGTGATTAATAATGAGCAGTAAAAAAATATACTTTCTACCATGTGATCATAATTCCCCACAGTTATAACTCCCTTATAACACTGTATAACGAATTTAGATATTTAGCATATGGCTAAAATTGTATTCTGACCGAAAAAATTAACAATATTTAATAAATTATCACATGTTTTTATTTTAATATAAATATAATACCTATCTTTACTCAATCAGTAACACTAAAATTCAGTAAAGTAGGTACATAACAATGTAATGTAATTTTTCCCACTAATTAATTAATAAGGAATATATTTATGTGTTTAAATTACCTCTAGACATACCTAATCAAATTTTAATTTTTGAATCGCACAGATTATTATGGTATTAATACGATATTGAAGATTCAATTTTTCACCAACCCGCCACTGGTAAGTAATGTCAGGTCGGTTAATCTCTATTTACAAAACAGTGTTTCTATCACTGTTGTTTACATAAGTTCCTTTTCTATATGTTGGAACAGACAAACCTGTATTTACATACGTTACCCCTCTAGGTATATTTATGCTCGAAGGATTGCAATTTGGGCTATATTGCAATCTATGGTACAGGGAATCCCTTTTTAAACTAAATTGATTATGATCGTTTGTAGTTTGGTTAAGTGAAGTTTACGGTAAAGTGTTTTGACTGAAAAAATCGATACAGTTGTTATTTTTATTGCTATAAATTGAAGATTCATTGATTTCGTGATGGATATACGGGAAAAAAACAGGAAGAGTTGAAGAGCAAATTGACCACGAAGAACCTCACTGCCCAAAACAGGTGAAAGCACGAAATACAATCGCTACTCCTAGTTCAATGGCAACAGGAAGGTCAACACATGCTGGTAATGTTAACTATGGTATTCCTTCTAATATTGCACAAATCGGTGAACCAATAAAACAAGTTGTCTTCTAAATGTTATTTTGTGGCATATCCTGGATTATTTTTATCTGTCATTGGGAAATAACACCACAATCGAAACAAAAATCTGTATAGTCAAGGAAAAACCAAACGTTATCAGGTCTAAAGATCATGTATTACAGTAACTGTAATAAATGATATTTATTTTCACTACATGTTTAAAGCCACTGAAAACGAGGTCAGAATAGAAGAAGAATTTAGAAGCAATAAAACTTGGAATATACCTCCGAAGTCTGGAGTCTATTATAACAATCACAAGAATACACTGCTTGCTAAGTATTTGAAATTTTTATCATTCAGGTCTAATGGTATCTATCTACAACAGGTTATTGATAAAAAATAACTACTTATGATCTTAGGCATTCAGTCCTTCGAAGATGGAAGAATTAATACCAGGAAAGACTTAATTTCGCAGTAGCAAATCATAACTATCACAGAGGTCCTGCTTTCTGTGTAAATCAACCCAGGACAAAACTTTTATTGAGTTCACCTATTCATAATTCATATGTGCCGAAATTTTATTAAGACTAGCTCAAGGTGTGACATCCGCTATAATAATCTGCCATGTATACTTTTAAAATCTGATGAAATGAATTTGTATACCTGATTGTTGCTATTTTAAAAAAAAATCCATTTGTACTGATGTACCACGACAAATATTAGCTGGCAATAATGGTAACTATTTACAATAGTAAATATATATTATGTTAATAATTTCTATAAATATGTGTATATTCAATTGTAACTAATTATTTTGTATAATTACCTTTTAATTAAATTGTTGTTGGGTAATAAAGCGTAATATTACTATTATAAAGCAGATCATAACAAAAAAAAAATGAGATCAATAAAAGTCAGTGAAACTAGTGTTCCAAAATGTAAAATTATTAGCAGAATAAACGTGACTTCGCAATTATTCACGTTGTATGTAAATTAAAATTATAAATATTTTTAACGGTTTTGGAATAGATTTGAAAAATTCCAAAAATAGCCCAAACATCATCAATAAAGCATTTCAAATGAACAGGACCTTATCATTTTGAACGACCTAATATCAAGAAAATATACATTCAACAATTTTTTATACAAGCACACCTAGTAGGAGATCTGGCAAGAATTTTTGGGTAGGTATTTGAGGCAAGCTGAAAACTTGTCCTATACCTCTCCATTATACCCCAACACAGAACTGCAGACCTAGCTGGTGAGTAGTGGGACTAAATCAACCCCTACATTTCTAAAAATATTATTTTTTTATTTCGAAAAATATAGGTATTTGAGGCAATATGCAATTTTTATATGTTGTAGTTTAATGTTTAATGAATAAAAAAAATAAGCCAGACGATTCAGTCGGGATTTTAAAATTGCCAGATGCGTTCAAAAATATTTTGCAAAAAAATCCATGAGGTAACCACATTGAGGTTTTCAGTGGGAATTTCGGAGTCGTTATTGTCAGTCGTAGAATTTTAATAAAATGTCTAGTGAAAAACTAGTTTGTGTCATTTGCAAAAAAAAACAATGATAAAGTGATTACGTTTGTAGAGAAAACTCTGAAAAAAAGGCATGGAAAAGTCATGGAGTATTAGAAATCCGTAAACATCATGGATTAAAATATAATAACGTGGTTTTGCCAGTGATTCCTAACCTTACAGACGGTTATCATACAAGTTGTTATAAAAACTTTCTAGCGTTGATGAAAAAATATTATGACAGTGTTGTGATAGGATCTAATGTTTCTACTCCTATAAAAGGGGTATTGTATTAATTTAATTATTTTTCAAGTAATATATGCTCACAAATAAAATGAAGCATTCACAATATTGAGTCTACCAATTATCTTACTTACAATGTAAAATATTCAGTATACTTTTATTATTATTATTATTGAATCTTTTACCTGTCTAACTCAATACAATAGCTATAACATCTGTGCATTCACAAATACTACCTGCTCGAATTCTGAGGGTCACTCAGAAACCGTTAGAAGTTATTTCAAAATACAATTTTTAAACTTATTTATATTTCATATGTAACTAAAAGTACTTTTTGCTTAATTAAATGCAAATTCATTGTAATAAGTATACCCTAAAATTAATAAATTTTAATAGTGTTGCTTCTTTTCCAATAAGTTAAGCTCATTTTTATAGCATATTTTTTGACCTTATGAACATTTCATTAAGTTATTGTTACAAGTCTTTAACTGTTAACGAGAATTGAGATTACATTTTTAATTTTTTTTTATTACAGACAATTTATTATCCAAGATTCCCATCAACAAAGTGCGTTTGAAGCATCTACATCAGCAGTTGAACAATCTACATTTCCAGCAGAACCAGCTACGTCAACGCTTCAACCATCTACACCTACAGTCGAAGCAGCAACATTAGCACCCCAGCCATCTGCATCTACACTTCAACCATGTACATCTACGTCAGAAACTCACTTTATTGTCAATGATGAAGATAATATCACCGATTCCCCAAGTACGCGTGTGGATAGCAATATCGACAAAATTTCCCAGATTAATTCAAAAATATGTATTTTTTGTGACAAAAACTTGAAAAAATACCAAGGACAACGACAACCGCTTCCTGAGTTGGATAAAGAAAGTTTAATAAAATCCTTAGAAAAGTATAAAACATTTATCCAAGAAACAGAAACTTTCCAAAAAATACAAAATTCCATAACGTTGTATAATCATCGCATTTGCCGAAAAAATTATTTTAATAAATTACGCGATCTTGAAGAAAAACCAGAAACAAATTACCATAAAAATTTACAATTACACAAAGAAGCTTTTAATGAAATTTGCAGCTTTATCGATCAATAATAAAAAATGTTATTCTTTTACTTTTATCTGTAGTCAATTACTTGGAAATTATTTCAAATATTGCTACGGAAAAAGGAGAAGAATATAATAATGTTTTCAGTAAGGCTCACTTTGAGAAGAAATAATTGAGACGAACAATTCTTGATATTAAAAAAACACCATTACCTGAGCACATTAGGACTTCACATTTATTAAAGGGCGAATAGCCAGACACCCCAACTCATAAAAGATTTCTATTCGACTATATTGCCTGGTTCTAACTTCAAATATAAGCTAACTAAAGAATGCGAACAAAAAAGTTCATCATTGGCTGAAGATTTAATTTTTAATGCGTCTCATGGCAAAATAAAACTATGACGTTGAAAAGTATCAAAAGTTCAAGAAAAGTTGTTGAAATTGTTAACAGATATGGCCATTGCTGTAGCTACCATACTATTGAAGAGTTGGAAACGGAGGCTACATTTGCATCAACTAGTCGATCTTTGTCTTGTCCTGAAGGAATTATTACAGCCGATAGACTTTGTCCGGGAGTAGCTTATGATAATTTCGATCGTTTCGTCGATACCGCATCAGGAAAAAATACATTACATGACACTGTAATACACATCAAATTGAGCATTCTGAAGACGATGTTTATGAAGATGTATTTGAAGAAATGAATCTTGAAGAAATACCAGATAATAATGATAATCAAGAAGAAAATGGACATGATGGAAACAGTAATGATAAGTCAAGAAAAAAAAAGAGACGACGAAAGTTTGAAACTATTACTCCTGACTTACAACCCTTTCCGAAAAACATTATTATCATCTTTAGATGAACGAAGCTCTATTTCTGTGACAACATTAGAAAAAGTAAAAAAATTAGATGTACTTTGGATGTTGTCACATGCATTGAAAATTCCCAATACTCCTATGTGGGTTGGGTTCAATAGTCAATTTGTTAAGGATATTAATACTTCAAGACAAAAGATATGTTATCTTACGCCAATCAACGAGTCACCAACAGCTAAAAATGTTGTTCTTGAGACACTGAAAGAAACCCAAAAAATTGCTAAAGAAGTGAAACAGTCCGAAATAGCCGTCACATAAGATTTGGCCATTGCAAAAGTAGCGATGCAAATCCAGTCAATCGAGAAGCCGTTGTTTGACAATGTATTTATTCATTTAGGGTCCTTCCACATCATGCTGGCTTACTTTAAAGCTGTCGGTAAATTTATATCTGACTGTGGACTCACGAATGTTGCAAGTGGGTCTGTTGATTCATTTATTTCTGGCAAGCATTTTAACAGATGCAAGCGATTACACCCTCTGATGGCACTCGGATTGGAAATTTTACATTTTCGATTTTTCTTAGAAAGTAAAAAAATCATAATTCCTGAAAATTTTGAAACAGAGCTAATTGCTTTTAATAATCAAAATTTATCCTACGACGTCTTATTGAATAATAGCGAAGTTTCTGAAATCATATCGTCATACAATGCATTTAAAGAGGCCAGTCTTAGTGGAGCTCACGGCTTAACTCCAAAATTCTATATGATTTACATAAATCTTGTGAACTATTATCAAATGCTGAGCCGAAGTATACGAACAGGAGATTTCTCATTGTTTAAATATATTTTACCAAAAATTAATAATCTTTTCTTTGTAGTTAATCAACGAAATTATGCACGTTGGCTAGTTAAATATCACGAAAATTTAATAAAACTGGAAGAAACTCATCCACAATTACATGAAATTATGGAAAAAGGTCATTTTGGCATTCAAAAACGGATAAGTCCTTTTCTAGGCAGCCAATTGATTTGACGCTAGAACAGACAATCAACGCAGATGCTGGAAGAAGATTGACTGGTGTAATTCATTTTACAAATTCCATTTCTGCTCGTCATCGTTGGTGTAAAAGCCATGAGATTAGATCTATGATAATATCTCATACCTACGAGGTTACTGGATTACGAAAACATACAGATGTAATATCAGATCTGGAAAGTTACAATATTAGAAGAGACTCGAAACCCCTGCAATCGTTTGTAGATGCTTTTTCAAAGTTCGTAAACCCATTCGATGCAGGGTTTGACAAACTACAACTCTATAATATTTCAAGCGGGAAAGCAGCTATACAAGCTGTGCAAGATTATCTAGTTAACATTGACAAGGACGGTAAAAAATTACATGAACAGTTTATTACGGAGTGTACTGATTCACCTGATTCGAAAAATCTATACCAAGAGTGAAAATAATGAATTTTTCCAATGAAATTGTTAAAAAGACTATTAAAAGTGGTAATAAAGTACAAGAAATTAAAATGCAAAGTGACTTGTTCGGTAGACTGCTGGGTTTATCTTTGGATTACAAGATTGACATGGAAAAAATTTTGTGTTATCCAATAACCCCTCTTCCGATGTCAATGTGCCGTTTCGATGGAAATTTATATCAAACCGATAAATCTGCAATAGTTAAGTGCTTTGAAAAACAACACAAATGCACCAAAAACCTTTGATGTAGTTATTGTTGACGGATTTTTTTTGCTGCAGACAATGCACGATATACCTGCAACATTTGGCGGAATTTCCAAAAAAATTATGAGTATCTTGACAGCGTTTAAAGCTCCACGAGTTGATATTGTTTTTGATCGATATTTCGTCCCATCTATAAAAGATTATGAACGAACGCGAAGAAATGAACAAAAAACTATTGATTTCAATATTATTGGTCCTAGCCAAACTAGGCCGATAGATTTTATGAAAGAATTAAAAAATATTTATTTTAAGGAGAGTTTTGTTCAGTTTTTAATCGAATATTGGGCTACAGATGAAATGGTAACATTTATTGGTAACACATTAATAAAGTTAAACTATGATTCGTGTTATTCATATATTGTAAAAAATAATTCTGTTGAAATGACTATTGATGAGGACATAACCTGTAATAATCACGAAGAAGCTGATACAAAGATAATTCACCATGAGTGTAAGCTCGATACATGTGCAAAGACGAATGTTCTTCTGAAAACTTCAGACAGTATTAATAATCATGCTTGGAAACATGGATCATCTTCAAAGTGATGACATACACATTTTTATGGAGTATGGTACTGGGAACTCTAAAAGGTACATCAATGTAACAAAATTACACATGGAATTAGGGCCATCTTTATGCACGAGTTTACCTGGTTTTCATGCATTAACAGGATGCGATTATAATCCAAATAATTTTTTCAAAAAGGCAAGAGAAGACCATATAAAATATTGATAAAAAATACATTATAATTTCTAATGTTATGTCAAATCAAATTTTCATTTTGCATTTACAGACAACGAAGTCAGAATAGACTGGAAATATACGCTACATATAATCACTTTTACAGGTTGCACATATTACCGGTTCGCGTGATGAAATTTTGCCAATTTTAGAAGCATTTGTTTGCGCAATTTATGGATACAAAAATATATCAAGTATAAATGCAGCAAGATTTAAAAAATTTTGTACAACTTACAAAGCTGACACTGAAGATGAACCTTTCAAGAAAGCATTAAAAAATTGTGCTCCCTCTACTTTACCACCGTTTTTGTTTTAATATATAACGAGTATTTGGAGAAATGCATATTTACGATTTCTTTGATATGGATAGAAACGGATGGACACTTAATGAGGATAGGCTAGATACTGGTTTGACGGAGACTGCATACCGCAATAGTATTCGACGCTGTTGTTCATGACTGCAAGTGCTGTAATAACTGCTGCATTCGAAATGATTAATTCAGATGATGCAGAGGTAGCCGAATCTGACGCAGATATACTGAAGATCTGATAGCTCTGATGAAGGAGCATCCACAGAAGATTGTGACGTTGGATGAATGAAATTCATGGCAGTTGTATAATTATTTTACCTCAATAAATCAGATTTTGTATTTTATTATTTTTGTAATCGTTACTTTTTTTTATTTACTACGTTAATAAATATTAATTTTAACATGCAAGAAAATATTCGATTTCTGTTCAAATTTTAAATTTGGTGAATGTCGTGGCAAAAATATGAATCATATAAAAAAATTAATGAAACAAAAGTTTTTGGGAAATTAATTTTCTAAAGAAAATGTCTCTTATGATTTGTTGAAAAACCCATTACATTTAGATTTGTATTAAAAATTGACGATATAACAAATTTTACATGATAAAAACATATAACACAATAAATATATCCATTCAACACGCACTAATCACAATAATTTTGATATAAACCGTTTTTAGTAGAAATTCACAAAATTTTCTATTTTCTACTCCGAAATTTTGAATTGGAACCTCGTGGCTATTGTAAGTCACGTGACCTGGTCAGAGCCAAAAATAACGCGGCAAGCAAGAGTGCAAACAGCTGCCGATAAACTCTCTCTCTCTCTCTCATTCTACGGTTTGTCTATAGCGCTACGCACTCGCACCTATACATAACTTGTTGGATCACCTGGCAGGTAGAAAGTCCCACATAAATGACCTGTCTTTTGGAGGATTTCATTTTTTAGTTATAAATAATGTTCTGTTAAAATTTCAAGTTGCCTCAAATACATTTTTTATATATTTTTTGCAAAATATTTTTGAACGCATCTGGCAATTTTAAAATCCCGACTGAATCGTCTGGCTTATTTTTTTTTATTCATTAAACATTAAACTACAACATATAAAAATTGCATATTGCCTCAAATACCTATATTTTTCGAAATAAATAATATTTTTAGAAATGTAGGGGTAGATTTAGCCCCACTACTCACCAGCCAGGTCTGCAGTTCTGTGTTGGGGTATAATAGGAGAGGTATAGGACAAGTTTTCAGCTTGCCTCAAATACCTACCAAAAAATTCTTGCCAGCTCTCGGACTAACCACAAGTTAACTAAAAACCTTATTCACGTCCCAGCAAATGTTTGTTAAACTAACCTCCATCTCTTAGAGCCAACGAAAGTACGTTAGCTAACCCGGAGTCCTGGAGTGTCTCCACTTGGCTCGATGAATACTCAGCATAAAGAGAACGTATTTTACTATGTACTGGACATAATCGTTAATCAGCTGAGATCGGGTCTTCTTGCAATGAAGGAGTTGGATTAAAATTATGGGCTTTAATTTATATTTATTTAATAATATATGTAAAAATGGCATATTATCGTTTATTGCCGAGGAAATTCTCCATTTTCGATCAACTTTTAGACACGAAATAGAAATTTATTGCTGCATAAACAACTATTGCTACCTACATAGTAGAATTTAAAGGGTAAAAACCAACTGGTAACTTTATCATAAAGCAAAAATTATAATAAAATACAAGTATATAATAGAAAAACGAGAGGCAAAGGCTATCTCGTAATTTTGACAGTGACTACAATCCCCAAATTGACGAATGTGCTTCATCATCTGTTACCCGTAATATAAATCAAACATCTAATCAAAAAAAAAGACATACAATCTCAAAACCTTCGAAAAATATTTAAGACGTTCGAAGGTATTGATATGATGTAAATGTATGCAAAATATGTTTAAACAACACTTGGCTGTGAAAAAATGTTGACACTATTTAGCAGAATCGTCTTGTTGGAACGTCTTGGGCGAATAGATCGCTCAACTGGGAAATGGATAGTTAACAAAGCTATGTATTAATTTTAGTTAGTCTCTCTGGAATAAATGATTAACAACGACTTACGATCCCGACAAGTCACATGTGGCTCACGCAACTATCTCCGTCACATATCTACATGTGTTTACATTTGTACCAGATTATCGTACAGAATGTATGGTTGTTAGCAACTTAATGTGTATGTAAATTGTATGCATTTGTATATATTATTATAATTATATAAAATTAATTATTCATTATTCAGGTTGCATAAATGTATCTATAAAATAACCAGTAGTTGTGAGAAACTAATGAATCAAAGTATTTAACTTATCTTGTGTGCTATTTGTAATACAAGGAATCATACAAGATTTGATACACTGAATTTGAAAAACTCGCCAGTGATATCAAGAAAAACAATATCAAGTGGAATTGTAAAGAATGAGAGTTCTTGTTATTCTAACGGATGAGGACCATGATGATGTACCCCTTGATAAATTGGAAAGAATACTTAAAAAGCATCTCACACTTTTTTAAGAGAGAAGTTGGAAAAAGCCTGGCTAGTATCAAAGCTGCTATTAACAAAATTGCAACACACCCACACACTGCCTGATTACTGTGCCTTGATAAAAAGGTCAGAGTGAAGCAAAAATAAAAATTATTGATGATAGTTTACTTTAAGCTCAATCCTAAGAAGTGTTTCATATACCAAAGTAGAGGTATTCGTGTCCGAGTTCTATTCTAATCTATCCACGGGAACATGAAAAGATCGCCCTTAACACTGGTGTTGGGGCCACGCTATCCCAAATTTTGGACAAAGCAGAGGGGGTAATATAATAATAGTTAGAGATTCTATATTATGTGGAAATAGAAATGTAGTTGTATTCAAAGCATACATCATGAGAACTGACTACGCAGTTCTAAATTTGCTTATGAATATGAAAACATCCAAAGGATGAGTTAGAAGGGTATTCTATTATATATATATTATATTTGGAAATTGAGCATTGCTCCGGCCGTTTACATATCAAAACTGGGTTCTGATGATAAAACATGACTAATTGATATAAAATTCAACATTTTTTATTGAGACGCCTCTTTGTTTTTTAACAAAAAAACCTCTAGAAATCTGTAACAATTTAGTGTTTTACCTTTTACATAAATCTACCCAGAAATCGTTTTTGTTATTTCGAGTAATGTGGTAGAGAAATGAAGAACCTACTATTATGCACTCGATTTCGTTAATTGATTCCTTAGATAATTGAACCTTTACTCAAAATTCCAAAACAATGTTTAACCGTTTATATATTTTTTATTTTATAGTTAAAACTTAGGGAGTAGATCTTCTCATACCCAATTTATGTTCTAAAAATAAATATTGTAGCCCAGCAAAATATCAGTCAAACCTATAGAACTTTTTTAAAGGGCCATATTACCTCACGAGATGACCCTATCATTACTTTCCAACCCTGGTTTATTCATAATGATAAGGTCATCTGGTGAGGTTTAAAAAAAGTTATTTCATAGGTTGACTAAAATTTTGCAAAACTAGCGGGAATACAATTGATTTTTAGAGCATAAATTGGGTATGAGGAGATCTACCCTTTCAGTTAATGAGAACATTTTAACTATTTAATAAAAAAATGTATAAAGGGTTTTTTTGTGTAATTTAGTGTAATGGTTCCATTATCTCATGAACCAATTACCGATATTGAGTGTATAGTAGCTCATTTTGTAAGTTTTTCATTTCCTACAATAGCAAACACAGTTTCTCGGCTAGATTGTGTGTAAAAGATAAAAAACTAAATTGTTACCGATTTTTTGAGGTATTGTGTTAAAAAAAAACAAAACGCATGTTAGTTTCATTGTAATGTTAATTTTGTCACCAAATGGGCTTTTTCTCTGTAAATGACTTAAGCTATGGTGCTTTGATCAAAGGGCATTGTAGAGAAGAGTGCCGGCATTGTAGAAAACTTGAAAAGCGAGAAGGTATTTCCATCCAACAAGCTAAAGCTAATTCGAACGAAGTATAGTTTACAGTGGTGTGAAACACAATAATTCTCAGACGCAGATATACAGCCGATTTTGAAGATAGATTGACAACCTTGAAGTTAGAAGGACGGCTCTGACTTCGATGGAAAGAGGGATCTGCCCATCGATTATCCTCATTATTGACCAGTGGGACTCTCTTCAATTAGACAATTTCAAAGATAATTTGGGAAAGCGCTGTCGAAAAAAATATATCTCATTTGTTATATGGAATATGAGAGGAGAGCAGGTATACTCTTGTCGCTACTGATTACTTCACTAAGTCACAAACAAAAACAGAAATTAAGGCAGTGTGGTCAAATCCAAGAAAAACAGTCAAAAAGATAGTAAACTGGTTCATAAAAATGAAAATGAGGTATAATAAGAATATAACAGAATAACAAAGGGCATACATTAATAGCTTAAACTAACCCACAACATCGAGCATATAAGAGAAATTTAGAGAGATCTGGGCGATTTTTCTAGCTATGCCTAATTAATATAAATACGGATCTATGGATATGTAGTTAGTGGAATGGTGAAATAGTTGCTTTGTAGTTATTTGTACAAAGTTTGACATTACTGTCATACGTTTTTATTTATATAGAAGTAACAAAATGCATTAATTGAATAGTCATTTAAATTTTTCCTACCAATCCATAACATTACGATGAAACAAAGAGAGAAATTTGTACGAGAAAATCAAAGGTACTTAATTTACCATTTGCAGTTAATTGTAATAAATTAAAGGTATGCAATTTATCCATTTCATAACTGAGTATGAAATAAAATTTAATCACTTGTCAGTTTTGAACTAATATAAAACTAAATTGAAATCAGGATATGATTGGTAAAAATTATTAAACTTATAGAAGTCTGTGAACACAATTTAAAATAATTAGATTTTCAATTTCTTCAAGTGAGACCTGGAAATAGTTTACACATATTGAATTATAAAAAGTATCAAAGATTTAAATTTTAAATTATCTGAGAATTAGCGGATTTTGCAATGTGTTCCCCCCTTAATACGCCTTTTAGGGTTAGTTCCTACTAGATGTTTTTATCAGTCATGACTTATAAAAATATAGGGAGAAATAAATGCATTATAAATAATAGATTAAATGTCATCTTGAAATTATCCTTAAAATTTTAATTTACACTAACATCTAAACCAACAACTAAGTTGAACTAGAAGACTTATCATTATCCTGGTGTAACTGATTTAGGAAAGCCACGTTACTAGATTTCAACCTCGTCGCTGCTGCTAAGTGAGGAGACGGAGACATACAAGGCGTCGAACTAAGACTGCTGCTGATGTCGCATTGGTCCAACATCCTTAACAGTTCTTCAGCTGATGGACCGCCATTCATTATCTCTGTACAAATGTGAAATATCAAAATCAAAACATATCTTATAGAAAAATACCGCCATTTGAATGGCAGAACTTTTAGAATGTTAAATCTTAACTAACTGTATTTTACGTATTAACTCAACGTTTTGTACCCAACACCAAACCTTTTTTTCACTCAACGCACCTTTCAACAGTGCAGCTGTTATCAAGGAGTAAACCAAAACCAGTTTAGGTTTTAGGATACAAAACATTGTGTTGATACGTCTGTGACACACCAAAGGTTCCACAGTTTTTCCATTAACATTGTATTAACAAAAAACGGGAAATTATGAAAAAATTCACTTTAAATAAAATTGAAAAAATTCGAAAAATTGGCCGGATTACTAGAAAGTTTTCCACTTTCTAGTTTTCGGTTTCGGTTTTTCGGAGACTTTGTGTTTGTGCTTTCGAAAAATATTCAAATACGAAAACCAAAAAGGCTGACCGTTCAGTGGAACCGTCGTTCGGCCGTCTACTACCGAATACGCCGTACCGATCCCAAAACATTAATCGGGGTTAGTCAGCGTCCACTGCACCTGATTTATACGGCCGAACGTAACCGTGTTCGGCTGAAAACGGCTGAATCCCATCGAAATGGGATTTGCCGGCAGTTTTCGGCCGAAAAAAAGGACCACCTTTTTAAAGGTGAATATAATGGACGTGGAGAAATTAATTAGTACAATAAAGAATTTCTATCCTTTGTGGGACATGAAGATGAATAAATATCATCTAAGAGACGTTCAAAATGTACTGGAAAGTTTCTAAACTCATACGATAAGAATTAGAAAATTTGTTCCTATTTTGTTCAAGCTTATTGTGAAGATGGTCCAGGCGAAACCTTTCACTTTATATCGGATGCATCTAATGTTTTCGTGCTTTCCTTAACCATAATAAGACGAGTCAGACAGGAATTTTGTTAAATTAATTGAGACATTTCAAGTTATTTATAGGTTCATATTTATGCAGCAAAAAATAGCTTTAAATATTGTATATGAATAAGGTTTTTCATCTTTTTAGCTCACAAATTAGTTATTGTTCTGGTAATGCACAAAAAAATGGGGATGATTAATTCCTATATAAACACAGAATATAGAAAATTAACGATGTACTTTAGATAGTTCTTAGTTGGATTGCCAATATAAAGCCTTCCGTTTCACGAAACATATGACCAGAGATCAACCAGTAGTTCGACGCTGCACTGTCGACATAATCTTGGTTGACGTCATTTATATTGTTACGAGAATTCATCCGACAGCTGGTACAATCGGCCATCAACCAATTCGTGGAAGGGACGTTATTCCGACACTTCTGGGAATGGGAAATGTTTTGTCTCTCAACAGGCCGACCGCTGCCGTTACTGGGAATTCCCTTAAAGCTTCCAGAACATTGAAAGAATTTCCCGATGGTTCGTGGACTTTAAATAAATCCAAGAACTGAACTGAACTCGAGTGTGAAAATAAAAACATTACAATATGTCTTCCATGAAGGGGCTTCTCTTTCCATTTCAGCAGTTCTGATCAGTGTTGTTGAGTCATCAACCTGGCACATGACTCTGTGTAGATCAGAAAATTCTGCGAGTTTCTGGAAAAGACTACGCCAAATAGAAATTTGTTGATCTAATAGTTTGCTTAGATCTGCCAATCCTCTTCCTCCTTCATACCGTGGCAAAGTTGTACGTTCAACAGAGCTCTTTGGATAGTGATCTTGAGCTTTTGTTAGTAAAACTCGAACTTTTCGTTGTAATTTTTCAATGTCAGTCTTGCACCAATTAACTATACCGAAAGAGTAACTGAGCACTGAACATGCATAGGTGTTAATAGCCTGAAACAGATTTTTACTGTTTAGTTTGGTATTCAACAGTCGTCGTACCCTTCTATAAAACTCTGCTGTTAGGTCCTTTTTCATAGTCAGGTGATAAATACGTTGAGCCTGCTTTATTCCAAGGTATTTATAAGTATGACCTTCCCCCATAGATTCAATTGAGGTGCCATCTCCCATTTCGAAGTGCCCCTGCTGTATTTTGCCTTTAACTATATTAATAATTCGGCATCTGTCTAGGCCAAATTTCATATGGATGTCACTAGAGAAAACTTCTACTATTTTAAGCATAGCATGCAGCTGTTGTTTCGTAGCTGCCATCAACTTTAAGTCGTCCATGTTGTGTTTGAGACTGAACCCAAAATGTGTCGAGTTCAGTTTGTTTGAGAGAGGGTTCATGGCCAGGCAGAACTACAGCGGGCTAAGAGAGTCTCCCTGGAATATACCCCTTCTGATTGGAATGGGGTCAGTTTGTATCAAACAGTTGGCTTCATTCAGCGAGATTTTGGTATGCCAGGTGGACATGGCATATGCTAAAAAGTTAATAATACAATTATTCACTTTATAGAGTTTCAGTGCCTTAATGAGCCAATCATGTGGAACTGAATCAAAAGCCTTTTTGTAGTCCACATATGCCATGTAGATATTTCGCCGTTTGGCATGGACTTGATTGCAGACAAAGGAATCAATTATCAGTTGTTCTTTGCAGCCCATCGAATTTTTCGCGCATCCCTTTTGTTGTTGAGTAATTATGTTGTTCAGCTCACAATGTTTGAAAATGCGATGATTAATGCACGATGTTATTGAGTTTGTATAAGGTTGGAAGGCAAGCGATTGGTCGGTACTTTGCTGGGTCCTGTGCACATAGGTTGTTCTTTGGTAAGAGGTATGTAGCACCGTGCGTAAGGAAACTAGGCATCTTGTGTGGGTGGGTAATTACGTCATTTATAAGGGCTGTTTCGTGGGTTGCGTAGAGTTTCTTGTTCCAGTAATTTTGCACACCATCTGGTCCTGGTGTTTTCCAGTTATGGAGGTGCTTCATTATGTTGAATGTGTCTTCCGTTGTAAATGGTAGGTGTTGCATGGCATCACAGTTTTGAAATGCAGCCTACTCCTCGTTAATCCAGCTGGCTTTGGAGTTATAGGAGAATGTTGTGCTGTGTTTTCCAGAATTCCTCGATGTCTGTTTTACTGGGGTAACTAGGGGCTTCATTATTATTGATGATTAAGTTTTCTATAACACTCTTTTTCTGATAGTCAGAAAAGTGTGTTGTCTAGTTTCCGTTGGTTACCGATTTTGTACCGTCTCAATCGACTTGTGTAGATGGAAAGCTTTTGTCGTAGACTGTCCAGACACTGCTGAGGTGTGATGTTTTCTCCATCCCGTTGGGAGTGTATTCGGTTATTGTCCATGATAGTCTTAACAAGTCTTTCTATTCTGTTGTTCCTGGCCTCTCGTTGGTACTCGGTCAGTCTTCCAACGTCTTTCCGAAGAGAATTGATTTTCCCTTCAAGCCTTCTTTGCCAAGGTGGTATTCGAGGCGTTTGTCTAAATTGGGGAGAATCTTGCTTTGGTCTTATTGCGACCCCAATAGTTCTGCAGATGGAAGTTGCAGTACAGTAGATGATTGTGTGTAACGACTCTCTAACGTATTAGCACCTAAAACATAGTTTGGCAAGAAGAATTTGTTCATAGCCTGCAAGACTATACCCAGTTTCTTAGACGATCTTAGTTTGGGAAGAGCTGGTCTAGTCAGTGGATCTGTTTCACTATTCTCTATAAGAGCTTCTTCCATTTTTGATTCGATCTTCTCAAGCAGGTCAGCGATGGTTGACCGTTCTTGTTGTAGTTCTTGGGTCTCGTCCGCTCTTTGTGCCAAATGTATTTCAGGCTCTGGATCGATTGTATTTCTATCAAATAGTTCGCGCGCCACTTCGTTCATTATTGTGTCCAGTTGTTCAGGCGAAATAAGGCCATTTCTAAAGATCTAGAACCCTATTATTATTGTTTTCTACGGGATAGCTGTGGTATCTAATGGTTTATCTTTAAGTAATAACCACATTTGAATGAAAAAACTGCAAATTTCAAAAATATCATACGTTTCAAGATCTAGAATAGACCCCATCATCAATCGAAATTATATAAAATTTTAAATGTATGTTATAATTGTTATTGGAAACGGGGTTAAACTACGATGTATGATCGGGGTATTTCTTAGATATGCGGACTTCACTCTCAAGTGCGGTGGTTATTCCCAAAATCTGTAAACATAATTTATTTCATTTTACATTTCCATATCTCTACAACTCCGGGTTGGTTTTAGCTAGTGAACCTCTCTTTTAAAGTCTATTTAGTGGAATCAGTCCTGTCACCGTCACGAATTAGCAGAGTAAAGTCACAGCCAGATTATAGTGTACTTATTATTGATGTGCCGGATATCCGTATCCGCGGATATCCGAGGGAGAAGAAAAATCCGTATCCGTTAGTTTTTGGCAGATCTTTTACCTTATTAATTTTTAATTCATAGATAAAATTTTATATATAAGTGATTAGGCAACAATGAAAAACTGGTAAATTCCATTCAGATTATTTATTTATTTTTTAAAATTGCATTTGGCACCTTTATATTGCAAACATTTATCGCAGTGAACTGAGTACCATACCCATAGTACGTAACTCAAAAGATACTAAATCAACTATCTTTATATTGAGATCTATCACACATCTTGGTAATAAGCTTATTAAAATGATGATATATTTAAACATTTATTATAGGAAGTTTATATAAAATATCATTTAAAATATCTTTATGAGATAAATTGGGTTAAGTCTTCGTGTTAAGCTTAATAAAATAATAAAACATTTAAGTATTATATAGATGACTTTTACAATGAGAAAAAAAATCTAAACTTAAATTTTCGTAATATTTGAAATTCTAATTAAGTAAATTAATACTTCCTGACACAGAGTGTTGACATTAGATTCAAAACACAGTGACAATTAGAGAAACTTAAAAAACTTGAAAGTCATAATTAAAATTAATTAATGGTAAATTGTATTTAAAAAAGAGCACCTTGGCAGCTTTATCCCCCAAAAAGGCTCATAAACAGTTGCTCACTTGGAACGCTTGTCGCCGCTGATAATAAATATGTGCGAGCGGTGTGGCTGAGACCTCCTACTTGTCCAGTCTACAACTATCATACTTTAATGTCTTTGGTTATGAGAGTTAACTCTTAACTTTTGTCCGTAACAGATTGTCTCTTACCAAAGTTTATGTGCAATATTTACCGCGGCGTACTCTAAAAAAGTTAAGATCCGTATCCGCGGATCTTGAGACCAAATATCCGTATTCAGATCCGTATCCGCGGATATACAACTTTAATGATCCGGCACATCACTATTACTGATACATTAATGTTGGCGTTTTCAGAGAATTGCTTGTCTATTATGGCATTACGTTTGAATGAAGAGGAGAAAGTAAATCGATCCAAGAATCATGGATACCGAAGAGTAAAATAAGGAAGATTTATTACAAAAATTACAATTACTAAATTCATAGACGATGAAATAAAGTTTTTTTTTTGATTTCCAAACGACTGAAAACTGATTTATCTTACAGAATAAACTAGAAATTTTAATCATTAACTATTTTTAACACTGCCAAAAATTTGAAAAAACCCGTGTGTCAAAACTAAAAAGAAATCAGCATCTGACAGTTCGGCGACTAATTCATGATTGGCGCAGTGTAGACGGCGCCATTTTTTGTGACTGGTTGATGCTTCTCGAATATAACGGAACGGCGACATGACGTGACTGATGTTTCTAAATAGACCATTACTCATTTCGATGTGACATAACAGAAAAGAATATCCTTCAATCTCATGCGTGGCAAGGCTTTTTTCTCTTGAATTCGCCTCCCATGCAAATTTGGTTTTTTTTTTTTCTCTAATCTCACAGTTCTTAACTTACTTTAACTGTACTTATGCCAATAATATCAATATTATCTGTAAAGGCAAGAAGCAGTTAAGATATATTTCTATACGAAACAAAAGAGGAGATAACGCATCACTATGAAACTATATGTATTAATAGTTTTAGAAACTATTTTTTATCGTTACACAGATTCTTAGTCTTACTACTTTTTGCAGTAATATTTTTATTTCACACTCTGGGTTCTTGGACTTATTTAAACACTCAGTCGAACTTACTATAATTTTCTTCCTCTAGTAGAATTTATATTCACACAACTATATATAATTTATCTTGAACACCTGCTGTTTACTATACAGCAATCGAATACTGAATGAATGCTTTCGGTAGCTCCCCGTATTTATACATTTCTTCCCAGGAGGCTCTAGATGGATTCGCGAAAATACTCGAGGAATTTCGATAGCCCTAGCCGCCGGCCGCATGTGCCAAACCAACAATCTTTTTGGATTCCACGAAATATCGGATGAATTCCTGTCACACTGCCCCATCTTTAAGACTATTTTATGCCGGAATGTCCCAGAATTCTGGCGATATTTGCAGGCCTCTCCATTTCGACAACGGGACATTAGTTGGAAGTAACAGTTAACGGTCTTCAGATAGGGGCTGTGAATATCGAGATAGTATACTAGGATGTAGATGCCACTGAATCGAAAGATAGTTTCCATCATACTTCACAGCACCTTACAATTCAATCCATCCATAGGCTATCTTTGGGACCGCCAATTTCATCAGGTTCTTCTCCATCTTTATGGTTCTCAACTCTACCAAAGTCTACTAAAGTCTTCCAAAGATCGCTATGTGTTGACTTGTCCTGCGAGTATATTTTCGATACCAAATACAAGATGTCTCTTGTACCCACCCATTGTTTATCTTCAAGATGAAGAACCTTCCCCACCAGGCGCGGCTGTCCCTTAAGTGCACTAGTGCGCTGAACCACCAAATTTAATAGGCTTTTAATAAGTTTAAAAATCAACACAAAATGTTTAATAAATATCATTTCAATACCAGGGAATTTATCAAAAAACAATTTAAGCTATAATCCAAACTATTAAGACATATTAGCTGTAAAGAATTTTCACCGGGCACTTCGGCTAGCGCACGGTCAAACTTACTTAGCCTCTATGAGATACGATATAATACGCTTAAAGCGTGAGATAGAAGATAGTTAATGCAAACTATATGGAGTAATTAGCTGATTCTCGTACGCCGCACGGAAACACCGATCTCTGCCGATATTGACAGATCGTACCCGAACGTATTAATTTTTGTTTACGTGTACGTGATTTAATTAGTGGTTGCTTTGTTTTTGTTCTAGTAGTCTATGAAACAATATTTAATATACAGAGTCGGACATAGTCTGTGTGTGTTTAAATAACTGTGAAAATGAGTAACAATTTTAACATTGACTATACTAAAAACAATAATAAATCTTTTCCACACAAATTAGATATAAAAGTGGCTGGTCCACCTAGGGCATATCTTAATTTAAAACAAGAGTGCAAAACAAAAAATAAAGTATTTACGCCATGTTTTAAAAATTAAATTGATAATAAAAAGAAATGGTTGTGTGGATGTGATTGCCTCAATATATTATTTTGTTTTCCTAGCATTATTTATGACGGGGAATCAACTTGGACGGAAACAGGAGTGAAGGTTTAAAACATTTCTTAGAAATACCATGTTTCAGGACCGGCTAAATGCTCTTTATGTGCTTAGTATTGAAAAATAAATATTCAATCAATGCCAGACTTTAATAAAAAGGTCATTGAACATTTCGCTTCTGAATATTTTAGTTTATAAGAAATAAATGCAGTATTAGCAAATCTATATATTTTTTGGTATCTTTGAATACTAATATTTGACAAGCAAAGTGCACCAACAGTTCCGTAACCCACCAGCCGCCACTTTTCCCCACTACTGGATCTTGCTCCCTTAGATTCTGAAAATGGCCGTTCTTTTTTGCATTATGCTAATCCTCTGGATATCTGGCGATCTCGAGCCACACAATGAACCAGGGAATATTAAATGGGCACCTAAAACGGGTCTCGGGGTTCCTCTCCAGTCATGTCGTGCTGCACTTTCTGCCCATCCGAGTACAGTGCCAGAAACTGTTGACTTTGCCGTCATGACTTCCGGCATAAGGGGGTAACCTGTTGAAATGTACCACCTTTGGTTTTGCTCGAGGTAGCTTCCTTATTCTGTAGGCAACGTCGTTGACCCTCTTTACAATTTAGTAAGGCCCCTCTTAAGTTCTTTGTAGCTCGGGCGAATATCCAGGACAACCTTGCGGGATATACAACCAAACAAGATCATCAATTTGGAATTCCCCGCCCCAGCTTTGATGTCACATGCTTCGTTCGGGCACTGGCATTCTTGATATTAAACCGGACTCATGTCATTCATCCCTTAACTGGCTGACATAGTCTTCACCTGCAGTCTCTTCTGGGGTACATCCAAACTTTAAATCGCCTGGCAGTCGTAACTCTTGTCCCATAAGAACACTGGCCGAGGTCTGACTTTTGGATTCGTGCACAGATGAATGATGTGCCACTAGAAACAAGTGAAGACACTGGTTCCAGTCTCTTTGGTGGTCAGAGACTATTTTTGACAAATGGCGGTTAATAGTCCGATTTATATGTTCTACCATTCCATCGGATTGAGGGTATAATGCTGTCGTCGGCGTTTTATTGATCTTTAGAAGTTTGCAAACGTCTTGCAAAAGAGTAGACTCGAAATTTCTACTGTGGTAGGAGTGTAGCTCCAAAGTAACACCAAAACGGCGGCTGATCCATTCCTTGACAAGGACATCAGAAACGGTCAAGATTTCTTGATTCGGCAAAGTATAAGCTTCTACCCATTTACTGAAACAGTAAATCACCACCACAATGTACTTACTTAGTTCCGATCTCCTGAATGAGGGAGTTCCACTGAGCTCAGTATGCCTTCATGGTGGGTGAGTATCAGGAAATCTCCTGTCACATAGGTTTGCGGTCTTATTGCTCCCACCGGATAATATCTTTTAACTCTGAATCTATCTTTTGGTCTTTTTGGATCTCCTCAAGTTGCCAATGGTCATCGACGGCGGTTGTTCTACAGAGAACAGCCCTTTTTTCTTCAGCTCGCTGACAATGTTTGCAACCATCACGGCACGGTCTCCTCGATAAGCCATCAGCATTCTTATGGCTTGTTCCAGAGCGATGTTCCGCCTTGCATTCGAATTCTTGCAACCTCTCAATCCAGCTTGCGGTACCATAGAGGTATTTTTATGTTTTTTTGGGCTATAACACCACAATCGAAATAAAACGACGTATATTGATGGAAAACCAAACGTTTCAAAGTCTATTCTGACTTCGTTGTCAATGGCTGTATATTTATTGATTTTGATTTAAAAATCAATAAATATACAGCCATCCCTGCATTTCTGAATTTTCCTGTACCATGCTTTTCAAATTTTCGTCTAAGGATTGAGAATTTTCCAGTGATGGGGCTTTCATGGATCCTTTCAAGGTTTTAGAGTTTTCTAGTAATTTCTCTTTTAGTGTTTTAGAATTTTTTTGTAATTTATCTTATAAGGTTTTTCTTTAAATTTTCCATTTGTTTTAATAGCATACTCAAATCCCGATGACCAGAAACTACAAACAAGTATCGGGATTGTTAACTTTATTTTATATTGTTAGGGTATCTCGTAGCCTTAGTATTAATTCACATTTCTTCCAATAGTTTCTAAATCCCTTTCCTCCAGTTCCTTTTTAAATCCGTCACTTTCAGGTGTTGTTTTTTTGGAAAAACGCTCGGACACGTCGGTTTTTTTTGACTGCTGTTTTTGTGATGATAAACTCATTTATACAGGGTGGGTCTGAAATAAATTGCGACCATCAACTTCATTTTTCAAATGAAAACATTTTTTTAATTATTTTATTTTTGAATTCTGCATTGAATTTTTCATGTACAATGTCCTATACCAAAAATTAACAGTTATTAAAAAAATACATTTATTTCAAACTTAAAGGAGAAAAAACATATCAAATTAAATGTTCAAATTGTTGACCATTAACTTCCTGACAATACCTAAGACGGTTTTCAAATTCTCGTAACACTTCATTTAGCGTTTGTGGCAGGATTCGTTGTATTTCGGCCCTAATTCTATTCTTTAATTCCTCGATATTTTCCGGCTTATTTAAGTAGACTTTGATTTCACGCAACCCCAAAGATAAAAATCTAACGGGCTTAGATCTGGAGACCTAGCTGGCCATTCGATATTACCTCTCCTTCCGATCCATTTATTTGGGAAAATATTGTCAAGATAATCTCGCACTGTTCGCGAATAGTGCGGGGGCGCTCCATCCTGTTGAAACCAAACCGAATCTGCCAGTATATTGGGGTTTTCATCATTCGGGTAAAGTTCTGGGGTTAAATAGGGTATTATATCATTTTGTAATAGGTCTAAATACTTTTCCGAGTTAAGTGTTCCCTCAATGAAAAAAGGACCTACAATTGAAGTACCCACAATTCAAGTCGATACGTTAACTTTCTTGGAAAACTGTGTATAAGTTTCCATAATCCAATGTAGGTTTTCTGATGCCCAATATCGAAAATTTTGCCTGTTTACTGAACCATTTAAACAGAATGTTGCCTCGTCGGAAAAAACTATCTTACTTGAAAAGTGCGGGTTGGC
Organism: Octodonta nipae; assembly: GCA_034190945.1. Classification (NCBI taxonomy): domain Eukaryota; kingdom Metazoa; phylum Arthropoda; class Insecta; order Coleoptera; family Chrysomelidae; genus Octodonta; species Octodonta nipae. The sequence goes on from CM067216.1 coordinate 152,816,064, forward strand.
ATTGCATCTATCCATCATTATTTCCCAAAATTCAACTCTCCGGTCCAAATCATCTTCAGTAAGTTCCTGAACTAAATGAACTTTGTATGGTTCCATTTATTTTTATGCAAGCATTTTAGAACATAAGATTTACTTATTGACTGTTCTGCGGCTGCATGTCTAGTGGATTTGTGAAGATTTTCTTGTAAATCGAGCAAAACATTTATTTGTGGATCTTCTGAAAGATGTTTGGTTTCGTAATTGTCTCTTACATGGTCAAATTCTAGATTTTTTTTCTATTTTACTAACTACCGATCGTGTAATACGCCGCCCCGGGTATTGTTATATAGTCCGTGGGTTCAATTTAAAATTATAAAACTAATATTCACTTTCACTTTTCCAGAACTTTATTTACATCAAATTATACAGAACAGCTGTTTCACAATAACATTACTATATACGCTAGTCGCCTCTGTATCACTAACTTGTGATCGTGGCTGCTTCCTTTTTAAAACCATCATCGAAAACTCTCGTAAAATCAGTCATCACTCCTACAGCTGCCGAGTCATTTCGAGAACCATTTTTTTCTCAAAGCGATCGTTGTCGTACTGATATGAAACAGGGTCGGCTTTGGTAAATTTCGTAACAATATTAAACAATTCGCAAACTTCAGTTTGTGTTCGAGTTCTGTCGCCATATCCTACCATCGGCAAAATTTCTATTCGCTGATTTTCAGTTAAACGCGCCATAGATTGAAACTTTGCAACTGCACTTGACAACTACTTATTTGAAGTAAAATTATAGTGCAGTTTCTATGGAAATTAACAAGTGTTAAAAACTCCAGCATTAAAAAGGGTTTCCATTCTTGCGAATAAAATACCCCCAACAATTATAAAAACCAGACGTAAAGAAATGGGTTCAAACCAACAAACACCTTATTTTTACCGTTGTGTTCTTAACTTTAAAAAGAAATGTATTTTTTTAATAACTGTTAATTTTCGGTATAGGACATTGTATAGGAAAAATACAGAATTCAAAAATAAAATAAAAAACAAATGTTTCCATTTGAAAAAAATAAGTTGACGGTGGCAATTTTTTTCTGAACTGAATTTGAGTCTGCTCCGCTTCTTTTATTTATAGTTAGCTGTGAGTTAGAAGGGGATGTCACGTGATGAAGGGATGTGTTGTGATTGGTTGGATGTTGGTGGGCGTGTCTGCTTTGTTTAATCTGGCAATTACGGAGGTCCATGCTGTGGGAAGGCGAGAGCTGTCATCGCGTCGGTTTAGACAGAGGGGTCTTTTCTATATTTCTATAGCTTCGCGAATAGTAGATGCCCTAAGGGAGTTAAGAGATATGATAGTCCTACTGCCCTCGAAGTTGATAGAATGTTCTGTTCAGATATGATGAAGCGCGAGAGTTGAGGTCGGATCTTTTTTGCGAACTGACAAAAAATGTTCATATACTCGATCGTTGACGCACCTATTTGTACGAACGATGTAGCTTTGTGAGCAATCGCGACATGGAATTTCGTAAACTCCTTGATCATCGTTAGGTACTTTATCTTTAGGGTTCCCGGTTAAGGTAGCTATAGTTTGACTGGTGTTGAAGACTGTCTTTATTTGATGTCGGTGTAGGATCCGTGCTATTTTGTCAGTGACTCCTGGAATGTACGGAAGGAAGGCTTTCCTGTGTTTATGGTCTGTTTCTGGTGGGTACACTAACCCCATACAGCAATCGAATACTGAATGAATCAGTTCCTCAGCTCCCCGTATGTATATATTTCTTCTTACAAGGCTCTAGATGGATTCTCGAACATTCGAGGAATTTCGGTAGCGCTAGCTGCCCGCCTCGGGCACCAGACCAACAATCTTTTTTTCCATGAAATATCGGATAAATCCAGATTCTACGAAAAAAAAATTATTTTGCCCATCATTCATTCTGCAAGTATAGATTCTTTTTCATTTTCGTCCTATCCTATCCTATTATTTCCATTTGTCTTGAGTATGTTCATTCTATCATCAAACATGTTCATTTAATTTAAAGAGCGCTAAGCTGTCACTACGAACAACATCGCAATTAACAAGTGAACAAATATATTAAATGCTGCATAAATTTTGGCCGATTTTCGTTTGGTAAAGACTTTAATATGAGAATATGACATTGCGATGTTTTCAATTGGAATATATTAATTCTAGAAGCTATCAAAAAACTAATTAATTATAATTAAAAATCCCCGTAAACAATATTGAGTGATAAATGAAAAATTTATAGTAAAGAAGAAAGATTTGACATGATTGACTGATGTGCATATAAATTCTAAAGCCGAACTTCAAAACTATCTCTCATATACTTTACTAGCAGTAGCAAAAATATACACCATTTTGAACTTATGAATTAGACCGTTAAGGCAACACGGTAATTGATAAGCACATTCAAAATATGCATAGAAACAAACTGAAAAATGAGATAAAAAAATACTGTAAACTGAGACGTTTTTGTACATGTAGTACATAGTTAGGAGATGATTAATAAAGCAAAGTAAAAGTACGAGAATAAAAAACAGAAATGGTAAAAAGTTCGACGAATCATGGAGAAATATAAAAGTATGTCTATACAAGGTGAGTTTTTTTGATGATCAGTATGGGGATCTCGGAAAAGATTTGCAGTTTTACTGGGCCAATGTAATGACACTTTCGGATTTTTGTAAAAAGTCATAGCTTACTAGATATTTTCAAAAATCGAAATTCTGTAGATTTAGTCAAATCCCTCTAGCTCCTTTGTTTTTGATTTTATAAAAAAAGTGTAAATATCAAAATTGAAGGGAATTGTATCCCGAATATGATTGTCATGTCCTCGTTTGCGTGACAGCTCTCGTTTTCGATATATGACACAAACTTATCTTTTTTGAATGGAAACGATAGTTGGCTATGACCTCAAAAAAATCGGACATTTTTAGAGCTTTTCAACGATATAATACTCGATATAGTTATTCATAAAAATAAAGTAATTATGGGTGCTTTTCTCTCTTATTTTCACATTTAACGTAGGTAGCCATGAAAAAGATTGTTTTTACTTTGACGTTTCCCCATTTGAGAGTAATTCCATTAGTAGTGCTAAACTAACAGTCGATATTGACAAGTTTTAGTGATAAAGTGGAATATTCTAACGAAGAAAAACTGAATATGGAATGTTATATCATATGCCATAAAAATTCAGTTCGTGCAGCTGAGGAATACTTTCATAGATATTTTAATAGTCGTCAACCTGCTCTATGTACATTTAACCATTGCTCTATCTCCGCTAGTTTCCGAGATCCCCATACTGATCATAAAAAAAACTCACCCTGTATATATGATTTACATATTTATCAATTCTTCAACAGACTAGTAGTGTACTCATTTTTTCAAACCAAAAATACGCCGTTATATAAAATATACATACCTGTGTCAGTTTTATAGGAGAGATCAAGGGCAGTGGTCAAATCCCACATTTGTATGGAACCGTTTGAATGACCCGTAAAAATGAACCTTCTCGGCCTCGAACCCATTCTGCTTGAACCTTCGCATTCGTGCACGCAAAAAGCACTAACTGTGCTACCGTCTACGGACTTGATTACACAAACCCTAGAAATATATATATATATATATATATATATATATATATATATATATATATATATAACTTTTAAGAGTTTAATAAGGTTTTGCAGAACTTAACGAGAGCCTTTAAAGGTATTTATTAGTTTATTATACTCGAATGAATATATATATATATTTACAAATTTACTGCTATGTATAAAATTCATAAATAAGTATTCGAGAGGACATTCTATTGTGGGAAGCGCAACTGATGAAGGTTCCCGACCAGAAACAATTAATATCATATATATTGTCTTGCGTGCAAAAGAACCTCGAAGAGAGTTCACATACATTTACAATGTGTTCAATCATGTCTACAGAAAATAGCCGTACTATTATGAACAGAAGATATTAATTGTTTTATGAAGCTTATAGGTGTGGCATCTTCTAGTCTCTTTTTGGTTTTCTTGGTAAATAACACCATATTGTGGAAAAAAGTTGTATATTTAATAAAATTTGAACGTTTCACTCTTATACTGACATCTTCGTCAATGACATTACAATCTGACTACAATAAAAATTGTAAAGATATTGTTTTGACAATTTTAAGTGAATTAACTAAGGAATTTTGTTGTTTTTTAGACATTCATAATAGCGCAAGAATTTCTAAAGATCTAACATAATATTCAAGCTGCTTTCAAGTTGGAAGAACTATCAGGATGTAGGGGTTGTTCAAAAGGAGATCACCATCATTATTTTCCGCCTTAATTATCGGCAACCAGATACGATTGAATTCTACTGAAGTAAAAACGATACAATCGCCCCCATTTAATATAATTAAGGAGACTATTCATTTTCAGTTTGTATCGTGTTGTTCTTTGTGTAGTATTGTAGAATTGTCAAATTATATTTTAAAGGTCTCAAGTATGGATAAAAATTTTAAATTCTCCAAATTATCGTTTTGTTATGTAATTTCTGTTTTCATTTTTTGATATATGTAGAGGTCTATATGTTTCCCAATGTAAAATGTATTTCGTTCCCCAGGAATTTTGTAAATTCAATTTTTGTTTTGAGTTGTTTGTTGGTTTTGGCTTCGATATAATTGATGTTAGCACATTTCTTGTTTTAAATGTTGTTTTGAGATTAAATCTATTGCCTACTATCTTCAGTGATTCTGACATACCCTGACTAGGCAAATTTTTCATAAAATTTTCCTCACTTACAAATTCCTCAACAATGAACCAACCCGATTTTAGAAATGATCAATAACGAAAAAAGAGAATTTCATTTTTTACATTAATTATACAGGGTATTAAAATCAAAAAAATCGTTATTGTTTTTGCTTTTTCGAAAACGATAAACAATTTAAATGTCAAAAATTAGATTCATTTATAGGTTTTTAAAACACACAAAATGAAAGATTCATCTAATTCATTGGATAGTTATAGTTATTAAACTAATTGGAAAATATTAAAAAGCTCAGTTTTCACTCATACACTACTGATAGAATAAACTATTTTACTGTTTTCTGAATGATATTTGTGGCATATTTTTCAATGTTTAAGTATTTCTTGGGACACACAGTTACGAAAATTGCTGTATATATTGCAGTTATTTCCCAAGAAGTACTTAAACATTGAAACTATTTTACTGTCAAAACGAGTTATATATTAAGCATACGGCCTAAGCATATAGTTTGTTGCTCATTTGCATCGCAAATTAGGGTCATAAGCTACATTAGCCAGGCGGATATTTAGGAAGAAAATGACAGTCAAAATGAGTTAGATAGCCAAAATTAATAGACACGAATGATAGTATTAAATGAAAACTATCTTTTTTTCATAAAATTTTAAAGTTTAAACTGTTTTCTGATTCATTGTGATATTTTATGGCCATTGGGAAGAGTGTATAATTTAGACCAGAAACGTTTGGAATTTTGAAGTATATGTAAATATGGTGTTGTTCCCAAGAAATTAAACGAATACAAACTAATGTTTAAAGTGTTAAATAGATACACTTCTTGTTATTTAAATCTTACTTAACTTTTAAAAACACAAGTATAAATAATAATTTCTATCAAATTTGTAATATACTCTTAATATATCTATCGCAGTTTTCTTCACTTGTTTGGTACTCTAATTTCGTTTGACAAGTACTGTCATATTTATAAAAGAAAGTTCTTCTTTTGGGTCAGCAAATCACAAGTTGCATATCAACGAAATAAAAATTAACTGCACTATTTTTCTGTGGAAAAATCTAATGTAGCTAAAAAAAAGTAGATAATCATCGTATAGCAAAAAAAAGTAATGAAAATGCGTTTCCTCGTCAAATAAGACTACAAAAAAAAACCTTCAATCTTCTATTTTTTCGGATAACTTCAGAGGTATTCTGTATTTTAAAAACAAAAAAGGGCATTTCTTTAATTAAAATTCTTCGAATCTTATGCAGTTTCCGAGATTCCTAGGGTGAGAGTCGAATTTGAATTACCCTAGAAATAAATAAATATATGTATATTGGAGAATTTATACATTCTTTATAACACCTGGAAACTCTGTTCTTTGAGTATTGCCTTCTCTTTGTATATTTAAATTCAACATTTAATTACTACTAGTACAAATTAATGTAATTTTTGAGAAGTTATGCTAATTTCAAATATTAATTGATTTTTAAATAGAATAATTCTAACCTCTTTCCATTACTCGCCAGTCTAACAAATACCCTGTCAGCATCAGGTACGACCTTTTGGACGAAAACTTGCTCATCATCCTGTTCACCAAAAGGGCCACAATCACCAACGACCCCACCCCCATCGACAGCTTCAAGAGCGACTATTTTAAAGGAAGCTTCAGGTGTCGAACCAGGTTGGGTTGAGAGCATTCCTCGAAATCTTGTTACCCGCCAACTTCGAACATGATTGTACTCTGAACAAACCGATACTAGGTATTTTTCTGAGAGAGTTACCTAAAAACAAGAATAATTGTCATATGTTCATTAAAATTAAGTTAAATCTGCATTGTTTTTTATTGATCTGGTTTTCCAAAGCACTTTCATAATTGTTAATATTACATAAATAATTCTAGACTATTTTATGCGGAACTTAATTTCTAAAGATAGGTCTACCAATAAGGTACATTTCTTGGTTGTCTTCACTGTCCTAACAGATAACACAGGTTTGAGACTAGCAATCTGAGGTAAATCTAGTCGAAAAATTTAACTTCATGTGTTTTAAACTATTGTAATTACGTTAATCTGATATTATCTGAATGCCGTTTTTTAAGTTTTTTTTTTTAAACGCAACTAATTAAATACATTCAGAAATTACAGGTGTTGGAGAAGTCATATATTTTTCGACTGAGTATTAGATATTGGCTGGTTTCTGGACAAAATTTAATAAACCGTTCTGTTAGACCTTACAAAAATGTGACAACTTTCATATCTTAGCATATATTCCAAGAATGTTGTATTGTATCTTTGAGATCAATATTTCCATATTGTCAAATATGTCTCATTTATATGGGATCCATAGGCTACAGAAATTTAAGGTTCCGTATGTTCAATATGAAGAAGAACTGAATTTACTCTTAGTTGCAAGGAATCCATAAACACTCTCCAATCCTTAGGACCAGGCGGTCTCATAACTTATTTAATAATGACTCAATATCAGTGCAATGCAATTATCTACGTCCTGCAGATGACATTACGCGAGAGATATTGTCCGCCTTGATGATAAAAAATTGTAGTTCCCTTTTCAGTGTGACTCCAACCCTTTGATGTGGACAAGAATTCGTTAGGCCAGTACGCAGGGTTTAGTTATTATATACAACTGTAATAACCGCCTTTAAAAATGAAATATAAATTTAAAATTTATTTCAGAGTGAATATGATTAAGTAACAAATAGAGAGAATATTTTATGTTTATATCTTATTAGCTTAACGAATAACTTGATCTAATGTAATTACTCAGCAATTACTGCATAACAATTTTCTATTTTCATCCTGGATTTCTTTATATAAATTCATAAAATATTCATTACGGCCTAGGTCATAAGTGTCTCGTATTTGTGTTTTGCGTATTTCACAGTACCTATTTAATTCAGTGATAAGATGAAGGACAGGAATAGGAAAGGAGTCAGTGACACCAAAAGTCCTGTCTTCGAAATTTTTTTCATGTATATCGCTATTTAAAAAGTAATGGAAAAGCTGTGGAACCTTTGGTGTGTCACAAATGTAAAAACACCTTTATTTTATTTAATAAAGGTTTGGTGTTAAGGTGCAAAACTGTGTTTTTACATTTAACAAGTACACAAACAAAATGATCTTGGTACTCGTTGATTTTATAACCCGAAAATTTTCCTCAAATTTGTGTGTTCATGTACTGAGTAGAGCTTGGTATACTTGGCTTAAAGACTGATTGAAATACATTTTAAAGAGGACTTGAATTAATTTTCTTGTTTGAATTATTAGAAATATTTGAAAAATATTGCTAAATGGTCAGTCAGCTTTCAGAAAACTATCATTAACATCCTAGTAGTTTAAAAAAATGGATTTTATCAAATTCGGCATCACTATTTACTTTGTAAATACATTATCACAATGAAAAATTTCACGTTTTTACTGCGAAACGCTGTCTAAAATTACTCTGGTTCTAAAAGATGATTCAATAAAAGTGTGAAAAACTTTAAAGATAGGATGCAATCAAAATAACAAGTAATATATCTTTATCTTTTTTAGAAGAGCTGCAGTAATATATTTTGGACATTATTATCTCAAAGCATCATGATATTTTATCATTTAAATGACCTCCAACATTCTCTCTGCATGAACTGTGCTTCAATCTTTACCGGTATGAACTGTGCTCAAACCTTTACATGCAAAAATGAATTATTGTGCCCAATTTCTGTCTACTTGTTTAACATATCATGTAAACTTTGGGTTGTGCATTAGGTGTTCTCCCTAAGGACACAAATCGGCCAGATTACACTTCCATTTCTGGCAATGACCAGTCAAGGAAGGAAAGTTGCTCAATTCTGGTGCATTCGCACTTGCATTTTGGGTTACTAATCAATGCCAAAGTTCAATTTTGCCTGCATTGATTCATTGTTTTTAAACTTTTACACCTTTTGAATATTTTACGTTAAAAGACTAAAATTCAGAGACTTTCGTTTCGCACGTAAATACGGGCTCATCATTTTTTGTTTTATGTGTTACGATGTTGCTAGTTATTTAACTTCGATCGTAACAAGTTATTGCTTTTAATTCTCCTATGGGAGCGCTTTAATTGTTTCTTTCGTGTTTGCGGCCACAAACAGCACTCGCCATTAACGGTAACAGGATTTCGATGTTGGTCTAAGAGAAAATAAGGGTAAGGTACTCTCACATTCAATGGAAACCCCTCACAAAAAATCTCCCAATTTCTACAGAACAGGAACATATATACAGCCTTCACAACAAACAACAATTTATCTAGACATATAAGAAACAACAAAGACAAGACTGACAAAAATTCTAACTCGGGTGTCTATAGGTTGAACTGTGGTAGTTGCCCGAATTTCTATATTGGTCACACTGGAAGATCTTTCAATTCAAGATGGCGTGAACACACTAGAGCTTTCGAAAATCAACAACAAAACAAATCCACTTTTGTGGACCACTTAGTGAAAGAAAACCATGTACCTCAGAATGCACTTGAAATTTTACATTTAGAAAACAAAAATAAAAAATTATATCTGCTTGAATCACTAGAAATTAATAAAAACAAAAATTCTCCTAATCTATTAAACGACCAAAGTGATACCAATTCATCTCCATTATTCAATCTTAAAATACATCTTTAAATACTATTACTTTCTATTATTAACATCTATTGTAAACAATTTCATAAATGTATAATTTAACTGACCTATATCCAGCCCACTTCTTCCGAAATTCCCCATAATTAAAACCTTTTAATCATTTTATTACCTTACCTGTTCTTCCTTTGCTTTGTATGAAATATAAGTTTAGCATTCATTGTATTTACAATTTCTGATGAAGCCAGACTTGGCGAAACATATGTCAAATTTGAAGAAATAAAAAGTGAAAATTTAAACAAGTGTTTGTTGTTTTTAAGTAATCTTAAAAATAAGGGTAATTTGGTAAGAAACCGCAACAAGCAATAACTTTAAAGGGCAAGAGGCTTTTCGTTAATCACCTCGTGATTTCTATCAACCCAAAATCTAGAATATTCTTTGTTTCACTAAATCAAAATCATGCTATTATCCTAAAAAATGTTTTTTGAAGGTTATGATACAAAATGCTAAAAGTAGTCATCTGAGAAAGACCTAGATGTGGTATACAGACACTCAACTTCTCTGACACCATGGTGAGAACACTTAGGGGGGAAGGGGCGTACAGGTGAGATGTGCCTAGTATAAAACATATACAGGGTGAGTTTTTTTTGATGATCAGTATGGGGATCTCGGAAACTAGCGGGGATAGAGCAATGGTTAAATTGGGAAAGATTCGCAGATTTACTGGCCTAATTTAATGACACTTTTGGATTTTTGTAAAAAGTCATGGCTTACTAGATATTTTGAAAAAACGAAATTCTGTCGATTTAGTCAAATCCCTCTAGCTCCTTTGTTTTTGGTTTTATAAAAAAAGTGTAAATATCAAAATTGAAGGGAATTGTATCCCGAATATGATTGTCATGTCCTCCTTTGCGTGACAGCTCTCGTTTTCGAGATATGACACAAACTTATCTTTTTTTGAATGGAAACCATAGTTGGCTATGACCTCAAAAAGTCGGATATTTTTAGAGCTTTTCAACGATATAATACTCGATATAGTTATTCATAAATAACGGAGTTATGGATGCTTTTCTCTCTTATTTTCATTTTTAACGTAGGAAGCCATGAAAAAGATTGTTTTTACTTTGACTTTTCCACATTTGAGAGTAATTCCATTAGTAGTGCTGAACTGACAGTCGATATTGACAAGTTTTCGTGATAAAATGGAATATTCTTATGAAGAAAAACTGAATATGATGGAATGTTATATCATATGCCATAAAAATTCAGTTCGTGCAGCTGAGGAATACTTTCATAGACAATTTAATCGTCGTCAACCTGCTCTATGTACATTTAATAGGCTTTACGATAGTTTACGCAGATATGGATCTTTTATTAAACCACCAAAGGAACGTAATCAAATTAACGAACCAGCACAAATAAATGTTTTGGCAATGATAAATCAAAATCCATCTACATCAACTCGTGAGATAGCGGCAGAAGCTGGCACATCTCAACGAACTGTAGTTAAGGAACTGAAAGCGTACAAGTTCCACCCGTTCAAACTTTCAGTTTCTCAAACTTTGCATGCTGGTGACGAACATCGACGTATTTTGTTTTGTACATGGTTTAGAGACATGTGCCTTGACAATCCACAGTTTCCATTAAAGGTGTTATGGTCAGATGAAACTAGATTTACTAACTGCGGTATGTTCAATAGACACAATGAGCATATCTGGGCTAAAGAAAACCCTATCCATGTAGAACAAAGACGACCCCAAATAAAAATTGGTTTTAATGTTTGGTGTGGTATCATAGGGTCTACTATTCTGGGGCCTTTTATTTATAACGAATCACTTACTGGGGAGCGCTACTTGCATTTCTTGCAATACACTTTTCAAGACATGTTGCATAATTTGAATTTGAGAACTCGCTTAGAAATTCAGTGGTTCCAACATGATTGGAGCACCTGCTCATAACTCGTTATTAGTAAGCCTTCTATCTATTGGGTGCGCTAAAAAAAGTATACAAAAGAAAGTATGAGACAGTTGGTGACCTAAGGGAGGCGGTATTACAAGCAATTGAAGAAATTGATAGGCGGTCTGTGAGGAAAGCGGTAATGTCAATCTTAAAAAGATGCAATTTTTGTCTAAATAACAATGGTGGACTTTTCGAACATAAATTGTAACCATAATTATGTACTTTAATTTCTTAAGTTTTTAGTAAGTACCTACTTATTTAGTTTTTTCGTTATATCTGATATACCTAATAAAAAAATCGTTCAATGTTATTTGGAATAGTTATTAATAAATCAATCTATTTCATGGCTAACTACGTTAAAAGTGAAAATAAGAGAGAAAAGCATCCATAACTCCGTTATTTTCATGAATAACTATATCGAGTATTATATCGTTGAAAAGCTCTAAAAATGTCCGATTTTTTGAGTTCATAGCCAACTATGGTTTCCATTCAAAAAAGATAAGTTTGTGTCATATCTCGAAAACGAGGACATGACAATCAGATTCGGGATACAATTCCCTTCAATTTTGATATTTACACTTTTTTTATAAAATCAAAAACAAAGGAGCTAGAGGGATTTGACTAAATCGATAGAATTTCTTTTTTTTAATATCTAGTAAGCCATTAAATTGGGCCAGTAAAACTGCAAATCTTTCCCAATTTAACCATTGCTCTATTTCCGCTAGTTTCCGAGATCCTCCATATTGATCATTAAAAAAAACTCACCCTGTATGTTCAATTGTAGGCGAGAGAGTGTCTTTACTTTGAAATGTAACATGCCAGCTGTGATAATTTTCTCATAGAAATTACTTGAAAACTCATTCGATATTTTAAGTATAATGCACATTATATCTAAAACTTACAAACTAGCCCATATTAAACTATTTATTATTGGGATATATTAGTAACTCAAAAAAGTATTAACATCTATCTGTTAAGACGTATTTTTTTCCAAATGATGTTTTTATTATGCTTTATAGTTTTGTACACCACTGCAGATATATATTATAAAAACTAAATTTAATGTCATGATATATAGCTGTCATATTGTTTAAAGCTCTTCAAAAATTCAAACGAATATACACAGCCTCACCTTTGTAACTTTACTCTGGTGTACTGTGAAAGTTTGAAATAATTGTGGTCCGTGCCCGACTGTTTCTGGATGTTGGACTATAACTCTCACAGCTCCTGACGTAGTTCCGTAGGCGATCTCAATCCAATTTCCACATAAATCTAATGAAACATGGACATTTCATTAATTTAAATGTTCAACCCATAATAGCAAGCAACTCAAGCCTAGTAAATGATTCGTTTTTATATGGCTAAAAATTAATCAAGAGTGTACGTCATAAAATATACGGCCAACTGCTCAAAACTTATTTAATTAGAGGTAAAGACAAATTATTTGTTTTATTTGCAATATAAAATTTGCAAATAATACTTATTACGCCATGCATAAACGTTTCTTTTTACATGTACAGGACAAATTAACTTAATGCATATTATTAATCGAGTCGATCTGACTCTATCAAACACAACAAATATCAATATTTTTAAAACCATTAGGTATATGTACTGGCATAGATAATCTTTTCATTCATCATAAAACCGTTCCTAATACTACTGTAACAAAAATCAATGTGCCATCGTTGTTGCCACACTTTTCTGTTAGTTAAAATATTAAGCAGTCGATTTGTGAGTCAACTAGTTGCTTATACATTGCACTAAGCAAATTATCCACTAAAAATAATTTATTTTGCATCAATCAACCCAGTACTGAACATTTTTTGTTTTGTACAGTACAATTATTTAATACAATTGCACAATAGCAAATTTGCTGATATGGATTGTTCCTCAGACTTCATTTTTGTGTAATCCAATTCTTAAGGTTCATCAGGGATACTTCGAGAGACCCATTTACCTTATCTATACTACAGATTAACATCTGAATGTGCTGAATTAAATGCCAAAATCATTAAAATTCTAGCTATAAGCAGCCGTAAAATCCTCAATTTATTTTTCCTATTGATGATACACACCTGACTTTTAACTACAAAACAAGATTTATTCCATAGTGTAATAAAATACTTATGAGTATATGTTATACTACGAATGAATCTATCTTTTAAATATGCACATTCCGATTCTTTCTCAACTCGTCTTGGAGGTTGTTACTTATTTCTTCCTAAGGCATATTATCCCAAGTAACCCTACATTCATTTCTCAACTGCTTTAGAGTCTCTGCTAATTGGAGACGATTATTAAGTCTTCTATCTAACATGTCCCACAGATGTTTAATCAAGGATAATGCTGAGGAAGAACTGTGGCAATATAAAGTTGGGAGTTACCTTGTTAGACAACAGCATTGGTGTTGCCTTGAACGACCCCCTTTACTTCTCTACCCTGTCAACTTAAGTAATTTGTTTGACACTATTTTAGTCTTTAATGCCAATAAGAAGAGTGATGTATTTGTATATACACAGAATCTTGGTTTTTATTATTTATCTTCATATTTTCGTCTTCGACATTACCTTTCTTTATTTTGCAGATATGCAATGTCTAAATCTCTATTCTTTGCTGTGGAATAAAATCTACTAATGGTATAGGTTGCCACTAATCTCCAGCTCTTTTGCTCTTGTAAAATCTTTTGTCATATTTGTTTTCAATTTCCATTGTAATCTTATACTTTATTTTTCATATTCTGTTCAATATTTCTCTCGATTCCTTGTTTTATTTGCCTTTGTTATTAATACTTTGGTGTACTTTGCTATTCTAAAGTATTTTGTACTATTCTTTGTTAATTTTGTGTAGGCTTCTTGACAAAAGAGACAATTATTATCATTATGAAACTCATTATATAATTTCATCTTTGCAATATTGAAATCTTTCCAAATGCAAATTACAGGTGGTATTTCGCAATTAAAATTATTTTTGAAATATTTGATTGGCAGTTTAATGTATTGTAGAACGTTCATTAAATAAAATAATAAATACCACAAAATTATCAAGAGCATATAATTTTTATTCGATTTTTTTTTCATTTTGACGTTAAATTTGATGATCATTTAGATCTAAAAAAAATAGTAAATTTACATGATGCACAATCTTGATTATTTGGCAGCATGGTGTCCTTGTGTGGCATACCAGCAAACCAACATTTAAGTGCACAAACTTTAGGAAACATATTTTTAAAAAGAATCGTTAGATATCGCAAAATTATTATTCACCAAAAGCATTTTATCATTATTTGCAATATTTAAATATTCCTTTTAACTTCAAGGTAAAAAACTATTATTTATTTAATAGTAATTGTAATCCAGTCAGTGGGTTTTTTTGTTTCGAACAAATCTATAAGTATTTTGCTGTTTTGAATTTCTGTCTCTAAATATTAACAAAAATGATCTAATGACTACCTTAGGAAATAGCCAAACTTATACATTTGCTCTTGACAAATACTGATTACTTTACGTAACAAAATGCAATTCTATTTGGCAATGTATGTAGTTATGAGTGTGTGTAAGCCTCAAATAAACTGTTCTCATACCTTCGCGACCTCTTTCTGACGCTGGCATGAAACACAAGGCCTAAGTTACTAGGAAATTACAACAAATGAATTTGTTCAAAACTCAATAGTTCAATAAAAATTATAGGAATAAAGATAACAATAATAAAAATCTCTCATTAAATTGTAAAGAAGAGGAAAAAATGCCAAACTTGTTGATTTTTAAATATTGACGTTAATCAAATCGACTTTTAAATTTTTAACAAAGTCGTCAAGTGATTCCACGAATCGGCCTTAATGTATATTACATTCAAAAAATGTTTAAATTTTTTGTTTCAC
This sequence comes from Octodonta nipae, assembly GCA_034190945.1. NCBI lineage: Eukaryota > Metazoa > Arthropoda > Insecta > Coleoptera > Chrysomelidae > Octodonta > Octodonta nipae. Next base: position 152,831,250 of record CM067216.1, read on the forward strand.
CTATACAAATCTGGTTCGAATTATTAAAATATTTTTACGGTAAATTATTTTTACAAATAATTTAATAATATAAATGATATATTTGCTACAAAGACCTTAAGTATGTAATAATATAATATTGGGCCGATTTCAGATAGCCCCACAAAAGAAATCGAGCGGAGTTAGGTCGGGAGATCTAACACGCCATTCAATCGGCCCTCTATCAACCCATTTGTTTGGGAAAATGGTATCTAAATTATTTCGAACAGGTTGTGAATAATGTGGCCTTTGGACAGACTCCTGCAATTGCCGGTATTATGTTTCGATATAGTAGTTACAAATAATTTGACCATTCAGTGCACCTCCAATAAAAAACGTACTGCAGCGCAGACAATCCTTGCCCATACGTTGACTTTGTGAGGGCATTGTGTATGTGCTTCCATCATCCAGTATGGGGTTTGAAGTGCCCAATATTTACAGTTCTGCCTATTGACAGAACCATTTTAACAAAACGTTGCTGCGTCTGAGAAAATTATACGACTTAAAAATTGCAGATCGTTATGACATCGCTCTTCATTGTTTCACAGAATTCAACTCTTTGGTCTAAATCATCTTCTCTAAGTTCTTGTACCAAAGGAACTTTTTATGGATTTGTTCTGGTTTAAAGATTTTATACCGAAGGCTGACTTATTACCTGATGCATTGCGATATGACGACTTGATAAGAAAGGATTTTTTTTCAATTGTTAATCAAACACCCAATTGTTTTTCTTCTTTTACTGCTGGACAACCTGATTTAGTCGGATCTCTTACATGACCCAAGTTCCTAAATTTAGTCTGTACCTCACTTATGGTTAAGCTTGTAATAGGTCGATCAGGGTCTTTATTGTTCAATAATTCGCAAACCTATTTTTGTGTGCGAGTCCTATTTGCATAATTAAAATAACACTATGTTGTGTTTCATTAAAACATTTCATTCTATACTTTTTAATATAATCAAAGGACCACGCACGTTTTTTATGGAAAATGGGTTCCGGTCAATTTTATTGAATCTTTGCAAAATAATATTTCTCAACGGGCTAACAAAAATTTCAATCGGCCCGAAGCTCTAAAACCAACCACCCCAACCCCCCAAAACCACCCTTAAGGATGGGAGAAACGCGTAAAAGATTATATCGATGGATTGCCTAGCCGAAATAATTTACTACTGTAGTGGAATCTATAACTACCCAACCCAATATTATGCTCGAGGCTTTCATTCTCTACCACTCCCCCTCACTAAATATGGGGGTTTGAAGAGGCATGCAACATGATGGACTAAGTGACTATAAGCAAAAGTGCACAACGAACTAGACTACAACTAGTAAGAACTAATAAGCTACGTAGCTCGCTTTGGTATGTCGGTAAGGGTGGAGGGGAGGGGAGAGAGTGAGGGGGAGTGGTAGAGAATGAAAGACTTGAGCATAATATTGGGTTGGGTAGTTATAGATTCCACTACACTACACTATTATGATAGGAACGCAAAACATAGAACTTTAACAAAACATGAAAGGTAAAGAAAAAGCTTAAAAATAAACAAAACTTCTGAAGTGTTAATCAATTAATTTTGGAAATCGCATTGCTCATTGTCAGCTAGTAAATGGTGGCCAATTTGAACAGTTGCATTGATTTATCATTTTGTTATATTTATACCTATTAGTAGATTTTTTTGGTTTAAGTGAATAAAATAATTTTTTTCTAGAAAAACTTGTTATGTTAGCGATATGAAATTTAATTTAAAAAAAACTGTGAGTGACGTATGTTCCATGCTTTACGTGCACTGTATATTACAACTATAATTTTTCTTTTTCGGCATTTAATATGTGTATGAAATCCGTTTTTAATTCGCTAAAACATGGCCTAGATAAAATATATTATGTTTATTATATTAAAACAGTACCTAAATACATTATTTACAGTTCTTGATTAACAGTTTTGGAACTTATTCACAACAGTAAGTTCGTAGTTACAATTTGGTTTTAAAAAAATAGGTGTCAGAGCACATCTCAACCAATCCAATTTTGACGTGTTTGATAACCAGATGTAATACCTTTAATATTTACCTTTAGAAAATGTCAATGAACATTCTTCCCCAATATCGTTTGAAAACTTGTAAATGAAAACACTACTACCAAATCTAAAAATTCAAATTGGTATGATAATTATTTTTAACTGTAATCAGATTAATATAAATTTTATACATTTGTAAACAGGTTATTAACAATGAAAATCCTCTCCTTAACTGCATTAGTATTGATCACAAAATGCCTGAATAACTTGGAAGGTCTGTCCGCACAAGAACTGTTCTTATATAATTACAAAATGAGATGGATCGATCAAGCACACAGCCAAAGTCACAAAGGCACTAAAGGATTTGTTTAGTTGGGACATTAACAAACACTCCGCTTACATCATGTAGAAACCATCGACGAATAGGCAAAACGTTTAATATATTAGTAAGAATAGATATATTAATGTCTACTGATACTGCATTCGAATCAACAAAATTAAGTAACTAAAAAGATACACATACTTCATAGATTTACCCTCAACACACACATGTCATACTCTAATATACTATTTCAACCTTTAAATCTACATTACTAATACAGGAAAGGGACGGGTAGCAAAAACCAAACTCACTGTACGAACGATTGTTATGAAAAAGTATCGAAATTTGAATTCCTTTACTAAAACAATGGAAAAATCGAGAAATGGACTATAAATGGCGCCGTATAGAGCAGCGAGGAGTAGTTGTGACATCGGATTGAGTTATCAAAGATTATTTTCTGAAATAAATTTAGTGATTTGAAGCCACAACAACTGCATAACATTACACATATCTAATACTCATATGAATACACTCATACACACAATGAAGCTAAAAGGTAATTAATCTCCACCTTGGTTAACGCGGAAATTAGTAACCAATTAATAATGAAATCTATTGTGGCGAAATTTTCAAAGGCCCATGCCATTTTTGTGAATCTAGTTTGATTTTTTATTTCAAACTGCCGATTCCTATCTAGCTACCTCAACAGGTGAGGAAAATTTAATTACTGATTCTGGTCCACTGAAACTTTTGATGGCATATTGAGTGCTACATTGGGCAAATTTAACAGGGGGGCTATTGTCATAAGATTTGTGCGGGATCCTTTATAAGTTTTAACAATTTAATTAATTTTAATATTCGCGTCAAGTATACTCTTACTAAACTTTTCTAAAATTACTCTCAACTACCTAATGAATGTTTGGAAATTGTTTGATATATTTATTTGTTCCTCAAAGTTATTTGTGGCATGTTCTAGTTTCTTTCTGTTTTTTTTTTTTTTGAGAAATAACACCACACTTCAGAACAAAAAACTGTAATATTTAAAAATTCAACTTCTTCAAGGTCTGAATCTGAGCTCGTTATCAAAGAATTATAATTTGAACCAATATACATCCGATTATAACTCCATTGATGAGGTCAAATTCAGACATTGTAACGTATGCATTTTTAAATCACTAATTTGGTACAATATATACAACTGTAATAATTTTTTTTATGAATTTAAAGCTTTAATAAATGACACGAAAGAATACTCTAGTGTATTTGTTTGTGCTGTATATATCGTTTTTTGACGACCCTGTAAAAAATTTCCACTGTTTTTGAATACATTAAACTGATGACAAAGCATTTTAACCAATACACACAATGGCTTAGAAATGTATTTCTTAAACAAAAACTACATAAAAATATTTTTAGAATGCTAGATTCATTTTTCTTTTTTTTTAACAAATTAGCACTGAGTTTTGAGCAAGTAGTGGTCAAGTGGAAACAATGAAAGCTAAAACAATCATGTGTGTTCCCCTCATATCAAGTGAAACAGCTTACTTGTCTTTGGCGTAAGATAAACTGATATAGCCGTAACAGGATCGTTATTCGGGTCTCTGTACAATTCGGTCACCAACAAATCGTTATCTTTCATCCTAAGCGGAAATTTTTGCATATCTAAAATAGCATCAAATAGCTTTTGTGTCACATTAGTATTATTCTCAAAATTAACTTACCAATATAGTAGATACAACCATTATTACAACCCAGTAATAAAATAGAACCTGCGGTATCAAAAGACGCTATTGGCATCACATCCTGAGTTTGCCAATGCTGTGTCATTGCATGCCATACACCTAACTTACCGGAAGGAGACAGAGCAACCAATTGACTTCCAATGAAAAACAAATATTCTACTCTTACATGAAGATTGAATGTACCTAAAAACTTGTTTAAATGAAACAGTTTAAACAACAGTTTAAAATACGTTACCAATGTTGGTTTTATTTCCCGCATCTGATATACCCCATAAACGAACTTGACTGCCATACGAAATGGCAACCATTTTTGATGTTTCTGGGGATCCCATTTTTGCGTTTATCGCGATACGTTCTATACAGCTTTCTATGTAAGGACTAGTGAAGACTTGTTGCCATCCACTAGAGTCTTTCAATCTGAAATAAACCTTTGGTTAGAGACTGTACAATTAGTACCGATTTAATATAATCTATATATAAATAGGTAAAGATAAAACTCCCTCATCCGATTTTTGCTTTGTTTAGTAGCTACTGAAGACTTTCAGCGCAGAATGCAAAAAATTATTTTAATTCATTAAAATAAAAAAGACAAAAGACAAACTAAATTAAATGTAAAAAAAGCAAAAAAACTAACCAGTTTTGACCCTTCGCGAAAGTTATCCTACATACTCATGCTATTGAAATAGAACCACAGTTTATTGGACTCTCGCAAGTTTGCAACATTCATTGCATGGTAAATATGATTTGTCAATTAAAATCAGAATTATGTTATATCTGATCAATTTTTTTCTGATAACATTTTATTAGTTATAACCTTATACTTTTAATTTAGATTCTTTTTATTTTTGTAAGTTTCATATAATTGTACTAAGATTACAAAAATCCTGAAATTATACACAGATCTTAAAATTTACGATAAATAGGTAGATCTAGAAATCCTGATATTCATAGCCATCAGTAGGGAATTTGATTTTAATTTTGACATTTTATTACTCTTTTAGCCATTAAGTTGAAAGTTTTCAATTCAGTCAGAAAAGTTTTCAGAAAGTTCTAGAAAAAGAGAAAACATCAAACTCAAAATTCGAGCGATGTCTCTTCTAGGATTTGTGAAAACTACGGGAAATCCAGGACACTGTCACAGACTTTGTGTCGGTTTGGAAATTTGAACAAACTTCGTTCTCTCCTTTGTAGTATCACTTCTTGAACTACTAAAATATCAAATTAGATAAATTACCAGCTCTTAGGCTACTTCGCCTAACTGATGAGACCCAGAAAGGTCGAAAGCTAAAATGGGATCAATTACAACATCCAAAGCGATGTTTCGCCGGATAGTAGACCCGATGCTAACCCAGTTTGCCTGCCGCAAAGATTTCAGCGCTTGAGAAATTTGACAAAGTCAAAGATTTGGAAAAATTCTTCCGTCCGACCGTCATTTCAAGTTTGCTGTTTTCACTGCAAAGCAAAGGTATTCTGTGTGTTACAATAAACACTGTAAAGTTTAGCTTGTTTCGACTTCTGTTCGTCATCTTCAGTCAGGGAATGAACCCTGAGACAAGTTATAGTAGATTTTCTTCTATGAAGTTGAAATTCACAGAAAGTTCTAGAAAAAGAGAAAACATCAAACTCAAAATTCGAGCGATGTCTCTTCTAGGATTTGTGAAAACTACGGGAAATCCAGGACACTGTCACAGACTGACAAGCTAAACTTTACAGTGTTTATTGTAACACACAGAATACCTTTGCTTTGCAGTGAAATCAGCAAACTTGAAATGACGGTCGGACGGAAGAATTTTTCCAAATCTTTGACTTTGTCAAATTTCTCAAGCGCTGAAATCTTTGCGGCAGGCAAACTGGGTTAGCATCGGGTCTACTATCCGGCGAAACATCGCTTTGGATGTTGTAATTGATCCCATTTTAGCTTTCGACCTTTCTGGGTCTCATCAGTTAGGCGAAGTAGCCTAAGAGCTGGTAATTTATCTAATTAGAAAAGTTTTCAATGCATTTTCAAGATTTCAATTTTAATTTACATAAAAAATTGTCAAAAAATAAAAGTATTTACCTAATATTAATTAACAGTAGGTGGTTCATATTTCTTTATACTTTCGATAAAAAACAGAAATAGCCATGAATATCTAAGTAATGAAAATATACTGAATGTTAAAATATTTTCTAGTTTAAGGTTTATTAATGTCTACTTATGTATTATAATTATTGATAATATACTTCACATTCATACTAACTTTTCAGTTAGTTTCTAAAAAGTTGAAATCATAATTGTCAAATGTCTGAATAAAGATTCTAATTTCGTTCTACAATTCTCACCTAAATACGCTTTAAGAAAAAATATTGTAACAAAATTTTCCTAAGCCGGCTCTGGTTTCATTCCAGTACGACATCGATCGCTTTTAAGACAAAAATTGATCTCGAAATGGCTCGGCAGCTGTAGAATTGATAATGGATTGTACGAGAGTTTTCGATGCTGATTTTAAAAGGAGCAACATCATCGCACCAGTTAGTTAGTGCAGCGAAGAGCTTATGTTGAATTATTATTGTGATATTCGAATCAGCTGTTGTGTACATTTGATGTAAATAGAAAGTGGTAGTGAATATTAGTTATTAAATTTTAATTGAACCCACGAAGTATATAACAAATTTGGTGATCAGAAGTGCAGGATTAAGTAATATTAAAATCGTAATTTGATTTATGGAAACCCGAACTATGGAAAAAACCGACGAAACTACCAAAAAAATTGTCAAACAGGTTACGGAGGGACTAGATGAAAAAAAATAACTCAGATTCTGGAAAAACGTGACAAGGAGGAGAAACAAAATCAAGAAGAAATTCAACAAAGGTTATTAAAATCTTTTGATGAAAAACGTAAAATAGAATTACAAAATCTTGTCACTGCGATGAAAAGCGAACAACAAAATTTAATTGAGGAATTATTCTCGAAATTTGAAGAAAAACAAGAACAACTTGAATTAAAACGACAAAATGAATTTAAATCACTAGAGGAACAGAAGAAAGCCAAGCAGTTTATCACAAAGCACTGGCAAATTTTTAACAGTGAAGATAGAACCACCGGTCGAACCAACATCATTCAGCACCGAATAGATACCGGGAAGGCTCAACCCATCAGAATCCCACCTAGGCGACTACCATTGGGGCAACAACAGGCAGTCGAGGAAAACATCGAGTCCATGTTACAAAATGGAGTTCTGGAGCCATCCATCAGCCCATGGTCCGCTCCCTTCGTACTAGTTAAAAAGGATGGAACCACCCGATTTTGCGTGGATTACAGAAAGCTGAACGACGTAACCAAGAAAGACAGCTATCCACTACCCCGAATTGATGACACTCTGACCATACTAGCAGGCTCCCGTTGGTTCTTCACACTAGACCTAAAGAGTGGATATTGGCAGGTTGGTCTACACGAAAACGACAGGGAGAAGACAGTGTTCTCCACTAGAAAAGGGCTGTTTCAGTTCACAGTCATGCCCTTTGGGTTATGTAATGCTCCCGCAACATTCGAGAGGCTAATGGAGTTATATCCTGAGCGGGATAACATGGAGGACGAGCTTAGTATACCTCGACAACATTCTAGTCATGGGTCAGACATTCGACGACCATCTGAAGAACCTGGGCGAAATATTCTCCAGAATTAATAACCCCAACCTGAGACTCAACCCGAAGAAGTGTTCCTTGTTCCAAAAAGAAGTAGAGTTTTTGGGCCACGTCGTTTCCGAGTCAGGAATCCGCACCAACGAGGACAAGATAGAACCCATCCGTGATTGGCCAGTCCCAAGAGACAAACATGAACTCCGAAGGTTCTTGGGCCTCTGTTCCTAGTACAGGCGATTTGTTAAAGGATTTGCCACCATTGCCGCGCCTCTACATCGGCAGACCACTGAGAAAGAGACCTTTCGTTGGAATCAGGATTGCGAGACATCATTCAGACGACTGAAGCAGCCCAATTCTAGCCTTTCCTACACAGTCTGGCAATTTCATTTTAGACACCGGAACCAGCAGCACAGGTTTGGGGGCCGTCCTATCCCAGATACAAGATGGTGAAGAAATGGTGATCGAGTACTACAGCCGTGGATTATTGAAACCGGAAATAAATTATTGCGTCACCAGAAAAGAACTTCTTGCAATAATAAAGGCGGTAGACCATTTCCACAAATATATCTATGGTCGCCATTTCTTAATCAGAACAGATCATGCCGCCCTCAAATGGCTGCTGGACATGAAGACACCGGAAGGACAACTGGCTAGGTGGATGGAGAAATTACAGCAATACGATTTCAAGGTGGAACACCGTGTCGGCCGTTTGCACAATAATGCCGATGCCCTATCCAGAAGACCCTGTAGAGCAGAATGCGGACATTGTCAGAAGACGGAACAGCGAGAGGGTATCTCAATCAGACAGATCTGAGTGTAGGCCAATGACGACTGGACAACGGTACAGTGCATCCAGGACAAAATGGCTGATCCAGACATCGAACCAATTTTGTCACTCAAAACGAGAGGGGCACCTAGGCCACGGGCGTGCTGAAATCATTATGGGCCCAATGGGACTCTCTAAGAGTAGAGAATGGAATGCTCAAGCGAGTTTACGAAAGCACTGATGGCCGAGAAACCAAGTCCCAACTGATAGTTCCTAAGAAAAAGGTACCATCTTACCATCCAGAACGCTGTAAGAAAGCAGGAAAAAACAACATGCATTGCGGGACACGCCACCACGATGTCACACCGAATAGACTTTGAGAACACCAGAGTACTGGCAAATATAGAACACCCGAAATCAAGACTCGTAAGAGAGGCAATTGAAATAGCGAAGAGACCTCACAGTCTAAACGCACGCAATGAAATTCAGAACTTATCGAATTGTTGGAAAATCCTATTAAACACCGTACCGGCCCGGACCCGTCCAATAACAACTCAACCGGAAATAACAAATCACCAGGATGGAGCCGTGCCCACTGAGCGCCAAGGGCCAATTATTGTTGTACTATGTTTGCTATTGTAACGTAATACATATGTAATATTTTACTGGTTAAATAAATAAATAAATAAATATTACACGCAGTCATATAACAGCGCGCTCGCTTCAGAAAATCTTAGTTTTCGAGTAACTAGAAGCGAAAGCAGAAGGCTACGAGAATTATGCGAACCGACCTGAAGAGGGCAGATGTGACTCTGCCGAAACGTCGTCATTTTACCATCGATCCCGGCAGGGATCAGTTATCAACTACGCGGATGAATTCCCGGAAACCACCTTATATATATATATATATATATATAGAGAGAGATTAATTTCAGGCAAAAACAAATGCTTTATAACATTTTCTAAAATAAACTATAGGCCAAAAGAAACATAAAGCAGACGTAATTGCAGACAATTACGTCTGCTTTCCCCATAAATAAGAGCATGTCATGTCTTTCCCTAATTGTATAATCGGCCATTATTTATCACAAATAAATACTGTCGCACTTTTCTTAATTTTCGAACTTACACACTAATCACAACCGATTTTATTTATTTAAAAAATATATTAAATGGAAAGCAAACCACGAAGTCTACATCAAATAGATATCATTCAAATCACTTTACCGTTTATCTATTCTTATTTACAAGAATCGAAATCGCAAAAAACAATCGTAACTCTCAGTCGTCGTTAAAGTAAAAAAGTAAAAAATGTAGTAAATAAGTTGGTCTGTATGCCACGTTGCCATATCTATTCGGAGAAACTTACACTAAATTATAAAAGCATATTTCGAGTTTAAATAATCAATTTTCATTTTTAATGTGGCTATTAAAGATGTATAAGCTACTGAGTATTTACATATTTAGATTTACCAACATTTTGAAATCGAAATTATTGTATTATTCACTGTAGCAAGGGCTACATAAAATCTAACTTTATGTGTTCCTGTTCTTATTGGCAAAACTAGAGTTTATTTTAGAAAATGTTATAAAGCTTTTTGATTTGTTTTTGCCTGAAGTATTGTTCTTCAAAATCTTTGCACTCAAACCGTTTACACCCTGTATATATATATATATATATATATATATATATATATATATATATATATAAAGTTTTTACAACTCTATACTATTTTGAAAGGTATACCTGTAAACAACGACAAAGTGTGCATATGCTGCAACTATACAGTTGTGATGAGCTTTGATGATTTGAACTCTTAATGGATCAGCCCAACCAGAATCTGAAATTTAATAAAAATGGTTATTCCAATTCATACCTTCTGAGGAACAAATACATTTATTTTTTACAATAAATTAACATACTTGTCATACCAAATACTAGCCCCACATCATTCCTTATTAGTTTGTTCAAATCTGCTGATGAATTTCTAGCATGTCTCAGATCTAATGAGGCTGCTCTTGAGTGTCCTCTACTAGCCAAACCTCTCAGATCCTGAGAACTTCGACTATAATTTGCAGAAATACCAAGTCTAAGCTCTAATGATGAATTTCTTGAGTGACCTGAAAGAGGAATCCGATTTAACACGTTTCTTTTAGTCATATATATAATATTTAAGTTAATACAGGTATTAACTTCAAATGAAAATATGTAAATGGTAGTCAGTACCAGATCTTTTACATAAGGTGAAGTAAATTATTTATTGTTTACTACATACCGAATACTTGTTAACTTCCAAGGTATTATTTTTAAGGAAATTTTTCTAGACATAATCACGCAGAACACCAGTCAACTGTTTATGTATTATTTTATTTCAGATTTTAAGCATTATTTAAACTGTTTTCTACGTTTTACTAACTCCATAACACGAATATAAACAGGTGCTGAAGAGACGAGTCTCTGCCGTCATCTACAATCGAAAATCACAAATCGAACAAAAATATTGCACAGGTTCAACATCCAGCGCTCCCTCGAGTGGGACTAACAAGAGCATGAAGTTGATAGAGTGTTCTGTTTGAATATAATGGTGTGCGAGAGCTGAAGTCGGACCTCTTTTACGAACTGACGGAGAGTGTACATATATATATACTCGATGGTTAACGGGTCTGTTGGTACTACTGATGTAGCTTTGTGGGCAAAACTCCTTGATCCTCGTTATAGTTGGAGAGCTAGTGACCCATTTTTCAATAAGTGTTTGATTCTCGTAAATATTTTACATACAGTGTGAAACATCCAAATGGAATAAATTAGATAACGAATAAAGGAGGACTTGTAGGGAAACACGCTTGGACACGTCGATTTGCATTTTTAAATGCGCATTTTTTCAATAAAAAAAATATATAGGGTGTGTCTTGTGACAGTGTCCAATACCAACTTTCTTATTTTAAATGCAAGCCCCTGCATTTGTTAATTTCTAAATTCTAGACATAATTCATGTATAATGCCCTACACCTATCTTCAACTGTTTCGGAAATATTAAGTGTTTTCATATTTATTTCAAAAATTAACATTAAAAAAAGAAAAATTATTTTATTTCACAAATTTGGTACATTACACCGAAAACCTAACAAGTAATACTGATTATTTCTTAATAATGTAAAAAACACAAAAAACACTAATGTTAATGTAAGAAATGTTCAAAATGTTCGCCGCGAACGTCTTGGCAACATGCTAATCCGGTATAGAAATGTCTTCAAAAGTTACTCAACATATCAGGCGTGACTGATCTAATCGCAAGCGTGATTCGTCTTTTTAGGTCATCTAAGTTGAGGGGTTTAGTTTTGTATACAGTACGTTTAACATACCCCCACAAAAAGTAGTCCAATGACCTCAAATCAGGAGATCGTGCTGGCCATTCTATCGCTCCGCGCCTCCCAATCCACCGATTTGGAAAATTGTGGTTCAGGTACTGCCGGACATTAATTTCTTAATGGAGTTGTGCTCCATCTTGTTGCAACCATATTTTAATGGCAGGAAAATTATTTTATTTCACAAATTCTGTACATTACACTAAAGTACCTGTGAGACCGAACTATATCCAAATAATCGGACATTTGCTATGTAAACTTTTATGAACTAACTCTATAATAATATTATTTTCTTACATTACATGGTGTTGCTAAAATTCTACCCCCCCTCTCCCCCCCATATTTCAACCATCCTATATATGCAGCTGTTTACTGAAAACCCATTAAAACATTTTTGCTAGCATTTTTTAATCACCTTCTATAAATACATTTCCACTCGTTTTCATATTCCAACCATCCTGTAAATGTTACCGCTTTGGGGCCACTCTAGAAACACTTTTGTTTCTAAAATCTTTTAACCACCATTCGGAACTATAATACTACTTCGTCCTATATTTTAACCATTATATATGTGCTAGTCATTGCAAGATACCTTATCATATATTTATATTCTAACATTTTTTTAACAACTTTGTATAACTTTAATTTCCCTGCACCCTATAAATGCAACTTTATAACTACTAGTTCTTGCTTGTTTCTAACTATCCTGTATGCTATAATGCCATTCGACGCTATATTTCAACCATCCTGCATAGCAACTCTTATGGACAACCTAACATATTTTGAACTACCCTATATAATAATAATTTAACACCACCAATTTGTATTTATATGCATCAAATAAACATGCGAACTCATAAGGTTTTACCCATCCAAAAATCGCCTACCATGCCAATTTTTTCACTTTAAAATATCCAGCTTTCAAAATATAACGCTAGGAAATATGATGGAGGCATAAATCAAAAAGTTACATATCCGGAAATAAAAATACAAAAGCACTTTCACTCTCAAATAGGTCACCAAATCACCCTGTATTGAAATAATTTTTTACAACAGGACTCTCACTCTTACGTAGGTTACCACATCACCTTGTATTAAACGCAAAAATTACATAACAGCTGTCTTGATTGTCACAAACTGTCAATAAATTTTTTAATAATTTAATTTCTCAGTAAATCGATTTTTCTCAACGATGAGACCCTAACCAATTTATTTCTAGGCATCAAAACCCCGAAATGGGACAGTTTCAACAAAATCGTTAGAGCCGTTTTCCAGAACTCAATTACATATATACATATCTAATACTATAATCAGGGGGTGGTAACTCAGATAGGCAATGTTGGTCCAGCTGTAGGTGAACTGTAAACGTAGCCCCCTTCAGAACTCCTTCAAGTACTATTTTTTGACAGTTAATCGAATATATCCAGGTGACACAATGTGATCTTCTTTATCGTCCCTTAGTACATGTAAATGACAAATGATGTGATTTTTGTTTTTTGTCATTGTCAGAAAGTTGAAGCTATTAATTATTTTTTCTCTAATTTGTGGTAGAATTTTGTATCGAATCCCATTCTTGCAGTATTCATACATTGTTTTAAGGTACTGTATATAGCCAGAAGCTACATAAACTAAATAGTATTTAAAGCATGTTTTTTTAGGCATTATTTTACAACCAACAAAAAGTGTCAGAAAATACGGCTTCAAAGAATAAACATCGAAAAATTTTACATGCCAGGTATGTTTATCTTTTTCTGATACTGTTACTTGTATTTATTTCATTTATTGTTTAATTTCAGGTTATGAGAGAAGTTCTGGAGACAATTTTGTATACTCTGTAGGAAAACAACAAACCACGATTATTACCCCCATATGATGACAGGTAAACCAATGAAAACAAGCAAGCTATTGTGAAAGAAAAAAAAAATAATATAAAAATCCCATATCAAGGAAGGTCCAACACTGAAGTGTCTGAGCTGGATTATTGATGTATGGCAGTAGTGTAAACTGACGATGATCATTTGTATTGTCTTAAGATGAAACCTGCAGCTGAGTCACAAAACCAAGTAAACACGGGTAAGCAAATTTTAGTGCTTGTTGAATAATTCATAATGTATTTTTATCTTTTGTAAATAAATAAATTTAATTTCAATATTGAGTTTCATTTATTCTGATGGTACATTGTCTTCTAAATGTTATTTGTGGCATATTCTTGATTATTTTTGTGTTCTTGGGAAATGACACTACAATCGAAACAAAAATCTGTATATTCAAGGAAAATTTGGTTTTTCCTTGAATATACAGATTTTTGTTTCGATTGTGGTGTTATTTTCCAAGAACACATGAAAATAATTCGATAGTACAGCCCCCTGTTGGTGAGACTTGGGACCAGAAACTGCAGATTCCTTCTTTTTAGTTGGTGATGATCTGTCAAATTCAACAAACGTCAAATTTAGTACTTGAAGGACTTCTGAAGATGCTTATTATGCATATTCTAACCTCTCATGGGACAAAATGTGAACACATTTTATAACATTGAGTTGCCCATCTATCTTTATTGTATGATCTGTGACTATAATACGAGCAATGTTTGTATATAAATATAGTGCCTGGGTGACCGAGCTTCACAAGGTTTTATCATAAATGTACATATATCCAAATAATCGGACATTTGCTATGTAAACTAATTTAATATTTTTTTACATTTTTTATTTACGTGGTGTTACTACAATTCTACTGCCTCCTATATTTCAACCACCCTATATATGGAACTTCTTATGAAAAACCCTTTCAAACATTTTTTCTAACATTTTTTTTTAATCACGCTACAATTCCACTTAATTCCATATTCCAACAACCCTGTAAATGCGACCGCTTTTGGCCATTCTACAAACACTTCTGTTTAAAATTTTAATTAAAAACTTCAAAATAACAATATTGAATAAAATAGAACTTAATGAAATTAAGACACTTGATGACGCTCGCTGTCGTATGTGAATTTATACTCTTGGTTTTGCAACCTAAGCATCAGCAGATTACACGTGCGAGGAAGCCGTGCGTTGTCCGTGGGAATTGCTATATCGTAAAATATGCGATGTAATGCGATATTTATGAGAAATGATTATTATATTGTTGCTATGGTGTAAATATTCTAAGTGTGGTTTATGACGGATATAACAATTCGCTTTACTAACAAAAAGTTGCTGTGTTACAGGAACTTTTTTTCGCATAAAATAAAAAAATAAAAAAAAATAAAAAAATACAAAAGCAAATCAGGAATAAAAATCTTAAGCTAATACAATTTCCAAAGGAATATAAAACATAAGATAATTAAAATAAAAATAATAATATAAAGATAATAACAAATTTTCATACACATTATTACATAAAATATATTGATTAAAAATAATGAAAATGGTAAAAGAGAAAACGTAATAATCAAAATTTACAAAATTATTTATTTACTTGAAGTTCGATATTTTAAATTTCCCTAAGCCGGCCCTGGTTTCATTCCAGTACGACATCAATCGCTTTTATGACAAAAAAATTGGTCTCGAAATGGCTCGGCAGCTGTAGAATTGATAATGGATTGTACGAGAGTTTTCGATGCTGATTTTAAAAGGAGCGACCCATAATCGCGGCAGTTAGTTAGTGCAGCGAAGAGCTTATGCTGAATTTTTATTGTGATATTCGCATCAGCTGTTGTGCATATTTGATGAAAATAAAAGTTCTAGAATATTAGTTTTTCTAAATTTTAATTGAACCCATGGAGTATATAACAAATTTGGTGATCAGAGGTGCAGGATTAAGTGCAGTTAAAATGGTAATTTGATTTATGGAAACCCGTAGCATGGAAAAAATGGGCGAAACTACCAAAAAAATAGTCAAGCAGGTTCGGAAGGACTAGACGAAAAAATAGCCCAGATTGTAGAAAAACGTGACAAGAAGGAGAAACAACATCAAGAAGAAATTCAATAAAGGTTAGTAAAATCTTTTGATGAAAAACGTAAAAAAGAATTAGAAAATCTTGTCACTACGATGAAAAGCGAACAACAAAATCTGAAACTGAAGAAAAAAATACAACTGTAATTTGAACAACTAATGCAAATAGTATCGCAAGTTAATGAAACGACGCCGAAATAAACGACGACATAAAGATCCTAAAAAGTAATGTGAAGACTCTTGAAATCAAAGTAGATGACTTCGATTCCATCCAGAGCCAGGTGAAATTTGAAATCAGTTCCATTAAAATCACGGTACAAAGTGAAGTAAGTGAACTACAAGATGAAATCAATGCCATCCAAAACAAGGTAGAAACAGAAATCAAAAAATGCAACAGGACTTAAAGCCAGGAAAATACCAGAACACCATGAGTACCAAAGGTTCCGTTAGCAAACCACCCACATTTGATGGTAGCTCATCTTAGCCCATGTATTAACGGCAATTTGAAGCCATGGCTACAATTAATGGATGGGATAACCAAGAAAAATCTACGTCTCTTGTAATTTCCTTAAGAGGGCGGGCCTTAGAACTCCAAAGCATTCCAGTAGATGAACAAGGCAATTTCGATAAAATCATCGAGATACGACAATCAATCCTTGAGCCAGGTACACCAAGTCTAACTCAGTGAAAAAAAGCAAAAATCCGGTGAAAGCCTCCAAGAATGCGAAGCAGAGATTAGACGGTTAGTACACTTGTCCTACCCAGACCTGCCAGAGGAAACGAAAGACCAGTTGGCCACACAGAGCTTCATAAACGGCATCAGAGATGTGGAGGTAAAAGGAATTTAAGACTGAGTGGCGTCAAGAAAAGTAATGAAGCTTTACTTCGGGCCTAGAGGCGTCATGAACATGTCCAAACCGAGGGTGCGAGCAGTTTCCTTCAACCAGGAAGATCCAGGGTCACCATTTCAAGCGCTGTTGGCTGGTATGAACAAACTACTAGAACAGTCATAAATGACTAGAGCAAGGGGGTCATGCTACCGGTGTGGACGGATAGGGCACTTTCAACGCAATTGCAGAGTAAGGTTACCGGAACGATCACCAACCAGGGTAGCCAACAAACCGACCTTACGAACCAGCCCCCAGGACAGTATCCATCCGGGGATTTTGCAGAGATAGCAGCAGCCTAGTCATCAGGAGCACCAGCAATGGCCGAGCAGTTACCATCACCATCGCCACCGGCGCCGTTTTGAGAGCATCAGAAATCCGTCCAGTTACCAACAACATCCAGCTCAGAACAGTCACCGGCGAGTCCATGTCAATGCAGGGTGAGGCAGATGTAGTATTACAGTTTATTACAGATAGGGGACAACAGAATCCGGCACAGGGTCCTCGTAACTGATATTGAGGACGATTTCATACTGGGTATGGACCTAATAAGCCAGCATGGATTTATGTTCGACCCGAGGTATGATGTTCTTCGATTCCTAAATGAGGAATTTGTATTGACACGGCCCGTCAACAGCTCAGCGACCTCCATAAAAATTGTAGCAAAATCTGCAGCCAGAATTCCGGGTCGAACGGAAAAGATTTTTCATGGGCAGTTAGAAAGCAATCCTGGGAGCTGCGTTGGAATGGTGGAGCCCGTAAACTCAGCTTATGACTACTTAGTTGGACGGGCTGTAGTTAAAACCGGACGAGATATACCAATTAGAATCCTGAATTTGTCCAAAAACGACATCAGAATTGCCAACGGACAAGAGATAGCTTGTTTCGAGCCTGTCGTTACTATCATCAATTGCGAAGAAGGGTACCAGGCATGGGTGAAGGAGACAGGGCCCAGTAAAGAGTTCCTACAACAGTTTGCTGACCATTCGACACCTGACACCAGAGGAACAGAAGAAAGCCAAGCAATTTATCACAAAGCACTGGCAAATTTTTAACAGTCAAGATGGAACCACGGTCGCAGCAACATCATCCAGCACCGAATAGATACCGGGAAGGCTCAACCCATAAGAATACCACCTAGGCGACTACCATTGGGACAACAACAGGCAGTCGAGGAAAATATCGAGTCCACGTTACAAAATGGAGTTATTGAGCCATCCATCAGCCCATGGTCCGCTCCCTTCGTACTAGTTAAAAAGAAGGATGGAACCACCCGATTTTGCGTGGATTACAGAAAGCTGAACGACGTAACCAAGAAAGACAGCTATCCACTACCCCGAATTGATGACACTCTGACCACACCAGCAGGCTCCCGTTATTTCTCCACACTAGACCTAAAGAGTGGATATTGGCAGGTTTGTCTATACGAAAACGACAGAGAGAAGACAGCGTTCTCCACTAGTAGAGGGATGTTTCAGTTCACAGTCATGCCCTTTGGGTTATGTAATGCTCCCGCAACATTCGAGAGGCTAATGGAGTATGTACTGAGCGGGTTAACATGAAGGACGTGCTTAGTATACCTCGACGACAATCTGGTCATGGGTCAGACATTCGACGACCATCTGAAGAACCTGGGCGAAGTTTTGTCCAGAATTAATAACGCCAATCTGAGACTCAACCCGAAGAAGTGTTCCTTGTTCCAAAAAGAAGCAGAATTTTTGGGCCACGAAGTCAGGAATCCGCACCAACGAGGACAAGATAAAAGTCATTCGTGATTGGCCAGTCTCAAGAGACAAGCATGAACTCCGAAGCTTCTTGGGTCTCTGTTCCTACTACAGGCGATTTGTTGAAGGATTTGCCACCATTGCCGCGCCTCTACATCGGCAGACCACTGAGAAAGAGACCTTCCGTTGGAATCACGATTGCGAAACATCATTCAGACGACTGAAGGCAGCACTATGTTCCAGCCCAATCCTAGCCTTTCCTACACAGTCCGGCAAATTCATTTTAGACACCGACGCCAGCAACTCAGGTTTGGGGGCCGTCCTATCCCAGGTGCAAGAAGTCAAGAGAGGGTGATCGAGTACTACAGCCGTGGATTCTTGAAACTGGAAAGAAATTATTGCGTCACTATACAAGAACTTCCAAATACCTCTATGGTCGTCATTTCTTAATCCGAACAGATCAAGCCGCCCTCAAATGGCTGCTGGACATGAAGACACCGGAAGGACAACTGGCCAGAGGGATGGAGAAATTACAGCAATACGATTTCAAGTTGGAACACCGTGCCGGCCGTTTGCACAATAATGCCGATGGCCTATCCAGAAGACCCTGTAGAGCAGAATGCGGACATTGTCTGAAGACAGAACAGCGAAAGGGTATCTCCATCAAACAGATCCGAGTGCAGGCAAATGAAGACTGGACAATGGAACAGTGCAACCAGGACCAAATGGCTGATCCAGACATCGAACCAATCCTGTTACTCAAAACGAGAGGGGCACCCAGGCCACGATGGTACGAGGTAGCTAGATACTCGGGCGTGCTGAAAACGTTATGGGCCCAATGGGACTCTCTAAGAGTAGAGAATGGAATTCTCAAGCGAGATTGGGAAAGCATTGATGGCCGAGGAACCAAGTCCCAACTGGTAGTTCCTAAGAAAAAGGTACCATCCATCCTGACCGAAGTACATGATGGGATTACCAGGGGCCATCTGGGCATGAACAAAACCCTAGACAAAGTTCGCCAGCGATACTACTGGGTAAATTACTTCGAAGACATCAGAGCTTGGTGCCGGAAATGTGACACCTGTGCGGCCAGTAAGAGCCCCAAGACCCGGACCAAGGGCAGAATGCAGCAGTACAATGTGGGCATCCCATTTGAAAGAATTGCCATCGAAGTCGCCGGTCCGTTTCCCGAGTCTGAGAGGGGGAACAAATACATTCGGGTCGCAATGGATTACTTCAGCAAATGGCCTGAGGCGGTGCGACGGTGCTAGTAGAACAACTATTCAGCAGGTTTGGCGTCCCGATGGAACTACATTTAGACCAGGGGCATAACTTCGAATCGAATGTATTCCAGAAGGTCTGTACAATCTTGGGGATCAGGAAAACGAGAACAACATCATTGCACCCACAGTCAGACGGAATGGTGGAAAGATTCAACAGGACCTTGGAACAACACCTGTCCAAGGTTGTCAGCAATAACCAGCGTGATTGGGATGAGCATATTCCCCTATTCCTGTTGGCATATCGGTCAGCCGTACATAATAGTACAGGCCGGACTCCAGCCAGGGTCCTATTCGGAAAAGGGCTGCGATTACCCTACGATTTGGCTTTGGGCTCCCCCGAAGAACCTTCCCAAGACATCAACGATTATGTCGACCAGCTCCGACATAAAATGCTGGCAATACACGAATTAGCCCGATCGCAGATGTTGACCACCAGTGACCGGATGAAAACGCGATACGACGTCAAGGCCAATTAAGTCGGGTTCCAAGAGAGGGAAAAAGTCTGGCTGTGCAACCCCCAACGGAGCAAGGGTAAATCCCCAAAGCTTATACCCGCCGGGGATGGTCCATAAGAGATGGTCAAGAGGTTTAATGACGTCGTCTACCGGATCCGTCGAAACCCCAGGGCTAAGTTGAAGGTGATCCATTTAGATCGACTCGCTCCCTACCATGGTGAGGATGTTTCTGACCGGGACGATCAGAATTAAAGGGGGCAGTGTAACGAAATTTCCCTAAGCCGGCCCTGGTTTCTTTCCAGTACGACATCGATCGCTTTTAAAACAAAAAAAAATGATCTCGAAATGGCTCGGCAGCTCTAGAATTGATAATGGATTGTAAGAGAGTTTCCGATGCTGGTTTTAAAAGGAGCGACCCATAATCGCGGCAGTTAGTTAGTGCAGCGAAGAGCTTATGTTGAATTGTTATTGTGATATTCGAATCAGCTGTCAGAAAATGGTAGTGAATATTAGTTTTTTTAAATTTTAATTGAACCGACGGAGTGTATAACAATATCTTCGGCAGTTTTCTCCTCTAGGATACGTCTTAAGTTTGGTAAAAGTCTAGACACTCTACTTTGTGATGACTTCGTAGGGTTTTCGTCCTTTTGGGCTGTGTGACCACTGGTCCAAAACGTTTTAAGCACGAAGGCGACAATAATAATTACGGAAATTATGGTGGCATATGTACTACGAAATATATTTGTTGACGAATGGTTGTTTAATTAGTTCGTCTAACTCTTTTGAATACCCGTTCAACTTATGATTGGCGATGTTTATTATTCATACACATTTAAGTCGTTGAGCTTTAATGGTTTCAGCTCTGGGAATTGGATTTTCTCTGAAATCGTGTCACATGACAACGGGCTGGTAATTGTCTATTATGGTGATGGGTTTGAATGCTTCTACCTGGACTTTAATTATTCCAACAAAAGCACTGCTTTCGCTCTGTAATTTTAATAATTGTTCGTAATTGTTAGAGTCTTTGCACTAACATTTGGACAACTGATTGTGATGCGGAGAGGTTCCTCAACCATGACTAACCATACGTTGGTTTCTAATTTTTGAACATGGTAAACTTGGGCGAGTATCACTGCACTTTTACAATTATCTGGTACGGTTTTAAAGTTTTTGAGGAATTGGGCTTCACACAAAGCACTCGAGTCTATTGGGTACGCTTAAAGTTCTGAACACAATATCTTCCCGATCGTTAATGGTTTGCACTCATTTAAGTCTTTAATGGGGATATATAGCAAAGAATCATCGTTTTTGGCAATATAATTTTGGGTAAAGAACAGTACATGATGCAAGCTAGTTCTATCATCGTAGACGGAAATGAGGTATAGACGGAAAGCAGTGAACGATTGTTGTTCGATTAAAGGTATTCTTAATATAAAAACAAGGTCTGAATCTGTTTGAAAAGCCTCCAATTCGGTGATTTCTAAATATCGCGCAATACTCGAATATTTAACAGGTAGAGGCAAATTATTCTTTACAAGGTTTTGCGATATTTCCTGTAGGGCGGTTATGAACTGTTCGGGGGTAAAAATAGAAGTGTGAATAATTTTTAAACGGGCGAATGTAATTGAGTTTAAAACGTCGTTTAAGCTATCTTCTAAGAATAAGTAGTTTTCCATAAGTCTTTCAGACATTTCTAAAAATGAAAGTTTAGCTTCCACGTAGGTCATTTTATCGCTTAGTTTACGTATAGTATTTTCAATTTTCCGAATATTAACGCTTTTTCGTCAAGTTGGATTTGTTGTATAGTATTGTTAAAGTTTTTTATCAATGAAGTTGTTACGCTAATTTGATTTTTCAAAAGATTTTCAACTTGAAGTTGTCACTGATTTACTCTGTTGATACTATTTGTGAAATATTCCCCATCAGCGGCATCTAGGTTGCCAGTTGTTGCCTTGAATATTGTACCGGCACCATCTATTAATCCGTGTTTATATCTCCTGGTATCCATGTGAATTTCGCTAAATTTGTTTTTTATTGATTTCGAAATTTGGTTAAGTAGATTTAAGTGAGTTTGGACGTCGGCACGGAATAGGTTCATTAAGTTGAGGTTATAAGAAATAGATCTTGTTAATGTGTCAAGGAGTCTGTTATTAGTAGTGACGACTTGTTCAAGTTCAAATGTTTTTATAAACTAATAGTGTCCATTTGCAATTTGAAGCGTCAATTCGTGCTTCCTCGTGATAGTAAATTCCTATTGTATTATTTATGGTTTTTATTTCGAACTGGGATGCTGCTGATCCGAACAGCAGGATGACCCTGTAAACAAATTAGCCTTCTATGAATGGTTTCATGCGATCAAAGTTTACTTTCGTATTTTGGTTAGTTCGGGGGTTTAAGAGTTGCTGAATTTTTATGGATTTCTAGCATTTCGAAAGGTCCGTTAAACTTGTTCTGTAGTTTGTCTTTAAGTTGAGATTCTCTTATGTACACTTTGTCACCTACTTGGTAATTAGGAGGATTTCCCGAAACATGTTTGTCAAATCGGACTTTGGCTTTTTGTTTCTGTTGTTCTGTCCTTTCGCGGGAGATCTTATAGTAATGGGAAATTCTACTATTGAGGTCCAATATATTTTGTAATCAGGTCTTTTTCGTTGTATAAAGTCTCTGGGGGTCTGCTGGAAGTGTGACCGAAGATCAATTCATAGGATGTGAACCCATGTGTCTTATTAGCAGAATTGTTATATGCGATTACTGCATAGGGCAAGATGTTAAAGGGGTGTTCATTGGGATGTTCTGCTTTATGAATTCGTAACATATAGGAGAGTTGGGTGAAAGCGCTCCAACAATCCATTGGATTGCGGGTGTCCTACACTCGAATATGAAAGTTTAATATCGAAAAGCTTACAAAGATCTTTAATAGGTGTTCCGAAATGGTGGAAAAATAAGAAAGCGTATTGACTACTGTTTTACCAAACTTGTCAGTAATTGGGTATGCTTAGGAAAATTTGGTTAACTCGTCTCTTAAGGTCAAGGCATAATTTTTATTCGGGACTTCGAGGATGTCAATGTTGAATCTTTCGAATGGAGTTCTTGGATTCTCAGTAATTACCAAAGGGCTATCAAGGTTTTTGCGAAATGTTTTAGCTGTTTGACATATTCGACAGTTCTTAATATAATTGTCAACATCTTTTGTAAGACCTTGCCAATTATATTTTTCCCTAATTCGCCTAATTGTTTCATTAATACCCCTATGTATATTGGTTTTTCCGTTATGAAACTGTTCTAGAATTATTGGCACTTGATCTTTTTCGATAGTTTGAGTTATGTTTTGACAAACTTACCATTTTACGTTTAATTCTGCAAAGATAAACGAAAGCATTTCTAAAATAGGTAATTCCAAATTATTCTCGACTCAATAGAGTTCTGATTCGGTTAGTACATTTTTGCTTTTAAATATTGAACCAAAAAAATCTCGTTTACGATTTCAGGATTAGATGGTAAGGGTATAATATATTACCGTCTTTTGCTGTAGAATACGTTAATTTTATATCGTTCCAAGTCGGCATTTTCTTCAAAGATATCTTCCAAGATTTGGTGGTGAAAGTCTTTAAGATTGTCGGTTTGAAAGAAAACTAGAATATTTTTATTTTCTCTGTCAAGAAGTTGGCAGTTAGAGTATTGTATCTTACTGTAGCCTATGAGTGAGATAGTCTTGTATCGTTCTACGAATGTTCGAAATTCGGCAAATATTAAGTCGTAGTCGTTATTTGTTTCAGTTTCTTCCGGGTCGGTGTCATCGTTTTCGTTAAGGGGGTTTATTGGGAAGTATTGAAGATTGTTGGCTGACTGGAAATCGATGAATTTATTTGATGTGAGTTACTTTAATGCGCGAAAGGGAGTCGGCATTTTTGTTGACTTTTCCTGGCTTGTATATGATTTCGTAATCATATTCCTCAAGTTTGAGGCGCCATCTCGCAAGTCGGCTACCTGGATCTTTAATAGGAAAGAGCCACGTTAACGGGCGGTGATCGGTTAAAAGTTTAAACTTGCGGCCAAAAATTATTGGTCGAAAGTGTTTGACAGTCCAGACGATGGCCAGAAGTTCGCGCTCTGTGGTGGAGTATCTAGTCTCTGCTTTGCAGCGAGTTCTAGAGGCATATCCAATGGGCAAGTCTTTCCCTATTGGTCCCTGCGAAAGTACAGCGCCGATTGCGAAAGCACTAGCGTCTGTAGTTAGAAGAAAAGGTGCGTTGAAGTCGGGATAGATCAAGATCGGAGTGGACGTGAGAGCTTGTTTTAATTTGTTAAAGGAGTCAACACAGTCTGAATTAAAATGAAATGAAACGTCTTTTTCGATCAGTTTTGTGAGAGGTTTGGATATTTTGGCAAAGTTTGGTATAAATCGACGACAGTAGCCAGCTAGACCGAGGAAAGATTTAATGGCTGTCTGGTTCTGCGGTTGAGGAAAGTTAGGTATACATTCGACTTTGGATGGGTTCGGTTTTACTCCGTCCTTTGTAATGAGGTGTCCTAAATATGTGACCTCCTTGCGGAGAAATTCGCATTTATCAGGCTGAATCTTCGGATTTGCCTTCCTAAGTCGTTTGAATACTTCAGTTAGTCGGGCCAAATGTTCGTGTATAGTTGGTGAGTAGACGATTATATCGACCATATAGACCAAGCATCTCTCGTTCTGGATTCCGATTAGGCTTGGGTCGTTCGTGAATGAGTCGTTCAAAACGAACGACTCCTCTACATGTACCACGAATGAGCGGCACAGTTTAGTCAAACAGCTCGTTCAGTTCGCCATTAAAAGAGTCATTCAGCTCGAGCGAGTCGAGAGTCATAGGATGTGCTGAACATTCAACGTTCAATCTTTCGGCCGGCACAGTCACCTCGGCTCGGAGCAGTGGAGAGTAAAGAGCCGTCAGCCGTCTGCTTGATGAGATGAAGGGTATTATTTTAAAATTCAGTGGGAAGGTTTTATTTTCAAGGAATCTATGAATAGGTATTTAAAATTTTTATTATCACAGGCACTAAGGCAGAGGGTTGTTATTGTTTTGCAGTGTTTTTGTTATATAAATTTCTATTTGGGTTATAAGTAAGCATAATAATTTTATTTGTTTTGAGAGTTTAGAACGTTTACATTTTAATGTTTAGAGTTTTTTTTATTTTTGTTACCAAAATATAAAATTTTTGTATTTACGTAAGTTAATGATCTGCAAAACTTTAATATAAATTTGAGCAGTAAACTACACAAGTAGAGACATTATATAAATCCGCCTAAGGCTAAACGGCTGTGTTTTAAGAGATAGTTCAAATGAACGACTCATTGTGAACGACTCGTTTTGGTGAGCTGAACAAAATGAGCCGGCTCACTAAAAAGAGTCATAAAACCCAACACTAATTCCGATGAGAATGTTGTCCATTACCCTTTGAAAGGTTGAGGGAACATTCTTCAAATCGAAAGGCATGCGAACGAATTCAAAATGACCGTGCTCTACAGTGAAGGCGGTTTTTTGAATGTCCTTCGATTCAATTTCGATCTGGTGAAAGCCAGAAGCAAGATCTAGTGTAGTAAAGTATTGGCATTTGCCAAGCTGGTCCAGTAAGTCCGATATGTTAGCATACTTATCGTCTACTGTGAGTTCATTAAGTTTTAGGTAGTCCACGACTACTCGCCACTTTTGTTTGCCGGATGCGTCATGTTTTTTGGGACAACCCACACAGGGGAAGACCAAGGGGAATTTGAAAGGCGAATGATACCTTGTTCCAACATTCTTGACACTTGGGTTCGAACTTCTTCCTTATGGATTTGGGGGTAGCGATAAGATTTGGGTTTCGAGTTATTTGTATCAATAGAGTGTTTTATTTCGTTAGTGAAGCTAAGATTGGCTCCTTCTAAATAGAAAACGTCCGAGAAATCGATGCAAAGTTGTTGGATTAATTCTGCCTCTCCTTCGTTGAGATGTTCAAGTCGAAGTTGATTGTGAATTTCTGTTAGTCTGTCTATGTTAGAGTTACTTCTAAATGAAATTTCTTCACAGTGATTAATAGAGAAGTTCTGGATAGATTCTAATTCAATTTTGTCAAAATTTACTGTTTTTGGACTAGCGTTTGCGTTTAAAACCGATGTGACAAATTCAGCTTTATCGTTGCCGTGGACGAGAGCATATGGTAATCTTAAATTTTCTAATACTCTGGAAGTTAGAATGGCCTCCGTATTTCGTAAATCGCATCTAAGTTTAAAAATGCGTTCTGTCCGCGGTTCGATACTGATGGTATTTGAAATCGTTTAGTCGTTTATCTGTAGTTGTCTGTCGGTTGATAATGTCTCATCAGTTACTTTTATGAGCGGTATGGTTTTGAAATTGTGACAAGAACGTTCTTATTAAAATCTATTAAGCAATTATAATGTTCCAGAAAATCGGATCCTAATAGGCCATCGAATTCTATATCCAGATTGCATATGTGGACTTTGTGTGGATCTGTTAAATTGAACGGGACTAAAGTGGATTCGTTTATAAGAATTTTTTGGTTAGTGATCCCCTGTATCACAACTTTTTCAGGTGATCGATTTGGAACGTTTTCACAAGTTTTGGGCTTGAAGATTGACAAGCCTGCTCCTGTGTCTATTAAGAGTTTGTAAGTGTTAGAAGCATCATTGATGTAAATAAGGTTTTTTGAGTTAACTGAAAGTGCGGGACTATAGGAAAGCGTTTTCCGGGAATTTGAGGTTCGGATTGAAGCTGTGGTTGAAATTCATTGTCTCGAATTGGGACTGAAGATTGAGAATTTGAGTGTCCGGTGGTTTGTCTACTGTGAGAGCCGTTTGAAAATTTTGCTGAGAATTATCGGGGATATCAGAGTAGAATTCAGGGTAATCATGTTCATAAGTGTCGTAACTTTGAGCCTGAGATTAATCAGAGTCATAGAAATTGTTGCACTGATCATTTGTGTAATTGGGAGTGTAAAAATCTGACTTGTTAAAGTGATGGGCCCTTTGTTGCTGATTTCTGAAAAAGTTTGGACTGGGTCGAAAGCTGTTAGGACCTTGATTTTGTCCGCTGGTTGAGGGTCGATTTTGTTGAAATTGTTGTCTATTCTGTTCAAAATTGGATCTCATTTGGTTTGCGGGCTGAGAAAATTCATTAGGTAGAAATTGTTGGAAATTATTATTGTTAAAATTCGAGTTTGGCTGTTGTTGCCTTTTTCTAGTTAAGTATTCTTTAAACAAATGCTCTGTTCGTTTGCAAAACGAGCATTGCTTTATAACAGTTGTAGCGTTTGGTCGTTTTTGTTGTTGTTGGTTACGTGTCACTTGAAACTTTTGGTTTTCTAAGTGACACAGTGGTATCTCCCGTTTTATTCTAGAAAAAGCAGTTAAAATGTCGTCAGGGTGGCTGGCACGTATAATTTGCCCTATTTTTGGCTCAAGACCTGTCTCTGCCCATGAGAGAAATTTGTGCGTCTTTTTCTCTTGTAATTATATTTTGTTTATTGACGGCCGCGTGCATTTTGGCTTCGTGTGTTTGAAGGCGGGCCGCGAAAGTTAATGGGGACTCATTGGGCAGTTGCCGCATTCTCTGAAGGTCCTGAATTAATGCAGACAAATCGCGTGAATCCCCAAAGTGAGTTTCAAGAAGCGTTTTGATGTCGTCCCAAGTTGATGGGTTCCGGGAATTTACAAGTTCGGCGGCACGGCCTCTCAACTTGTTTTTTATGTGAAGGATTAATAAGGCTATTTGATTAGCAATAGCCATGTTGTGAGCTGTTGTGCAAGAGCTAATGAAAGTGTTAAGGAAAATGGGATTCCCGTCGTATTCAGGAATAATCGCAAATATCTCTGAAATTTTGTAAGGTTCTACCGTTGGGGTAGTGGCACCTTGTCTAGTCGTTGCAATTTTGTATTTAGAATACGGTTATTGCACAATATTAGAAAATTTAACAACACGGAAACAATAGCAATAGCAGAATGAGATTTCTACTATTAGATTAAAGTATATAAAATGTTACCAAAAAGGGATAATAATAATTTGTTGTGAAAAATGTTTAAAACCTTGTTAATATATTGCGAGATATTTTATCGATATATAGTGTAGGAGAAAGGTAAATTAGTTAAAAAGGAAATCAAAAATCAATAAATCAGTGTAAAAATAAATAAATATGCTAAAATAAATTGTCTTTGATGATAGAAGTGATCGATCAAAAATAAAATACAAATAGTGATTAAGAGTAAATTAAACGTGATTCTTAGAGTATAAATCTCGGCATGGACTGTTCTGTGAGGATCTGGTTAGCCTGGCTTGTTCCTGGTGCTGATTTACAAGCAGTTGTGTCTCCAGCACGAAGGTCGTTGTTCCACAAAGGTTTAAAAACAACCACGACGAGTGAGAATTTTTTCGTGTTCTTGCCGTGTTGGAACAATCCTACTTACTGACTGCGCCAATTTTTATATTATTACTAACACAATCAACTTTTAAAAAAACTTTTTATTTCAATTACAAAATTAAAAACTTGAAAATAACAATATTGAATAAAATAGAACTTAATGAAATTAGGACACTTAATGACGCTCGCTGTCGTCGCATGTTAATTTATAATCTTGGTTTTGCAAGCTAAGCATCAGCAGATTACACGTGTGAGGAAGCCGAGCGTTGTCCGTGGGAATTGCTATATCGTGAAATATGAGATGTAATACGATATTTATGAGAAATGATTATTATATTGTTGCTATGGTGTAAATATTCTAAGTGTGGTTTATGACGGATATAGCATATATATATATATATATATATATATATATATATATATATATTATATATATATATATATATATTATATATATATATATATGTTGGTTTTGATGCTTTCACGAGTATAGTATGTGTTCCTGGTTTTTCGGAAATCTCGTGTATTATTTTGTTTGTTTTGATAAAAACAGTTTTGTCTACGTGTCGATGACTAATTGTCTTCCATGTGTTAGAAAGGTGCAGGGCGTCATCTCTTTTGTTTAAATGTCCACTTTTCTCCATTTCAATGGCCTCTCGTATTAGTCTGGTTTTGTAATGAGTTGTTTGTGCGATCTGTTTGCAACTATCGAAATTTATTTTATGGCCCGATTGTTGTTGGTGTTGGAACAGAGCCGATGTTGTCTGTTTATTTTTGACAGCTAATCTGTGCTCATCTAAACGGGCTGAAATTGTCCTATTCGTTTGTCCGACGTATACCTTGTCGCACGTTCCACAAGTTATACTATATACCCCTACATAGAAATGTCGGAGATAATATTATAAGGGATGAGAGTATTTTTTTATAAGTTTAAGAAAATTAATAAATAAATAACTACTGTATGGCCAAGGGTTCCATCTTCCTTCCTATTTATGAGAACACCAAGGAATGGCAGTTGATTGTTGGCTTCAACCTCCATGGTAAATTTTATTTTGTGATGGATACCATTAAGGTGGTCTAAAAAGTATTGAGGTGTTCCCTCCCATGAGGTCAAATCACAAATGTATCATCCACATATCGCAACCATAAACTGGGTTTAAGAGTTGTTGTTCTTAGTGCCAACTCCTCCAAGTTCTCCATAAAAAGGTTCGCTATAACTGATGAGAGTCGCGATCCCATTGGAGCTCCTTCCACTTGTTTGTATCGTTGGTTCTCGTAAACAAAATAGGTGTTCATCAGACAGTGCCTTGTTAAGTCTACAAGGTGTTGAGGTGGTTTGTATTTTTCCATTATGATATCCAAGGCTTCGTCGATAGGGATGTTGGTGAAAAGGGACACTACGTCAAAACTTACAAGAAAACACTCTGGTTGTAAGACCGTTTTTCTAAGTATTTCGATGAAATGTGTCGAATTTTTCACATATGAGTCTGTCCCCTCTGCAAACGGTTGAAGTTGTTGGGCTAGGTATTTGGCTAGGTGTTGTGTTGGGGATCCAATTGAGCTTACTATTGGCCTCAAAGGTGCACCTTCTTTATGTACTTTTGGCAACCCATAGAATTTCGGACATCTCGATGAGTTTTCACACGGAATGAGTTGCAGTTGGAGATTTTTGTCGATCCTACTTGCTTGGATTTTGGCCTTGGTTGTTTTCTCCACATGAGTTGTTGGGTCAGTAGTAATTTGTTTATATACTGGATCTTGTAGCAATGTTTGAATTTTGTTTGAATAATCCGCTGTATCTAAAATTACAGTCGCATTTCCTTTATCAGCAGGTAGAATGACAATGTCCTTGTTGAGGCGAAGTTGTTTCAAGGCCTCATTTTCTTCTATAGATAGGTTCCTTTTGGGTGGTTTAGACTTTCTTAGAACATGTAACACATCTTGTCTAATTATTTCAGCGGTGTTCGCATCTAATTTTGAAACTGCTGTTTCCACGCCACATATTATGCTCTCTGTTGGTATGTGAGAGGGAGCAATAGCGTAATTGAATCTCTTAGCCAACACGCCAATCGAGGAAGAGTTCAATTGGACCGAAGATAAGTTATAAACGGTTTTATTCGTTTCCAATTGCCGTGAGGTTAAGACTGTGACCGTTATTTTCCGAGAAAAAATCGTTTTTGGGCTTCTGTTGGAGCTTCAATTTGTTAAATTTTGCCTGTTGTTGCATTGTTGTCAACTCTGCATTCGTTTCGGCCCTTAATTCGCCAATCTCATCGAATTTATCCCATAATATCTTATATTGCTTATCTGTAGGTGGATATCTAGGAGTTTAGTATTAAGAAAATCCAAATCTCTTCTGACATCACGTATTGATTCCCTAAGTAGGGCACAACTAGCTTTCCATAAGATATTCTGTGTTTTTCTGTTGTTCTTCCAGAACTTTACCGTTATGTTTTTCGGAATAACTCCTTCATCGCGGCATCGTTGTAAAAAATGTAGATCGCACAAAAGTTTGCTTCTTTTCGCGCGTAATTTCTCAAATGTTTTACACAAATGAAAAGTATTCTCCCCGTAGAGATTCACTATATTTGTTTTTAAGTTTTCGAGGGCACTAAATGTTTTAGGTGGTTTCCGGGAATTCATCCGCGTAGTGATAACTGATCCCTGCCGGGATCGATGGTAAACTGACGACGTTTCGGCAAAGTCACATCTGCCCTCTTCAGGTCGGTTCGCATAATTCTCGTAGCCTTCTGCTTTCGCTTCTAGTTACTCGAATACTGTAACGTCATCATTTTACCATCGATCCCGGCAGGGATCAGTTATCAACTACGCGGATGAATTCCCGGAAACCATCTAAAACATTTAGTGCCCTCGAAAACTTAAAAACGAATATATATATATATATATATATATATATATATATATATATATTAGGGTGATTCAAATAAAAAAAAAAATTATTTTTGTCTTGCAAACAGGCTTAAAAGTTTCAATTTGACGTAAAAAGATACCAGTTAAAATTTGAGCCCTTAATATTAATATTAAAACAGTCCGCATCACGTTTTTCTATTTTCCATAAGAATAACATGGAAAAAACTTTTCTACACTTTATAAATTTTATTGCTAGCCTGTCGTGAATCATATAAAAGGTCATTTTGCCGACTTTTGTAGAGAATTGAACGCTCTACAAAAAAAGTCTGTTATGATTTTTCGAGAAACCTAATAGTTTTAGAGTTAATTGAGACCAAAGTTCAATTTATCGCAAATTTTAAAGTTTTTATGGATTACAGCAAATTTCATGGTTTGGTGGAACAAATCCCCCCAAAAATTTATATTTATCTTAAATTTACTTAATTGGATGGTTTTGTTGGAACAAATCTCCCAAAAAATTTATGTTTCTCTGAAAGTTACTTAATTAAACTCTAATTGTTAATAAATTTTTGCAATAATGAGACCAGTGAATCTCTTTGAAATTATTTTTACCATCAATTGCCTTCGAAATCATATTTCATCTCGTTTTTGTTTAATTTAAAGACAAAAAATTTTCTTCAGTCATTTGAAATACTTACATAAGGAATACATTAACTGACGATTGGTTTTGTTTAAATAAAAAATATATCTACTTTTTCTATAAATAGTTTTAAAATTGAATCTAAATAAATATTATCATTGAAGATTTTTTATATACAGTCTGGATAACGTTGCCGATGTTCTCGAACTACTTGTAAAAAATACTGTAGTTGATTTTCAGCAAATTCATTAAATAACTATTAATATTTGATGGAACTAATACTTCAACAAAACAATACACTGAGGAATACAAACATCAATTTTTATAAGTATCAACAAACTAAACTACTTTATCTACAACTCTTCTTATAGTAGAGAAAAAACTATGTTACCAACAAAATATTTAAAAAATTCCTTTTTGTCTGTCAATTAATAATAAAATAATTTCGCACCTATAATTTTGGGAATTCAAATCAGTTACAATAAGTTTTAAAACATTTACAAACCATTGGATGAGCAGAAAAACAATTTAACGTAATTTTTATTTTCATAAAAAAATATAGTAAATCTTCAAACTATCCCATTTTTCTTTGGACAATGACTACCGAAAATTATTAACAATTATTGTCTGTCTAAGTGACTAAATTTAAGATAAACATGAATTTTTTGGGGGATTAGTTCTAATAAAACCATCAAATTTGCTCAAAAAATTTAAAATTTGCGATACATTGAACTTTGGTCTCAATTAACTCTTATACTATTAGGTTTCTCGAAAAATCATAACAGACCTTTTTCGTAGAGCGTTCAATTCTCTACTAAAATAGACAAAATGATCTTTTATATAATACACGATAGGCTAGCAATAAAATTCATAAAGTGTAGAAAACTTTTTTCCCATGTTATTCTTATGGAAAATAGAAAAACGCGATGTGGACTGTTTAAATATTAATATTAAGGGCTCAAATTCTAACTGGTATCTTTTTACGTCAAATTGAAACTTTTGAGCCTGTTTGCAAGACAAAAATAAATTTTTTTTTTATGAATCACCCTAATATATATATATATATATATATATATATATATATATATATTGAACTCTACCTCGATTGGCGTGTTGGCTAAGGGTTTCAATTATGCTATTGCTCCCTCTCACATACCAACAGAGAGCATAATATGTGGCGTGGAAACAACAGTTTCAAAATTAGATGCGAACACCGCTGAAATAATTAGACAAGATGTGTCACATGTTCTAAGAAAGTCTAAACCACCCAAAAGGAACCTATCTATAGAAGAAAATGAGGCCTTAAAACAACTTCGCCTCAACAAGGACATTGTCATTCTACCTGCTGATAAAAGGAAATGCGACTGTAATTTTAGATACAGCGGATTATTCAAACAAAATTCAAACATTGCTACAAATCCAGCATATAAACAAATTACTACTGACCCAACAACTTATCTGGAGAACAACCAAGGCCAAAATCCAAGCAAGTAGGATCGACAAAAATCTCCAACTGCAACTCATTCCGCGTGAAAAGTTGCCAAAAGTACATAAAGAAGGTGCACCTTTGAGGCCAATAGTAAGTTCAATTGGATTCCCAACACAACAGCTAGCCAAATACCTAGCCCAACAACTTCAACCGTTTGCAGAGGGAGCAGACTCATATGTCAAAAATTCGACAAATTTCATCGAAATACTTAGAAAAACGGTTTTACAACCTGAGTGTCTTCTTGTCAGTTTTGACGTAGTGTCCCTTTTCACCAACATCCCTATCGACGAAGCCTTGGATATCATAATGGAAAAATACAAACCACCTCAACACCTTGTAGACTTAACAAGGCCTGATGAACACCTATTTTGTTTACGAGAACCAACGATACAAACAAGTGGAAGGAGCTCCAATGGGATCGCCACTGTCACCAGTTATAGCGAACCTTTTTATGGAGAACTTTGAGGAGTTGGCACTAAGAACAGCAACTCTTAAACCCAGTTTATGGTTGCGATATGTGGATGATACTTTTGTGATTTGGCCTCATGGGAGTGAACATCTCAACACATTTTTAGACCACCTTAATGGCATCCATCACAAAACAAAATTCACCATGGAGGTTGAAGCCAATAATCAACTGCCATTCCTTGATGTTCTCATAAATAGGAAGGAAGATGGAACCCTTGGCCATACAGTATATAGGAAAGCAACTCACACCAACAGATACCTTCATGCTAATTCTCATCACCACCCAGCCCAACTACAAGCCGTCGTCAAAACTTTAGTAACCAGATCACAAAGACTAGCTGACCAGGACAACATCAAACAGGAAATGGACAGTTTAAAAACAGCTCTGAGACAAAACGGATTTTCAGACCGAAATATTCAAAGAGCCCTAAAGTCAAAACCGAGACGAACAGACGAGGAGCATGAGACACCAATAACCAAGGCTTATTTATCGTATGTCTACGGAGACACAATATCGATACTATTTTCAATACAGACAGAAAAATAAGCACGGTGTTGAGGACTCCGAAGACGAGGATCCCTTTAGAACAACAGGGAGTGTACGATATTCCATGTGCAGACTGTCATAAAACCTATGTGGGGCAAACTAACAGAAGAATTCGAGCTAGACGGAAAAAACAACATCCATTGCGGAACACGCCACCACGACGTCACACCGAATAGACTTTGAGAACACCAGAGTACTGGCAAATATAGAACACCCGAAATCAAGACTCGTAAGAGAGGCAATAGGCAATTGAAATAGCGAAGAGGCCTCACAGTCTAAACGCACGCAATGAAATCCAGGACTTATCGAATTGTTGGAAAATTCTATTAAACACCGTACCGGCCCGGACTCGTCCAATAACAACTCAACCGGAAATAACAAATCAACAGGCGGGAGGCGTGCCCACTGAGCGCCCAGGGGCAATCACACGCAGCCGTTCACGGTGCCAACCAATAGGCGCCGAGCCGTGACTATATAACACCGTGCGCGCTCCTGAAAATATCAGTATTCGAGTAACTAGAAGCGAAAGTAGAAGGCTACGAGAATTATGCTAACCGACCTGAAGAGGGCAGATGTGACTCTGCCGAAACGTCGTCATTTTACCATCGATCCCGGTAGGGATCAGTTATCAACTACGCGGATGAATTCCCGGAAACCACCTAAAAGATTTCGTGCCCGCGAAAACTTAAAAACAAATATATATATATATATATATATATATATATATATATATATATATATATATATATATATATATACACAAACCTTGCTCATATTATAGTATTAGATACTTAATTCCTATTTAGCTCTTGATATTGAGATAGTAGGCACAAACCATTATGGCGTTGCTTCTTACTGATTTGAAAAAAAAATGTTTTATTTATTTTCGTCAAAACTCATAGCGTTAGCATCTTGTTGTCTGCCTGCATGACAGTGATGATCAGTGTCAGTGCTATTGTCGTTTGATTTTCGTTAACTGTACGTAATATCAGAAAAATGGTTCATTAAACAAAAATGCACAAAATAACCATTCTACAAATGATTTGTTATGGAGATAACACACGGAAGCAAATGAAAGTTTCTCGCTTATTTTACGAAAATTTTCCAAATTTGCATCCTGTATCCCAAGGAACAATTAGTAAAAATAGAAAAGCAGTTTCGCGAGCTTGCTCATGTAAGACAGATAAAAAAAAGTAGCTGCCAATGCTCTAAGTGATAATACGAAATTGGATATTATGCTTGAGTTTTAAGAAAACCCACATAATTCTGGTCGAAAAGCAGCGCCACTGTTCAACGTTAACCATACATCAATTTTTCGAGTATTAAAGTAAAGTAAAATGCATCCCTATAAAATGATGCCGGCTCAGGAGCTCATGAAAGACGATTTCGATAGGAGAACGTATTTCCGTGAACAAATGATGGTAATGTTAGATAAAAATGTGATCCAATTAGATGCTTTGTTTTCTGGTAAGAGCACATTTACACTTCACGGTAATGTTAATCGTCAAAATTGCCGCTATTGGTTTAATGAGAATCCTCACTCGATAAAAAATATCCTGAAAAAGTTAATGTTTGGGCAGGAATTGTTGGAAATCATATCATAGGTCCCTTTTTCATTGATGGCGACTTGAATGGAGATAACTGCTCCATAATAATGTGCCAACTTTGACAAACTTATATCCTGATCCAGTAAACCCACACGTTCCTGCCAATAAAATATGGTTGCAACAAGATGGAGCACCACTCCATTAAGAAATTAATGTCCGGCAGTACCTGAACCACAATTTTCCAAATCGGTGGATTGGGAGGCGCGGAGCGATAGAATGGCCAGCACGATCTCCTGATTTGAGGTCATTGGACTACTTTTTGTGGGGATATGTTAAACGTACTGTATCCAAAACTAAACCCCTCAACTTAGATGACCTAAAAAGACGAATCACGCTTGCGATTAGATCAGTGACGCCTGAGATGTTGAGTAACGTTTGAAGACATTTCTATACCTGATTAGCATGTTGCCAAGACATTCGCGGCGAATATTTTGAACATTTCCTACATTAACATTAGTGTTTTATTGTTTTTTTTTACATTATTAAGAAATAATCAGTATTACTTGTTAGGTTTTTGGTGTAA
The DNA here is from genome assembly GCA_034190945.1 of Octodonta nipae. Taxonomy (NCBI): domain Eukaryota; kingdom Metazoa; phylum Arthropoda; class Insecta; order Coleoptera; family Chrysomelidae; genus Octodonta; species Octodonta nipae. The sequence goes on from CM067216.1 coordinate 152,867,919, forward strand.
TGTAGCTAATTTGTGAAATAAAATTTTCTTTTTTAATGTTACTTTTTGTAATAAATCTGAAAACACTTAATATTTCCGAAACAGTTGAAGATAGGTAGGTGTAGGACACTGTACATGAATTATGTCTAGAATTTTCTGGAGAATCCAACAAATAAGTAATGTACAGGGCTTGCATTTAAAATAAGAAAGTTGGTATTGGCAACTGTCACCTGACACACCCTATATAATTTTTTGTTATTGAAAAAGGCGCATTTAAAAATACAAATCGACGTGTCCAAGCGTTTTTCCCTACACGCCCTCCTTTATTCGTTATCGACGTGCCCAAGCATTTTTCCCTACAAGCTTAAAGAGAATTTGGGAAAGCAATGACAGCAAAGAAACCAAGTCCCAACTGGTACCAAAGAATAATTTGGTCAAGTGTGAGTTGGACTCACATACTAAGGATTCCGTAGCTCGTTCAAGATTCTAATATTCCAGTTTCAGACAAGCAGGGAATGAGTGCATTTTCTTATATTTACCCTAATATCTTTTAAAGGAAGCGTTTTAAATTTGTAAAAATGTAAATGTTTTCCACACATAGACTTTTTATTTTTTCTGCTTGATGATTCGCTTAATTTTTATAAAAATATGTATTTGACTTTCTAAAAGACCCCAAAATTAACATTAGAGTTTTATTTTACTAATAAACTTTCAGGGAAGCCTTTTATAATCTACTGTCTGAATTTTAGGCTGTGTAGATTGAAAGAGAAAGGGGAAAATAGGTCAAGTTTTAAATAATAAATTATTTAAAAATACAAATAAAATATATTTTTCAAAATTTTAGTTAGTGTAGTTTCTAAAGTGGGAATTAAGTCGATGTTCAATATTTTTGTTAATATCTTTAAAAAAATATGATTTAAAAATGATATATTTGGAATTCACATAATGAGCCTTTTATTTGATATATTACATGATGCGTTTGAAAATTTAATTTTTATTTTCCTTTTAATTCTATAATTTGTCCCCAAAATTAATATTAAGGTTTTCTACTAATTTTTCTTATAAATTTCAAGTGAGCCCAAGTACCGCTAGTTATTTTCAAAATTTTAGGTAGTATGGTTTCGGAAATAAAGCGGGAAATGAGCATTTTTTATATCTTTTTGTTAATACAATACAATTCATTATAAAAAATGTGAAAAAAATATATTTGTATTTCTCACAATGAGTCCTTTCATTTGATGTACTGCATGATGCGTTAAAAATATTTTTTTATTTTTCATTTAATTCTATAATTTGGCCCCCAAAATTAATATTAGGGATTTCTTCGTATTATTCCTGTAAACAAAAAATGTTATATCTTATAGTTTGCGGAAAAAATAGTGGAATGAGTAATTTTTTTAAATATTTTTGTTAAAATATTTTAAAATATTCATTTTAAAAATATGAAAAAATATATTTGTATTCGCCATACTGAGCCCTATGATTTGATACATTACATGATGCGTTAGAAATAATTTTAATTTTATGTTTTCCATTTAATGCCCCCGAAAATTTATATTAGGGGTTTCTCCTTATTTTTCAGTAAAGTTCAGGTGAGGTCCTATATCCTATTTTTTTTTTCAAAATTTTACGGCTTATAGTTTCGGAGATAAGGTAGGGGGAATGGTTAATTTTTTTTATATTTTTGTCAATATTTTTTAAATAATTTATTTGAAAAATGTGAAAAAAAAATATTTATTTTCGCCATGATATATTACATGATGTAACAACAATTTTAATTTTATATTTTTCATTTAATTCTGTAATTTGTAAAATTCAGATAAGGCCCTATATCTCTATTTTTTTTCTTCAAAATTTTACTTCTAATAGTTTCGGAGATAAGGGGTGGAGACGGTCGATTTTTTTAGTCTTTCCCCCCAGAAGTACCCTTAAATCAATATATCTTTATTTACGATATGTACTCCTCATCGGGTCACCAAACTATACACTGATACCAAATTTCAACCTTTTCCGTCCAGTAGTTTAGGAGAAAAATGCTGTGATGTGAGAGAGGAGAAATCCAGAGTGATAAAGGGTATCCGTATATTGTATATACGGAACCCTAAAAGGTACGCCCGCGCCGTCCTCACCGAAGTGTATTAATGGGATTACGCGAGGCCATTTGGACATGAATAAAACTTTGGATAAAATTCGCCAATGGTATTACTGGATAAATTATTTCGAAGACGTCAGAGCCTGGTGCCAGAAATGTGACACTTGTGCAGCTAGTAAGGGCCCAAAGACCTGTACCAAGGGCAAAATGCAGCAATCCCATTTGAGAGAATTGCAATTGATGTCACAGGTCCATTTCCCGGGACCGAGAGGGTGAACAAATACATAAAATAGATTACTTCAGCAAATGACCTGAAGCATATGCTATACCCAATCAAGAGGCAAACACTGTAGCGACGGGACTGGTGGAACCATTATTCAGCAAGCTTGATGTGCAATTGGAATTACTCTCAGACCAAGGGAGGAACTGTATGAAATTAGGAATCATGAAAACGAGAACGACTCCTTTGCATCCACAATCTAACGGAATGGTGGAAAGATTCAACAGGACCTTGGAACAACATCTATCCAAGGTCGTCAGCAACAACCAGCGTGATTGGGATGAGCATATTCCCTTAATCCTGTTGGCCTATCGCTCAGCCGTAAACAGCACAGGACTGACTCCAGCCAGGGTACTATTGGGAAAGGACCTGAGATTACCTTGTGACTTGGCATTTGGCTCAACAGAAGAACCGCCCCAAGAAGTTAACGACTATGCCCAGCAACTCCGACAGAGCATGCTGGGCCTACACGAACTAGTCCTAACGCCTACGTTGGCCACTAGCGATCGAATGAAAACCCACTATTAGCTCAAGGCAAATTCAGTTGAGTTTTAAGAGAGAGACAAGATCTGACTATACAACCCCCAGAAGAGGAAAGGCAAGATCCAAAGCTCACACCAGCTTCGGATGGTCCATACGAGGTGGACAAGAGGATCAATGACGTTATCTATCGTATTCGCCGGGATCCAAGGGCTAAGATGAAGGTGGTGCATTTAGATCAGTTGGCTCCCTATCTGGGAGAGGGTGATTCTGTTTGGGAGGATCAGAATTAAAGGGGAGCAGTGTTGACATTCATTTTACGCTGCCAAAAATTAAGAAATTATCGGGAATTCAATCATCCTAAATAAAAAGCAAAATTGTAAATACAATGAAAGCAGCAACAAGAACGGGATTCCTGAAGAACAGGCTGTCTGGACATTCTGGAATGGCAGATAATACACACTGACATACAAGAAGTGACAATCGAAGTCTTCAACGGGCGAAGATATCTAAAGGCCTTATGGGAAAGGCAGTTAGAAGTTTAGTGGATGGCAACATGTAGCACATCTGTTTTAATACTTGTCATCAGTGTTTGTAAGTAAATAGTGTGAGTTTACTTTGGGTGAAATAAAGATGTTTAAAGTGGTGTAAAAACTTTATAATGGGACCCATGGAGTCTGAAATAATATCTATATACATGTCATGGTTTCCGGGAAATCAGCCGCCTAGTTGGTAACTGATCCCTCCCAGGATCGATGGTAATATGACGACATTTCGGTAGTCGCATGATCAGGTCGGTATCTGAGTAGTCAATCTCTTTTTATTTAATTCACTATCAACAGAAATAGATGGGCCAGAAATAGGTGTAGAAGACTGACTAAAATGTTGTCTATATTGAGCAATTTTGTGTAATTTCCGCACTTTCTTGGCATCGTTTTTGGCTTTTAGCCTTGCTGAATTAGAAGAAAGGAGTAAGTAATGTAATTGTGGTTAAGTCCCTATCTTTCAATGGCATGTCCATTTCAATGGTATTTTGTTTCCATATCCTCTCTAGTTAACATGGTGATAGACATGCATTTATAATTATACATTTTTAAATATACAGGCAAAGGTTTTATTGATTGATTAAGTTAGTTTATGATATGATTGCAATATCAGTCAACTCGTAAAATTTGTGTCTTCCATTTACTTTCTGCTATAACTGCTAAGTAACAAAATATTGGTTACTGCACAAACAATAAAAGTAGATTAGGTAAATTAACTACAAGTTACAAATTGTTTCAACTCTGATGCCAGGATTAAAGGCATCTTGTCATGTTGCAACCTGTTATAATTATTTTCTGGAAGGTTGCTAGGGGTACTGGTTGCACTGCACTGTCTAGCCCTATGATAGCTATGCCACTGTTTGTTTAACAAGGTTAAGATTGTTGCTATACACCATCATCTTATTCAACTATAGTTTTGACACACCAAGAAAATGCCTATTATTTTCCTGATGTCACAATCCCATCTTATATTATGGCATCCCTGGGATATATTGAGTGATTTTTGTTGTATAAGTAATTTTTATTTTTTTCTCTCCTCTTAGGTTTGTTGTAAGATTTGTTAAAGTGATTCAATTATAATTTTTATTTTTATTAGTATGTTGCTCTGAGGAGTGCTTAAAAGCAGGTTGAATATTATATGTTAATTTTTTGAAGTTGTTAAAAAACAACAAATTTACATATTCAAAGTGTTGTATTATTTTCCAATAAAACATTTAAAAGAAACTTGAAGTTTTCATTTGCGTTTGGTTTGCATAATGCAGGTTTTAGAATCATATCTCAGTCTGGTAGTTAATAACTTATCCCCACAGGGATCATTCCCTAAAGTGCTATTGAATTATTCTACTTTAATCTTGATTATGCCTCTTCATGGACACACATGGACAAATTACAGTTACCAAACAGAATGTAGGAAAAAAAGTGAGTTTGGTAAGATAATGAGGTTTGTTCCTTCAACTGATTGTCGACCGATCGGCAATTGGTTAATGCATCGGTACATGAACCGTTTATTGCGCAACTCGATCCATGTACCAGTCGGTGGCTGCACCACCGATTCTACCCTGAAGCCGGTGATCGAAATTACCGTACATTAACTGGTTGCGAATCGATCACCGTGTTACTTGGAACGGTGTTCCCAGATGTACGATAATTATCGGTATTGTACGATAATTTTCAGTGGATGTGATGTATGATAACACATGTACGATAACAACCAAATGTAGGATAATTTAGACTTAGTAGATGAACCCAAATAAAACAATTAATTTGAAGTTTGATTTTGACTTACTTTACTTTCTGAAATTATAATTAACCAAATATTAAATGATTATTAAATGTATTGTTGAATCTTATACTTATTATATAATCCACTATTTATTTAGAAATAAATAAAAAGTAAATAAACAAAATATTTTATCATTAGTGACTTTACTTAGGCATGTATGATGATTTTTGCAAATTTTCACTAAAAAGTACTTTCCCTTTCACAGTTAAGAGATAGTTATCAGCATACATTTTCCAAAATAAATTCAGTGAAAACTAAATGTGAAAACTGTAATTTTACTAATACGTTGAATCATATTATATTGTCTCCGCATAATATATGTCTCTACAAAGTGATTGCCATAAATTCAAGCCATAACAGAAAATTATACAGAGTATGAAGGCTTTAAATTCATATGATGAGCCTAAACAACAGAAGCCGAATAGTTCAGCATGATATGAAAATGTTAATAGTGCTGACACTGTTTTTGAAACTATAGAGTAATGAAATGGTTAATTTATTTATATTTCTTTATTTATTGAATTTTTTATTACAATATGTCTCTAGGAAAATATTTTGTTGTTCTTTTAAAATAAACAATGCTATAAAATATGCCCATATTTGGGTATTTTGATTTATCATTACACTATAAAATAGAACATGATGTACGATTTTGTACGATAATTTTAGAGGCATTAATACAATAATTAAATGAGCACCATCTGGCAACCCAGCTTGGAACATGAAACTGAACTATTTACTAAACGGTTATTGTTTTGAAGGAATGCTATTTTTGTTGTGCACAGGTATGCAACCATTGTGTATTGGTTATCTAGGCTGAAGGCACGAACCTCTAATTCAAAGAATTACATTAAATCAAAAAATATTAATTAATCATTTCTTGAACCTTATAATAAAATATTGAAATGATTATAACCTACCTTGTGTTCTATTTTGGATAAAACCAGAATTTACATTGAAAGTTTGATTTGAACTACTAGCAACTTGTACATTCTGCCCTAAAGCATTATTAACAGGATTATCACTGCTTTCATTTGCACTTGTTGATGGCTTTGGTAATGATTCAACACTACTGTTTTGGCCTTCTAACACTCTGCCATTTGAACTTTGTTTCACTTGATGTACTCCTGTAGGTTCCACATATGGCATTCCATTTCCATCTTGAATGGGAATATCTAGAAATTAACTCAACTCATAACTTATAGCAATTGGTTTTTCAATAATACCCATTTCTGAGATTATACAATCCTTTGACAAACAATATATTGTTTTAGATAAAACCTATTATCAGTTGTGCTTTCTCAAAGGATTGAGAGTTCAATAAATACTTATTATTTAAAATATATCAGTGTTAGTACTCATTCTTACTTTAAAAGTTTTAAGATAAAAATATTGTCCTTACATGGTGGAGGTAATGATCCATAAAAAAGAACATCTCCACAAGTAGACTCAGTTAATTCTTCACACAACATTAACCTTTTGACAAGTGGAGCAATATTATAGTACTCAGCTTCATGCCTCAATGTTCTGATGTCAGTTCCTTTTAATTCGATCTCCCGAGTCCTCAAATAGTTCAGAATGACTGAGAATATTTTTGGATCTCTATCAATAAATATTGCACCTTTCTCATCTCGTAAACTCGAAATTCGACCGCTTAATAAAGCAGTAAAAAACGTATCTGGAATAACTGTTAAAGTTTGTCTAGATGTTGAAAAACTGCAACAACAAAAAAAAAACAAATGTTTAAATTATAGATTCAAAAGAATTTACTATTTTCCTCCAACATTTAGATGTAGGATGTCACCAAAATAACTTGACTGCTGAAAATTCATTTCTAAATTCCTATAATTCCTCAGTCACAATTCATATCTATAAAATATATGCCCATGTATTCAATTATTCAATTGTAGTCTGCATTTACATTAAAAAATGCGATAACAAATAATTGAAATTTCATAACCATAAAACACAAAACACTGACAACGGCGACAGCACACTCACACTTAGAGCATTTACTTTCTAGAGATAGCCTGCAGTGCACAAATGTTGTGGTAAGACTAAGGAGAGAGAGGGCAAGAGGCTTTTTCACTCGGTTCGGAAATACTTCCAATAAAGCATGTTGTTCATTGGCTGCGTCCACCCACTAAGTGAAATAGCCTCTTACTGTCTCTATTGCCCTCTCTTTCTAGCGTTCCCACGATTTTATGCTTGACAGGCTATAGCTGGATGGTAAATGATCTAACCACTCACATGCATACTTAGGTCATTTAAAGTAAATGCTCTAAGCATGCATAAACTTAGAGCATTTACTTTATTTTTGGTAAATGATCTAAGTGCATAAAGAAGTCACCTATGTGCACCTTAGATCATTTAGTAAGATGTGCACAGATCATACAATAACGAACATGAATTTCGCTTAGATCATTTTAGTAAATGCTCTAAGGAATTTCGCTACTTCACTTGCTCTACAGTATAATTATGGTGTGTAGAGTGAAAGGAGGACAAACTTATATGGGAATAAAACTGAAAAAGTGTCCAGCGGACGGTTTCAAATAAGAAGTTCAAGAAATGACCAGAATGGCGCAAGTGTGACCACAGGGTATTTTATGAAGTTAATTGTCAACGGATTGAAATACACAAATCCTACATTTAGAAGTCAAGCGGCTGAAAAAGTGAGAATGATGTAAAATTATTAGAAAAGATCATAAATAAAACGTAGAAAATCTGTTATGTGAACTTCTCTTTGTAACTGGTTGTCTCCGTTTTTTGTAATCTCTGCAAGTGATGAGTTTATAGTGTGTTAATTGTGATATAAATTAATAAGCGTGTGCCCCAGTTTTGACTTTTTATAAAACGGAGTGATTTTATAATTGTTATTTTCTTATAAAACTTCTTGAAACAGTTAAACATTGGGAAAAATTTGTATATTTGTAATATTTTTATACTTATTAACAAATAGATGTTGATGAATTAGATGTAAATAAAAATTATTTATTTTTACATTCTTGTGTTCATATTACATATTTATTTTGAAAAGTTGGTGTTTCTAGTTCCTTGTTCACCTTTCTCTAGATAAAAGGTAATTAACAATTCTTTTCATCGCTGAATAAACTGCTATAATTAAGTTATCTCTTCTGTTATCATTATGGAACAAATTTCACTTGCATTTTATGCTAGAATAGTTTCTTTTTCAATGATTCTAACATTTTCACACACTGGTTTTCCATATATTTTTTCTTGTCTCCATTAACTACAATTAAATGACTATTTTTAGCATCTTTCTGCTGTAGGTCTATTTTAAATATTTCCAAAGGTACGCCTGGTGAATGGCCCTGGAAAAATATCTTCAGAAGTTTGTTGAAGTTCTCGATGGACAATGCCATAATCAGTTTAGTAATTATATAATAATGGGTTCTTCAGAGTTTAATTTGTGTGGGATATTTATCTTGACTCCTAAAAAAATGTACAAATAAAATTTTGCTTGCAAGTCATTTTTATCTATGTACAATGTATTTCATTGACTGAATAGATTTATTAATATTAAATACAAATTTTACCAATCATTTTAAATCTGATTGTTTAACTATGATGTTTAAATTTGCAATTTTTGGATGTGTACTTACTTTACAACACATTTTCAAAAAAAAAATCTTGATAGGTTCTGTTCTAACTGCATAAACTCTTCTTTCCTATTGATAATTAACCAATCTTGAGCGTCAGTTTTTGGCTTTAATGTTAGCTCTCAGGCATGTAACAAAACCATCTTTTCTTATTTACCCACACATTTTTGGTTGGTTTATTTCGCAGATCATATGGAGAGAATATTTTGTGAGAATATAACTAACTGAAAATAATTTTCAATTTAATTATGTCAATAATACTACATTTAATACAAGTAAATAAAAACTTTACAGCATTTATTTTTAGAAATACTTACTTTTCATTATAAAAAAACATATTATAATCTGCTGTTGTAATTTGTAAAATGTATAGGTTAGAAGTTTCAATTATCTTTTAAATGTTATTCTACGAACAAATTACCCCGTCGTCCCAGTGGCGCCCCCAAATTGATACCCGTTTGTGGACACTTTTTGATACACAGAGTGTGTCCTCCTTTTACTCAACACTCCATAAGTATAATACCTCTGTGTATTTTATGATGATCTGTGGTTTTTTGCGAACTTTTATTCACATATCATAGGGTGCGTTCAGCAGATACAAACGGCTGTTTTTCAGTTAGCAGAGCACAAGTGATTTTGTTGTTTTAAAACCAACCGGTAGAGTACACTGATCACCATAAGGTTAAAAGTGTATTACTCATAAGTTATCAATTGACGTTTATGTGTACGTAAATTATTTACAGAATACTTCAATAATGATTGTTTTTCAATTACTAGAGCACAAAGTGTTTTTCTGTCGCCCTGTACCGTAATTTTCGGGCGTTAATTGGAACATACTTCATGTTTTATGATAAAGTTTTATGTTTACTTGGTAAACCTACATAAAACATCCCAAAGGCACAGTTATTTCTTGTGCTCATTTGTGCGAGCTAGTGCTGTAATTGGAACCAGTGCTGCCGTTTCTACCGATTTTTCGGTAGTCTACCGATTTTTTACCATTTTTAAGTTATTCTACCGATCTACCGAATTTCAAATGAAATTTACCGATTTTTTAGAGTAATGACCAATTTGCCATTTTTTTCTATTTTATCAATAAAATCTTAAAAAAACCAAATAAATAAGGATGAAACGAGTTTGTTTATCAACTATTAATAAATAGCTGTAGTTACAATTTTGCAAATCAAATTTAAATTTAATAAATATTATAATACTATTCTAAAAAGTACTTAAGCATTATTCTTAAACAACGAATAGAAAATGTAAACAGTGGTGATGTGAAAATGCTTATTAAAATTCTTATTAAAACTAACATCTGGTAATACAAATTTGTACATGAAAAAGGTGTTATTTCGGTTGGTAGAGTATTAAAAAATATTTGTAATGTTTTACGAACTATATACGATTGTTTTTTGAAACGAGGTTATATTTTAAAAACTCATTTCGAGAAAATAGATTTTAAAAATCCTAGTAATTTTCCTAGAAATAAAAAATATGTATTTCGGAGCAAACGTAGGAAACTATATTCTTACTAGCAATATAACTGAATAACAAATTAACTTCTTCCAGTTACGGTGTCTCGATTTTTATATAGAAAGTTGCTCACAAATTGTTAGTCGCTTTCCTTTAGAAAAAAATCCTATAGAAAGTTTTGTTTTTTTGGATCCATTAGTGGTTAAATCTGGAACTAGAACCTCCATTTTAGATGTAGTGGTACATTTTCCAAATTTAGTTGATGAGAACCAACTGCAAATTCTTGACACGGAGTGGCGCTTACTAAGAAATGTGGAACAAATTCAAACATTTAGTGATAGAGTCGCAATATTTTGGTCAGAAATTAAGGAACTTAAATTAGGGGATGGTCAGTTAATGTTTCCATTTTTGATTAATTTTTTATTTAATATTATATGTTTGCCTCATTCATCAGCCAATGTGGATCGCATTTTTTCATCAATTAATTTGATGAAGACTAAACAAAGAAATGCTGTAAACACAGAAAGCATAACAGGGTTGTTACATACTAAACAACACATTGGAAATAAAAGCTGTTTTGATTTTCCAATTGAAAACAATTTAATTTCAAATTTCAAAACCAACAAATAAATACTATTGTCTAATAATTTATTTATTATGGTATTTACGATTGTATTATTTTCATTAATTTTTTTAAATTTTATATGCATAAATAATTTTTTTTAGAACATTTTATACTATATATTTTCCTATATATATATATATATATATATATATATATATATATATATATACCGAAATTTACTCTTGAATTCTACCGATTTCTATACTTTGGGCTGTGGCAGCACTGATTGGAACACTCAGTGCTAGCACTGTGCCGCACTGTGCTCAATTGTGCGCTAATTGGAAAACAGGGACTGTTGTTAACCCCTGTTTTCCACTGGGTGTTCCAATTACAGCACTAGCTCGCACAAATGAGCACAAGAAATAACTGTGCCTTTGGGATGTTTTATGTAGGTTTACCAAGTAAACATAAAACGTTATCATAAAACATGAAGTATGTTCCAAAGAACGCCCGAAAATTACCGTACAGGGCTACACAAAAACACTTTGAGTTCTAATAATTGGAAAACAGCCATTACTGAATTATTCTGTAAATAATTTACGTACACATAAACGTCAATTGATAACCTATGAGTAATAGACTTTTAACCTTATGGTGATCAGTGTACTCTACCGGTTGGTTTTAAAACAACCATGTTCCAATTAACATTCTAAAAATTGCTGCACTGTGCGGCACAAAATCATTTGTGCTCTGCTAACTGGAAAACAGCCAACGTTTGCTTATGTTTTATGTTTTGTGCTGCACAAAACATGAAACGTTAGCAAACATATAACAACAGTTTGTATCTGCTGAACTCACCCATACACTTTTATTCATGGCGCGAAACCATGTTCATGCAGTTTTAAATTTTGTTAATCGTTAGATTATTAACTCTTTCAAGTATTTAATTCTGTAATTTAGTAAACAGCCGAGCTACAATGGTGAGAAGAAAATCACAACCAATGAAAATTGAAGATAACAGTGCCACAAAAAAGAAGGCATTAAAAAAAGTTTTCCAACCATTTCATATTCGCAACAAAACATTCTCTCTAAAAATAACAACTGTTCAGGATATCCAATCATACATACACCTGTGCATACAACGTAGCATAAACTCAAATTCGGCAGTACCAAAATTGCCCTTCTCCAGATTGGTAAGAGGCATTTTAATGAAATATGCACCACTTGGTATGAAAGTGAAGATAAGAGCCTTTAGAGCATTGCAAGAAGTTGCTGAGATATTTCTGGAGGATCTATTAACAGCAGCACTTGTGCAATGCATTCAACAATTACAGTAATGCTGTAAGTTATGCGACTGGCCTTGTTCAGTTGAGAAGTAACTGATCTTGGCCCCAGTTCAGTCCAGAAGTTTTTGTTATTTAATATATTTTTAAAACTTATGTATAGTATAAATAAAGTTTTATTTTAGTTATTAAATGCATTCTTCAAATTTGCATTTAACTGTCTTAAAATGACCAATGGTAAAGCATTTAAAATGTTTGTTATTTAATATTTTTAATACCTTTGTGTAAAATTAATATTTTAGTTGTTAAATGTTATAAAGTTGCATTCGACTATCTTTTGTAAAACATTTAAAAATGTGTTCACTAATTAAAAAATGTTCTATTAGATTTAAATAAATGGTGACTTTATTTAGAGAGTTTGAGCTGGTACCTAAAATTTATCTAAGTATTTTTTGATTCAATTGGGGGTAAATATCTTGTCATTTAGGTTATTACTTCCCACAATCTTTGACATTTTTGTACATTTCTGTACATTTTTTATTGTGAAAATACTTTTAAACAGGGGCAGTCTTAACCACTGCTAGTTTCCAGGTAGTTTTTTGGAGGCCCTTTAAATTGAAAGTAGATATTTCTGATAAATTGAGAGAAATAAATAAATATGTGTTTAATTAGTAGTATTAGTAATTACACACTCTTTTCAAACAAATATGTGGCATTGTTTCACTTGTCTTATTAGCAAAGTAATTGTAATATGTTTGTTTGCAGAGGTGATGTGTGGCAAAGACCGGTTGCTGATATTTCCAATGGTTTGCAAAATTCTACTCCAATCAGTGATCTCAGCAGTTGGTTGTGTCGCCGCTCGATTGGCGTAGAATTTCTCATACCATTGGCAACTGCGGCTACAATGAACAAGCCTAATATTTGTTTTAATAATGTGCATGTAAGTAATTACTAGTATTACTAATTCAATATGAATTTCAACTTTCACCAAGTAACAGCCAACTCAATTCAATTTGTACATCCAGTTTTAAAATATTTTATAAAAAATATATACAAGTTAACAAACAAAGATTAGTGCATTAGATAAACTAAGGTACATAAATACCTTAGAAGAGATACACCGGGATAAGAACTGATTGTGGCTTTTTCTGAAACTAAAATCTTTAATTATAGCACCGGAATTTAATGTTTGAACTATGCTATTTTCAGTTGAAAGAATCACAGGAACTGAAACCAAATCTTTTGTCATCGAATTCCTCAAATATGTTAATAATTTTTAACAGTGAAACTGTTTCTTCTGTCACTGGTGTGATGACATTAAATTTCAGGATTTCTTCAATGAATAAAGACCCTTAAATAGTGCAGTAGTGCCACAGATTCCATAATCAGCAAAATTTTTGAATCCTGTCTGAATAAAAAAAATGATCTTGAAAACAATGCTTCAATCGGAATCAGGGTGCTAAGAAATAATATTTGTAAAAGTTTTGAGAGTGTAACGGAATACTTATGTGACTTACAAAAGGCCCTTGACTATGTCTCTTGGCCAATACTCATATAATCTAGACTAATACGGTTTCGGACCAAGTAGTGTAAACATAATTAAAAACTATCTAGAGAAACGTTTTAACATAATAAATTGCAACAATAAAATGTCGAAGACCTATGAAATGCCCTACGGGGTACTTCAAACTTCGATGCTTGGGCTTACCCTATTCTTGGTGTATATAAATGATATAAAGACAGACGTACCAGGCACCGAACTGTATTTGTACGCTGATGACACAGCGGTCAGGATAAAATTGGATAATTTCGAAGATCTTACTTTAAAATTAGTTGAAATACAAACTAAACTTAAAATATGGTTTGATATAATAAGTTAAGCCCCAATGAAGCCAAAGCAAAAAAAATTCTATTTCACATTAAAAAAAATAGATGATACTTGTCAACACAATGTAAAATTATTCTCTTCGAGGTGCCATTGGAACAAGTTTCTACTGGTGTTTCCAGAAATGTAAGTTTTAAGAAACATGCATGATTAACATTCCCAAGGGTTACCCTAATGGCATTTCGTGCTTAATAATGACGCGCCTCACCTATGCAATACTTGAATAGGGACATTCCCCAGCAGCTAGGCTCTTCAGCATGTAAAAAAGGGCCCTAAGAATCGTGGCGGGTCTCGGATATAGGAAAGATTGACTTTTAATTCATATCTCATACTTACAATACCCAGAGTCAATACATGAGTGAATACCTTTTTCAAAATGACGTAAAGCATTTTTTACTCTAAATGGGTAGTTGCATGTACCTACGGAGTGCAGAAACGGCATGTGTCTTGCTGTTAGAAGCGTTCTACCGTGACCACTAGAATTAGTGCAGAAACATCATGAGTCACTGAGTCGATATTTCTGCACTCAATAGCAGCAGTGATTTGTTTGACAGCAGTTACGGGCAATTATTATTAAGTACCCACACAGCATGAAATATTTCTAAAATATTTATGCAATATTTCTTGTTTGATTTGAAACATTTCAAAATATTTCTTGAAATATTTCAGCAATATTGCTATGGCCACGGCAAAACCCCATTTGAAATAATTCATGAAATATTCCTGTAATATTTTATGAAATCTTTGTGTCATATTTCATGATATATTTCAAAAGATCTTTTGTTGTAGATATAAAAATAGTTTAAATGTATTTTAGTGAACTATTTAAAAATATTTATATAATATTTGATGTTTGTTTTGAAGTATCCTAAACTATTTCAGAAATCTTCGTATTTTAGCTACAAAAAAATATTTCATGAAATATTCTGTAATATTTCATGATATATTTCAAAAGATTTGTTTGCCGTGGGCGTACGAATATTTCAGAAATATTGGAGTCAAATATTTTAAAATAGTGCTAAAATATTTGATGTCTAAAGTATCTATTGAATTTTTTTCCAAAATATGACTATATTCAAGACTAAAATTCTCCTGAAATATTTCATGAAATATTGGTGTAATATTTCACGAAATGTTTCTCTAAGATTTCATGAAATATTTCAGTAGGTCTTTTGTCGTGGACATAGGAATATTGCAGAAATATTTCAGTGAAATATTTCTTCAGATATTTCATGCTGTATGGGTATGGGTTTATTACATCGGCATTCATGATTTAAAATCAGACAAGTCTAAAATGTTTATGTATCACGAAGGTAAAGCAGAAAAATGAGCCATCTAACAAAACTATTTTTTAATTTAATAATTACATAAAAATTAGAGATGCTCTCGATCAAATTAAATTCAATTTAGATATCTTGCTTTATTTTTTTTTTCAAAGATAGAAAATTGCATTTCTTCCCACACAGCATGAAATATATGAAGAAATATTTCACTGAAATATTACACCAATATTTCATGAAATATTTCAGGAGAATTTTAGTCTTGAATATAGTAATATTTTGGAAAAAATTTCAAAAGATACTTTGGACATCAAATATTTTAGCACCATTTTAAAATATTTGACTCTAATATTTCTGAAATATTCGTATGCTCACGGCAAGCAAATCTTTTAAAATATATCATGAAATATTACAGAATATTTCATGAAATATTTCAAACATGAAATATTATATAAATATTTTTAAATAGTTCACTAAAATACATTTAAACTATTTTTATATCTACAACAAAGGATCTTTTGAAATATATCTTGAAATATGACACAATGATTATATAAAATATTACAGCAATATTTCATGAATTATTTCAATTGGGGTTTTGTCGCGGACATAGCAATATTGCTGAAATATTTCAAGAAATATTTTGAAATGTTTCAAATCAAACCAGAAATATTGCATAAATATTTTATAAATATTTCATGCTGTGTGGGTTTTGCTCTGTTAGGAACATTGCCCACAATCATCATGTCTCTTGATGATATTTATTTTATTGTTCAAAAAATATTATCAACCCATTCAGATAATCAGTTTTAAAGTATTACCATGTTCATTAGTAATAACTAATAATAAAATAATTTTCACATTAGAATTTCCTTTAGTCTTTTCTGACTCGTTTACACATTTTTCATTACTTCTTAGTGTATTCGTTGTTGCTGTTAGTTACTTGTGTTTAATTATGCCTAATTTTGGATCGTTTTGAGATTTAGTGGCACAAATTCTATTAGATTTTACATTCTTCATCTTACTACAGTAAGTTTATTCGCTGAGAGATGAAATGCGACTCATAATTTAGCAGTGTTTAGGGAAAAACGATACATGTTGAAATGGTTAGTTGTGCGGTATTTGGATGTTCTCATACACCAAATACTAAATCTTTGGGTATTACATGTCATCGGTATGTAATTTATTTTGTTTTATATTAAGCAGTATGTCTTCAAAATATTCTAAAAGTAAATTATCTATTTTACAGGTTATGGCGTTGGTTGGTTGGTTTGTGGCCTTCGCCAGTAAGCATTTAGTCAGCCTCAAGTTGTCTGAGTGTACACGTATTGGCTGAGAGGGTGCCGTTAGCACATCTGGGTCGTACCCATCTCCCTTCCAAAATATTCCATAATACTTCCGTTGGTTCTGCTTGGTCGATTTCACTTTTCTTTCGCTGGGGACAGACTGCGAAAAACGGTTTGTTAGCTCCTTTCGTTTAAGGATTTACGTACATGCGTGTTACACTGAGTTAACTGCACTACACTAATTGCTATTAAGTCTATTGTCCTAGCGCAAGCATGCCATAACCACTAATATTAATATCTTATCCTAATGAGCTTACTATCTATACAATCAAAAATTACAAGAGAGCTAGGGAAGTTGTGACTGCGACTAATTTAATCAATATTGTTCCAACAAACCGACTATACTTTAAGGGTCTTAAATCTTCATATCATTCTCTTTTATAAATCTCCCTATCAGGGATATAGTTTTCTCATTTATATTTCTTAACATATCAATCAGTGAAATTGGTCCTGTTATTTTCCTGTGTCTTAATATTTCCACATATAAATCAAAACTCTCAATACGACATTCCCATAGCACATGACTCAGTGTACCCAGCATACCGCATTCACATAAGGGATCCTGCTTCACGTTGATACGATGCAGATGAACTGGAAATATGCCATACCCAGTCCTCATTCTGATTAAGGTGGTAATATGTCTATAAAAGGAAATTTACTATACCAAGGGATCATGGGAAAATCTTCTTGTATATGCTTATAATGTGATCCCCCCGTTTATCCTTATCTTCCATACTCCTTCAAAGCCGCTTTCTATTTTTTTAAATAAATGTGCCATGAATTCATACCCGTCAACCTGGCAGTCATATGGTATCCTTAACGATATTCCAATATTGGCCAGCAGCTCTGCTGTTTGGTTGCCCTCTATGCCTCTGTGCCCCGGACACCAAAGCAAATCTCGTATATTAGTCTTCTAATACTTGCCGAGAACCAATTTAGTTTGCTACTTTTCCGACTTCTTATCTTCTCTATTGCGCTCTTGGAATCCGATACTACCAAAATGTCCCTTGGCCCCTTCTGTAAAGCTTGTAATATGCCTTCATATATTGCAATAGTTTCCACAGTACTAATATTTAGCCAATCGTAACTTCTAGACATGTATTTCCCGTCCTCCCTGTGTCTGAGTCTCGAGAACCATCTGTGTATACTGTTGTGTATCCTTTAAAGTCCTCATTGCCTGTGCTATGCTTGAGTTTATCTCATCCGCCTTTATTGGATTTACTAAATATTTCCATTCTAATTCGTAGTAAGGAGGTGTTTCACTTGTTCGAATTCTGTTCTTAAAAACACCAATCTCCTCCATGGCCTTAACCCATACTGGTTCGCTCCCCCTTTTCCAAAAACTTCCGGTTTTGCACAGGTTAAAAGTTTCAAACATAACTTCTCGAAATGGATTTCCCAGATCTGCCATAATCTTACACACAAATTTGGTCACACGCGCTTCCAATGACCACTCTCCACATTCCGCTAATAGAGCTGCTATCGGTGTTGACCTCATATAGCCTGTTACAATTCTCAGGGCTTTATATTGCATTTGATCTAGATTTGCTAGATATTGTTTCGCTGTCGGTTGCAATAATAAGCTCCCATGTTCCAGAAGTGATCTAACAAGCCTTATATAAGGTAAGCAAGGTTACCGGGTCCGCCCCCCATCATGTACCACAGACCGCTCTCAAGATGTTTAGGCCTTTCTGCACTCTAGCCAGTATCTCTCCCCGATCCATCCTTTCCAATTCATATTGTAACTAAGATTAAACCCTAAGTAATTATATTGCTGAGTCCATTCCAGTTCACTTCCTTTGTATATACGTATATAAAGTAGGCATGACAAAATGGGCAGAATGACTGGGCGTCGCATTATAAATTTTGTGCTAATTCAGTGCTAATTTAGTGCAAAAATCGCGAATTCAGTGCTCCTTAAGTTTCGCGATAAATGCAAACACTGCTACCTTTTAATCAAGCGAGCAGTGTATATAACCAAAAACCTAAATATTGATATGATAACACCACGATCAGTGTCTAATTATTTAGTGCTTCTTCAGTGCTCTTTGTATATAAGAAAAAAAAAATTTATAAACTGAAAGAAAAAAAAATTTTCCCAACATATAACTGCTAACTTGATACACTCAGCAAGTAATATCTTTGAAAATTAGTACTACAAAAGCGAAATCGTTCATAAAGAAGTCATGGGTAATAAGTGCTCAATAAGTGCTGGCTTTATGAAAAGGAAAGAACGAGAAAATTTTTTTTTTATTTTCATGCGATAAGCTGCTCATTTCACAGAATCAAAAAAATATTAGTCTGAATTAGAGTAGATTGAAAGGATCGAAAATCGGGAACGAGATATAGAAATTAAGTTCTCAAAAAGTGCTGCCACTATATTGGAAGAAAATACGTTGAAACAACTTTTTTCTATTTCATGAACATTAAACTGCTACTTCGAATACTCTAGAACTTAATATTATAAAAATAAAGCAATATATGAGCAAACTCAGGCAAGTGCTCGATAAGTTCTGCCAATATGAGAAAAGAGATGGTAATAAAAAATTTAACCTCCATTTTTGAACAGTCAAGTGCTGTTTTGACCTTCATAGCATCTTACACGGTCAAAAAGCAGCACTGAAAAAGCAAAATCTTTTACAAATAAGTCATGAGTACCAAGTGCTCGATAAGTGCTGGTAGTTGATGAGAATGAAGAGAATAATTTTTTTTTTTAATTATTATACGATAAACTGCTCATTTGACAAAATGAGAAAAATATTTTTTCAAATTTCAGTAGATTGAAGAGATCACTACTCTTAAACATGACATAGGAATTAAGTGCTCAATAAGTGCTGCCAATATAAGACAAAAAGAAATGACAAAACAATTTCATTCTATTTTTTGAACAGTCAAGTGCTCGTTTGATCTTCATAGCATCTTACATTATCAAAAAGGAGCAAAATCTTTTACAAATAAGTCATGAGTACCAAGTGCTCGATAAGTGCTGGTACTTGATGAGAATGAAGAGAATAAAAAATTCTAAGAAACTATTGTTTGGTAAATATCTTATAGTCCAAATTAAACTCAATTTTATTAGCTTCATTATATATTGTTCAGAAATAAGTTATCACTAATACTGATATTAATGTCACTCGAGTTTTATTGACATAACATATCAAATAATACAATCAATTAATCAAAGGCTTAAAAATTTTTATTTTGTTTTTAAAATTGTAAGCTTACATCATAGATAAAAATATAACGGTAAGAAAAGTCCGTTTCTAAACAACTCCAAAGCACAAAGTACAACCGCATACCTCTCAAACAACAATTTCGAAAAATAGGCATTTGGTTTCATCTTTAAATTATTACAAACTTGTATGTAATTATTTTTTCAAAACGTACAACATTAACGCCACTATGACTTCGGAATTTCTTTTCACTTCTTTTTCTTTTCAATTGATCATCATATTTGATCCAAGAACCATTTGTTCGTCTGAATATCGCCACATAGTGCCCAATGAGTTTAGTGTCATCATTCTTGTTTTCTTTGTTGTCATCATTTAACTCACCTTTTTCACTCTTTAAATTTTTATTTCGATTTCTGATATTAGATGTCCTTATTTCAGAAGTTGTCGGGGGAAAATATTGCACAACACCAACCAGTTTCATTTTCTGTTCATCTGTTGGCCGAGAAAATTCGATTGGTATTGTATGTAATCTTTGTCTAAACTCCGCTCCATTCGCATTGTAAGGTTCAAAGAAAACTAAATCTCCTAAAAAAATTTACATAAATTAGTAAACAAGTTCTAAAAAACAATAATATTCTTACATATTTAAGTTATACTTACCAATTTTCACAAATTCCTTAGTTGTATATTCATTACATTCGTAACCATTGCACCTATATTTTCTGAAAACGTGTTCTTCAAAAACGTTGTCAAAAGAATCGAATGCATCTTCTCTTATCGATATAACAGCGAGTTTGATTTCCCGAGTCAAACACTTTTTTGGACACACTAGTTGCTCTGTGAAGCTTGGAATGTGTTTAAAGAGTTTCTCAGCAAAACTTCCTACTTGGGTTTCACATGGAACTAAAATAACTTTGTTGACAGACTTCGAAGCTTTAAAATATTTCAACATTATCCGAGCTCGTTCACGGTATGTTCTACTGGTTATACCCTCCAAAGATCGGTGAACTAATTGAAACAATTTATTGTTTTTATCATCAGCCATCTGTTAATTAGAAATAATATTTTAAATATACAAAGTAGTGACTTAATTTATTATGATTATATTTTTTTGTAAGTTTTCAATTTTAAAAATGTGTGATAGACAATAAAATATTATTTTCAACTGTAAAATCTCGAGAACGTATCACAGCAATGAAAAAGAATATTATGTTGAGATAGATTCATAAAAATTTTTGGAGACAGTCTTTTTGTTTTTGATATATCTCAAGTCAGTCCATGAAAAAAGTTATCATAAATACCTTTTCATTAATGTGCAGGAAATCACATGCGGGAACTAAGAGCAATTGAAAAATGCTCTCAAAAGCACAAGTATTTGTCAGAGTAACAGAGCGGTTATTGAGAACAGTGGCGTGAAGCTTTTTTGAATTACCATTTTTTAAAATAGGCAAACCATTCGCCCTCTCGTAATCTAGCCTTTCTCTTATATTCTTAGGATTACTCCTAATATATAAGGAGTGTGACTGTTTTTGTTGAACTGGCTCTCCATAACCACCCCAATTTTCGTACTTTCTTTTGCCCAACATTTCTTTTGTACATTTTTTATCAATTTTATTACACTGAGAACAAACTCTGTTATTAGAATCAGTGTCATCACTATCCTCAATAAGGTGTGATTCTACATACTTCAAATCTTTTCCGCAGTGAACGCATTTGTCCCGATTATCATTGGGCCTGTCATTATCGGTATCGTCTGTTTCGTCAGAAGCATTGTGATTATCTTTCTTGTCACCACAATCATCGTAACTATAAACGTTAGACTTACTCTGTGTTTTGTCGTTGACCTTTTCTTGATTATAATTAGACTGATTCTTGGATAATGAATTGCATACGTAACAAATACGCTTTTGACGATAGCCTTCATCCTCACCTGACACAGGAAGTGAACATTGTTCAATATTATGAACAGGTTTATTGCACTTAATACAGGTATGATTGCCTGATGGTGAATTACCGTCTTTACATATAGGACAACCATCGTCAGTTCCATCATTAACTACAGTATGACTTTCATCATTATTTCTATCATCAAAAGCTGTATCATATTCATTTAAACTACCTTCATCATTGTCATTCTTTTCTTCACCATGTTCACTGTCGCAAATCTCTTCTTGTGCTAAACATTTTTCGATCTCTGAATTCACTACGTTCGTCCTTCCTAATAGATACTTTAGGTGCTCTTCCACGGCAGCATCTATCCTAAATCCTTTTTTTTTTACTAAAAATACCACGCTTCAAGCGGCCAACTTCGCTTTCAACGGGAGCACTTGAAGGTGGTATTTGTCCTTCATTGCCAAACTTTTTGTGGCAAATGCTAGACCACAGAGGTAATCTTCTAACATCACGTAATAACTTCTTAACCCACTCTGGGTGATGTAATGCGTTTTCTTCAATACCGTTATCGTTGAGAGTACTCATAACTTCTGCTTTTAATTTTCGTCCATCCTCCGACCAGTCCGTAGAATCATTTTCGTCTCCATCAGTTTGAAGAATATGTTTATACCTCTCGTCATTTTCAACATCATCAAACGTGTCATTATTTCCTAAAAAATTTAATAAGTAATTAGTATATTAGTTCAATTGGAAACTAGTATATTGTAAGTAATTTAAGTTTTAACAATTAGAATGACTTTTAATTTGTAACACACGTGATAAAACTTATTTTATAATAACTTAAATCAACATTAAAATGTAATAATATTTAGTTATAGAGTGCCCGGGAAAAAAATTATCAAGAATGAATCAATTTACATAATACCTGCAATTGAATTTCTCAAGGCGTCCTTCCCAATTTGGCACGGTCAATCTTCACCAGAAGGTAATTTCCCCGACTTCTCACTGAGCGCTACCGTTAAAATTAATTTCAAGTAATCCCAAATTTTTTTCTCTTCTGTCATGCACAATAATTTGCCAATACAAACTAAATAGAATACTTTTACGAGTCTAGAAGACTTCTTAAATAAACCTGCATAGAGATGAGTAAAGTGTGCAACATCAATTCGTACATAGCAGCTGGGCACTTCTTTTTTTTACACGCATTTGCGTATTCTGACACTCTTTTACACCCAGTAAACGATGTAATCGTACCGATTAATTGGGCTTCATTACTATCCATGACAACTTCTCGCGGTCGAGGAAATCCATAGCTCAACCATGTGTTCCAAAATCTAGTGATGACGTCAGCTTCCTGTGAGTCTGAAATCATTTGCCCCACAGTACATTGCTGTCCCATATAATTAATTGCTACTAGATAAAGCAATAGCTCAGACGACTTATCTCCGTTGGGCTTAGTCAATTTTGGACTTATACTACCAGTGGCATCTACGTTACACAAGTATTTTCTCTGATAGCGTACTTGAGATAAAGTTCACGTTGGTGATGAGTCCAATAGAAGACAGTGAAAGGAATTATCGATAAATGATGGATCGTTCCGGGATAAATTTTTTGAATCTTGGACAGAGCAATTATCGGATCACGGTCATAATGATCCAACTGGATCTATTCAGATTTTGCCTCTCGGAGAACAGCTGGTTTTGGCATGTGTGGAGGTTGAGGATCATTGAAATCTATATTTTTCTCTCGTGCAAACTCTGCCTGAAACTGATCCGTCGTCACGGTTTTCATTTTTTTAGCAACTGCTTTTCGATGGGAACCTCGCAGATATACTTTTTGGCATTGTCCAGTCCCACGAGTTACAGTGCAAGTAAATGTAGCTACTTTGTTTGCAACTTGAAAGTCAGCATTTAGCAAGCTACCACATTTGCATTGACCTACGAAAAGTAACACCATATTTTAATGTAAGGAATTGTTTAAACGAAAAAAATAATTGTGATTTTTTTGTGAGTATTGAAAATTTATTAACCGAAAATTATTTTATACTGTACCATGTAATTTTCCTGAGCTTTTATCCATTGTGACGGAATGGTTTTTGAAATTATAACCACATCTTCGTTTCGTAACCAGCCAAATTTTGTCAGTGATAACTCTTTCCCATTCGTATGGTATAAACGTTTGCCTTTTTATAGTTTTTGCTCCACCTTTTTTTTGCATAATAAACGACGCGAATAAGACGGTCAAGCTCGTCAGCACTCATGGTGAATTCAAACTCAGTTTCATAACTTGCCCCAAGTTCATTAGCAGATGTACTACATTCTCTTGAGGTATCTAGAGTATTGTTACCTGATCGTGAACATGTGGAATTCAAACTTACATCAGCAGGAGATGATAGTTCAGTCCTTATTCCATATTTCTTGTTAGTTACGATGTTGTAGAAAGTAACCGGTGCTAATTTTTTTTCAAGTTTATCAGACATTTTCGTCCAAATTTCATGGCGTCTATTAAACACTGCATTTTTATCTGTAAACAGTCCTTTGCATATTCCCTTATGACTTCACAGATTCTTTCTTTCGATACCAATGGCACAGTGCAAAAGGATAAGTAGATTAGATCTTGATTTCGAACACAGCAATAATATTTACTTAGAGTGAGTAGTGAAAAATATCGTAAGATATTATTATTAAAATAACTTAGACCGAATTCGTGATTTCTCAATTATAAATGTAACAGCTGATAAATACCTCGAAGTAATCAACGCGCAGTTTCTCTGGTCACGTGACTCGCCTACGGCTCGTAGCGACATCTATCACACTCGTCTTCATAAGAATGCCCCATAACCTTACGCTCACGCCGCAACACCACAACTGTCAGAGTATTTGCTACTTGTCCCACTTGTAGCATTAATAACTATAATTAAAGTCAGCCTGAGCATTAGTTGCAAAAGTTTTTTATTAATTAAAAAGAACCCTCTACTTGCATATTGCTACGAATCGGACTGAAGATTTATTTCGTATTTATCGATCGATTTCGATGAAAACATTGACTTTGGCAATTTTTTCCTACAAATGTTCGTAATAGCAAAAGTAGACTATAATACTTTTTATTAATCATAATAACTTTTGCTTATTTATTTCCAAACGAAATAAATAATGCACATAGAATTTTATTTTTAATATTTCGCGGCATTTTAATTATCTACTTGAAGGCGCATGCGCGCATTTCAACAAGAGCAAAAATGTTGATAATGAAGAATGTTTAACTAAATCTTGTAAAAGAGCTACAATTTATGTGAGCAACCGCCACACACCCTGTTGCGTGGAAGTTGAAACCTTCGAAACCCGATTTCAAATTTATTAGAGTTTCTTATCTATTCATAGAATTACGGCTTGCAAGTTGTAAGCATTTTTTATAGTGTCTGGTGGAAGCCTTTTCACGTTGAAAAAAGTCCAATATCTAAAAATTGGCGTTGCTATAGTTTGTGCTGTAGAAATTTAATAATTAAAAATAAATTTAATTATAAAATGTAATTAATAATGAATTATTACCGTTTAGTAAGATGTAACTTATTAATAAAAAATATGAAAAACGGTTCACCCTAAAGGCCATCCCTGTAACTTCCCGCTAACTCTCCACACCTAAAATTTCGCTCATCACACGATTTTTGAGCTTCTCTAGTTCGAAAAACAGTTATTCTGTGCTTTTGAGCTCTTCGAGTTCAAAAGTCTGGTAAAAATTGAATAAAACACTTTTCATTAACTTTTGAAACTGCCAGAACTTATGAATGAATCGACCGATTTTCATCCGGTTTGCGGCAATCGTTGTTGTTCTTCAAGTCTTATAAAAGAACCGAAGCTACTAATCGATCAGATCGATTATTTTGGAATAATTTCAAAAAAATTGATTTTTGCGATTTCTTTCGTCAACAATTTCTCAAAGACAAATCCACCGATTTCGACCCGGTTTGTGGCAATCGACTTGTTTTTTTAGTGTCGAGAGCTGATTAGATTTTGGAATCGATCGGTCATGCCGTTTCAGAATTATTTAAAAAAAATCGATTTTAGCGATTTCTTTCGTCAACGATTTCTCAAAGACAAATCGGCCACACAGACATAGTGACATCATCTCAGGGATGGTCAGGGAAGCTTCCTAGGACCTCAGAACGTCGAGATCTGATGAGAACTCGATTTTCGCAAAATGGGGTGAAACCAATAACTTCCCGATTTTAGAAAATTTTCAATTTTCTTAGCGGGAAGTTAAAAAATGGACGAAAAATTTATATATAATTTTTTCTTCTCACATATTCGCAGCACTTATCGTGCACTTAATGCTCATGACCTTCTAATGCAAGGATTTGCTCTTTCAGTACTCGATCTTGATGAGATTAGATGCTATGAATGTCAAGCGAGCACTATACTGTTTGATGAAATTGTTTTGTCATTTCTTTTTGTCTTATATTGGCAGCACTTATTGAGCACTTAATTCCTATGTCATGTTTAAGATTAGTGATCTCTTCAATCTACTCAAATTTGAGAAAAAATTTTTTTCATTTTGTCAAATGAGCAGTTTATCGTATAATAAATAAAAAAAAATTATTCTCTTCATTCTCATCAAGTACCAGCACTTATCGAGCACTTGGTACTCACGACTTATATGCAAAAGATTTTGCTTTTTCAGGGCGGCTTTTTGACGGTGTAAGATGCTATGAAGGTCAAACGAGCACTTGACTGTTCAAAAAATAGAATGAAATTGTTTTGTCATTTCTTTTTGTCTTATATTGGCAGCACTTATTGATCACTTAATTCCTATGTCATGTTTAAGAGTAGTGATCTCTTCAATCTACTGAAATTTGAGAAAATATTTTTCTCATTTTGTCAAATGAGCAGTTTATCGTATAATAAATAAAAAAAAATTATTCTCTTCATTCTCATCAAGTACCAGCACTTATCGAGCACTTGGTACTCATGACTTATTTGTAAAAGATTTTGCTTTTTCAGTGCTGCTTTTTGACCGTGTAAGATGCTATGAAGGTCAAAACAGCACTTGACTGTTCAAAAATGGAGGTTAAATTTTTTATTACCATCTCTTTTCTCATATTGGCAGAACTTATCGAGCACTTGATACCCATGAATTATTCATGCCTGAGTTTGCTCATATATTGCTTTATTTTTATAATATTAAGTTCTAGAGTATTCGAAGTAGCAGTTTAATGTTCATGAAATAGAAAAAAGTTGTTTCAACGTATTTTCTTCCAATATAGTGGCAGCACTTTTTGAGAACTTAATTTCTATATCTCGTTCCCGATTTTCGATCCTTTCAATCTACTCTAATTCAGAGTAATATTTTTTTGATTCTGTGAAATGAGCAGCTTATCGCATGAAAATAAAAAAAAAATTTCTCGTTCTTTCTTTTTCATAAAGCCAGCACTTATTGAGCACTTATTACCCATGACTTCTTTATGCACGATTTCGCTTTTGTAGTACTAATTTTCAAAGATATTACTTGCTGAGTGTATCAAGTTAGCAGTTATATGTTGGGAACATTTTTTTTCTTTCAGTTTATAATTTTTTTTTCTTTTTCGTATATACCAAGAGCACTGAAGAAGCACTAAATAATTAGACACTGATCATGGTGTTATCATATCAATATTTAGGTTTTTGGTTATATACACTGCTCGCTTGATTAAAAGGTAGCAGTGTTTACATTTATCGCGAAACTTAAGGAGCACTGAATTCGCGATTTTTGCACTAAATTAGCACTGAATTAGCACTAAATTTATAATGCGACGCCCAGTCATTCTGCCCATTTTGTCATGCCTACTTTATATACGTTTTGTATATCACTCTATGTGTACTTCTATTCCACATTTCTTGGATAGATAACTAAAAGTTATGCTGATCAAACCAGTTCTCTAATGTTGCTAGTTGACTGTTGGCTTGCGCCAACAGCTTCCCCACATCTTTTTCTATAAAGTAAATTACTAAATCATCAGCATACTGTATGCATCTGGCCTCTTGGGCGAATATCTTCTGCATGAAAGCTGTATATATGTTGAATAATAATGGACTGAGTGGGGAGCCTTGGGCTAATCCTTGTGTCACAGGTTGTGGGCCTACCAACCTGCCAGAGTTGCTTCTTACCGAAATGTTCTTCTGTTTAAGCAGACTCACCATCACATTTATATAATTGTTTGGTATTTGGTACTCTGCTAAGTACGATGCCAGCTTATCAATGTCAACGCAGTCGTATGTTGCCCTAATATCTAGGAAGATTGCTAATACTAGCTGGTTTTGGCTAAAGGCGTTCATGATTGATGCCACTAAGGTAGCCACTCCATCTACTACCCCCTCCCCTTTCTGAAACCACACTGATATGTAGGCACAAGATTCCGATTCTCTACCCACCACTCAACCCTATTCTTGATTAGATATTCCATTACTTTCCGGATGCAACATATCAAGGCAATAGGTCTGAATTCGTTGGATAAATTCCCTCTTCCTCCTTTTTTTTAAATGGGATGTATGATAATCTCGTTCCATTACTTAGGTTATCGATTTTCCAGTACTATTTGGTTAACGAAGTTGATCAGCCATACCTTGCCTTCCCCTGGTAAGTTTCATAACATAGAGTACGGTACTCCGTCCATTCCTGGAGCTGAGTCTTTTTTATCTTTTAGCACCATAAGCAGTTCTTCCATTTCAAAATCCTTATTATCATTATAGCTGAGTGTTGATGTGCCCATGTCCGGAATTCCTGGTGCTGTCATGTTGTAGAGGATCTCTTCAGCGATCTCCTCCGTCGGAAGTCTGGCAGCATTGTTGACCCTAGCCCGTCTGTTACTCATCTTGTTAATGGTTCTCCAAATTGACTCGAGTGGCGTATTTCGATTTATCGACTCACAGAAAGTTTTAAAGTGGTTCTTCCTTTTAGACTTCATTTTTTTCTGGTGAAGGCTATAATATTTTTTGCTGTCAGGTAATTATTCCAGCAGCTATCTACGCGGTATTTGCGTAATGCTGCTCTTCTGTAGGTTATCCATTTTGAACATTCCTTATCCCACCAAATTGGAGAGCTTCTGAATTCTTTGTGAGATGAAGTTGATGGTATGCTTCCCTCTGCCGCCTCTTCCAGTATCTCTAAAAACTCCTCGTACCCTCCTACTTTTTGAATATTTTCAAATATCCTTCCTGCTTTGTCGCGATAAAGTTCCCAATCAGCCCTTTTAAATAATTTCCTCCCCCTAGTTATCTTATGTGTAACCCTGTCCTCTCTGAAATTCAGAGTGCATAACGAAGGAAAGTGATCACTGTTACCACAGTCTGGTATAATCTGCCATGAGCATCTGGCTACCAAGCTTTGCGATACAAACGTAAGGTCTAGAACCGATTTCCTTATTGTTGGCCTTGTCAGTCTAGTTGGATCTTCATTGCTTAATACCACCAGCTCGTATTCCTCTACCGATCTTGCAATAACCCCACCCCTAAAATTATTGTGTTCGCTACCCCATGAAACATGAAGCAGCTCCTTCATAAGCTCTTCCCAGTTGTTATCATTTATTCTGGCATTCGGATGTATGTAGCAGTAATAGAGGTGTATTCCTACCTCTTTTATAAGTACCCCCTGGATGTAACACTTCTCTGGCAACGTCCATCTACCCTCTTCTAAGTTTTGAGATACATAGTCCTCCCTGATGAACATGATAACTCCTCCATACCCATTCTCCCCATCCTTTCTGATTGTGCTATATCCATTGTGGTATTCTAAATTGCTAAAAATCCCGTGAATGTTCCACTGTATAAATCTTAGATCTTTCGTTTTATAATTCATCGTCATCTCCACTTGATAGCCACTTAATACTAATACTTTCGAGCTTCGTCATGTAATCTAGGATCCTTGTCCTTTCTTGGATTGATAGTAGACTGGCCACTTTATATATGTCCTCCAGACTTTTAATATTCATGTCCACTTGAATAGATTGTGCATCTGGCTTACCCTTTTCCTTTTCTCTAAGCCCTTTGTAATCCACTCTTGAAGTACTAGGTTTCTCCATTCTTCCATTAGTGGCCACTAAACAAGCTTCATGTTCCTTTGAGTATCCTGATCTTGGTGACTCCAAATCCATCGCTCTCCTTTTTTTGGCGAAGCAGTGACCCTACTATAGCTGTGCTGCGGTTTTGCATAATTATATACCTTTCTTCTTTCCCCTATTTGGATAAAAACTTCCTCTTCTGGTTCCTTCTCACTCAATCGTTGCTTCTTGGGTTGTATCCTTTTGCTCTCCTACCTTTATTGGGTAGGGGAGGAACCCTCTCTCTTGCCTCGAAGTATGATTTGTTTTCAAAAGACATAATTTCCTTGATCTGCTTCTGTCGAATGAATTCAGGGCAGACTTTGGAAATACTATTATGTTCTACACTATCACAATGCCAGCATTTCATGCCACATACAGTTTCTCCATGTATCTTTTCGCCGCACTTTGCACATTTGTTTTCCCCCCTGCACATCTTCTTTGTATGGCCATACCTAAGTTATAACATTGGATTATAGGTAACATATAAGGTAACACCTCAAAATGCAACCCCAGAATAGAAATGTCTCTTGGAATCAATGTCCCCGTGAAAGTTAGACAAACTGTACTTGTGGGTTCCAAAGTGTATTTCCCGTCAGAAGAATTAACTTTTCGCTTAAAGCGTCTAGCTTCTACAATTCTAACTTCCCCGTCTCTCTTGCTACAGTATTTTATAATGTCCTCTTTAGTAAAATCAAGATCTACATTTCGAATAATACCTTTGCAACTAGTTTTGTTGTAAGGTATGAAAAAATTGTACTGAATATTATTCTGATTTTCGATATAAAAGTTATTAGCGGCTTTATAATTACTAAAAACAATACCTACACGACTACTACCTTTTCGGTTAATCTTGCATACATAATTTACTTTCATATCGTGAATAATTCTAGCTAATTTAAGGCAATGAACGTTGTCTACATTCTGGTTTGTATCTTTTGATTCCATACAAACCTCAAAAGGTCCCGCACATGAATAGTTGTATAGAATTTGTACTCTTTTTTAACTATTTTTCTGAAACTTTCTTTATTTTCTTCTTCAGCAATTTCCATATCATCTTGCAGGACATTTTGAGTCTCTTCTGGTTGTGAATTATGCCTTACAATTTCGTAACTAATTTTAGGTGGGGGGGGGTCTCACTGTGGTAAGCCACAGAATATGTGGTTGAAAATTGCGTGGAAATGAAATTGGTTTTTGAAAAAGATTAGTGTGATGTGGACACACAGAATAAAATATGTAAGTACCCTATTGAAAAAATTCCAAACAGTCCCTTACATACCCACAGAATCTGCATTAGTTTGTATGTAGTCTATCTGCCAAGAAAATGTGGCATATAAAAGTAATTTTTGGACCTATCGGAACTTATCTGCAAGTCCAATAAAGCGAGTTTTCGTTATTGGAATTAATGGGATTGTAACGTATGCCGTAATCATATGGATTCTATATGTAGGTAACCTGTGGAAATGTATCTGTTTCTATTGTAGACCATTAAAATTATGGCTCTTATGCATATTTCCTAATACAAAATAAAACATGTTTCTAATGGTTTTTCCATAATCAGTAAGTTTAATGTTACCTATTTGCAACAGCTATATTAAACTATTTAGAAACTAATAGGAGATTCCATATAAATTCAAAACATATAATCTAATTGCAAACACCAATAGCATAAATTTTTGTTTATATGTTTTTATATGAACTATTGGAACTGCAGCGACAGAAGCACACTAAAAATTCATAATAAACCATACATCAAAGTTGCCATAATCTTTATGGAATACTTTTGGAAATGCAGCGACAAACACACATTAAAAATTCTTAAAATCTATAAGAATCTAACAGCCAAACCATACGAGCAAAATGCCATGATATTCTATACGTTTCTATGGGAATGGTTTTATAAAAATAAAATTAATCTATATGATTATAGTTAAAATTATGTCATAATCTGTAGATCCTTATAAACTGGACCTTTAAAATCATGAAAAAGAGTATGGTTCTAAAAAAGAATTTCAGCAAAGGAATACAATTTAATGCATATGTCTTTATCTGCAAATACATATGAAATATACACTAAAATTGTATGAAATTTAACGGAATATTCATATAAATCGAGATTCTAAGGTTAAAGTTTATATTACGACAAATCATTAAGAATTTATCGGTAAACTCCAATTAAATAAATGGTGAAAGCAGAAGTTTTTATGAGAAAATGTGAAGGAAAATTAATGATTTCAATGGTCTTATATGCGAGAATCCACGGAAAACGATCTCTACCTAATACTAATAGGGCCAGATTAAATGGTTGGCAGTTTTGAATTCCTTTGTTGGCCTTTTTTGTATCTGTAAATATTTGAATATATTTTTTCGCATAAGAGACTCTCTTTTATGATTGGGTTCACTTCCTCGCTTAATTGGAATTTAGGCCAATATATTGCACATTTTTAGCAGTTGAGATGTGGCTGTTAATATTCATTGTGTATTGAGATCATTGGTGGTGGTTCATTTTCTCTATTGTATGATCTGTGGATTCATTGTTCATTCGTTAGTTGAGTTGTCTCTATTCACTATTGTATGATCTGTGTTCAGTTGTGGTGATAATTTGTGTACTGCGTGATCTGTGAATTTTTCAAGACATTCTGTCTAGTATACTGTGTGATCTGTAAAGACTCTGAGGATGTATTGTGAACACAAGTGTTTGTGACTATTCTTTCAAGTAAGTATCGTTTAAATCATAATCAATGCCGCAGCTAGAAAAATTTTTCGGGAGAGCTTGGATAATTTCTTTGATTGGTGATGGGCTGATTAGGACTGCAAAATTAATATTTTTGTTCATGTAATTGCCGGATATATAAAATTATTTAAATATAAAATTTATTCTTATGAAAAAGATATTTAATTGGTTAAAACTGAATCTTGAAACCCAAAATTTCCGGGGACTGTGGAGTTCAAACCCACTGCTGGCTACGGCCTTGATCATAATTACAAATCTAATTTAGTTAAAACTTGTGTTCTGTATACCTCAAATATCAGGCTTGTTCATATAGTGACTAGTTGCATATAATTGGTTTAAAATATTATTTGTGTAAATACTTTATGGAGGATTAGTACACATGACGAAAGCAATACCGATATTTGAATTTCTAATGATTCTAACATTTACATTCGGTATTGACAAATACTAAAAACCACAAATATAGTGTATATTAATTTTTACTTAATATTTTATAGTAAAGAATGTCGCTGAGGAGACCAGCCGCAGCTCCGAGGATAGTGAGATACAGATTAGTCACAAAAATAATATTAAAATAAAAGAATAGTTGAATAAACATACCTATAAATTTATGCTCAAATAAAGTAGGTATATAATTAAGGCAAACCCACAATGCTTTTGTATTGATTTTTTTTATTGTTCCACATACAATCATTTTATGGGTTAAGCAACACTACAAAAAATGCCAGCTCACAGTTACCAACTATTTTGTGAAAATATAAATTTAGTGCACTATATGTCGGTCTTTACATCTCGCGTCTTCAAACTATATGTATATTTGAAGACGCGAGATGTATTTAATAGAATTAAATGGAAAATATAAAATTAAAATTGTTTCTAACCCATCATGTTATATATCAAATGAAAGGGCTCATTATGGTGAAAACAAATATATTTTTTTCATATTTTTAAACTAAATTAATTAAAAGATATTAACAAAAATATAAAAAAATTTACACATCCCCCCCTATCTCCGAAACCATAAGCTGAAAAAAATTGAAAAAAATGGAAGTGTAGCCCCTCACCTGAACTTTACTGGAAAAATAAGGAGAAACTCCTAATATTCCTTTTGGGGGGCAAATTATAGAATTAAATGGAAAATAAAAAATTATAATTGTTTCTAACGGGTCATGTTGTTTCAATAAAATTGAATCTTTATACTACAATCGGGTAGAAGTACCTAATGAAAATAAAAGTAATACATTTTCTTCATCTAATGTAAAAGCAAATTTGCCGAAAATTAACCTTAAATGTTTCTCTGGTGAAAATATAAGTGAGTTTCCAACTTTTATCGACATGTTTAATAGGTTGATTCACAACGATGCAAATATCTCAACAATGAATAAATTTAGTTACCTTTTATCGGTTTTAACGGGTCCTGCTTTAGAATTGGTTAAACGGAATCGATTCATAGCGGACAACTACCAAACTGCATACAACAGTTTAAGAGAACGTTATTCTAATAATCGAGAACTTGCAATGAGTTATTGGAAAGAGATTTCTAATTGTGCTTCATTAACTAATGATAATCCACAATTTTTAAGAAAACTCTTAGATACATTTGGTCAAAATTTAGCTGGTTTATCCACTATGGGATTTAATACGGAAGATTGGGATTTTGTAATGATAAATATTTTACATGAAAAATTAGATTATAATTCTCAAAAGGCATTTGAATTGCACCATGCTTCAAATGAAATACCTACATATCACAGTTTGTATAATTTTTTGTTGAAGCATTGTACGGCTCTTGAATCATTTGTTAGAGCAAAAGTCTCCAAGAGTTCACATATTCAAACTAATTCCCGAAAACATACTTCACAAAATTCTCGTTTAACGTCTTCTCTTTTTGATAATACATCCCGTAAACCAAATTGTTTAGTTTGTAATGCAGACCATTTACTTTTTAACTATTCTAAGTTTTTAAATAAATCATCTCAAGACAGATTTAAGTTTGTTAAACAACGAAAGTGCTGTATTAACTGCCTTGCTCTTGGGCACACGGCTTTCAAATGTTCTTCAAACAAACGTTGTAAGAAATGCAACAAAAAACATCATACAATATTACATTTTGAAAATAATACTGTACGCTCAGATGACGTTCCTATGCGGGAAAATGCGTCTTATTCTGAACTAAATGATCGATCGGAAATTACTATGCAAATACCTGCTAGTTTATCTAGCGTTGTAAATACTACTACAATTTTATTGTCTACTGTTTTACTTCAGGTCCGTGATAAATACGGTAACCTTTTAACTTGCAGAGCATTTATAGATTCAGGCTCACAAGTTAATATTATAAGCAAATCTTGTGCAAATAAATTATCTTTAAACAAGCATCATATATCCACATCCCTACAAGGATTAGATACGATGCGTACTTTTGCTAAATATATTATACAGTGTGAAATCTTACCAGTCGGTAAGGAACTGCTTTCTTTTCCGATCAATGCTATTGTACTAGACAAAATTTGTTTTAATATGCCTTCCACGAAGGTTAACACAAAACAATGGACACACTTAGATAATCTAGTGTATGCTGATCCCGGATATCACTGCCCGGGTGAAATAGATACCTATTCTTTTAGGAGCAGAACTGTTTCCATATATACTTCGTTCTGGTTATATACAGGGAGGATCTAATGAACCTTGCGCGCTCAACACGGTCTTTGGTTGGGTTGTCATGGGGAAAATTGGACAACATCTTTCACAAGAAGTTAAATTTTTTTTGTACAACAAAATGATTTTGACTTAGATAACACTTTGAAAATGTTCTGGAATGTTGAACAAGTTCCAGAAACTAATATTCAATCTCAAGATGATATTTATTGCGAAAACTATTTTCGTGAAACTACTAGCAGAAATGCAGACGGTCGCTTTATCGTCTCGCTGCCATTTAAACAAAATTATACTAGCTTCGGGGACACACGTTCTCTAGCTTTACAAAGGTTCCATAACTTGGAACGCAAATTTGCAAAACACGAGTTGCTTAAAATCTCTTATAAGGAATTTATTCAAAATTACATTAACAAAGGATATTTAATGCCTATTAATGAAACTTCTAATTTCAACAATAATTGTTTTTATTTACCACACCATTGTGTGATCAAACATGAATCTACAACAACTCCTTTAAGAGTTGTGTTTGATGCTTCTTATCATGCACAAGACTTTCCGTCGCTAAATGACGCGTTGTATGTGGGTCCTAAACTACAGAATGATTTGATAAAAATTCTACTTAACTTTCGTGTACATAAATTTGTTTGTACTGCAGACATCGAGAAAATGAATAATCAAATTTTGGTTGATCCTAAACAAAGGAAATTTCAAAGAATTCTTTGGCGTTCATCGCTCGAAGATCCTCTTCAAGATTATGAATTAATAGGTGTAAGCACTGCACCATTTCTTGCTATTCGTTCACTATACGAATTGGCTAAATGCGAAATTGATTTTCCTTTAGCTTCTGAAATTATTTTACACAATAGTTATGTAGATGATATATACATTGGAGCTAACCAATTAATGAGATATTGAATTTAAAATGTCAATTAACTACACTTCTAGATAAAGCTTGTTTTGAACTTGGAAAATGGGCTAGTAACACACCAGATATTTTACAGGAAATATCTA
This sequence comes from Octodonta nipae, assembly GCA_034190945.1. Lineage (NCBI taxonomy): Eukaryota > Metazoa > Arthropoda > Insecta > Coleoptera > Chrysomelidae > Octodonta > Octodonta nipae. Next base: position 152,904,064 of record CM067216.1, read on the forward strand.
CTAATGATATTCAACAAACATCATCATCCTTTGATAAGGATGCACAAAATACAATAAAAATTTTAGGTTTGCAATGGAATCCACAAACTGATTGTTTTTCTTTTACAATTAAACATTTTGATTCTGAGTGTACCAAGCGTAAAATATTATCGCAGGTTGCCCGATTATTTGATCCGTTAGGTATTTTAATTCTATAATTATTGCAAAATTATTAATTCAACAAATGTGGATAGTGGGTTTAAATTGGGATGACAAACCTCCAGATAGTATCATAAAGGTTTGGACAAAGTTCTTGTCTGAAATTAACGTGATTACAAGTGTGCAATTATCGCGTTACATTAATTTCAATGACATGGTTTCCTGTGACTTACAAGGATTTTGTGATGCCTCAGAACGAGCTTACTGTGCAATTGTTTATTTGACAAGTTCATATAGTAATCGATATAATGCAAAAACATATTTTCTATGTTCGAAAAGTAAAGTTGCACCTATTAAAAAACTATCCATTGCAAGACTTGAATTATCTGCTGTTGTATTGCTTTCTAAATTAATTGCTTATGTATTATATATCTACCAAGATAAAATTAATTCTGTATTTGCTTGGTGGGATTCCTCTATAGTACTTTCATGGATACAATCTCCTGCCTATAGATGGAAAACCTTTGTAAGCTATAGAGTGAGTTACATTCAAGACAGAGTTGCTCCAAAGAATTGGTATTACATACCATCTTCATTAAATCCTGCTGATCACGGATCACGGGGATTATTTCCAAATGATCTTTTAGTTAATTCTACTTGGTGGCATGGACCTAAATTTCTTGAACTACAACAAGAATGTTGGAACCTGCCTACTTTACATTTTAAGGAAAATTCAGATATTCAGTTAGAAGAAAAAATCAATGTTTTTATTGCTTCATTAGCTGAAAGTTTTATTGATTCCTTATTAAACAATCATTCTTCACTTTTGAAAATTAAAAGAATTGTCGTTTTTGTACTGCGGTTTGCATACAACATTAGAAACAAATCAAACAAATTGTTAGGTTTCATAAGTGCAGAGGAACTGAGTAATGCTTTCATTGTTATAGTTAAACGAGTTCAATTGCTGCATTTTCAAAACGAACTTAAACAAATAACACAAAATAATGTTACTACTAAATGGTTGAGAAAATTCAATCCTTTTATAGATGAAAAGGGTATAATTCGCGTTGATGGAAGATTATCTCAATCAACTTCACTAGGGTTTAATAAAAAATTTCCTTTATTAATTCCGAATAATTGCAATTTTACAAAGTTGTTGGTAAGAGAAATTCATATTAAATACTTACATGTTGGTATACAAACCACTTGTAATTTACTTGCTCAAAACTTTTGGTAGATTGGTGCCAAGAAATATGTTAGGAAAGTTCTTAACAATTGTCTTGCTTGTTGGAAAACTAATCCAAAACCTTATCAGCCCTATATGGGTTCTTTACCAAAGTTTCGTATCTCACAATTAAAACCATTTTCAACCGTTGGAATCGATTTTGGAGGTCCTATACCTATCACTATGAATAGACTGCGCGGTTCCAAATCTATTAAAGCGTATATTTGCGTTTTTGTTTGCTGTTCTACAAAAGCGATACATATCGAGCTTGTGTCTGACTTATCTACAGAAGCGTTTTTAGCAGCTCTTCGGCGTTTTATAGCTAGAAGAGGTCGGTGCTCTACAATTTACTCGGATTGCGGTACTAATTTTGTAGGATCTAGCAAATATCTGAGAAGTATTAGGCACACCGTGGGTGATAGAGAAAACATTGAATGGAAATTTCATCCACCGTCTGCTCCTCATTTTTCCGGTCTATGGGAAGCAGGCATAAAATCTGTTAAAACTCATTTGTTGCGAGTAGTAGGTGAGCAGATACTTACATACGAAGAATTATATACTGTTTTAACTCAAATTGAAGCTGTTCTTAACAGTAGACCGCTTTGTGCAGTTAGTACGGATCCCAACGATTTGAATGCTTTAACTCCTGGTCATTTCTTGACTTTGGAACCTTTGACTGCGTTGTCTGATCCAGACTATACGGATTTAAAAATTAATACCCTTTCTCGTTGGCAACTTTTGCAACGTTTACATTACGACTTCTGGAAGCGATGGCAACAGGAGTATCTTCATACCCTTCATCAGAGGGCAAAGTGGTATAAGGATTCAATTCATCCACCTTCAGTGGGTTCTTTGGTACTTATAAAGAATGAGTTGAGTTCTCCTCTTAAATGGCCATTAGCACGTATAATTAAAACTCATGCAGGTGCCGATGGCAAAGTTAGAGTTGCAACTTTACATACAACTAAGGGAACAGTCACACGTCCTTTGGTCAAGCTTTGTCCTTTACCAGAGGGATAAAAGGCTCCATACCCTTTTATGTGGGGGAGAATGTTTCGTCTTCATTGTTTATTTAATGAATATTTATTTAGTTTTTTGCGGGTTATATAAATTGGATACTCAAGTGCATTAGACTGAATGTATTATTTATTTATTTGCTGGAATTATGTTTGATATCCTTAAAATTCCTTTTATTTTCATTCCTTTCCTGTACTATATGTTGGAAAAAAAAACCACATACTTCGTGGTTGAATGAGTCAACAGAGACTTTCGCATCGTCTCTCATGCCGAACAGTTCGAAATATAATATTTATGGTCCGTGACATATGTGCACATTTTATGGACGGAACTACATACTGGATCTACATATAGTATTTACATACACCCTTTTACCTTTCTGCCTAATTTATCTTTATAATTATAAATTGTACCGTTACATATTTATACACTGGAAACATTCTATGCACTATAAAATTTTAACTTCTCCAAAATGGTATAACTTGGATCAACACCTCATATAAATTACAGTCCACTTAAATACATATGCAAAAATGGCGCTAAATGCTATACATGTAATACATCAAATCACAAGGCTCATTATGACGAATACAAATATGTTGTTTTATTTATTTTTTCAACTGAATATTTTAAAATATATTAAAAAAATATTTTAAAAAAATTACTCATTCCCCCTTTATTCCCCAAAATATAAGACCTAAAATTTTTTGTTTATAGGAAAAATATGAAAAAATACCTAATTCTATTATTTGGGGGCCAAATAATAGAATTAAACGGAATATAAATTGTTAGAAAACCCCCATAGTAATTTTAGGGACAAATTATACAATTAAATGGAAAATAAAGATTCAATTTTCAAACGCATCATGTAATATATCAGATAAAAGGCTCATTATGTGAATTTCAAATATATCATATTTTTAAATCATTTGTTTAAAAGATATTAACAAAAATATTAAACATTGACTTAATGCCCACTTTAGAAACTACACTATTTAAATTTTGAAAAATATATTTTATTTGTATTTTTAAATAATTTGAATAACAGATGTAATAATTTATAATTTAAAACTTGACCTATTTTGCCCTTTATCTTCCAGAGCCTCAAAACTCAGACAGTAGATTATAAAAGACTTCTCTGAAAGTTTATTAGTAAAATAAAACTCTAATGTAAATTTTTGGGGGCCAAATTAAAAAATTAAATACATATTATGTATTCTATAAAATCAAAAGTCTATGTGTGGAAAATCAAAGTGTATATTTTTTATAAATTTAAAACGCTTCTAAGGGTAAATATAAGAAAATGCACTCATTCCTTGCTTGTCTGAAACTGGAATATTAGAATCTTGGAGGTGGTACGGAACCATAAGTATGCGAGTCCAACTCGCACTTGACCAAAATTTTTTTTTAAATATTGTCAATTAGAATTATAAAATATCACACAATAAAACTTGTTGGAAATGTATCCTTATATTCCAAAATAACTTAAATATTGCAACCTTATTTATTTGCTTTTGAGAGCAGTGTTTCTTTTACAAAAGCATTTTTTGTTGACATTTTTTAAGGGCAGGTTTCCTTACTTGAAGGGAAAAATTAAACAAATGTTGAAAAAGGAATAAAGGATAAAAAGATTAGAAATAAGTTAAGGAAGACATTTTCTAAAAATATATTAAACATGTTACATATTGTTCAATATAAATATTACTATATTGGATTGAATTTATATTGCGTATCTGTATTTAAGTATGTAAATTCATTTAGGTGCACATGAAATATTTTTTATATGACAAAAAGCGTGTATTTTATAGAATATTTATTTTTATTAAAGCTACGTAAATACCCATTGTGACGTTGGACTACAAATTATATTTGTGAAAGGTTTTTGATATAGTTTAATGATATTAATTTTTTTCTCCTTGCTCCTTAATATTCTTATTTTATACCAAATTCGATTAGTAAATTTATATTTTTATTGTATGAGGAAGATTCACGGAACGCCAACCGCATGACGGCGCCACTGCATATAAGGGTACAATAGAGATTTAGGGCAAGCACTACGTATTACGTATCCGTAACCTTAAGACGATACGTTTATGTATACTTTTGTAGTAGTGTAGGGCATCTACACATTTCACGTTATGATTGTTTTGTTGATCGCTGTTTTCCAGTTAGCGCACAACTGAGCACAGTGCGGCACTGAGTGTTCCAATTACAGCACTGGCTCGCACAAATGAGCACAAGAAATAACTGTGCCTTTGGGATGTTTTATGTAGGTTTACCAAGTAAACATAAAACTTATCATAAAACATGAAGTATGTTCCAAATAACGCCCGAAAATTACGGTACAGGGCAACACAAAAACACTTTGAGCTCTAATAATTGGAATTGAATTATTCTGTAAATAATTTACGTGCACATAAAAGTCAATTGATAACCTATGAGTAATACACTTTTAACCTTATGGTGATCAGTGTACTCTACCGGTTGGTTTTAAAAAAACCATGTTCCAATTAACGTCCCAAAATTGCCGCACTGTGCGGCAATTTTTTTATATGAGGAAGATTCACGGAACGTCAACCGCATGATGGCGCCACTGCATATAAGGTTACAATGGCCGCCCCATATAGGTACAAAATTCTGATGCATGGCGTCATGCGGTTGACGTTCCGTGAATCTTCCTCATACAATAAACATATAAATTTACTAATTGAATTTGGTATAAAATAAGAATATTAAGGAGGAAGGAGAAAAAAATTAATATCATTAAACTATATCAAAAACCTTTCACAAATATAATTTGTAGTCCAACGTCACAATGAGTATTTACGTTGCTTTAATAAAAATAAATATTCTATAAAATACACGTTTTTTGTCATATAAAAAATATTTCATATGCACCTAAATGAATTTACATACTTAAATACAGATACGCAATATAAATTCAATCCAACATAGTAATATTTATATTGAACAATATGTAACATGTTTAATATATTTTTAGAAAATGTCTTCCTTAACTTGTTTCTAATCTTATTATCCTTTATTCCTTTTTCAACATTTTTTTTTTAATTTTTCCCTTCAAGTAAGGAAACGTGCCCTGATAAAATGTCAACAAAAAATGCTTTTGTAAAAGAAACACTGCTCTCAAAAGCAAATAAATAAGGTTGCAATATTTAAGTTATTTTGGAATATAAGGATACATTTCCAACAAGTTTTATTGTGTGATATTTTATAATTCTAATTGACAATATTTAAAAAAAAATTTTGGTCAAGTGCGAGTTGGACTCGCATACTTATGGTTCCGTACCACCTCCAAGATTCTAATATTCCAGTTTCAGACAAGCAAGGAATGAGTGCATTTTCTTATATTTACCCTTAGAAGCGTTTTAAATTTATAAAAAATATACACTTTGATTTTCCACACATAGACTTTTTATTTTATCTGCTTCAGGATTCGTTTGATTTTTATAGAATACATAATATGTATTTAATTTTTTAATTTGGCCCCCAAAAATTTACATTAGAGTTTTATTTTACTAATAAACTTTCAGAGAAGTCTTTTATAATCTACTGTCTGAGTTTTGAGGCTCTGGAAGATAAAGGGCAAAATAGGTGAAGTTTTAAATTATAAATTATTACATCTGTTATTCAAATTATTTAAAAATACAAATAAAATATATTTTTCAAAATTTAAATAGTGTTGTTTCTAAAGTGGGAATTAAGTGAATATTTAATATTTTTGTTAATATCTTTTAAACAAATGATTTAAAAATATGATATATTTGTAATTCACATAATGAGCCTTTTATCTGATATATTACATGATGCGTTTGAAAATTGAATCTTTATTTTCCATTTAATTGTATAATTTGTCCCTAAAATTACTATGGGGGTTTTCTAACAATTTATATTCCGTTTAAAACTATTATTTGGCCCCCAAATAATAGAATTAGGTATTTTTTCATATTTTTCCTATAAACAAAAAAATTTAGGTCTTATAGTTTGGGGAATAAAGGGGGGAATGGGTTATTTGTTTTAAATATTTTTTAATGTATTTTAAAATATTCATTTGAAAAAATAAATAAAACAACATATTTGTATTCGTCATAATGAGCCCTATGATTTGATGTATTACATGACCCGTTAGAAACAATTATAATTTTTTATTTTCCATTTAATTCTATAATTTGCCCCCCAAAATAAATATTAGGAGTTTCTCCTTATTTTTCCAGTAAAGTTCAGGTGAGGGGCTATACTTCCATTTTTTCCAAATTTTTTCAGCTTATGGTTTCGGTGATAGGGGGGGGGATGGGTAAATTTTTTTATATTTTTGTTAATATCTTTTAATTAATTTATTTTAAAAATATGAAAAAAATATATTTGTTTTCATCATAATGAGCCCTTTCATATGATATATAACATGATGGGTTAGAAACAATTTTAATTTTATATTTTCCATTTAATTCTGTAATTTGCCCCCCAAAATTAATATTAGAGGTTTCTCCTTATTTTTCCAGTAAACTTCAGGTCAGAACCTATACCTCTATTTTTTTTTCAAAACTTTGTTTTATAGTTTCGGGATAAGATTTTCGTTAGTATCTTTTTAAATATATTTTTTTTAATATGAAAAAAATATATTTGGGTTCCTCAGAAAGAGACCTTTCAATTTATATATTACATGATGCGTTTGAATTTTTTTTTATTTTTAAATTTTTATTTAATTCTATAATTTGCCCCCCAAAATTAATATTAATAGTTTCTCCTTATTTTTCCTGTAAAGTTCGGGCAACGTTTTATATTTCCTATTTTTTACCAAGTAAACATAAAACTTTATCATAAAACATGAAGTATGTTCCAAATAACGCCCGAAAATTACGGTACAAGCAACACAAAAACAGTTTGAGCTCTAATAATTGGAATTGAATTATTCTGTAAATAATTTACGTCCACATAAACGTCAATTCACAACCTATGAGTAATACACTTTTAACCTTATGGTGATCAGTGTACTCTACCGGTTGGTTTTTAAAAAACCATGTTCCAATTAACGTCCAAAAATTGCCGCACTGTGCGGCACAAAATCACTTTGTGCTCTGGTAATTGGAAAACAGCCACTTCTAGCTTAGAGCATTTACTTTCTAGAGAAAGCCTGCAATGCACAAATGTAGTGGTTAGACTAAGGAGAGAGCGGGCAATAGAGAGGGGAAGAGGCTATTTCACTCGGTTGGAAGCTGCTTCCAATGAAATCCGTTCAGTATATTGTTCATTGGCTGCTTCCACCAACTAAGTGAAATACCATCTTACTCTCTCTATTGTCCTCTGTTTCTAGCGTTTCCACGATTTTATGATTGACAGGCCATATCTAGATGATAAATGATCTAAGTCTATTAGAGACTTAGGGCAACCACTACGAATTACGTATCCTTAACCGTAAACTTAAGGCGATACGTTTGGCTCCTCCTACATTACGTATCTTTCTACGTATACGTCTTACGTATCACGTATCGGTTTATGAAATGCAGCACCACAGAACAAGAAAATCAGTTCCTCTTTACTCAGTAAACCTTTGTTTGCACAAAACAATCATAACGTGAAACGTGTAGATGTCCTAACTACAAAAGTATACGTAAACGTATCGTCTTAAGGTTACGGATACGTTATACGTAGTGCTTGCCCTAACTCTCTAATAGCTGCCACAAATACAAAATTCTCATGCATGGCAGCGATTGTACTCTTGTATGCAATGGCGCCACCATGGGGTTGACGTTCCGTGAATCTTCCTCATAGCAAACCGAACATCTGTGCAAAAAATGGAGGAACCAATCAGCATTTAGCCTATACCTTGACAAAACTCTTCGAATACGCACTCTGACCCTCTGTATTGCCCTCTCTTTCTAGTCTTGGCACGGTAAATAAAAATCATATCCCAACCGAGTGAAATAGCCTCTTACCCTCTCTATTGCCGTCTCTCTCTCTCTTCAGTCTTACCACATTTGTGCCCTGCAGAAGGTACATGTTCTAAGGTGCCTCATACAGGTATTATACTGTAGAATGAATGAGGTATGGGCGTTACTGTACTTAGATCATTTACCATCTAGATATAGCCTGTCAAACATAAAGTCGTGGCAACGCTAGAAAGAGAGGGCAATAGAGACAGTAAGATGCTATTTCACTTAGTGGGTGGAAGCAGCCAATGAACAACATGCTGAACGTATTTCATTGGGAGCAGCTCCTAACCCAGTGAAATAGCCTCTTGCCCTCACTATTGCCCTCTCTCTCTTTAGTCTTACCACGACATTTGTGCATGACAGGCTATATCTAGAAGGTACATGAACTAAGATCTCCAGAAAGTACATGTTCTAAGTTACTGTGAGTGGCAATGTAATAACAATAGAAAGAGAAAGACAATATTAGGGTGCGCTTGCTATGTCTCCACCCTACCAATAGCAGGCGTCACCACTGACACTCACCAATCAGGAACGGTCCGCTTATTCTCTCTCTCTTTCTATTGCTATTACATGAATTTCGCTACTTCACTTGCTCTACAGTGTAATAACTTTATGTATTTTATGATGATCTGTGGTTTTTTGCGAACTTTTATTCACAGATCATACACTTTTATTCATGGCGCGAAACCATGTTCATGGAGTTTTAAATTTTGTTAATCGTTAGATTATTAACTCTTTCAAGTATTTAATTCTGTAATTTAGTAAACAGCCGAGCTACAATGGTGAGAAGAAAATCACAACCAATGAAAATTGAAGATAACAGTGCCACAAAAAAGAAGGCATTAAAAAAAGTTTTCCAACCATTTCATATTCGCAACAAAACATTCTCTCTAAAAATAACAACTGTTCAGGATATCCAATCATACATACACCTGTGCATACAACGTAGCATAAACTCAAATTCGGCAGTACCAAAATTGCCCTTCTCCAGATTGGTAAGAGGCATTTTAATGAAATATGCACCACTTGATATGAAAGTGAAGATAAGAGCCTTTAGAGCATTGCAAGAAGTTGCTGAGATATACCTGGAGGATCTATTAACAGCAGCCCTTGTGCAATGCATTCAACAATTACAGTAATGCTGTAAGTTATGAGACTGGCCTTGTTCAGTTGAGAAGTAACTGATCTTGGCCCCTGCTCAGTCCAGAAGTTTTTGTTATTTAATATATTTTTAAAACTTATGTATAGTATAAATAAAGTTTTTATTTTAGTTATTAAATGCATTCTTCAAATTTGCATTTAACTGTCTTAAAATGACCAATGGTAAAGCATTTAAAATGTTTATTTAATATTTTTAATACCTTTGTGTAGAATTAATATTTTAGTTGTTAAATGTTATAAAGTTGCATTCGACTATCTTTTGTAAAACATTTAAAAATGTGTTCACTAATTAAAAAATGTTCTACTAGATTTAAATAAATGGTGACTTTATTTAGAGAGTTTGAGCTGGTACCTAAAATTTACCTAAGTATTTTTTGATTCAATTGGGGGTAAATATTTTGTCATTTGGGTTATTACTTCCCACAATCTTTGACATTTTTGTACATTTTTTTATTGTGAAAATACTTTTAAACTGAGGCAGTCTTAACCACTGCTAGTTTCCAGGTAGATTTTTGGGGGCCCTTTAAATTGAAAGTAGATATTTCTGATAAATGGAGAGAAATAAATAAATCTGTTTAATTAGTAGTATCAGTAATTACAAACTCTTCAAACAAATATGTGACATTGTTTCACTTGTCATCATATCAGCAAAGTAATTGTAATATGTTGGTTCGCAGAGGTGATGTGTGGCAGACTGGTTGCATTAGATAAACTAAGGTACATAAATACCTTAGAAGAGATATATTGGGATTAGAACTGATTGTGGCTTTTTCTGAAACTAAAATCTTTAATTATAGCACCAGAATTTAATGATTGAACTATGCTATTTTCAATTGAAAGAATCACAGTAACTGAAACCCTTTCTTCAGATTGTCACCAGTGTGATGAAATTAAATTTCAGGATTTCTTCAATGAATATATATAGACCCTTAAATAGTGCAGTAGTGCCATAGATTCCATAATCAGCAAAATTTTTGAATCCTGTCTCAATAAAAAAAAGATCTTGAAAACAATATGTTTCATTAGAAACCATATGTTTTTAGGGCAAATAAACCTGCTTCAATCGCAATCGGAGTGCTAAGAAATAATATTCGCAAAAGTTTCTTCAACGGAATACTTATGTGACTTACAAAAAGTCTTTGACTAAGTCTCTTGGGCAATACTCATATAATCTAGACTAATACGGTTTCGGACCAAGTAGTGTAAACATAATTAAAAACTATCTAGAGAAACGTTTAAACATAATAAATTGCAACAATAAAATGTCGAAGACCTATGAAATGCCCTACGGGGTACTTCAAAGTTCCGTGCTTGGGCTTACCCTATTCTTGGTGTATATAAATGATATAAAAACAGACGTACCAGGCACCGAACTGTATTTGTACGCTGATGACACAGCGGTCAGGATAAAATTGGATAATTTCGAAGATCTTATTTTAAAATTAGTTGAAATACAAACTTTAATTAAAATATGGTTTGATATAATAAGTTAAGCCCCAATGAAGCCAAAACAAAAAAAATTCTATTTCACATTAAAAAAAATAGATGATACTTGTCAACACAATGTAAAATTATTCTCTTCGAGGTGCCATTGGAACAAGTTTCTACTGGTGTTTCCAGAAATGTAAGTTTTAAGAAACATGCATGATTAACAGACCCAAGGGTTACCCTAATGGCATTTCGTGCTTAATAATGACGCGCCTCACCTATGCAATACTTGAATAGGGACATTCCCCAGCAGCTAGGCTCTTCGGCATGTAAAAAAGGGCCCTAAGAATCGTGGCGGGTCTCGGATCTAGGGAAGATTGACTTTTAATTCGTATCTCATACTTATAATACCCAGAGTCAATACATGAGTGAATACCTTTTTCAAAATGACGTAAAGCATTTTTTACTCTAAATGGGTAGTTGCATGTACCTACTGAGTGCAGAAACGGCATGTGTCTTGCTGTTAGAAGCGTTCTACCGTGACTACTAGAATTAGTGCAGAAACAGCATGAGTCACTGAGTCGATATTTCTGCACTCAATAGCAGCAGTGATTTGTTTGACAGCAGTTATGGGCAATTATAAGTATGGGTTTATTGCATCGGCATTCATGATTTAAAGTCAGACAAGTGTAAAATGTTTATGTACCACGAAGGTAAAGCAGAAAAATGAGCCATCTAACAAAACTATTTTTTAATATAATAATTACATAGAAATTAGAGATGCTCTCGATCAAATTAACTTCAATTTAGATATCTTGCTTAATTTTTTTTTTCAAAGATAGAAAATTGCATTTCTTTTGCTCTGTTAGGAATATTGCACACAATCATCATGTCTCTTGATGATATTTATTTTATTGTTCAAAAAATATTACCAACCCATTCAGATAATCAGTTTTAAAGTATTACGATGTTGTTAAGACTTCATTAGTAATAATTAATGATAAAATAATTTTTACATTAGAATTTCCGTTAGTCTTTTCTGACTCGTTTACACATTTTCCATTACTTCCCAATACCAACTGCCATTAACACAATAATAATTCCTCAAAATTCCTGCCTTAACAATAGGAAAACAACCCCTGCCAATTTTTGGATCCAGATTATCTTAGCAATGAAGGCACAATAATCTATCAGTCAGCTGAACCACACTGCATTTTCTCATTACAAAAAATTGACATCATCCCTCCAAATTGTCGACAAGTGAAAGCAGAAATAAAATTATACAAAAAATCAATAGCAGTTCTATATTGGAATTTTTCCCACCAGAGAACGCATCCAGGCAAAATGTGGTACCATGGTACCAGTAAGATGTTTCTCTCTAGGGTAGTTATCTTTTCAAACTACCTCCCAGCGGCATATTCATATGGCAATACCAAGGGCGAACTTCCGGGTCAACCATTGTTACCCCGGAAGTTCAAGTATCCAATGTCACCCTCAACCTAACAAATAGCGTAACAGTCTTAGACACACCTCTCTACAAAATACATCAGTTACCACTCGACAACACCGACCCCCTTGAAGAACCCAGTTCAACAAGTTTTGGAAGTCCACATTGGGTTTGGCTCTCCTACATTAAATTTTTATTGGTATAGTCGCCAAGTGAAGAATTCTTTGGCCAGTCCCCAAGGGATGGAGGAGTTATGTTATGCATTAACCCCTATTCTGCATCTTTCAATTAGAAGCAGCCGGACGCAAGATATCTTATTTCATTTAATAATCTCTTTACTCAAATGTATTCTTATATTACTGAATAACTTTTATATTGTTTGTAGCTGTAATGTGTTCGATGACACATTACATATTAATATCCAAAAAAATGTATGAATTAGATGTTGCGGTTTTAGTTCAATGCTGGTTCAATGCAAGTATATAATTGACGAAGGACCTTTAGCGGAACAATCAATAAACACGTGCCGTCGCGTAAATTAATTCACCAAATAAAGTCAATCACTGACCTTTTACGTCGAAGCTCTGCAGGTGGTGTTTTCTTGGTTTTTCTTTCTTCAGAGGCTGCCCCGCAGCAGCAGGAACTGTCTTTTTAGAGCTTCGTCTGGACAACACGTTACACAAAAAATAGCGACGTAATGTTCATTGATTGAGCAAACAAATGATGCGCTTTTGTAAACACAAAAGAAACAAAATGAAAGCGGTTTAGCGATTGTTACGACCGGAACTAATAACTCGCGGAATCGTAACACAATAACAACAAAAAGCGGCCGTCTCTTAAGACGGAATCAAAAGTGTCCGAATAGTTCGGCATACAAAACAGGAATCACGAATACTGTCTATATTTTACACGCAAAAAACACTTAAAATTAGCATTAGCGCGACGGAAGGTTTTGGAAAAGGTGCAGAAGTTTAAAAATCAATGAAGTAATTCAATCAAATTTAAAACAATACACTAAACAAATTGCGGTAACGCACCAGTAGCTTCAGTCTGATTTTATTCTTCTTATGGTAAACTTCTCTTTAAATAAAAATTAATCTTTTTTTAAAAGTTATTTTTCAAAACGACACAGTTAACAGGAGGTTAAATAATTTGTTGTGTTTTCTAATATGATTTTGATTGAACTAGCATCGCTCACATTAGTTTTACTATTACTAATAAGTGGTTGTCATAATCAAATTTTACTGATTGCATTCTAAAATGGTTCCTGTAACTGCCAATGTCTGCCACATTTCATAAAGTAAAGTAACTAGCCTCTAGGTTTAGACTTCTGCTAATTCAGTTACGCATTTTGATTTTCATTCTACTGTTTCGGGGGGGGGGGCGATCCTGAACTAAATTTGCCTACATATAATTTTAAACTCAGATTTTTTGGACTATTACATTAAATATAGTCGTTTTGAGGTTTAAACCCATAGAAATGACCTTCTTCTAGGCTCTTGAAGTTAAAATTACCTCGTCTTAGTAGTAAATTTACTAAAGTTGAGGCTCTCGGAGGGGGCGATCGCCAGTTCAGTATTGAACAGCAGATCAAGAGTAAATTTTGTGTTGTATAAAAGTTAAACGTCAGTCAATCGGTAGTTTAAGCCCAAACAGCATGAAATATCTGAAGAAATATTTCCCTGAAATATTTCTGCAATATTCCTATGTCCATGACAAAACATCTACTGAAATATAACATGAAATCTTAGAGAAACATTTCGTGAAATATTTCTGGAGAATTTTAGTCGTGAATATAGTAATATTTTGGAAAAATTTTCAAAAGATACTTTAGACATAAAATATTTCAGCACTATTTTAAAATATTTGACTCTAATATTTCTGAAATATTCGTATGCTCACGACAAACAAATCTTTTGAAATATATCATGAAATATTACAGATATATTTCGTGAAATATTTCAAAGGGTTTTTGTAGCCAAAATACGAAGATTTCTGAAATATTTTATGATACTTCAAAACAAACATGAAATATATAAATATTTTTAAATAGTTCACTAAAATATATTTACCTAAACTATTTTTATATCTACAACAAAAGATCTTTTGAAATATATTCTGAAATATGACACAAACATTTCATAAAATATTAGAGGAATATTTCATGAATTATTTCAAGTGGGGTTTTGTCGCGGACATAGCAATATTGCTGAAAAATGTCAAGAAATATTTTGAAATGTTTCAAATAAAACCAGAAATATTGCATAAATATTTTAGAAATATTTCATGCTGCGTGGGAGATGAACGTTGTATTTTGGTCGATCAAGGATTGAACCGAGTTCTGTTTTGAAATTTGACAGATATAACGCTACTTAACTCGAAGCGGATTTTTCGTTATGCGGATATACCCATTATTGACAGCTTACTATAAGTTAAAAAATGGCCAATTTTAATGAGGTTTTAAAGTCGCTGAAGATCTTTTGGTCTGGTTAATGCAGTGTTCCATTCCAGATTGCCGCATAATTTTTGTGAACAGTTCATTGCGTTATTTGAGACAAAACTCAATTTTTACAAAGATTTTGTCTGACCTAAGATGTTATACGACATAATATTGAAATCATTCCTCTGGAAAAATAATGCATTTCATTAATATTATTATTATTCGAACATTTGAAAAATTTGAGCAATAAATTATAAATACAAAAATCTAATGTCTTGCCAGCTGCTTTCTCTGCAAAACTAGAATTTGCAGTTTCAATTTTGCTTCCGTTGCTATGTCATTTTGTCTTTGTTGTGACTCATGACTAGCAATTTCTACATCCTGCTCATACCGTCTAATTCGAATTTTTTGAATGGACCTTCCCCTGTACTTGTGAAGGAATCTTTTCTTAACATTTTCACATTTACTTTTTAAAACTCTTTACCACTATCATTATTAAACTGGTGCTTTAATTCATTGTTTGTGCAATCTCTTTTCCCGCATTGTATTCTGTCCTTGTATTTGTCGACCAGGTCTATTAAAATCTGCACCTTCGTTGCACTCAAATTGTTGGCTCATTTTTTACTTTCTGAAGCACTCATTTCTATTACTTATTTCCTTTCTTTATAAACCACTGTAAATGGATTAACCCCAACAATAACAGAAAAAGACAGATTATTACGTATAATACGTCATCGGACGCTAACATAAAAATGAAAAAATAAATATTCCCAACAATCCATACTACCAACATAATCAAAACGCGGTTCAACTGAACTACCATATAGTACTAGTAGTAAACAAGTATTATTTTTTTACTAGAATATGTATTCCAGGCCTAGAGGAACAGGAACCACGCTGGTCATGTGGCTACAGATACCGATGAAAAATGGACCAATACAATCATGAATTGAACGGGTTGGAGATCCAGAGGGTGACACCCCACTCCTAATGCGATCAACAGACGATATAGATAGAGTTGTTGTTTTGTGAATCCGAGAGCCATAAGGTAGAGACAAATGGCAAAGAACGAGGGAGATCTATGTTCACAATGAAGCAAAGAAGAAGTTCATGGTAGGTATAACAGTATAACAGACTGCGGCTCTGTTCCAAGTCTTCTACTATATAACTCCATATACCATACTTGGATTTACCATTTAACCGTTGTTTATAAGACTCATTCGGGGTTTTTGGGTAAGTAAGGACAGAATACAACCTATCTGTAGATTATTGATTGATATTAAGGCAATATACTTTTTTTCCTGGTGAACACGGATCAAACGTGCTAACTACAGAAGGAAGAAGTAAGATGTTAATAATTTTCGAAAATCTACATTCTTTTACTTATGTTGGCAACATGTGCCATATTCATTTGCTTGATTCCTTACTTTATATAAATATAAATAATGAAATATATGAATTACCATGATTAACTTTTAAGGGGTAATTTAAAGAACCAGACAATGCTTGTAAACTATTAATAGAAGTAACAAATGTGACTATCGATTAATAGTACTTACAAGAAACTCTTATGCAGCTTCAGATAGCCGGTGAAGTGTGTTCGCTACTTGCAAGTAGTCCTGGTTTATCATCTTTTTTAGACAACGTATGTATCAGAGACTGAAAAATCTTCTACCCGACGTTTTGTCCACGGTAGTTGTAGGCGAAACGTTAGGTAGAAGATTTTTCAACTGACCTTTGCACGGCTCACTAGTTCGCAAAACAAAATAAGGCATATGTATGTTTGTTTGGTATTAAATTGAGTTTATAAGTTTCATGTTTGCTACTTTTCAATTTTCGCACATATTTCCTTTTTACCCTTCTCGGTTACCACTTTTTAGGTATATATTAGCTTCTGTAATTTGCATCTAGGAACGCATAATAATACCAACTATGTGCGCACATAGGACTCACATCATCTGAATCAGCCTCAAGATATAGTGTATCTTAGATTTAATATTAACACAATCTTCTTATTATGAAGGTGGTTACATAATAAAAGCATTAATAAAAAAATGAACTGGAACCTCCATACTTTATTTACTTCGTGAAAAATGTCAGTCTTGAGAATTCTCATAGATAATACAAATTCTCACTAAAACTATTTACCTACATTAACCTATAATTGTTTAGGACACATTATTAAATAACAAATATACAATTTATCAACTCAGAAATCATTGAGAACCAACTTTTAAAATGTTTCTTAAATATATTTTCCTAAAGTAATTTTTCTAAATAGTATTCACTGAAAAAAATATGTTGACATGTATAAAGTATTTGGTAAATAACATTCATATGTAACGATTATGATAAACAAATTGGAAATTATAGCAACAAAGTACTTTCACTATTTATTTGAAATAAGTACTTAAAGATATTTTGGGAAATATGTCCGCAACATTCTTGATTTGGAATATTATAAAATAAGTATATCTAAAATAATCGTATTTTGTGACGCAAAATGTAAAATATTGGATTGAAGTACATCTATAGGTAACATTTCTTGAAATATTTTATGCTGTATGGGTAATAGTACATTACTTAAATAACTAAACATTATTAGTTTAATCGAGTATGTGAGACACTGAAATCTTTTCACTTCTGTGTTAAGATACTGCGCACTATGAAAATCCATGAAAAAAAAAAAAACAAAAAAATCAAGAAGTTTCAAAGGACAGGAAGACATCCTACAATTAGTTGTTGACATCTATACTGATCTAGAGATATTTAGATCTGTCTCCCCATCTGTGGATTCCCTTACAATCTGTTTGACAGGGAAATCTAGAGAGGCATAAAGATAGAATAACTAAAAAATAAATACAGTAAAATCGGTTTTAGTTTGCGATGTAAGAGTATTTTAGGACCTCCCTAGGTCATTGGTGGACTCTTAGAACAACAAGTTTTAATTTTTACAACATCCACTATTGTCAAAGCTACACACACAAAAAAACCTTTCCACCAACGAAACATAGTACACCCTTGGGTTTTTTTGGGTTGCTGAATCCGAAGTCAACTTTGTTGTATCCGATTGTGCCGAAGGTGATTTTAAAATTAAATTGTCAAATTTCGGCAGGAAAATCTGAAAAAAATCACACCCAGATTTTTGAGGCCGCTGAATCGAGATCCGAGGTCGATGGGTCTGTTTGCGGTCGAATTTAAATTAAGGAAACTTGAATAAAATCGTATCAGACCTCGGATTCAGCGAGCTCAAAAACCCATATATGTCTTTTTATTTTTGTGCCAAAATTTAGAAATTTGATCTTGAGATAACCATGAACGCGACCCGATACAGATCAATTGACCTCGGAATGAAGAAACCAATGATGTACTACGATTAGTTGGTCTAAACAAAAAACTTTTTTGTTTTCTAAATGAGAGGGGATGTTTTTTTATGGTTTTGGACACATAGTGTTTTATGGGCAATTACATTAAAAACATATTTTGTCTATTCATGGGTTTTCTCTCCTCCAAATTTTTTCCTGTAACAGATAAGTATTTAAAAAATTGTATATGTAGAACAAAGTGTAGTAAGGCAATTTCGTAAAATTGCCCGGATTACTGGTTGTCTGTACAGAGATTCTTCCTCACAGTTTTTCTGAGAGAAAGAGATGTCTATAAAATGATCAACCAGTATTCCTGTATATAAGTAATGTATTGTATATTGTGTAATACTTATCTGTGTATGGAGACGTTTCAACTCCGAGTCTGGAGTCGTTGTCAATCGTTTAGTGTTGTTTTCGAGGTTTTTTTCTAAAAAATTTTCGCTTTGATTTTGAATTTATTGTTTGTCAAAAAATTTGACTACATATACAATTTTTTAAATACTTATCTGTTACAGGAAAAAATTTGGAGGAGAGAAAACCCATGAATAGACAAAATAATTCAAGACCTCCTCAACAATCTTTTCGAAATTACTTACATTAAAAACAGTTAATCTGGAATTTAAGCTGACAAAAATTAATTATTCCAACCTCCTTGAGTTAAGATTCCCTCGTTTTAGTTTTAAACTCACTAACTTTGAGGTGTTGAGGCTCTCGAGAAGATCGCACCTATATTGTACCCTTAATTTGTTCGATCCGATATCGGGGGACATCCGTAGAAAAACAAAAAAAGTTGATCTTCATACAGGTGCCTCGAGGCGGATTTCCGATCCGATGAGTTTCGTTACCGCCCGGTGCTTTCCGATTTGATGGCCGATGAAACATGTTTGGTCTGTGTCAGACTGGAACTTAGAAATCGAACGAATTATTGATAAAGCTCGTAAACGATGTGCCTTGCGTATGAGAGCCTATTGGAAGCAATTTCACCTTGCATGTACGCCACTCCGAATATAATCCACTATACAATACAATAATTAAATTTTGCTTTATATGTTTGATATTAATGAAACTATATATTTGTTTTGCCTTTGAATCCCTCCGAATCTGCTGAAGTATTACTTGAATATATTTTTAACAATTTCATCCTGACCCTTTAAACGTTTTTGCTGGGCTAGTTCCTAATACTTGTGGTACTTCACAATCAATATTTATATAGTAAAGTAAGAAGGTACATTTGTAGCGCTATTGAAAAAATGTAGTTACAAATCATAGTTCCACTTTTTATCGGACATGTAATTCGGAATGAAATAAGGAAAATTCCACAGTACCTCAAATCTTGCAGTTATTAAGGTGCCCCTATGAGAAAATTTTCCATAACGTATCCATAACTGGCGAGATACATAGACCAACCGTATAATCATTCATTCGAAACCTTAGATCCTGAAACAGTAAAATCTAATCACAATACAATTAGGTCAAATTACATAATATACAAAATCTTAAATAGGTAGACAGGTAAAAAAATTCAGTTTATAACCCAAATTTGAAATATAATACTAATCATTACAATTTTTATTTAATAATGTACCTACTTCCTCCATTTAGATAAATATGTTCGTAAAACATGGGAAAACCTGAGAGACACCTCCAGAAGGAAACTAAAAGCATAAAGACTTTGAGAGTGGTAAGGGGCGCCTGATAATGATAAATGGTTCTTTTACAACACATAATCTATACACAAATAGGCAAAGACAAAACGGTTAGGTACCATTTTCTCCTCTGTCTCTCAACCGATTTTCTTTGTTTTTGTTTTGTTTAGTAGCTACTGACGACCTTCAGTACATATTGCTAAAATGAATTTATAATGTTGGTTCATTCATTAAATAAAATATAATATTATTTACATCCATGCTGTCAATGCCAAACAGATAACAGATTGTTTGGAGAGAAAATCGTAAGATGGATTTACTCGAATATGAAAGGCGAATTAAATTAAACTAAAAAGTAACAAATTTTGACCCGTTCCTACAGTTATTCTACATCGTCTTGCTATTGAAATAGAACCCAGAAAAAAATATATTACATAATAATTCATTGGGCTCTCCCAAGTTTGCAACTTTCATTGATTTGTTAATATGATTTGTCAACTAAAATAAGAATTATGTTGCTATTGATGAATTTATTCCTGATAATATTTTATTAATTTTAATGTTATAGTTTCAGTTTAAAGATTCTTTTAATTTTTACCGTACAAATTTCATATAATGTGAATAAGATTACAAAAAATGTGAATTAATGCACTCATTGTAATATTCAAGACAAATGTTAGATCTGGCAGCCCTGAATTCATGACTACCTTTGATGTAGCACCTTGATTTGAATTTTGACATTTCAGAATATTGTTTGGCCTAAGATTATTATAGCACAATGGTAAAGGTAAGTTGTAAATTCAATGTGTAGCGTTCAAGATTTCAGCTTCATTCACTGCGAAATTTTTTTAACAAATGTGAATATTACTTATTTATCCTTAATTAACAGCAGGTGCATTATATTTCTTAAAATTTTCCATACAAAACTGAAATAGTAATTGCCTATTATATGTTTCATTTAAGGTCATGGAATTATATTGAATCTTAAGATTTTGGTTGAAGGTTTATTAATATGTACTTATGTTATATTTAAGATTTTGTAGTAATTTAGAATGTAATAACACCTTCATACTAACTTTTGAGTTGGTTGATTTTCGGGTTACGAGCTGAAATCGTTAACTGTGAAATGCCAGAATGCAGGTTTATTTCGTTTTATTTCTTACTTTAAGGCTATTGAAAATTTTCAGTCTCAAATCAAAGAATATTTTTGAAACATGTAGGTATTAATTAATGTTTTAGATATTACATTTAATATTAATTTATTATTTTTAGGTAGGGAATCACTTAGTTATTGTTTTGTGTTCATGCATTTTTTTCTAATAAATAATTTAGTTATTACTAGCCGTTACCCGCGGTTTCACCCGCGTACGGAATGTTCAAGCCTTCGCAAAAAGAAATAACTTATGAAACATATGGGTTATCTACCCTATATAAAAAAAACTAACTTGTTTGAACCACCCTACTTAACCATAAATCCACCAATCCCGAATATATTTCACCCAAACTGCAAGTACTAATGTAACTATTTTATTCGACATTTTTTGAATCACCTTGAATAACTGTAACTCTACTTCATCCTATATTGCACCCATCCTGTATATGCTGCTGTTTTAAATTTTTTTTATCAGCTGACTATAACTTTTCTCTGCTCTATATTTCAGCTATGCAACTGCTTCTGGTGTACCCTGTATAACAATTATTTCTCATATTTTTTTAACCACCTTTTAAAATAAAATTTCTCTTTACTCTATATATTAATCAACCTTTGTAGGAGCTTTTTCTGACATGGTGTTACACACTCTAAAACTATAACCTTGATTCTCCCCATATTTCAAATATTCCATATAGTAGAATGCAACTGTTTATGGTCTACCCTATATAACAATTTTTTTAACTTTTTTGATTCATCCTAATGGAAATGATGTGGAACCCTTCGTGAATCACAAATATAAGAACACAGTTTTGCACCCTAACACCAAACTTTTATTTAAACCCTCACCCAAACTGCAACTGTATATTGGCCCCTTATATAACAATTTTATTCAAAAAAAATTTTAACTGCTTTGTATAACTAACTCTACTTCCATCTACGTTAAAACCATCCTGTATACACCGCTGCCAATTTGTCAGACATTACAACTTATTTTTGAACCACCCTGTATAACCATAATTTTACTCTACAAAATATTTCCACCACCCTGTATGTGCATCTGCTTAGGGGCAACAATATCATTTTTTAAATACTTCTAATCACACTGTATGAACAATAATTTTACTTCGATCCATGTTTCTGATATTGCAGATATGCAACAGCTCATGTTCTATCCTACAAAAAAAATTATCCAACCTGTTTGACTATAAATCTACTCTACCCGCTATTTCAATCACCTTGTATTTGCAACTACTTATGGGCCAACCAGTATAACATTTTTTCTACCACCCTGTATAACTATAAATCCATCAATGCCAAGTATATTTTACCAAAACCGCAACTGCTTATGGAGCACCGAAAATAACAATTTTGTTCAACATGTTTTTGCATCACCTTGAATGTATTACAACTACCCTGTATACGCTACTGCTTATTGGTCAACCAATATAACAGTTTTTAAATAATTATCATAACACTTCTTCACCCTATGTTTCAACTATCCTATCTTTGCAACTTATTATGAACTACGCTATTTGACATTTTTTCCATATATTTTTTCCAAGATATATTAAAGTATAATTTCTCTCCACACTTCATTTAAACCACCCTTCATTTACAACTTTTTCTAATCTTGTTTGAAAGACACTGTATAACTATAACTTTACTGTGCACGATACTTCAGGTACTCTATATATGCAAGTGCTATATAACAAAAATTTTCTAGCATTTTTTACCCACCCTGTATAATTCTAACTGTAAGCCACCCTATATTTCAACAACGTTTTATATGTAACTACATATTTGCCACCAAATATACCATTTTTGTACGAACCTGTATCCTTAGAATCCTACCCCACCCGATATTTCATCCATCCGGTAAATGGAACAGTTTGTAGATCATACCATTACTTTAAAATATTTGTAAACCCACCTGTATAGCTGTAATTATACTCCGCTACATATTTCAACCATCCTATATATGTAACTACTTGTGGATATAAAACAAGTTTTTAACCACAACATAAACTATAATTCCACTCCATCTTATATTTCAAACACCCTGTATAAACAACTGCTTCTAACATTTCTTTAACCCATTTCATAACTATAGAATCTTATGAACATAATTCAAAGATCCTAACTGCTTACCTAAGACATTTTTTTAATTTTTTTGATTCACTGTATAAATATTCTACCCTTTTTCAACCACTTGGTATATGGAACTGTTTATGGCCCACTCTATATAACTTTTTTGGATCACCCCGTATAACTAATTCCACTCCCCTTATTTCCACCACGTCGTATATATCCAGCTGCTTATAGGACACCAAATATAACTTTTTTTAGATTATTTAAATCCATGTCATTCTATTCCGCTCTAAGTTTCCTATATTCAGAACACCCTGTAAAATTACGCTTGATATATGTTGATTTTTGTTAAATCGAAACATTTGCACATTCCGAATTTTGAATAAAAGCTAAGCTGTTGCCAGTATCTAATGTTTTGTGCGTGCGGTGGAACCAATTCAGTAATTGAATTACCCAACATGGTAGAAGTTTTTTCGTTATATCTACCGTTTCTGTCAATTTAGAGAGATAAAATGTCTACCAGATTTTAAGTCAAACTACAGGCTTCGCAACAAAAAAAGATTCAGCAAAATCAGTTAAGTAGTTCTTACGTGATGCCCGAACAAACAAACAAACAAACAGACAAACTTACAATTTTATAATAGTATAGATTACATGGTTCCATTCCTGCAAAATCCGGGTTTTATTACAATGTAACTGACTTTTACCTAAAATAAACATGTCATTGACATTTTAACGATGTGTATTTAAAATATAAAAAAATTCAATGCATTTACTGATTTGTTATGGTAGGTTAGGTACATCTATTCTACAAAGAAATATATTTTTATCAAACATATTTTTCCTTCGAAAACAGTCAAACTATTGAGTAATTATATATGGAAGTTCAGTATCAACCGTTGTTTATTGTTCAGTAGTAAAATAGTCAATGTAGTAGATCAGTATTGATTTTTCGGACAAGTAGCAGTAACTTTGCTATTTACGGCCTACACCAGTGATACTCCTTACTACGTTAGAAGCAAAATATCTTTCTACGCCGATGACACAAAAATATATGCTAATCCAAACACAAATCAACTAACGCTCCAGGAAGATTTAGATTCTATCTTAAATTGGTGTTCCCAATGGTTGCTTCCTTTAAATGCTGAAAAATGTGTAGTGCTTCGAATCGGTAAAAACAATCCGCTGGTACCGTATTTTATTAAGGGCCAACCATTAAGTTCTGTGTTTTCTCACAATGACCTCGGAGTGATTGTTAACAGTAGCCTAACGTGGTCCGATCATATTACGTCAATCTGTAAGCGTGCAAACTCGAAACTGTATATCATTCGGAGATGTTTTTCAAGAGTCTCCTTTCAGTCATTTTGTAAACTTTACACTATTTATGTGAGACCAATTCTTGAGTAGGCTGGACCAACGTGGTATCCTGACTTAGTTCGTGACAGGACCCTGCTGGAAAATGTTCAGAGAAAGGCCACTCGAATTCTCTGGGGACCGAGAAGACCTTCCTATGAAGAAAGACTTATTATGGCCAACCTAACATCCTTTGAACTTCGGCGACATCGTGGAGACCTGATTATCACATTCAAAATATTGAAGTACAATTTCGGAAATCTCGACCTAATATTCACCGTAAATCAGGACGAACGCCTCAGAGGTCACCAGTTCAAGCTCAAAAAAGAAAACTTTTCCATCAGATCGAGGCAAAATTTCTTACCGAACAGAGTTTTTGACAGCTGGAATAATCTAAATGCTAATGTTGTCTCTGCACCTTCTATAAACATTTTCAAAAATAGACTAGATCGTTTTTTATTAGAGTAAATATTATTGTTTATTTTATTTTTTTTCTTGTAATTGAATTAATTTCTTTTATTTTTATGTACCTATATACTAGTAGGTCAATTATTGTAATTTCTCTGTTTTTGGGCACAACAGGGACTTGTCCCTCTGCCCTTACTTGTATCTAATAATAATAATAATAATAATAATAATAATAATAATAAATCCCGTGTGGTGGCCGGGTTAGAATAGCACCACGGTATCCACCGCCTGTCGTATAAGGCGACTAAAGGGGCAGCTGTCCGCTGACCTACTACCTAGCTTTCCTTCCTTCTCCACAACCCGCACGGGATGGTCTGGTTTAAATCATTTCATCTGGGAAGTGACAACCCCACGGGTCCGAGTTACCTGGGTCACCAGGGTCAATTGGTGACAACACCCATGAAAATGGAGCTAAGAAATAGATGCCTCGGAAAAGAGCCGCTGCCTGGGGATCGCCAGGGCATGTCTGGAGCCGGCGCTGGACATGACAGCATGCGGGACGTCGGTGGCAGGGTGCTGAGGAGGCGGGCCCCTGCCGTCCAAAGAGCTACAGCCCAAGAACCAGAAGAACCACAAGAACACTCACCAACACAGTCACAACACCAACGTGACCATCACCAACGGAGTCAAACGAGAACGAGAACTCCACCCGCAGAAAGTGTTGCGCAGGATCAACAGCCAGCGCTCACTCAAGCGGGACTGAAAAGACAGCGCATGAAATGGACTGGCGCCATGAATGAATTTATAATGCGCACGTTTTACAGAATCACGAACCTTGGCCAGGACAAGACTGGATATCGCCAAATACTCTATCAAGAGTTCTGTCGTGAGTACCCAGAGCTTCAAGTTACTGAACAGAGAGTCGCAGATCAATATCGTGTCATCTTGAAAAATGGCCTTATTTCGCCTGAACAACTGGACACAATAAAGAGCGAAGTGGAGCGCGAACTATTTGGTCAAAATACAATCGATCCAGAGCCGGAAACACCTTTGGCACAAAGAGCGGACGAGACTCAAGAACTACAGCAAGAACAGCCAACCAACGCTGACCTGCTTGAGAAGATCCAAGCAGGAATGGAAGGAGCTCTTAGAGAGTATAATGGAAAAGATCCACTGACTAGACCAGCTCTTCCCAAACTAAGATCATCTAAGAAACTGGGTATCGTGTTGCAGGCTATGAACAAATTTATCTTACCAACCTATGTTTTAGGTGCTAATACGTTAGAGTCGCTACACACAATCATCTACTGTGCTGCAACTGCCATCTGCAAAATAATTGGGGTCGCAGTAAGACCAAAGCAAGACCCTCCCCAATTTAGACAAACCCCTCGAATACCACCTTGGCAAAGAAGACTTGAAGGGAAAATCAATTCGCTTCGGAAAGACGTTGGAAGACTGACCGAGTACCAACGAGGAGTCAGGAACAACAGAATAGAAAGGCTTGTCAAGACTATCATGAACAATAACCGAATACACTCCCAGTGGGATGGAGAAAACATCACATCTCAGCAGTGTCTGGACAGTCTACGACAAAAGCTCTCCGTCTACACAAGTCGATTGAGAAGGTACAAAACCAGTAACCAACGGAAACTAGACAACACACTCTTCCGACAATCAGAAAAAGGGTTTTATAGAAAACTTAACAACAAGAATAATAATGAAGCCCCTAGTTACCCCAGTAAAACAGACATCGAGGAATTCTGGAAAACACAGCTTTCCACAACAACCTCCTATAACTCCGGAGCCAGCTGGATTAATGAGGAGGAGGCTGCATCTCAGAACTGTGAGGCCATGCAACACCAACCATTTACAACGGAAGATACATCCAACATAATGAAGAACCTCCATAACTGGAAAGCACCAGGACCAGATGGAGTACAAAATTACTGGATAAAGAAACTGTACGCAACCCACGAAACACTAACAGCCCTTATAAATGACGTAATTGCCCACCCACACAAGATGCCTAGTTTCCTAACGCATGGTGCTACATACCTCTTACCAAAGGACGACCTAGGTGCACAGGACCCAGCAAAGTACCGACCAATCACTTGCCTTCCAACCTTATACAAACTCATAACATCATGCATTAATCATCACATTTTCAAACATTGTGAACTGAACAACATAATTACTCAACAACAAAAGGGATGCGCGAAAAATTCGATGGGTTGCAAAGAACAACTGATAATTGATTCCGTTGTCTGCAATCAAGCCCACGCCAAACGACGTAATCTCTACATGGCATATGTGGACTACAAAAAGGCCTTTGATTCAGTTCCACATGATTGGCTCATTAAGGTGCTGAAACTCTATAAAGTGAATAATTGTATTATTAACTTTTTAGAACATGCCATGGCCACCTGGCAAACCAAAATCTC
This sequence comes from Octodonta nipae, assembly GCA_034190945.1. NCBI lineage: Eukaryota > Metazoa > Arthropoda > Insecta > Coleoptera > Chrysomelidae > Octodonta > Octodonta nipae. Next base: position 152,931,322 of record CM067216.1, read on the forward strand.
ACTGAATGAAGCCAACTGTTCGATACAAACAGATCCTATTCCAATCAGAAGGGGTATATTCCAGGGAGACTCTCTTAGCCCGCTGTGGTTCTGCCTTGCCATGAACCCTCTCTCGAACAAACTGAACTCGACTAATTTTGGGTTCAGTCTCAAACACAACAACGTACAAGCATTGAAGATAAACCATTTGTTATACATGGACGACTTAAAGTTGATGGCAGCTACAAAACAACAGCTGCATGACATGCTTAAAATAGTAGAAGGGTTCTCTAGTGACATCCATATGAAATTTGGCCTAGACAAATGCCGAATTATTAATATAGTTAAAGGCAAAATACAGCAGGGGCACTTCGAAATGGGAGATGGCACCTCAATTGAATCTATGGGGGAAGGTCATACTTATAAATACCTTGGAATAAAGCAGGCTCAACGTATTGATCACATGACTATGAAAAAGGACCTAACAGCAGAGTTTTATAGAAGGGTAAGACGACTGTTGAAAACTAAATTAAACAGTAAAAATCTGTTTCAGGCTATTAACACCTATGCATGTTCAGTGCTCAGTTACTCTTTCGGTATAGTTAATTGGTGCAAAACTGACATTGAACAATTACAACGAAAAGTTCGAGTTTTACTAACAAAAGCTCAAAATCACCATCCAAAGAGCTCTGTCGAACGTACAACTTTGCCACGGTATGAAGGAGGAAGAGGATTGACAGATCTAAGTAAGCTATTAGATCAACAAATTTCTATTTTGCGTAGTCATTTCCAGAAACTCGCAGAATTTTCTGATCTACATAGAGTCATGTGCCAGGTTGATGACTCAACACCACTGCGACTGACACAACAACATGTCCAATTACACCACCAGACCACAGATCAGAAACTGCTGAAATGGAAAGAGAAGCCCCTTCATGGAAGACATATAAATGACGTCAACCAAGATTATGTCGACAGTGCAGCGTCGAACTACTGGTTGATCTCTGGTCATATGTTCCCTGAAACGGAAGGCTTTATATTGGCAATCCAAGATCAAGTAATTCCAACTAAGAACTACCTAAAGTACATCGTTAAAGACCCTTCTATTAACAACGACAGATGCAGGTACGGTTGCCAAACATCTGAATCTATCCAGCATATCACAGGAGGTTGTCAAGCGTTCGCTGCAACTGAATACAAAGAACGACACGACGCTGTGGCAAAAATACTTCACCAGGAACTAGCACTGAAACATGAATTATCACAGTCGGTAAGATTACCATACTATAAATATAAACCAGAATCTGTTTTAGAAAATAACAACTATAAGCTGTACTAGGACCGCACGATACTGACCGATCGGTCTGTTGCTCACAATAGACCAGATATAGTTTTGGTAGATAAAGTCTCTCGGAAAACAACTTTAATTGACATAGCAATTCCTAACAACAATAATATAAATATCAAGCAGGCTGAGAAAATAACCAAATATAGAGATTTGGAATTTCAAATAAAGACTCAGTGGAACATGAACAACACACGAACTGTACCAATTGTTATGTCAACGACAGGACTAGTCCCAAAACATCTCTTAAACAATTTAAAATACCTCGGTCTGGACGAACACCTTTACAAACAAATGCAAAAGCCGTCCTGTTAGGAACAGCCCGGACGGTCAGAAAATTTATGGGGAACTGCAGCCACGACGCCAATCACGGGCCTGATAACCTTGCAAGGGCTCCCACAGAGCTAAACCCTTTTGATATGTAGTATATCTGGGGTTTAGTGAATTTTCCCCTTTAGAGGGAGTGTGATGCCATACATTGTATGGTCAAGTCGGTATAATAATAAAAAAAGATTATGTCGACAGTGCAGCGTCGAACTACTGGTTGATCTCTGGTCATATGTTCCCTGAAACGGAAGGCTTTATATTGGCAATCCAAGATCAAGTAATTCCAACTAAGAACTACCTAAAGTACATCGTTAAAGACCCTTCCATTAACAACGATAGATGCAGGTACGGTTGCCAAACATCTGAATCTATCCAGCATATCACAGGAGGTTGTCAAGCGTTCGCTGCAACTGAATACAAAGAACGACACGATGCTGTGGCAAAAATACTTCACCAGGAACTAGCACTGAAACATGAATTATCACAGTCGGTAAGATTACCATACTATAAATATAAACCAGAATCTGTTTTAGAAAATAACAACTACAAGTTGTACTGGGACCGCACGATACTGACCGATCGGTCTGTTGCTCACAATAGACCAGATATAGTTTTGGTAGATAAAGTCTCTCGGAAAACAACTTTAATTGACATAGCAATTCCCAACAACAATAATATCAATATGAAGCAGGCTGAGAAAATAACCAAATATAGAGATTTGGAATTTCAAATAAAGACTCAGTGGAACATGAACAACACACGAACTGTACCAATTGTTATGTCAACAACAGGACTAGTACCAAAACATCTATTAAACAATTTAAAATACCTCGGTCTGGACGAACATCTTTACAAACAAATGCAAAAAGCAGTCTTGTTAGGGACAGCCCGGACGGTCAGAAAATTCATGGGAAACTGCCGCCACGACTCCAACCACGGGCCTGAAAACCTGGCAAGGGCTCCCACAGAGCTAAACCCTTTTGATATCTAGGATATCTGGGGTTTAGTGAATTTTCCCCTAAAGGCACTCATCGAGTGCCTTAGAGGGAGTGTGATGCCATACATTGTATGGTCAAGTCGGATAATAATAATAACTTTCATTTTAATTATTCTGTAAGTTTTTGTTGTGAATTTAATTATTTTGTTATTACATTATTTTCACAATCTTCCGAAGGTGTGGTTAACAAAGAGACAATCAGTGGACAAACAGAAAGTATATTAAAGATTGTAGTTTTTATACGGTTGTTAGACATATATATTTTTTATTTTATGAACTTGATTGAAACTGCAAATGACGAAAACTTTTAGGTTACAAAAAGTAATGCCAGCAAAAACTGGGGGGTCAAACTTATTTGGAATACGTATATTTGATTAAATTCTCATATATATTTTTTATTTCAATAGATTTGTCAATATGACATGAACGCCTTCTTCTCCGGTTTCTCCGCCACTTTATTTCCGATAGACATATACTATTGACAAACGAACCTCCATAATGTTCACAATTTGATGAAATAGGGTCGGCTTTCGACCACTGGGCGACCACTAGTTATTTTTAAAAGACGTGTTGTGTTGACACCAGAGAAGTGTCGATCAAGAAAACAACCATTCTGCCAGTGAACTAGAAGAATTAAGTCTAAATTCTAGTTCATTCGCCAAACCTAGAGATGAACAGGAGAACACATTAATCCATGAAAAAGAATGAAAATACCGCTTACAATTCCCAACTTCTTCGGATCGGCATTCTTGACAAAGAAATAATGACCAAGATGATTAGAATTACGCTTTCTTCAACAGTTTACTCCCATCTATTAAACAAATAAATCAAATAAAAAAAACCTGAAACTTCGTATGAAAATCATTGGAAACGTGACGAATGCAAAGGAAGCACACAAATTTGTTAACAAATTGAGAACTTCAAGAGCCATATGAATGCAGTCGTCAGCAAATGGTATGAAACTCTCTCAGCAATCGCATTCCTTCGCAAGGTTTATTCAAAACCAAGCAAATCAGGCTGAGCTACAACTTTTAGATCGGAAATGATTTACTCTAACCCTTCAGAGAAACTGTGTATTGCTTTACGACTTAAACCACTTCTGAAGTAGCTATATCTCAGAAACTAAACAAGATTTGTCTTTTGTTGGCGCCAGATTTTTTTATTGCTCATTTGTTGCCCTGGGGAACTGTTTCCGATGTGGAGTAAGACTTAAATCATATCAGACATAACAATACCTCAGAAATTAAAAAAGATTACAATCTGTCCTTACTGTCATATTTTATTGCCAATTACTTCTTAATTTAATACCACAAATAAAATTTTACTGCTACAATTCCTTCCGCGATAAAGTGTCCGATGTGATTTTCACCCGCGTGTGGAGTGTACAATTCTTTGTAAAAAGAAATAGCTTATGAAAGAAACATATAACAATTTATTTATATAATAAATTTTTCTTTGTTGAACCACAATACATAACTACAAATCCACCAATCCCGAATATATTTCACCCAAATTGCAAGTGCTTATGGGCCACCCTATATAACAATTTTATTTAACATTTTTTTGAAACACCTTGTATAACAATAACTCTACTTCAACCTATATTGCAACCATCCGGTATATGCCGCTGTTTATTTGTCGCATTTTTTAAACAGCTAACTATAGCTCGGCTCCACCCTATATTTCAGCTATGCAACTGCTTATGGTCTACTCTATATAACAATTATTTCTGCAAATTTTTAAGCTACTTTGTAAAGTATAATTTCCCCCACCCTATGTTTTAAATACCTTTTAAAATAAATTTTTCTAGCATTGTGTTAAACACTGTAACTGATCATGGTCTACCCTATGTAACAATTTTTCAAACATTTTTAAATATATTCTGTAAAACTATAATTCTACTCCGACTCCGATTTCAACCACCTTGTATATACAACTACTTATGGGCCACCACTATAACATTTTTTTTCACTCTGTATAATTATACATCCACCAATCCTCTACATATTTCACCCAAACTTCAACTAATTATTGGCCGCCTTATATAATAAATTTATTCAACTTTTTTAACCATCTATCTATCATTTTAACTATCACTCTACTTCCATGTGTATTTAAACCATCCTGTATATGCTGCTGCCAATTAGTCAACAATTATAACTCATATGTCTATCAGGTTTTGAACCATCCTGTGTAACCATAATTCTACTCTACAAAATATACATGTGGAAAGGACAATTTCTCTCCACCTTATATTTCAACCGCACTTTATTTGCAACGTTTTCTAACATTCTTTTAATCAAACTGTATAACTATAATTTTACTTCGCCTATGTTTCAGATATCTCATATCTACAACGGCTCATGTTCTATCCTACATAACAAACATATATATATATATATATATATATATATATATATATATATATATATATATATATATATATATATATATATATGTATATATATATGTATATATATATATATATATATATATGTGTGTGTGTGTGTGTGTGTTAGATGGTTTCCGGGAATTCATCCGCGTAGTTGATAACTGATCCCTGCCGGGATCGATGGTAAAATGACGACGTTTCGGCAGAGTCACATCTGCCCTCTTCAGGTCGGTTCGCATAATTCTCGTAGCCTTCTGCTTTCGCTTCTAGTTACTCGAATACTGTATTCGAAAGCAGAAGGCTACGAGAATTATGCGAACCGACCTGAAGAGGGCAGATGTGACTCTGCCGAAACGTCGTCATTTTACCATCGATCCCGGCAGGGATCAGTTATCAACTACGCGGATGAATTCCCGGAAACCATCTAAAACATTTAGTGCCCGCGGAAACTTAAAAACAAATATATATATATATATATATATATATATATATATATATATATATATATACATTTTTAATCCACTCTGTTTAAGTATAATTCTACTTCACCCTTTATTTCCACCATCTTGTATATGCAGTTACTTATGGACCAATACAACATTTTTTATATCATCCTGTGTTACTATAAATCCACCAACCCTTAATATATTTCACCCAAACTACAACTGCTTATGAGCCACCCTATATAACCATACAATATTTTTTGAATTACCTGACCCAATACAACTTATTTGTCTGTGTTTTTTTTAACCACCCTGGTTATTTATACAAAATATTTCAACCATCCTGTATATACAACTGCTTATACGCCACCCAATATGTGTCGAATTTTTCACATATGAGTCTGCCTCCTCTGCAAACGGTTGAAGTTGTTGGGCTAGGTATTTGGCAAGGTGTTGTGTTGGGGATCCAATTGAGCTTACTATTGGCCTCAAAGGTGCACCTTCTTTATGTACTTTTGGCAACCCATAGAATATCGGACATCTTGATGACTTTTCACGCGGAATGAGTTGCAGTTGGAGATTTTTCTCGATCTTGCTTGGATTTTGGCCTTGGTTGTTTTCTCCAAATAAGTTGTTGGGTCAGTAGTAATTTGTTTATATGCTGGATCTTGTAGCAATATTTGAATTTTGTTTGAATAATCCGCTGTATCTAAAATTACAGTCGCATTACCTTTATCAGCAGGTAGGTTGTTGAGGCGAAGTTGTTTCAAGGCCTCATTTTCTTCTATAGATCGGTTCCTTTTGGGTGGTTTAGACTTTCTTAGAACATGTGACACATCTTGTCTAATTATTTCAGCGGTGTTCGCATCTAATTTTGAAACTGCTGTTTCCACGCCACATATTATGCTCTCTGTTGGTATGTGAGAGGGAGCAATAGTGTAATTGAATCCCTTAGCCAACACGCCGATCGAGGAAGAGTTCAATTAGACCGAAGATAAGTTATAAACGGTTTTATTCGTTTCCAATTGCCGTGAGGTTAGACTGTGACCGTTATTTTCCGAGAAAAAATCATTTTTGGGCTTCTGTTGGAGCTTCAATTTGTTAAATTTTGTCTGTTGTTGCATTGTTGTCAACTCTGCATTCGTTTCGGCCCTAAATTCACTATTCTCATCGAATTTATCCCATATTATTGGGTGGAGTGTATTGCTTACCTGTAGGTGGATATCTAGGAGTTTAGTATTAAAAACATCCAAATCTCTTCTGACATCACGTATGGCTTCCCTAAGTAGGGCACGACTAGGTTTCCATAAAATATTCTGTGTTTTTCTGTTGTTCTTCCAGAACTTTACCGTCATGTTCTTCGGAATAACTCCTTCATCGCGGCATCGTTGTAAAAAATGTACATCGCACAAAAGTTTGCTTCTTTTCGCGCGTAATTTCTCAAATGTTTTACATAAATGAAAAGTATTCTCCCCGTAGAGATTCACTATATTTGTTTTTAAGTTTTCGCGGGCACCAAATGTTTTAAGTGGTTTCCGGGAATTCATCCGCGTAGTTGATAACTGATCCCTGCCGGGCTCGATGGTAAAATGACGACATTTCGGCAGTCACATCTGCACTCTTCAAGTCGGTTCGCATAATTCTCATAGCCTTCTGCTTTCGCTTCTAGTTACTCGAATACTAAGATTTTCAGAAGCGCTCACGCTGTTATATAGTCGCGGCTCGGCGACTATTGGTTGCCCGCGAAAACTTAAAAACAAATATAGTGAATCTCTACGGGGAGAATAATTTTCATTTGTGTAAAACATTTGAAAAATTACGCGCGAAAAGAAGCAAACTTTTGTGCGATCTACATTTTTAGAACGATGCCGCGATGAAGGAGTAATTCCGAAAAACATACGGTAACGTTCTGGAAGAACAACAGAAAAAACACAGAATATCTTATGGAAAGCTAGTTGTGCCCTACTTAGGGAAGCCATACGTGATGTCAGAAGAGATTTGGATGTTCTTAATACTAAACTCCTAGATATCCACCTACAAGTAAGCAATACACTCCACCCAATAATATGGGATAAATTCGATGAGAATAGTTAAATTAAGGCCGAAACGAATGCAGAGTTGACAACAATGCAACAACAGACAAAAATTAACAAATTGAAGCTCCAACAGAAGCCCAAAAACGATTTTTTTCACGTAAAATAACGGTCACAGTCTAACCTCACGGCAATTGGAAACGAATAAAACCATTTATAACTTATCTTCGGTCCAATTGAACTCTTCCTCGATTGGCGTGTTGGCTTAAGGAATTCAATTACGCTATTGCTCCCTGTCACATACCAACAGAGAGCATAATATGTGGCGTGGAAACAGCAGTTTCAAAATTAGATGCCAACACCGCTGAAATAATTAGACAAGATGTGTCACATGTTCTAAGAAAGTCTAAACCACCCAAAAGGAACCTATCTATAGAAGAAAATGAGGCTTTGAAAAAACTTCGCCTCAACAAGGACATTGTCATTCTACCTTCTGATAAAGGATAAAGGAAACATTGCTACAAGATCCAGCATATAAACAAATTACTACTGACCCAACAACTTATTTGGAGAAAACAACCATGCCAAAATCCAAGCAAGTAGGATCGACAAAAATCTCCAACTGCAACTCATTCCGCGTGAAAAGTCATCGAGATGTCCGAAATCTATGGGTTGCCAAAAGTACATAAAGAAGGTGTACCTTTGAGGCCAATAGTAAGCTCAATTGGATCCCCAACACAACACCTTGCCAAATACCTAGCCCAACAACTTCAACCGTTTGCAGAGGAGGCAGACTCATATGTGAAAAATTCGACACATTTCATCGAAATACTTAGAAAAACGGTCTTTCAACCAGAGTGTCTTCTTGTAAGTTTTGACGTAGTGTCCCTTTTCACCAACATCCCTATCGACGAAGCCTTGGATATAATAATAGAAAAATACAAACCACCTCAACACCTTGTGGACTTAACAAGGCACTGTCTGATGGACACCTATTTTGTTTACGAGAACCAACGATACAAACAAGTGGAAGGAGCTCCAATGGGATCGCCACTCTCACCAGTTATAGCGAACCTTTTTATAGAGAACTTTGAGGAGTTGGCACTAAGAACAACAACTCTTAAACCCAGTTTATGGTTGTGATATGTGGATGATACATTTGTGATTTGACCTCATGGGAGGGAACACCTCAATACTTTTTTAGACCACCTTAATGGCATCCATCACAAAATAAAATTTACCATGGAGGTTGAAGCCAACAATCAACCGCCGTTCCTTCACGTTCTCATAAATAGGAACCCTTGGCCTTACAGTATATAGAAAAGCAACTCACACCAACAGATACCTTCATGGTAGTTCTCATCACCACCCAGCCCAACTACAAGCCGTCGTCAAGACTTTAGTAACCAGATCACAAAGACTAGTTGACCAGGATAACATCAAACAGGAAATGGACAGTTTAAAAACAGCTATGAGACAAAACGGATTTACAGACCGAAATATACAAAGAGCCCTAAAGTCAAAGCCGAGACAAACAGACGAGGAGCATGAGACACCAATAACCAAGGCTTATTTACCGTATGTCAAGGGGACCACGGACAGTATTGCAAGAATTGTACGGAGACACAATATAGATACTATTTTCAATACAGAAAAATAAGCACGGTGTTGAGGACTCCGAAGACGAGGATCCCTTTAGAACAACAGGAAGTGTACGAGATTCCATGTGCAGACTGTCATAAAACCTATGTGGGGCAAACTAATAGAAGAATTCAAGCTAGACGTGATGAACACCAGAACGCTGTAAGAAAGCAGGAAAAAACAACATCCATTGCGGAACACGCCACCACTATTGTCACACCGAATAGACTTTGAGAACACCAGAGTACTGGCAAATATAGAACAGCCGAAATCCAGACTCGTAAGAGAGGCAATTGAAATAGCGAAGAGGCCTCACAGTCTAAACGCACGCAATGAAATTCAGAACTTATCGAATTGTTGGATAATTCTATTAAACACCGTATCGGCCCGGACCCGTCCAATAACAACTCAACCGGAAATAACAAATCAGCAGGCGGGAGGCGTGCCCACTGAGCGCCCAGGGCCAATCACACGCAGCCATTCACGGTGCCAACCAATAGGCGCCGAGCCGCGACTATATAACAGCGCGAGCGCTTCTGAAAATCTTAGTATTCGAGTAACTAGAAGCGAACGCAGAAGGCTACGAGAATTATGCGAACCGACATGAAGAGGGCAGATGTGACTCTGCCGAAACGTCGTCATTTTACCATCGATCCCGGCAGGGATCAGTTATCAACTACGCGGATGAATTCCCGGAAACCACCTAAAACATTTAGTGCCCGCGAAAACTTAAAAACAATATATATATATATATATATATATATATATATATATATATATATATATATATGTAGCTCTCTTGATGGTCCGGGTGTTCGTCTGTTGAAAGTTTTGTCTCTGTAAAGGAATGGTCGCCTGACGTTTCGCCAAAATCTCACTTGGCATTTTCATAAGGCTTTTCCTCTTCTTCCACCACGAAGGTTGGCTGCAGGTTCGGACCTTTCCGGACTACTTCTCGGATACGAAGTAGTCGGATACGACCTAGCCGACGATCTCGGATACGAAGTAGTCCGGAAAGGTCCGAACAGTAACAGTTCAGTTACCTAGTGACTCTTGGGGAGTAGGCAGGTTGAGGCCCCGAGTTCGATCTAGACTCTGAAACTCTTTTTCATTTTTTGTCTCTTGATAATGACTCCAAAGCAGGAGTCGAAACGTCGAGTATTTAATGAATTCAGACGCGGTTCTCACCCGGAACCTAGCTTAGCACATATATATATATATATATATATATATATATATATATATATATATATATATATATATATATATATATAATGTAAGAAAGCTTTCGGGAAGCAGCCTTTTATGAGCGATTTTATAAAGAAGTGAAATACACTTTTACTTTGCGGAAGCTTTCTAAATACTTTAATTTCTTCGTCAGTCTTTTGACTACAAACAAAATTTATAATTATAATATGTGAGATAAAATTATAAATTTTGTTTGTAGTCAAAAGACTGACGAAGAAATTAAAGTATTTCGACAGCTTTCGCAAAGTAAAAGTGTATTTCACTTCTTTATAAAATCGCTCATAAAAGGCTGCTTCCCGAAACCTTTCTTACATTGGGTTAGCCAATTCAGCCGTTACTCAAACAATTTGTTTATTTATATATATATATATATATATATATATATATATTATAAAATTTATTTTAACGCCGCCTATGGAGAAACCTACATTATTCATTCCGTATTCTGTTAATTATACAAGGACATTGTACATTTTGCGAAAGTTGTATTTTTATTGCGTGTGAAATGTATCGAGAGATCTGCTGTAGTAAATAAATAGTGGATTATTTTTGTGTAAATAAAGTCATCGGAAGTAAACGTGAATATCGTTGTGTTAATTTAAATTTTTGAACCCACGGAATTTATTGCAATTTGGTGTCGAGTGTGGAATTAAGTGAGAGACTAGCAAGAAAATATTCAAACAGGTTACGGATAAACTTGACGATCAAATAACACAGATCCTGGAAAAACCTGAAAAAAGGAGAAACTACATCAAGAGGAAATTCAATAAAGGTTAGTGAAATCTTTTGATGAAAAATGTAAAATAGAATTAGAGAACCTCGTAACTAATATCGATGAAAAACAACAAAATTTAATGGAAGGATTAAGGAAGAATTAAAGAGACAAAATGATTCTAAAATATTTGAAGAAAAACAAGAACAAACTGACTTAAAGAGACAAAATGATTTTAAAATATTCGAAGAAAAACAAACAACAACAAACTGAATTAAAAAGACAACAACAATAGTAGCGGAGATTGAGGATGATTTTATACTGGGTATGGACCTAATTTGCCAGCATGGGTTCATGTTCGACCCGAGATATGACGTTCTTCGATTCCTAAATGAGGAATTTGTATTGACACGGCGCGTTAACAGCTCAGAGACTTCCACAAAAATTGTAGCAAGATCCTCAACCAGAATTCCCGATCCAACAGAACACATTTTTCATGGCCAACTAGAAAGCAATCCTGGGAGCTGCGTTGGAATGGTGGAGCCCGTACACTTAGCTCATGACTACCTAGTTGGGCAGGTTATAGTTAAAATCGGACGAGATATACCAATTAGAGTCCTGAATTTGTCCAACAACATCAGAATTGCCAATGTTCAAGAAATAGCTTGTTTCGAGCCAGTAGATACCATAATCAATTGCGAAGAAGTGTACCAGATTTGGTGAAGGAGACAGGGCCCAGTAAAGAGTTTCTACAACAGTTTGCTGACCATTTAACACACTTGACACCAGAGAACCAGAAGAAAGCCAAGCAATTCATAACAAAGCACTGGCAAATTTTTAACAGTCAAGATGGGACCACCGGCCGCACTAACATCATCCAGCATAGAATAGATACCGGAAAGGCTCAACCTATCAGAATACCACCTAGACGACTACCATTGGGGCAACAACAGGCAGTCGAGGAAAACATCGAGTACATGTTACAAAATGAAGTTATTGAGCCATCCCACACCCCATGGTCTGCTCCCGTTGTTTTAGTTAAAAAAAGGATGGTACCACACGACTTTGCGTGGATTAAACAAAATTGAACGATGTTACGAAGAAAGATAGCTATCCACTCACCCGAATTGATGACACTCTGAGCACATTAGCAGGTTCGCGTTGGTTCTCCACACTAGACCTAAAGAGTGGATATTGGCAGGTTGGTCTATACGAAAAGGACAGAGTGAAGACAGCGTTCTCCACCAGTAAAGGGCTGTTGCAATTCAAGGTCATGCCCTTTGGGTTATGTAATGTTACCGCAACATTTGAGAGGCTAATGGAGTATGTATTGAGTGGGTTGACCTTGAGAACGTGCTTAGTATACCTCGACGACATTCTGGTCATGAGTCATACATTCGGCGACCATCTGAAGAACATTGGTGAAGTATTTTACAGAATTAAGAATGCCAACCTGAGACTCAACCCGAAGCAGTGCACCATGTTCCAAGAAGAGGTAGATTTTTTGGGCCACGGCGTTTCTGAGTCAGGAATCCGCACAAACGAAGACAAGATAGAAGCCATTCGTGATTGGCCAGTCTCAAGAGACAAGCATGAACTACGAAGCTTCTTGGGTCTCTGTTCATCCTACAAGCAATTTGTTGAGGGATTAGCCACAATGGCCGCATCTCTATATCGGTAGACCACTGAAAAAGAGACCTTCCATTGGAATCAAGACTGTAAATCATCGTTCAGACGACTGAAGGCCCAATCCTAGCGTTTCCTACACAGTCCGGCAAGTTCATCATAGACACCGACGCCAGCAACACAGGTTTTGAGGTCCGTTCTATCCCAGGTGCAAGATGGTAAAGAGTACTACAGCCGTGGATTCTCGAAACCGCAAAGGATTTATTGTGTCTCCAGAAAAAACTTGTTGCAATTATCAGGGTTAAAGACAATTTCCATAAATATCTCAATGGTCGTCATTTCCTAATCAGAACAGATCATGCCGCCCTCAAATGGCTGTAGGACATGAAGACACAGGAAGGACAACTGGCCAGGTGGATGGAGAAATTACAGCAATACGATTTCAAGGTCGAACACCACGCCGGCCGTTTGCATAATCATGCCGATGCTCTATCAAGAAGACCCTGTAGAGTAGAATGCGGACATTGTCTGAAGACGGAACAGCGAGAAGGTGTCTCCATCCGACAAATCCGAGTGCAGGCCAATGAAGACTGGACAACGGAACAGTGCATCCAGGATTAAATGGCTGATCGAGACATTGAACCAATCCTGTCACTTAAAATAGAGGGGCACCCAGGCCACGATGGGACGAGGTTGCTAGATACTCGGGCGTCCTGAAATCGGTTGGGGCCAATAGGACTCTCTAAGAGCAGAGAATGGAATGTTAAAGAGAATTTGGGAAAGCACTGACGGCCGAGAAGCTAAGTCCCAACTGGTAGTCCCAAAGAAAAAGGTACCAGCCATCGTGACCGAAGTACAGGCTTATCTGGGCATGAATAAAACCTTGGATAAAATTCGTCAACGTTACTACTGGGTAAATTACTTCGAAGACGTCAGAGCTTGGTGCCGGAAATGTGACACCTGAGCCAGTAAGGGCCCAAAGACCTGGACCAAGGGCAGAATACAGCAATACAATGTGGGCGTCCTATTTGAACGAATTGCTATTGACGTCATTGGTCCATTTTCCGAGTCTGAGAGGGGGAACAAATACATTCTAGTCGCAATGGATTATTTCAGCAAATGGCCTGAGGCATATCTTATACCCTACCAAGAGGCAATCACTGTGGCGAAAGTGCTGATAAAACAATTATTCAGCAGGTTTGGTGTTCCGTTGGAGTTACATTTCGACCAAGGGCGTAACTTTGAATCCAATGTATTCAGAAAGTTTGTACGATGCTGGGTATCAAGAAAACGAGAACCACACCTCTGCATCCCCAGTCAGATTCAACAGGACCTTGGAACAACAACAATAAGACAACAAGATCGTCAGCAATAACCAGCGTGATTGGGATGAGCACCTTCCTCTTTTCCTGTTGGCCTATCGCTCAGCCGTAAATAACAGCACAGGACTGACTCCAGCAAGAGTACTACTCGGAAAGGAGTTGAGATTAGCTGGTGATCTGGCTTTTGGCTCACCAGAAGGGCCGCGCCAAGAAGTCAACGATTATGCCGACCAACTCCGACAGAACATGCTGGCAATACACGAACTAGCCCGAACACAGATGCTGGCCACTAGCGATAAGTAGAAGCCACGATATGACCACAAGGCTAATCAGTCGGGTTCCAAGAGAGGGACAAGGTCTGGCTGTACAACCCCCAGAGGAGCAAGGGTAAATTTCCAAAGCTTATATTCGTCTGGGATGGTCCATATGAGGTGGTCAAGAGGATCAATGATGTTGTCTATCGTATCCGTTGGAAACCAAGATATAAGATGAATGTGGTTCGTTTGGATCGACTCGCTCCCTACTATGGAGAGAATGTTTCCGATCGGGACGAATAGAATTAAAGAAGGGCAGAGTAAAATTTATTTTTCACGCCGCCTATGGAGAAACCTACATTAGTCATCCCGACGAAAACTCTTCGATGGGGCAAAAAGTATCGACCTCGAACACTCCGCCAACTACGAGATTACCTTCGAAACTAAAAGAGAATTCGATGTTATTTATAAATGAACATTGTACATTTTGTGTAGTATTAGTTGTGTTTATATTGCGTGTGAATTGTATCGAGAGATCAGCTGTAGTAAATAAATAGTGGATTATTTTTGTGTAAATAAAGTCATCGGGAGTAAACTTGAATATCGGTGTGTTAATTTAAATTTTTGAACCCACGGAATTTATTATATTATATTAGATGAAATCAGACACCAAGAACACGCTGAAATTTTGTTGAGTTTCGGAGATATGGCTATGTACGTGTGGCTTAAGTCACATCGGAGAGAGTATCTCCGAAAGGGTTGGAGCAATAACATTTTCTTTGGGTCAATAAAAATGAAGAATTAATTGTTAAAAAAATTTAGAATCAAATCACACAGTTTTTTTTAGTTTCTCAGAAATTACCAATAAAATAAGCACTAGGTTTGGATTTGGAGATATGAATTGTCCGATGCGGCTTAACAGACAGATTATTTATGTAAAATAAACGACCGTTAAATTTTAGTTTATTCTTAACACTACTGAATGACAACTAAAATTTATATCTCCTAATACAATCGTAGACATAGATCATGATCTATTTTAGAAAAATGTGAATAATAAAGGTTAACTTACCGTATTTTGATGGTGATTTTCTCTTCAGGGCTGAAACTCACTGGGAAGTTGAATTGACCACTTATGTCCTCTTTAATACCTCCAAGGTTGTAGTCAAATATTTCCATAGTCATACGTTGGTAATCCTTGAATTTATCAGCGTAATATTGGATAGGTACGCAACTTGTAAACAAATCTACTAATCTATTCACATTGAACTCATGTACTCAAAACTTCTAAGGAGGTGGATGTTTTCTAGGAAAACGTTGCACAAATCTCATAGTCACAGTCACTCATGTTGAATGTACTATGAACATAGTATGACTGTTACCGGATCGGATTGGACAGGATTGATCGGAGCCTTTCGGATAGAACGAATTAAGGGTCCAATATCTATGTGGCCTTACGCGTGCTTTATTATACATTAATTTGATTGATTGCCCTTTAACTAGTGCCTGGCAGCTAACATGACCCTAGGGGAGCCCACGTGGCAAAAGGGAATCCTCAAATTTATAAGATCCTTTGAACTAAAGTGAGACGTTCACTAGTAAAATGAGTTTTCCCACTGTACCAGAATCGTTTAGTTGTACCAGAAAAATAGTTATCATAAGATTAGTTTATCAGGTTACTGTTATTAGCATAATCAGACATCAATTATCGACCAAGATTAATTTTCTGATTAGCTTTACTTCCTTATGTAAATGGACTCCGTTACAAAGCATGACTATCTATCAATTTGTCCGTAAATTTCTTTCTTTTTCAAACTTGTTGACCACATCTTAAAAGAAATCAAAGAACAAAGTATTGATATTAACCTTCCAAAATTTGGAATAAGAGAATGATGTTACCCTCCAAGCTGTTTGTTTGGTGGTGTGTTTGATCCAAAAATTCCAAAAGAGAATGTTGAAATTGGAAATAATGTGTTCTCAGTTTATTTTTTTCTCATGAAGAATGTAGTTAAACCTTAAGATATTGTTTTCAAGTGTTACATATGGTAGGATAAGGCATGTTATAAATGATGGCTAATTTAATATAATGGTTATGGCAAATCTCGCTTACTTTAAATTTTGAAACAGATACATTATTAGAGGAGAAATTAAAAAGTGTTCAATTAGAAAATTTGTTATTATTTGTCTCTCACTCTTTCTGTTTAAGATTCCAGCTTGTCTCTTGTTGTAGGGCTTGCTATATTTGATGATTTGTTCAAATCTCTTGCATTGAGTAATTTATGTCAGTGGTAGAACTTTAATGAATCTTAAGGTTTTCAGTTATTGTGTTGCTTTTTTTTCTTTTCTTTAAATGTGGTCTCAGAATTGTTTTGTACACATTCATTACGTTCGGTGGTTATAAAGTCACACTTCCACGTGATTTTTCTAAGGCAAATGCTAACATTTAAGGCAGAGACACACTGTTGCAACGCGATGCGAAGATGCGACTCGACATGAAGGTACCTTTGTTGTAGCAGGGGCACCCATTTAGCAAAATTGCGGCATACCTGAGCATCGTGGAAACCTATTGGATTTTGAAGGGTAAAAAAAGCCGGGCATATGTGTACAGATATTCAAAGATAAAAATAACTTACAAAAAACTACCGCGATATTGATATGTGCCCCTACTACAACTCACGTCAAGTCACATCGGGTCGTGTCGCCTTTTGGTGAAATTTGGTATGTGAAAGCAAAACTATGATAAAATAATGAAGGATCAAATTTAAAATATACTCATACTTATGATTAATGTAACTATACCTATTATTTATTAGTAGACTTGTTTCTTGTGATATAGATACTTCTATTTTAAGACAGCTTTTTTCAAGATAATAATTTTATGAGGAAAAGCTGTCTGGGTTTCCCGACAGCGAAATATTGCCATCAGCTTGGAAACAGCTGAATGATTGAGGAAAAATACATTATGAATTATTTTGAGAGTCCCATTCTGTAGACTATTGGAGCCGTTAATTTGCAAGGCTGTATCTTATAAAAAACTACAAAAACTGTGAAATCATGAGAAGCAATTTGAACAGTTTAATATAGTGGCAACTTAAACCTTCATATGGTGAGGCAAACATGGACTGACAATTCTTTTAAGATAGAAATTGGCTTTTAAAGATGTCTAAAATGTATAAAGAATTCAGTGCACATATATTGCTATAAATGAACAATAAATACCAGGAGGTGGTGGAGTTACTTAAGGCATAACTCACAACATCAGACTACTCCAGCAAGAACTGTTTCAAGTTACTTAAATATTAAGTTTTACACAGAGAGATATGATTGAAAAAATTATTCAGGGGTGGCAGTATATTTAATGCCGAAAACTATTACGATTCAGACGCTTTTAGTATATATACTAATCTCCAACATATGGTACTAAATATATTTTTCAAAGAATTCAAAACAAAACTAAATTTTTAATATAGTTTTCAACTAAACACAATTAAAAAGAGGCATAATTGGTGGCAATGATTTTCCAAATGTTAATACTAAACATTGTGATTGTCAATTATTTTGCACCTATTTGTAATTGAGCACAAAGTGGTGATCGATCATAAGCATCACAATATTATCCGTCGTGGTTTTTATTTTGACAGATCATGGTTTTCATGTCTGTTCTTTTACTTCAAACCAATTGGGGCTATTGTAGTACCATTTTGGTTCTGTTAAAGGTCTCAAACATAAGCACCAAGATATGAAACCAATGAAAAATAATGATATAATAACAATTTTCTTATTTCGCTTATAAGTACCAATTTCTAGCATCTCAGGAAAACCCATATGATTACAAAATGAGTGTACAATAAAAATTGAAGTGAAATGACCTGTCCTATAGAAAATGTATGCTGAGTACATCCCAAATACTGTGGTATAAGTAAATTGGAAACCTGAAAATAAAAACCATTATTAAAAAATGCTCAAATTAAACAAAGTTGACCAATTAACTTTATGAAGAGAAAAACATAAGCGACATGATGAAATAATAAAATATATGTGTTATGGCAAAACTAATTTAAATGTTATCTTTATGCCAATAATTAAATGTTTCATGAAACACATAAGCATTTCACAAATGACACTTGTTTTCTGAGTCCCATTTCAAATGATATAGTGTTAACTAGGTATGGTATAGGAAATACAGTCTTATTTTTGGAACAGGAATTAAGGCATCCGACAACGCTCGACATACTTTTGAGACGCGACCCTAATCTTCATACACGAAAGTACCCTAACATCTGGAATATTTTACCTTACTTGGGTATATAGAAAACATTAAAAAATAATAATAAATCAATTTATTTACAAAAGAAAATTAAGTTGGACATTTAATGTAGATCAACATTATCATTTACACCATATCGTTCAAATGTGTATCATGGATTTAAAATGTCATGTGTCTAAACAGATACCTCTGTTTTGTTGCATTTTAAAGTTTAAGTTGCCCGACTGTAACGAGCAATTTACAAGGATTTGCTGGATGTTATTCATAACTAATGTTGTCACTCTGTAAGCATGATGAAAAAAAAAAGTTTTCACTAGGCTTACATGTGTGTGACAACATCTAGGTATTTTCCGAAGAGGTCTTTTTCAGACGTAAGAAATTCAAGAACCTCTAAAAACATTTTATTATTTCAATTTTATTTCGTGAGAACATATATATATATATATATATATATATATATATATATATATATATATATATATATGTATATAATAATAAAAAAAAAATAATACTTACACGAAATTTTTAAGGCTAAATTATAACTCATTTTCATATGGTGTATTCTCTCCCACATATGGTGAAAATGTGCTGAAATGTAAAGAAACCATAAATAAATACTGTCTTTTTTTACTTTATCAATCAACATACTGAGTTTTTAATAGAATTCAAAAATGGAGAAGGTTTTCAATTTATGCGATTTCTTTTAATGTCATCGATTACTCTAAAAGACACAATCAATTTCTATAATTTAAACTGCATTATTTTAGTGAAAATCACGAAAATGTATCTACTCTACAATTTTTTATAAGGTGAGATTTATGGTTTTCCAGAAAAATAGAACTAACCTCCACTAATTTCTTTAAAATGGCCTAACAAATTTAAAATTTTAAGTTGTCATCTATTAAAGTAAAATATAATATTTTCTAAAAACTGGGAAAAATAAAAGTAAACACCTGCGTACGTCAAAGAAATGTCAGATAAATTTTCCACACAAATCTCTAAATTTAAATGTTACGATATGTCAGAAAATAATTATTCGGGTGTTTGTTTTCATTTCATTGAGAACGTAGGTTTTCGCGGCCAGAGTCATAGCTAATTCTGCTTTTCCCAGGATATAAACCAAGTTTTCTGATGTTTGCAGTTGCCCCTAAAAAAATCCACATCGAAGACATAATTAGCTCAATTGAATCGTGTATCCGAGGTCTTCCAAAACCCAAAGCCGATAGCATAATGTGACGGGAATTAGAGTGAGTTGGACTGTGTTTTTAATAATTCCAAGTACTGACCCGAGTGTGAAAATAAAAACATTACAATACGTTTTGAAACGAATAAAATTCTCCGAAAGGCAAAACCTCCGCTATCAAACATCCCCAGAACTGTACGGGTAGCCCTTAGCGATCTCCGGGAAAACGGTGACATTGTCATACTTTCCAACGGTTGTCCTAGATTTCCCAGAATATGACAATAAGATAAATGATTTACTTCAAGATGGATCCTATCTCCCATTCATCGGGAGAATAGTCCCAAAATAGAACGTGATATAACTTCATTGATAAAAGAGTCGAACATTCTCAAAGCAACACAAAAACATCTAATTCTTCGGAGTTGCACCTCTTCACGCCTATTTGGCCTGCCGAAAATTCATAAAGAACAAGTTCCGTTACGACCGATTGTGAACTTAATTGGCTACATACAGCATTCTAGCAGACATTCTTAAGAGATTCACTGGATTCACTCTTCTGTCTGAGAAATCAAGTGAACTCAACATTTTAGTTAGTTTTGATGTGACATCACTGTTCACCAAAGTTCCTATTTCAGACTCCCTATCGATTATTAGAGAACTGCTGTCGGAAGACGGATAAACCTTGGATTTGCTTATGTTGATCGAAAAATGTCTTACGTCCACTTATTTTCTTTTAAAAAATAAATATTACATGCAAACTTCTGGTACCCCTATGGCTTCTCCGCTATCACCGGTAGTGGCAAATATCTTTATAAAAGCCTTTGAAGCAATGGCTCTGGAGTCTTCAAGCCACAAACCCAAAATCTGGTTTAGATATGTTGATGACACTTTTGTCATCTGGCCACATGGACAAGAGGCTCCCCAATTGTTCTTTAACCACATTAATACCCAACATTCAAACATTAAATTTACGATGGATATTGAGCTCAATGGATCCCTGCCCTTCCTGGACGTGTTGGTTTCACGGTTGCCAAATGGTCGAATGGGCCACTCTGTATACAGAAAACCAACACACCCATACAGATATCTTCATGCCCGGTCCCATCATCATCCATCTCAGAAATGGTCAGTCATGAACTCCCTGGTGCATCGAGCTATATCAATTTCCGAACCCAAAAGTTTGTAAGGGAATTAACTTGGATAGAGGGTAGCCTACTAAACAACGGCTACAGTAAACAAGAGATTTGCAATTCCATTTCTCGTCACCAAATTCCCTTCCTAAGAAAGAATTATTACCTAGTAAATCAGTAGCATATTTGCCATATATCAGCAAAGTCTCAGACAGGATTGGGACACTTCTCCATAAGCACGAGGTGAAAACAGTCTACAAACCACTATCCAAAATCTCACAAATGGTACACTCTCCAAAAGATAAACAAAACCCCTTTTCATCCAAGGGTGTTTATTCCATTCGATGTTCGTGTGGGACAGTATATATCGGTGAAACAGGTCGATCCATAAACACTCGTCTATGTGAACACAAACATTGCCTGCTTTCAAACTCTGCAGTAGCTGAACATCATCACGAAACGGGCCACCAAATCCTCTTCGACAGCTCCTCTGTCGTGGTCAAATCTCCGTATTATTTCACCAGAAAATTCCGTGAGGCCGTTGAAATCGCCAAAATCCCAAGAATTTCAACCGAGACAAAGGTTTTGAACTTTCACCCATCTGGCAACCCTGCATCAACCCCCCGTCCAAATGACAATTCTGGATCCGCCCCTGCGGCCAAACATTCAAAAATTCATTAATTTAGACGGTTCATAATTATATATGATAATCAAGGAAGACTCTCAGAACATACATACACTAATATAATTTCATTATGTCGTCGGCTTGGAAGAAGACTGTCATAACTCAAAATACACAAATTTTCAGGGGAAGCATGTAAACATTTTACTGGATAAAATGTACTCAGATCTCGATCTCATTAAATAATTAGACACCATATTCTTTACAGATGGCTTGCAGACAACTTAAGTTGCATTGTTTTGCCTTAAGTTGCCTTTTGTTTTGTACGTTTGTACAAATTCAACCCCTATTTTCAAACATGTGACAGTCTTGTTCCAAATAATATTTATGTTTTTGAATAATATTTTAGAGAAGTTACGATTATTTGTTTACTTCTGAAATAAATTTAAATATACAAAATGAAACATTTATTTTAAGTAAACAAAACCTTTCTGAAAACAACTATACATTTTTATAAATTGTTCTAAGACTCATAATAATATCGTGGAACAACTGTTGTATCTTGAAAGGATACAATATGAAAACTTTATTTTAAGTAAACAAAACCTTTGTGAGAACAACTATACATTATTATAAATTGTTATAAAACTCATAATAATATCGAGGAACAACTTTTTTATTTATCAAAGACAGTATTCCATTCTTGTTTGCTTCTGCAATAGGTAATTTCTGTTTATAAGCTTTACTTAGTTCAAGTAAATTAAAGTCTGTTCTCTGGCGCCTTGAGTTCACAATATTTGCAGTAAAGAAGTCCTGCTGCTGATAAGAATTTTTATAAAAGATTTTTCCGACCTGATCCTTCTTCATCATGAACATTTTCATGTCTGTGATTTTAACTACTTCACCTTCAGAGTTTTTGAATATATTATTGATGCCCATCTCCACAACAAGTTTTTTTAAGTCGAAAAAATCGTCGTAACACATTTCTTCTACTGAATATCGTTTGCCATTTTTCTTTGCTTGCCGGATGAGTGTCACATACTGTTCAGGAACATGGATCGGAGCAGACTTTTTGAATTTGTTGATATGTCGTTCAATCACTGAATGGGAACTATCTCCTTCGTTTTGGGTATGACCAGTTATGAAATATTTATGGGTCACTGATTGTATATTTGCTAATTTGAAAATGGCGAACATGTACAAGGCGAAAATGCATTTGTTTTTATTTTACCCCGTACAGTTGTCGCTATAGAATATGACGTCTATGAATTTGTTCTCAATGGAAGCCTTAGTGTTTATGGCATTAAGATAGTGCCACACACAGGAACCAATTTCATTAGCCCCTCTTTGTCCTTGTCCTTCATGCCAAACATAACAGCTAACTTCGTTATTTGCCAACTGGTATACGGTGAAATTTAAAACATTCAATTTTGATGTATAATAATATGAAGATGCATTGCCCGTGGGACATGGCAAAACTGCTTGGAGGTCGTATACGGCAACTGTACTCCCTGAAGTTTTATCAATTTCTTTCTCTCTCCGGGAAAGCACTTTTTCTTTGATATGGGTATCATACTTTTCCTGAAGTTGAGTTTTATCATCTGTACTAGCATTTAGAAAAGCAAGGCAAAGTTCACATTGGTCTTTTTGGGGTTAAAGAAACCAATGTTAGACACAACAGATATGTGACTCTATTGCACAGAATACATGTGTCGACTTGTCAGAAACACATACTGTCACTAGTGGTATTTAGCGGCCGCCAAATTAATTATAACGTATAACTCTCTTCCACATAAAATTATAGACAAATTGAAGTTGTTTCATTACAAAAACATAAAAATGCATTTTTTTGAGTTATGACAGTCTTCTTCCAAGCCGACGATGTGTGAAATTTGGATAAATTTAGTTATGCTTCCATGCTTCAAATTTCAAAATGCCACCAATTTGTGTACATGCTCGTTTTATGAATAAATTTTATTTTCCTGTTTAATTGCTTATCTAAAACATTCTGTTTAACCAAAATGGGTGCAAATGTTAAAAGTATAAGTAAAATATTTTTGATGGAGATAATTTAGACCAAAACAAACAAAACACACACAAAGGTTTATAACACTTTGGTGTATAATCCTTAATAACAAACGTAATTCGAAACAATTGAACTTTAATTTAAAAGAACTGTTATGTATTTCATTTATTCGTTAAAATGTTTATAAATTATTTTTAACACATCCTGCACCGTTTAATCCAATTTTCGTTACATCTAGCGGTACTATGATTATTATTATAAACCGGTCACAATGGTAACAGATAAGGTAAAAAAATATTTCCTAGTTCCCAGTGTTATGAAGAACTCAAAACTGATTAATATTTATATATGAAGCTTTACAAGCATTTTGACTACTGGGGAA
This sequence comes from Octodonta nipae, assembly GCA_034190945.1. NCBI lineage: Eukaryota > Metazoa > Arthropoda > Insecta > Coleoptera > Chrysomelidae > Octodonta > Octodonta nipae. The sequence goes on from CM067216.1 coordinate 152,955,251, forward strand.
TGGTAAATTGGTTGCACACTTTGTAACATTTTCATTTTTTTTCGACATAAACTATAGCTTTCTTTTAACATGTTCTAAAGCTTTTTTGTGTAGTTCGAAATATTTGTACCTGTACTGTTTACACCCTGTATGCCGCCTAATTATAGTATCCTTTTATTAATACACCCATACCTCGCTTTACGGCCTAGATACGTTCCACGAAACTTGGCCGCAAAGCGAAAAGCCGTATAAGGAATCAATTATTCTAATACAAATTTAATGAGATCGGTTCCAAATTTGTTAAATATGTAACATGGTTTATCATTCAAAATGCATTTGATCTTTTTACTTCATTTAAATCTAAAATACATACATAACAAATACATACATTTGTACATAAAATAATAACAGACCCCAAAAACCAACAATAAACTATAAACAAAAATTAAACAACTTTATGTTACATAAAATCTGTGTATGTATACAAACATACTTTTTTTAAATGGTTTTAATCTGAAGATGATGAAGAATCACTGTCATCATCATTTTTCGCTGGTAAGGATGGGCCTGGTTTAAAAAAATTCATCCAACGTTGTTTGTCTTGCATTCTTGTCTATTTTGTCCTTCAGTGATTTATAACAGCTAATGGCTGAGTTAATTCCTCGATAAACTTTAACGGCCACGTTCGACGTCAAGATCGTTTTCAAGGAGGATGTTTATTCCTTGACCGAAATAGGAAAAAGCTTTCGACAAATATTTCGATGTTAGATGTTTCGATACAACAGACACTGTCTCTTCATCAAATGTCGGTTCTGCTTGCAACTGAATGAGTTCCTCATATGAAAGGGGTTCCCTATCAGCTTCAAGTAGATCAAGCACATCACGTTCATTCAAAGCCGATATCATATGCTAGATCCAAAATGTTTTGCCTAATTTCAGGAAGGAAATTAACTTGTGCACCAATACTTTTTACACATTCTGGTCATATTTTTTTCCAACCATTGTTCATTGTTGTTAATTTTAATTCCTCCCATGATTCACTGATGCTATCAACAGCATCCTTGATGTTATAGTGTTCCAAAATGTTTTAATTGAAGATTTGCCATCGGTTTCCCTTATGAGTTGTCGGAGAGTTTGGCGTAGGTAATATGCCTCAAAAGTTGCACCCTGATCCATTTGGTTGGATCAGAGCTGTTGTATTTTTTGGAAGGTACTCAATCATGACATCCTCAGATAGTTCGGATAAATTAGTAGGATGCCCTGGTGCATTATCCAAAATTAGCAAAGTCTTGTTGTTTAAGTTATTGTCTCGGAAATATTTTTTCACTTCTGAACAAAAGTGATTTTTGAACAAATCCTCAAAAGTAGCTTTAGTCATCCAAGTTTTCTTGTTGAATCTCCATATGACGGGTAATTGATTTATATTTAGTTCTTTAAGAGGCCTTGAAAACAAGTTTTTTTGCCGTTATAGCGAAAAATTTTAGGCCGTAAATCGAAAACGTTCCTACATTGAAGAGGGCCGTTATAGCGAAATGCCGTATAAAGAGCGACCGTATAGCGAGGTATGGGTGTATATCTAAAGAAATTTTAAAACAAAGGTCAAAGGTTTCCTAAAGACGGGATAATAATGACCTTATACCTATTTTCGAAACTTTAGTCGAGTTTAATAAGGAATTATGTAGGGTAAGTAAATAAATAAAATAAAATTATAAATTATTTTAGGTTAGATTTTCTCTAGCATGATTCTCGATTTCTGATGTACTAATCTCTAGTAATTCCCCGGTTTTTATTAGCGAACTATACATGTGTCCCAGATAAGAACAGATACCCGCACCACACATTTTTTAAATATAATTGTTATGAGCTTTTCGGAGTTTTCATATTACACCACAGTAAAGGGATTTGAAACTTAAAGTGGCATCACAGAATAATCAAACCCAGAGGGGAAACGCTTGCCGGAACCTTTGATGTTTTGGGAGTCAAGATTTCGACCATTACTTTGGCAGTAAACCCAGGCGGCTAATTTAGATACCATATAGTAACAAATAAAAGTGACTCAAATGTTCTTTAAAATTGGTATATATAAAAATACAAAAATGATACACACCTTTATGTATTATTAGGCACCTATCCACAATATGTGCCTACTGGTTCACTTGCCATTATTTTAATAATACTAGGTGCGTTCTAGATAATATTCCCAAAGCTGATTATTATATTAAAATTTCTTTAATCACAACCGGCACTAACCTGGCACAAACAAACGTATCACTAGAAATATGCTGTTTTCCAATTACCGCTCAACTGCGCTCACCACTAAGTGTTCCAATTATAGCATTGGGTGAGTTCAGCAGATACAAACTGTTGTTAACGTTTGCTAACGTTTCATGTTTTGTGCTGCACGTTTCATGTTTTGTGCAGCACAAAACATAAAACGTAAGCAAACGTTAACAACAGTTTGTATCTGCTGAACTCACCCATTATCTCGCACAAATGGGCACAAGAAATAGCTATGGGTGAGTTCAGCAGATACAAACTGTTGTTAACGTTTGCTAACGTTTCATGTTTTGTGCTGCACGTTTCATGTTTTGTGCAGCACAAAACATTAAACGTAAGCAAACGTTAACAACAGTTTGTATCTGCTGAACGCACCCTATGTCTTGGGATGTTTTATGTAAGTTTACCGTGTTAACACAAAACTTTATCATAAAACATGAAGTATGTTCCAATAAATGCCTGAAAATCTTAGATCATGTACCATCTAGACATAGCCTGTCAAGCATAAACTCGTGGCAACGCTAGAAAGAGGGGGCAATAGAGACAGTAAGATGCTATTTCACTTAGTCGGTGGAAGCAGCCAATGAACAACATGCTGAACGTATTTCATTGGAAGCAGCTCCCAACCGAGTGAAATAGCCTCTTGCCCTCTATCTCCTTAGTCTTAGCTCGACATTTGTGCACTGCAGGCAGCTGAAAATTGCGGCATGGTGAGGTACAAAGTCACTTTGTGCTCTGGCAATTTGAAAACTACTATAATATCTGTGACACAAAATACTCGATAGTTTGATTATTCTGTGTCCGAAATAAAATAATTATACTTCATAGTTTTGTGAAGGTACTGCCAAAATAATGGCTTTGCCGCACATGCGCAAAGAAAACTGTATTTGGCAGGAAAGGGGAGTTTCGCTTCTGGCTTTGATTATTTTGTCGTTAATTAAATTAATTTATTTGTAATTCACTTACCTACACCAAAGAACAAAGGATTAATCAAAATGGATGTACTCGGAGAAAAACTTTGAAGCAGCAGTGGAAGCATACAACTTCGATACGTAAATTCCTCGGAGAGCGGTGCCATAATATGATTCCTTATCCATATAAGATTTGTAAGATTTGAATACCAATACATTTCTTCTGAAAAATCCGATTTCTATATATTTATATTCCAATTCAAATTTATAACAGGAAATTGATTATTTATTCTACACTATTCTTACTACGTTTAATTTTTAATTACAGAATCCTCTAGTAATTTACAACAAAAAACATTTATCCGAATAAACAAACGGGTACCAAAAATCAATTCTCTTGAGAATTCATCATAAGAAAGTACCGAAACTGCCATTCATTTCGAAGTTACTACAAGAATTTTCTGATAACACTATTAATTAATTTATTAAATTTAGTGATTTGAAGCAAATTGGCATCAGTAGTGTCGAAAGTGGAATCACGTGGATTTAGATCTTTATTTGTTTATGGCGACAACGGGAGTACGGAATTTTCTATGAACAAGACTAGCAAAGAAATTTTCAAGACGGTCATGGATAGGGACGGATTTAACTTAATGCCGCCCCTGGACACCGAAAAAAATGCCGCCCCAATAATGAAATTTTATTCAAACTTATAGTTTATATATTTTATTTTTTAAAATTAAAATAACTAATTTATTGCAGAAAATGTATTATATATTATTAATTTCAAAACATAAAAAAATATTGTTTTTACTATAAATTTTACAGTAAGGGTGACTCGATATTGTACTACATTGATTGATTAAAATTTATATTGAATTCCAGAAAATAAAAAAATCGAATATTATTCCAAATCTTTTAGGAAATACATTAATTAAATCACTTTGATTACTAACTTTTACTTGAAGGGCCAAAATTATAATTTACAACTAATTCAATTTCTTGAATTATCAATTCATGGTCATGGAGAAAAGTTCAATAAAATACTGAAAAAATGGGATAATTAATTGAATCTAATCAAAGGGCTATTTTCTAACTTACAATGTGAGCTCAAAATATAAGAAGAAAAAAGGCAAGAAGGAACAATTTGTACGACTAATGTAATTAGTAAGTCAAGCTAACGAAGTGGTTAATCAGAATATAAAGATTATGGAATCATATATAAAGGCAATAAATGATGAAATTAAGATTGGTAAAAGTTCAATGGATAGTTCGAATATAGGGTTACCATCGTAAGTACCAAATGTTCGTTTATAAAACCATCCACTTTTGATGGTGCTTCTTCTTACATATGTACAAACGACAATTTGAAGCACTGCCTGAAATTAATCGTTGGAGTAGCCAAGAAATGTCTACATTTCTAGTAATTTCCAGTGCATTCCAATGGATGAACATGGTAACTTAGAGAAGATGATGTCAGTATTACATAAGAGACATGAGTCAATCACTGAGTCAAGTATACCAGGTGCAACTGAGTGAAAAGGACAAAAAAAATCAGGTGAGCCTGCAAGAATTTAAGGCAGACATCAGACGCGTAACACAGTTAGCGTACCCATACCTACCAGAGCACGTTGAAGACAAATTGGACACATAAAGTTTTATAAATGCTTTTAGAGATGTCGAGATTCTGAGACTTAGTTGTATAAGGAATAGTAATGAAGTTCTACAACGTGCTTTGGAAGTAGATGCTACCATGAACATGTCCAAACTAAAGATACAGGCTTTAAGATCTACTTTGGAAGAGACTGCAACATGATATTGTTAATAACTCTTTGCATGATTGCTTTCGAGTATTATAGGTGTGGGAGGTTAGATATTTCTTTGCATGTTGTATTTTTATTTATTGTGGATATTCCTGTTTTTATTTAACTCTGATAAATAGACTGACGCATAGATGAGCTGTTATTTTAATATCCTTTAGATGTTCAATTTGCTGCTCATTATGAGAGATCTTATCAAACTTTATTTCTAAGCAGACATATAGTTTAATATCCACACAAATTTGCGCCAATACATTGCAATAGATTCCATGGGTTGATTTCACAAATTTGCACTCACTTTCAAACGTCTTTCTTCAATACAATTCAATTCAGCCGAAAACTGTAATCTGTCTAACTCGAACAAAACTTGCCTTTTATAAGTTAGGTCGAAGATATTAGATTTCAATGATTAATTCTGATTTGTCACAGTATATCCAGAACCCTGTCGAAAGTCGCTTTTTACATTGACCGAAATTTTAGGAAACCCGTTGCGTTTCTCTCGTATTTATTTCAGCCGTTTTTAATGTTTACTTGTTGTTTTTATCGGAACGATTAAATTACAAGGTTTTCATTTTTTTATTGTGGCGTAAGAAGAATTTTATAAAAATATTGAAAGCAAATAGGTTCAATATCTTTCTCTTTTATTTCCATTGAATTTCAGCAACCAAACTCTAAGATCTTGTTTGGTGTGACCCATGCCCTACGGTTTGAATAGCTTGGCATCTACACAAAATCAATTTTTGAGAGGCAGAGGCGGGTAAAATGTTAGTGGACTAGAAGATAGGCAAATTACTCATACTTTTCTCATATTAGTCCATACCCTAGCATGCCATCATTGAACGAAATTTGATTTTGATGTGGTTAAATCTGTAATAATTACAGACGAATCTTGAAGAACAATCACCTGAACATTATAATCTGGTTGAATTAGGTGGCAATTTCTTTACAGACTTTTATCTTACAAGCCCGATAATTTAGTATGAAAAAAATGATGTTATAGATGTGCTTTTACCTCTTTTACCTGTGTATATCTTCGAAAGCCCGCTGTACAGTTCCATCGAAATAGGGCCTAGAAATAATAACATCGTGAGGAATAAAGGCATGCAAATGGCTTGACATATCCCCTGAGTTTTCAAACCCACTATATCCCAAAGAGAGACCTAGAAAAAAATGTAATTATTCCAACATTTTGGTAATAAAGTTTCTTATTTACATTCTCTAAAATATCTTTGGACAATCCCAAATAGACGAAACATGGAGATATAAACAGCATAAAAATTGCACTAATGAATCTTTTCTTTATTGTTGAGGGGTGATCTCTGAAACAAAAAGGAAATAGTAACGGTAAATATTAATTTTTGCAAACAAATTAAAAACTAGAACTATCTAAATATTTTAATGATATATAAGCTTTTGTTTACAATAGGTGTTTTAATAATTTCCAGCACACCACATCAGTATAAAATTCACCGGGACACAAATACTACACGTCATTACAATACTACAATCTATCAAATATCTTTCGGGATCTGTTTTCATGGGAATTTATAATGAAGATGTTTGAACGACAATGGGTTGAAGAGTTTTTGCTGGATGCCTTACTCATTATTGTATAGGCCTAAGAGAGATGTCCGGTTTGCGATTCTTGCGCAGTCCATAAATTTTTGGAATTTTGAAAATTAATTCAATGTGGTTATGAACCCTTTTAGGTTCAATCGGGAGATGAGTTCTGTCAATGAGTTCTTTAATCCTTTTCTCCAAGTAAGTAGTGGAATTATTGTTAAAAGTTTCGTAGTCGGAGTTTGGAGTAACCAGTTCAATTTGTATACATAATTCTAGGTGTGTAGAGTAATGTCCGAAGGAACTCGTCACTTAGTCGTTTCGTTTTGTACTTTACTGGGAAATAGATTCGATGTAGAAATTTTGCTGTACGGATCTCCCTTGCGATATCCTGGCGGCTAGCGAATGTCTTCACTCTCAATATCTGACTAGTCATTGCTACAGCAGAAGTATGCCAGAAATCAACAGTCTAGCAAAAAAATAATTAAATATTACCGATACGCTGGACGAGAAAATAAGTCAGATCCTGGAAAAACGTAGCAAAACGGAGAAACCAATTAGTGAAGAAATCCTGCAAAGATTAGTGCAATTTTTGATGATAAACGTAAAATTATTTTTGAAAATGTTGTTACTTCAATGGAAGAAAAACACCAAATTTTAACTGAAGAATGTAAAAGGCAAGATGATGTCAAGATGCAAAAGAAACAATTCCAACAACTAATGCAATTAGTAACGTAAGGTTAACTTATGGAATCAGACATAAAACAATTAAAGATGAAATTGAGATTCTAAAAAGTTCAATGAATACTCTGGGAAATAAGGTCAATTATGACATGAATTTAATTCAAAATGAAGTACAAGATAAAATCAGTGGACTTACAGAAATGGACACATCGTGCGTAGTGGTAGTTGATTTTGGTCCATGTACAAACGACAATTTGAAGCACTGTCTGAAAATAACGGTTGGAATAGACGGTAAAAGTGACCATTTTAAGAAATTTGCTTAGGAGGTCCAGGGTTAGAACTTTTTCAGTGCATTTCAGATGTCAGTATTAATAAGAGATATGACAATCTGAGTCAAGTTCATCAAGTGCACCTGAGGGAGAAAACATACACAGCTGGAGAGCGTTTTGTAACACCCCGGTGTGGTGGTGAAATAATAATTATTGCATTCTTTTCTTGTATTATAAAACTAACCGTAAAGTCAATTTTGCAAATCTGACCTCGGATTTGTGATCAGAGACCCTAAAAACTACCCTAAACCAATTTTGGTGTAATTGGCAATTATTTTGAAAAATTATTTTTTTAGGGTTTCTAGGTCATTACTCTGTAAAAAATAATCTGATTTAAAAAAAATGATGTGTCAAAAGATTGGCAAAAAAGAGACCTTTAACTTAGAGGTATCACATGATACCCTTCATATTTAAACTATTAGAAGTGATATTCACCCCGTTTTTTTCTTTAAAAGATATTTTGGGGGGCTAGTTTGGAATGAAAGCCCTGTATATATATATATATATATATATGTGTGTGTGTGTGTGTTAGGTGGTTTCCGGGAATTCATTCGCGTAGTTGATAACTGATACCTGCTGGGATCGATGGTAAAATAACAACGTTCCAGCAGAAGGGTACGAGAATTATGGGAATGTGATTCTGCCGCAACGGTGTCATTTTACCATCGATCCCCGCAGGTATCATTTAGTGCCCACGAAAACTTAAAAACATATGTATGTATATATATAATATATATATTGCAATAAATTTCGTGGGTTCAAATTAAATTCAAAAGTGATATTCACTTTCGCTTTCGAGAACTTTATTTACACAGAAATAAATCCACTATTTATTTACAACAGCTGATCTCTCGATACAATTCATACTCAATATAAACCGAACTAATAATAAAACCCAAAATGTACAATGTCCTTTTATATCAGCATAGAACTCTCATCTTTCTAGATGGTCATTTCATTGTTGGGGCATTGTTTTACTGGAATTTTCGAATCGACATTCAGGTGGTCCCATGCTTCAGCGGGCGATGTTCTTTTTTTGCCAGAATGATTAATCTAGGAGTGATAATTTTCCATAGGCGGCATAAATAAATTTTATAATATCGTCCCGATCGGAAACATGCTTTCCATGGTAGGGAGTTAGTTGATCCAAATAAATCACCTTCATCTTAGCTCTTGGGTTCCGACGGATACGATAGACAACGTCATTGATCCTCTTGACCACCTCGTATGGACCATCTTAGGCGGGTGTAAGCTTTGGAGACTTATCTTTCCTCCTCTGGGGGTTGTACAGCCGGACCTTGTCCCTCTCTTGGAACCAGACTGAATTGCCCTTGAGGTCATATCGTGTCTTCATCCGATCGTGGGTGGCCAACATCTGTGATCGGGCTAGTTCGTGTATTGCCAGCATGTTCTGTCGGAGTTGGTCGGCATAATCGTTGACGTCTTGGGCGGTTCTTCTGGTGAGCCAAAAGCTAAAACACAAGGTAATCTCAGCTCCTTCCCGAATAGTACCCTTGCTGGAGTCAGTCCGGTGTTATTATGGATGGCTGAGCGATAGGCCAAGATGAAAAGAGGGATGTGCTCATGCCAATCTCGCTGGTTATTGCTGACGACCTTGGAAAGATGTTGTTCCAAGGTCCTGTTGAATCTTTCCACGATTCCTTCTGACTGTGGATGCAGAGGTGTGATTCTCGTTTTCTTGATACCAAGCATCGTACAAACCTTCTGGAATACATTGAATTCAAAGTTCTTTGGTCGGAATGTAACTCCAACGGGCCACCAAACCTGCTGAATAATTGTTCTATAAGCACTATTACCCAGTAGTTCCCTGCTAGTTGGGTAGCTTCAGGCCATTTGCAGAAATAATCCATTGCGACCAGAATATATTTGTTCCCCCTCTCCGACTCAGGAAATGGACCGGAGACATCAATGGCAATTCATTCAAATGGGACGCCCACATTGAATTGCTGCATAGGTGTCACATTTCCGGTACCAAGCTCTGAAGTTTTCGAAGTAATTTACCCAGTAGTACCGTTGCCGAATTTTACCCAAGGTAATTTCGAAAAGATTGTTGAGGAGGTCTTGAATTATTTTGTCTATTCATTGACACTGTCAGTGTCAAATTTTTTTGACAAACAACAAATTCAAAATCAAAGCGAAAATTTTTTAGAGAAAAAAACCTCGAAAACAACACTAAACGATTGACAACGACTCCAGTCTCGGAGTTGAAACGTCTCCATACACAGAGGAAAAAATTTAGAGGAGAGAAAACCTAATGAATAGACAAAATAATTTACCCAAGGTTTTATTCATTTCGAGATGACCTCCGGTAATCCCATTATGTACTTCGGTCAGCATGGCTAGTACCTTTTTCTTTGAGACTACCAATTGGGACTTCCATTCTCTACTCTTAGAGAGTCCCATTGGGTCCTTAAAGATTTCAGGACGCCCGAGTATCTAGCTACCTCGTCCCATCGTCTCTTTTTGAGTGACAGGATTGGCTCAATGTATGGATCATCCATTTGGTCCTGGATGCACTGTTTCTTTCTTCACTCTTCTTTGGCCTTCGCTCGGATTTGTCAGATGGAGATACTCTCTCGCTGTTCCGTCTCCAGACAATGTCCGCATTCTACTCTACAGGGTCTTCTTGACAAGGCATCGGCATTATTATGCAAACGGCCTTCAATGTCCAACAGTCATTTGAGGGCGGCATGATCTGTTCTGTTTAGGATATAACAACTACAGAGATATTTGTGGAAATGGTCTACAGCCTTGATTATTGCAAGTTCTTTTCTGGTGACACAATAATTCATTTCCGGGTTCGGGAATCCCCTGCTGTAGTACTCGCTCACACTCTCATCACCATCTTCCACATGTGATAGGACGGCCCCCACACCTATGTTACTAGCGTCGGGGTCTAAGATGAACTTGCCGGACTGTGTTGGAAATGGTAGGATTGAGCTGGAACATAGTGCCGCCTTCAGTCGTTTGAATGATGTCTCGCAATCCTGATTCCAACGGAAGGTCTCTTTCTTAGTGGTCTGCCGATGTAGAGGTGCGGCAATGGTGGCAAATCCCTCAACAAATCGTCTATAGTACGAACAGAGTCCCAAAAAGCTTCGTAGTTCATGCTTGTCTCTCGGGACAGGCCAATCACGAATGAAATGGATCTTGTCTTCGTTTGTGCAGATTCCTGATTCGAAAACGACGTGACCCAAAAACTCTACTTCTTCTTGGAACAAGGAACACTTCTTCGGGTTGAGTCTCAGGTTGGCGTTATTAATGCTGGAGAATACTTCGCCCAGGTTCTTCAGATGGTCGTCGAATGTCTGACCCATGGCCAGAATGTCGTCGAGGTATACTAAGCACGTCCTCCATGTTAACCCGCTCAGGACATACTCCATTAGCCTCTCCAATGTAGGGTGAGCATTACATAACCCAAAGGGCATTACCGTGAACTGAAACAGGCCTTTACTGGTTGAAAACGCTGTCTCTTCTCTGTCATTTTCATGTAGTCCAACCTGCCAATATCCACTCTTTAGGTCTAATGCAGAGAACCAACGGGACCCTGCAAGTGTGGTCAGAGTGTCATCGCTTCGGGGAAGTGGATAGCTGTCTTTCTTCGTAACATCGTTCAATTTTCTGTAATCCACGCAAAATCGGGTGGTTCCATTCTTTTTCTTAACTAACACAACGGGAGAAGATTATGGGCTGATGGATGGCTCAATATCTCCATTTTGTAACATGGACTCGACGTTTTCCTCGACTGCCTGTTGTTGAGCCAATGGTAGGCGCCTAGGTGGTATTCTGATGGGTTGAGCCTTCCCAGTATCTATTCGGTGTTGTATGATGTTTGTACGACCGATAGTACCCCATGGACTAATAAAAATTTGCCAGTGATTTGCGATAAATTGCTTGGCTTTCTGCTGTTACTCTGGTGTAAGGAGTTTCAAATGGTCGGCAAACTGTTGTAGAAACTCTTTACTGGGCTCTGTCTCCTTCACCGATGACTGCTACACTTCTTCGCAACTGATGATGGTGTCTACTGGCTCGAAATAAGCTATTTCTTGACACATTTGCAACTCGGATGTCCTTGTTGGACATATTCAGGACTCTAATAGGTATGTCTCGTACAGTTTTAACTATAGCCTGTCCAACTAAGTAGTCATAAGCTAAATGTACGGGCTCCACCATTCCAACGCAGTTCCCAGGACTGCTTTCTAGCTACCCATGAATAATCTCTTCCGTTCGAGCAGGAATTCTGGTTGAGGATTTTGCTACAATTTTTATGGAGGTCGCTGAGCTGTTGACGGGCAATGTTGATACAAATTCCTCATTTAGGTACCGAACAACATCATATCTCGGGTCGAACATAAATCCAAGCTGGCTGATTAGGTCCATGCCCAGTATAAAATAATCCAGAATATATCCGCTGGCAGGACCCCATTCTGTTTTCCCCTATCTGTAGCACGACATCTGTCTCACCCTGTATTGACTTGAACTCGCTGGTGACGGTTCTTAGCTGGATGTGGTTGTTAAATGGCCGGATTTCCGATGACCTCAAAACTCTGGACTTCGCAATGGACACAGCGGCGCCGGTGTCAAAAGTGATGGTGATTGCTCGGCCATTGATGGTGCCCCTAATGACTAGGCTGCTTCTATCTCGGCAAAATCCCCGGCTGGATACTGTCCTGGGGGTTGGTGAAGGATTAGTCAGCATTCGCTCCCTTATGCTGACTGATCCGAGTTTCCATGGTTGGTGAGGTTGTTTTGTTGGTAACCGGTAACATACTCCTCTGTTGTTAGTTCTTTGTGATCGTTCTAGTAGTTTATGTATTCCGGACAACACTGCCTGGAGGGATGGTTCGGGTTCTTACTGGCTGAAGGAAACTGCTCGTACCCTCGGTTGGGACATGTTTATGACTGCTTCTACTTCCAAAGCCCGAAGCAAAGCTTCATTAGTTTTCTTGACGCCACTAAGTCTTAGATTTCTTTGTACAACCTCATCTCTGCTACCGTTTATGAAACTCTGTCTGGCCAAATGATTATTAGTTTCCTCGGCAGGTCTGGGTAGAACAAGTGTACTAAACGTCTAATCTCTGCTTCTTCTTGAAGACTCTGTCCAGATTTTTGTGTTTTGCCACTTACTTGCACCTGGTATGCTTGACTCAAGGATTGATTGTCGTATCTTTTGTCCAGGATTGCAATGATCTTGTCGAAATTACTTTGTTCATCCACTGGAATGGTTTGGAGAAGCTCTAATGCCGGACCTTTTAAAGAAATTACCAGAGAGGAAGATTTTTCTTAGTTGTCCCACCCATTAACTGCAGCCACGGCTTTATATTGCCGTTTGTACATATGCCAGGATGAACTACCATTAAATATAAGTGGTTTGCTAAAAGAACCTTTGGTACTCACGGTGTTTTGGTATTTCGTTCTCTGCAAATCTTGTTGCATTTTTTAAATTTTTGGACCTGGATAGAATCGATGTCATCTACTTTGGTTTCAAGAGTCTCCACATTATTTTTTAGGATCTTTATGTCATCATTTATCTCTTTTATGTCTGATTCCACTATTTGCATTCTCTGTTTAACTGCTTCGTTAACTTGCGTTACAATTTGCATGAGTTGTTCAAATTGCTGTTGTCTTTTTAATTTATCAGTCTGTCTCTTTTCTTCTAATATTTTACATTCATTTTGTCTTGTTAATTCAGTTTGTTATGATTTTCCTTCAAATTTCGAAAATAACCCCTCAATTAAATTTTGTTATTCACTTTTCATCGTAGAAACAAGGTTTTCTTGTTCATTTTGCATCTAGTCCGGGAGCTAGTGACAATACTTCGTGGAATGCTTTCTTTAGCTATCCCATGAGCACCTTGAACAGTCAGCTGACGCTTTTTTATGTTTAAATATTAATATAAACAATGACCAAAAAAATTCAAGTGAGAGGAAATGACTGAATTTTTTTTATTCTATCACGTTCGTATCACCAGCTGACGTGAATCCACCATGTTGCAGCCAGCTGACGTTTTATTTTCATTAGAGTATTGTTCCAACTGTTGTTTGACAAATTTTCAACCGGAAGGTAATCAATTAAAATATTTTTTACGGGATTGGTGCGCTTAGACTGTGAGGCCTCTTAGCCATTTCAATTGCCTCTCTTACGAGTCTTGATTTCGGGTGTTTTATATTTGCCAGTACTCTGGTGTTCTCAGTCTAGTCGGTGAGACGTCGTGGTGGCGTGTTCAGCAATGGATGTTGTTTTTTCCCTGCTTTCTTATGGCGTTCTGGTGTTCATCACGTCTAGCTTGAATTCTTGTGTTAGTTTGCCCCACATAGGTTTTATGACAGTCTACACATGGAATCTCGTACACTCCCTGTTATTCTAAAGGGATCCTTGTCTTCGGAGTTCCCAACATCGTGCTTATTTTTCTGTCTGTATTGAAAATACTATCGATATTGTGTATCCGTAGAATTCTTGCAATACTGTCCGTGGTACCCTTGACATACGGTTAATAAGCCATGGTTATTGGTGTCTCATGCTCCTCGTCTGTTTGTTTCGGTTTTGACTTTAGGGCTCTTTGTATATTTCCGTCTGTAAATCCGTTTTGCCTCAGAGCTGGTTTTAAACTGTCCATTTCCTGTTTGATGTTATCCTGGTCAGCTAGTTTTTAACCGACTTTCAAAAAGGAGGAGGTTATCAATTCGCCGCGTATTTTTTCGCTTTTTTTGTATGTATGTTACCTGATTTCTTCTCCTGTGCTGAACCGTTTTGAATGAATATGGTCTTGTTTAATAGAGTATATATCCGGATTGGTGAAACTTCAAATTTTGGAAAAGAATTATATTGGTAATTGGTGCAATCGGCCATCAACCAATTCATGGAAGGGACATTATTCCGATAAATTGGTGGAACCCGAAATGTTTGTCTCTCAACCGGCGGACCGCTGACGTTACTGGGAATTCCCTTAAAGCTTCCAGAACATGATGGAATTTCCCGATGGTTCGTGGACGTACCAGACAATTCCGAGATTAATATATAAAAGGAATAGCTGACGATAGGAGTGATTCAGTTTTCGTCGGTCGTTTGTACAGTTAAGATAAAATGTAAATAGTAGTTTCTGTGAATATAAATTTGTGTAAAAGTAGTGGAAATAAATTAGAGTGAGTTGGACTGTGTTTTTAAATAAATCCAAGAACTGAACTGAACCCGAGTGTAAAAATAAAAACATTACCATATTTTTGAAGTCGGTGCCATGCAACAATCAAGTTTGATGAATTAGTAGATAAGTACACAATGAAGGATTTTAGATTTCCTTGGCACAGGCTTCAAAATATACTAGATTGGTAGGTAATTAATTTGTACAGAATGAGCACCTTTTAATGTTTACATTTTTTACTTCCTGGGTACGTACCTAACAATATTGAATGTGTTATTTATTTGCTAGAGTTGTATTTTGTTATAGTTATTTTTAAGCTTTTTAGTTATAGGTAGAAGTCGGTTATATATTTTTTTAATGTTTTATTGTGATCTGGTTAGTAAAGTCTTGACGACGGCTTGTAGTTGGGCTGGGTGGTGATGAGAATTAGCATGAAGGTATCTGTTGGTGTGAGTTGCTTTCCTATATACCGTATGGCCAAGGGTTCCATCTTCCTTTCTACTTATCAGAACATAAAGGAATGGCAGTTGATTGTTGGCTTCAACCCCCATGGTAAATTTTATTTTGTAATGGATGCCATTAAGGTGGTCTAAAAATGTGTTGAGTTGTCCCCTCACGAGGCCAAATCACAAATGAATCATCTACATATCGCAACCATAAACTGTGTTTGAGTTGCTTTTTTTAGTGCCAACTCCTTAAAGTTCTCCATAAAAAGGTTCGCTATTACTGGTGAGAGTGGTGATCCCACTGGAGCTCCTTCCACTTATTTGTATCGTTGGTTCTCGTAAATTAAATAGTTGTTCATCAGACAGTGCCTTGTTAAGTCTACAAGGTGTTGAGGTGGTTTGTATTTTAACCGACTTCCAAAAAGGAGGAGGTTATCAATAGGTCGCGTATTTTTTTTTTGTTTTTTTTTTGTATGTATTTTTCCTAATTTCTTCTCCTGTGGTAAACAGTTTTGAATAAATATGGTCTTGTTTAATAGAGTATATATCCGGATTGGTGAAACTTCAAATTTTGGAAAAGAATTCTATTGGTAAAGTGATGAAATTTGTGAATGAACACATGCGTGCATGGAAATCGACCAATATCCCTAACATATTGGTCAATTTTTCGAAAACTCCTTATGGATGTGTTTAGTTTTTTAACGTTTAATTATTAAGGAAGATCCCTAGGAGATCTCAGAGACTTTTCTGCGACGTGCAACTTGCAGAAAATTCCAAAATTCTTGTCAAAAATTTCATCGAAATGACATAACGGACATTTTCTCATAAATATTTTAATTCCAACGTAATAGTGCGGAAATTTTAGGCACTGGAAGTTTTAATTGGGAATTTGAGAATTTTATAGTATTTTCGGCTCCTTAAATCAATGAGTACCAAGCTCGTTTTGTTTGTATACCAGGCAAATACCTATTTAATGCAAATTTTTCCATTTTGCCTAATAGAAAATTCAGTGACAACATGTCAAACTCTAATCTGCTATTTGGTGCGTTTATACACAGGGTGTTTGGTTATAGCAAACAAAATCACAAAGTAAAGTGATAGAAGGAGTTGCATTTTTAAGATGATTGAAATATGGGACGGAGTAGAATGATAGTAGTCCATAGGCAACGGTATATACAGGATGGTTGGAATATAGGGTAGAGTGGACGTTTGGTGGTAGAAAAATGTTGGAAAAAATGTGAAATTAAAATTATATAGGGTGATTAAGAAACTGTTATATGATGTGGACGTAAACAAATCATATACAGGATGGTTAAAGTATATGCTGGAGTTGAATTATATTTATACAGTGTGTTTAAAAAAATATATTAATTTTATAGCCCATAAGAAGTTGCATAAAGTGTGGAGAGGAATTAATGTTACACAGGGCGATAATATAAAATGTTAAAAATTAAATAATTTATGGGGTAGACCACAAGGAGTTATATACTATGGTTGAAATATAGGACGGTTTTCACTCCGTAAATATGGGATGGATTCTACTCCGCCCTATAGTTTACAGAGGGCAGCTAACAAATTTATGCTTGTCCGTGGACAGTCGTATGTACAGGATGGTTGGTACATAGGGCTGAGTGGAATTATCTATAGTTATACAGAGTTGTCAAAAAAAGTTGAAAAAAGGTTACATGGCGTGTTCCATAAGGCAAAATATATTTTGGGCTTATTAAGTCAACGCGTACTAGTACACTTTGTTCGTAAACATTTACCTGTCAATTTAAATGAAAATGTATCATTGTGTAATGTTGAGGTTTTCGATGTTACCTGGTTCTGTCTATTAAGGTTATACATACAAAATAAAAATTAATGAATGAAAACTACCTGAGTTAAAAAAAACTAAAAAGTTGAAAATCAAACATTTTTAAAAAATATATAACCCGACTTCCACCTATAACTAAAAAGCTTAAAATAATTATAACAAAATACAACTTTAGCAAATAAATAACATTCAATGTTGTTAGGTACCTACCCAGGAAGTAAAAAATGTGAACATTAAAAGGTTATCATTCTGTACAAACTAATTACCTACCAATCTAGTATATTTTTGAAGTCGGTGGCAAGCAACAATCAAGTTTGATAAAGTAGTAGATCAGTACGCAATGAATCATTTTAGATTTGCTTGGATCTTCGGTCCAATTGAACTCTACCTCGATTTGCGTGTTGGCTAAGGGATTCAATTACGCTATTGCTCCCTCTCACATACCAACAGAGAGCATATGTGGCGTGGAAACAGCAGTTTCAAAATTAGATGAGAACACCGCTGAAATAATTCGACAATACAGACAAAAAAAGTAAGCACGATGTTGAGAACTCCGAAGACAAGGATCCCTTTAGAACAACAGGGAGTGTACGAGATTCCATGTGCAGACTGTCATAAAACCTATGTGGGTCGAAATAACAGAAGAATTTCAGCTAGATGTGATGAACATCAGAACGCCATAAGAAAGCAGGAAAAAAACAACATCCATTGCGGAACACGCCAGCACGACGTCACATCGAATAGACTTTGAGAACATCAAAGTATTGGCAAATATAGAACACCCGAAAGTAAGGCTCGTAAGAGAGGCAAGTGAAATGGAGAAGAGGCCTCACAGTCTAAAAGCACGCAATGAAATCCAGTACTTCGAATTGTTGGAAAATTCTATTAAACACCGTACCGGCCCGGGCCCGTCCTATAACAACTCAATCGAAAATAACCAATCAGCAAGCGGGAGGCGTGGCCACTGAGCGCCAAGGGCCAATCACACGCAGCCGTTCACGGTACCAACCAACAGGCGCCGAGCCGCGACTATATAACAGCGTGCGCGCTCCTTAAAATCTTATTATTCGAGTAACTGGAAGCGAAAGCAAAAGGCTACGAGAATTATGCGAACCGACCTGAAGAGGGCAGATGTGACTCTGCGGAAACGTCGTCATGTTATCATCGATCCCGGCAGGGATCAGTTATCAACTACGCGGATGAATTCCTGGAAACCACCTAACGCACGCACACGCACACGCGCGCGCGCACACACACACACACACAGACAGACGATGTGGACAAAAGAAAACTACAGTTAATAAAACTTGGGGAACGAATTGAGGACCTCCTCAGCTTTGTTACACCCAGAAATAACGTCCATGGGGACATAAAGAAGAAGATAAATGCGATGCATAGCACTTACAGCAGACTAGAAAAACTAGAACAAAACGCAACCGTATGTCAGCAGATGCAAGCTGTTACCACGCAGACGACACCAGAGCACAGACAAGAGACAAACCTGAATCTGACATTCCGCAATGGAAAACGACAGGATAGCAGAGAACACAAGAAAGGCAGCAAATATGCACCAGGTCTTACTAGGAAAGATGGAGAGTCAGCTCCAATCATAAATGAACCTAGTACCCCAGATATGACCACTACTGAACGATGGAAGAAAGTGGTCTCCAAAAGAAAGGACAAAAAAAGACCAATACGAGTTAAACCGAATGCTATTGTCGTGGCAGCGAAGGAGAGCCAATCGTATGCGGATGTTCTGAGAAGAATAAAAAATGAGCAGGGACTTAAGGAGCTAGGGGCTAACGTGACTAAAATCAGAAGAAATGTCACTGGAAACCTCGTACTTGAGTTAAACGCAAAGGCTTCACTGAATATGCAAGAAGATATTAGAGGGGAAAATACAGGATGTCGCAGCTACAAAGGCGCTAACACGCGAGTCCTTCCTGGAAATTAAGAACCTAGATTAACTGACAACTGTGGAGGATGTCCACCAGGCTCTTACCACCCAAGTAGAAGGTATGCAATCACTTAGGGTCGAAGCAATTAAATCAATGCGCAAGGCTTATGGAGGGACACAAATAGCCGTAGTTGTTATACCAGACCAAATGGTAGAAAAAGTTCTTGCAATAGGCAACATTCGAATAGGATGGGTCAATTGTCGAATTCGAAAAAAGGAGGACGTGAGACGATGCTTTCGGTGCTGGGCACTAGGGCACATTGCAAGGAATTGCACAGGACCTGACAGGTCCAAAACATGCCTACGCTGTTGCGATAGTGGCCATATGGCGAAAACCTGCGAGAAACCTCCAAAGTAAAGGAAAAGAGAACGACGGACACTTCACAAATAGTTTTAAATGCCCGTCATACCAAGAGTACCTGAAAAAACGCAAATATGAGAATACTACAGCTTAACGTGAACCATTGTGAGGTTGCACAAGACCTGCTGAAGCAAACCATTCGCGAGCAAAACACGGACATAGCAATCATCGCCGAGCCATTCCGGAACATAGTCAACCAAAGATGGGAGTCAGATGCATGGGGTAAAGCAGCCATTTGGTCTTGCACTAACTATCCAATTCAGGAAGTGATGAAACAACGTAAAAGGGGTTTTGTCTGGGCCAAAATTAATGGAGTATATTTCTATAGTTGTTACACCCCACCAAGTTTGTCACTGGCGGAATTTGAGGAGATCTTGGACCAATTGGTCAATGACGCGCTAGATAGAAAACCACTAGTAGTCGCAAGTGACTTTAACGCTTGGGCTACTAATTGGGGAAGTAAAAGAACAAATAGGAAAAGGCAAGCTCTCTTAGAAGTCCTGGAGGTGCTAAACTTAGACTTGTTCAATAACGGAACGTTACCAACTTATGTCAGGGGAACAGCCAGTTCAACTATAGACCTAACGTTCGTCAGTAAGAAGCTCATAAAAAATGACTCAGCATGGCGAGTAAGCGACATCTACACTCACAGTGATCATTGTGCCATTGCCTGGAATATCAAGAACCAAACACTACCAACGAGAAATGAGAAAATAACAACAAGGGGATGGAAGGCGAATGCATTCGACACGGAGGTATTTTGCCTTGCGATGAATAAAGGTGCACTTAACGCCAACCCAGCTAAGGACAAGGTGAAGACAGTAAAGAAAAGAGTTACGGAGGCATGTGATATCACCATGCCAAGAAGATCTCTTAGGAAATCCCACATACCAGTATACTGGTGGACCGAGGCAATTGCTGAACTCAGAAACAAAAGTAACCAAGCCAGAAGAGTGGCGCAACGGGCTAGAGGCAAGTCGGCCCATGCAATGCTAGAGGCTAAGTATAAAGAGTCACGCAGCAGACTGACAAAAGCCATTAAACACAGCAAGCGCGAAGCTTGGGAAGCCTTAACCCGGGAGGTGGACACTGACATTTGGGGTAGACCATACAAGGTGGTAATGTCTAAACTCAGAAATCGAGCGAATCAACAACCTACAACAGCAAAGGAACTGCTACAAATAGTTCATACATTGTTTCCCCAACAGGAATGCTGCGAGTATACTCAAAGCATGCAACAAAATAAATAATAAGAAATCACCAGGAGTAGACAATATCCCAAATGTGGCATTAAAAACAGCGATTTCTGCAGCCCCTGAGATATTTTGCGACATGTATAACTCCTGCATGCAGGAAGGAATTTTTCCAACTCGCTGGAAAAGACAGCGGCTAGTTCTACTACCAAAAGCCAACAAGCCACTAAGTGATCCCTCTTCCTATCGCCCCCTGTGTATGTTAGACACGGCTGGAAAAATATTGGAGAGGATAATCCATGACAGGGTTGAAACCGTAGTAGGGAGCTCTCTAGCCCATAACCAATATGGGTTCAGAAAAGCTAGATCAACGATAGATGCAATTGAACGGGTTGTTAAGATTGCCAGAGAAGCAACGCAAGGTAAAAGATGGAAAGGGAGAACCAAGAAGTATTGCCCACTTGTCGCACTCGACATTAAAAACGCTTTCAATTCGGCAAAGTG
This sequence comes from Octodonta nipae, assembly GCA_034190945.1. Lineage (NCBI taxonomy): Eukaryota > Metazoa > Arthropoda > Insecta > Coleoptera > Chrysomelidae > Octodonta > Octodonta nipae. The sequence goes on from CM067216.1 coordinate 152,976,247, forward strand.
GGATAACATCTGCGGAGCCTTAGACAAATTCCAGATCAAAAACTATCTCAAAAGAATGATCAAGAGTTACTTAGGTGATAGATGCCTCACATACGAGACAGACAGTGGCCCCAGGGAGTATAAGATTACGGGTGGCGTGCCCAACGGCTCTGTAACTGGACCACTTTTGTGGAACATAATGTATGACGAACTGTTGAAGCTAAAACTCCCACCGGATGTCCAACTTACTGCGTTCGCGGATGATGTCATGGTATCCATTACAGCCAAACACCACGAAGAGCTGCAACATAAATTTGATGATCATATAACAGCGTGGATGGGGTCAGCTGGACTCAAACTGGCTGACCATAAAACAGAAGTACTGTTAGTTACGACCCGCAAAAAACTGGAGACAATCAATCTCACAGTGGGAGAACATTCTATCACCTCTCAACCGTGTATAAAATACTTAGGGGTGATGCTAGACACCAGGTTAAATTTCAAACAGCAAGTCGAGTACACCGCGTCAAAGCGACGAAAACAGCAGTTGCATTGCTCAGACTTGTGCCAAATATAGGTGGCCCATCTCAAGAAAGCAGGAAGCTGTTGGCGACAACAGTCACTTCAGCTCTTACATACGCGATGCCAATATGGAATGATGCATTCAAAATAAAGAAGTGTGCGAGACAGGCGGGATCGATATATCGAAGAATGGCGTTAAGAGTAACGTGCGCTTTTCGTACAGTATCAGACGACGCCGCGTGCCTTATCGCCGGGATGCTGCCCTTAAACATACTGGCAGAAGAGAGAAGGAACCTCTTCAACAGTAGAAGAACATCGGCTGAAGAACGGAAAGAGCTTCGAAAACTGGCTAGACGAGAAACCCTGCGATCTTGGCAGCAGCAGTGGGACACATCCACTAAAGGGCGATGGACGTACCGCTTGATACCCAGTGTAGAAGACTGGCTAAACAGAAAGCATGGAGAGATAAACTATTATCTGATGCAAATGTTGACAGGACATGGTTGCTTTAGGTCATATCTTTACCGCTTCAAACATGAAGAAGACAGTGACTCTTGCCCTGCTGGGTGTGGGGTTTCGGAAAATGCCGAACACGTCATCTTGACATGCCCACGCTTCAATGAAGAGCGACGAAAACTGGAAGAAGTATTGGGTGGCCCTCAGACTGCAGAGAGCTTTTCAGAAAATATGCTGAAAAACGAGCGTTGCTGGGAGGCAGTTAGTGAGTTCTCGACAAAAGTGATGAAGTCACTCCGCGTGGAGGAGCGGAGAAGGAAGAACGAGCAGTAACTGCTAGACCCCCCCCCCCGTGAAGTAATGCCTTGCGGCGGTGCCATGAGGGAGCGAACGGTCAGAGTGAAGGAGAGGAAGAGGGTTTTAGTGGGTGCGAGTCCCACACACGGGACAAGTCCATCCCTTCGGGGAGCTTATTGTTTGTCTTATGGTGCATATGGCATTTCCCTTAACTCAAAAAAAACACTCACACACACAGATATATATATATATATATATATATATATATATATATATATATAAGTTTTTACGGGCATTAATGTATTAGGTGGTTTCCAGGAATTCATCCGCGTAGTTAATAATTGATCCCTGCCGGGATCAATGGTTAAATGACGACGTTTCAGCAGAATCAATTTTATCAGTTATCAACTACGCGGTTGAATTCCCGGAAATCACCTAACACACACCTTTATATATGTATATATATATATATATATATATATACTCGAATATTCGAGTAACTAGAAGCGAAAGCAGAAGGCTACGAGAATTATGCGAACCGACCTGAAGAGGGCAGATGTGACTCTGCCGAAACGTCGTCATTTTACCACCGGAAACCACCTAAAACATATATATATATATATATATATATATATATATATATATATATGTATATATATATATATATATATATATATATATATATATATGTATATATATATATATATATATATATATATGTATATATATATATATATATATATATATGTATATATATATATATATATATATATATATATATATGTATATATATATATATATATATATATATATATATATATATATATATATATATATATATATATATATATATATATATATATGTATATATCTAGTTGTACGCTTTCACGGATGGAACAATATGAAGAAATATTTATCCTTTAATTGATTCGTTTTTGGATCCTGCAGCTGTTTCGCCAAGGTCTCACTTGGCATTCTCAATGCGTCGTTACGGTGAACTGAGAGGTGATCTACCTGAGCTTTTTATTTTACACTAGCCGTTACCCGCGGTTTCACCCGCGCACGGAATGATCAAGCCTTTGCAAAAAGAAATTACTTATGAAACATATGGGTTTCACTATATCAAAAATTTTCGAATTTGTTTGAATCAACCTTCTTAACTATAAATTCACCAATCCCGAATATATTTCACTCAAACTGCAAGTAGTTATGAGCCACCCTATATAACAATTCGAATACGTATTCGAGTAACTAGAAGCGAAAGCAGAAGGCTACGAGAATTATGCGAACCGACCTGAAGAGGGCAGATGTGACTCTGCCGAAACGTCTTCATTTTACCATCGATCACGACAGGGATCAGTTATCAATTACGCGGATGAATTCCCGGAAACCACCTAAAACATTTAGTGCCTGCGAAAAGTTAAAAACAAATATATATATATATATATATATATATATATATATATATATTTCTTTCAACTCACTAAAACATACATCAAACTTCTTATTCGAAAATCTCTGCTTCTTTGTGATCTTGTTTTCCTCAAATCTTGCAGAACCTATGACATCCCGGCAGGGATCAGTTATCAACTACGCGGATTGATTATATATATATATATATATATATATATATATATATATATATATATATATATATAACTTGATTCAAATCACTTTTTAAAAAAAGATTATTTATTTAAAACATACAAAATCAAAATTTAAACAATTAATTACTTGAAATACTTAATATTATAAGAGATGATATTTGAATGACTTAGTACTAAAACTGATATTATTTGAATGACAACACGAGAACGTTTCAGTTGCTTTTATAACATTGGCAAAAGTGCTGATGCAAGTCAGCGATTTTACTGGGTAAACGGACTCGTGTAGGTTTCCGGAAAGTTGTTTGCATATAATTCGAGATGAAATTTGATTTCCCTGAGAAGTCACGTACGCTTTAAATTCCGTTGACTTCTCGACTGTGTGAACTAAGTGCTGATATATTTTGCATATAACAACCCCTTTAAATAACAAAAGTTGATGCTATAACATCAACTTTTAGGAACAGAAACATAAAATAATATAAAATGATGTTTGAATGGTATACATAATAAGTAATGTGTATAAAACGAAATATGATTAAAATAAAGTAACAGGTACAAATCAAAAATCAATTTGTAAAATAAAATCAAAACATGTAAAAATAAATCAGCAATAAAATAATACGAGTAATAATTAAATGCCTAACCTAAACATATCAAAATAAAATATAAAGTAAAAGGAAATGTGAATAAAAATACTGTGTAAAAAAAATAAAATGTTAATAATATAAATCAATATTAAAAATAGGTGTTTTTACAGAACATAAAGGGTATACCTAAACTTGCGTCTCTAAGCTTTGTTCTGTTTTCAAAACAGGCCTAAGCTTGGGGAAGAATTTGAGTCTTGGCTGAGGCACTGACGTCTGGTCAGGATTGCAGTCCTTTGGAGGTTTTACCATTCTCTTTTTGACAGCTTGGAAAGTGATGAGTGCCGCTATGATCATGAGAGCAGCTATGGTTGTATAGGTAAACCAAGAGATGTTTTTGGTTACAAACGGCTGGTTTATGAGACCATCGAGGCCTCTGGAATATTGTTCCAATTTGTGATTTGCTATGTCTAATTCTTCTACATTAAGTGTGTTTAGCCTTAGGGGCTGAAGTTCAAGAATTATAATTTTTTCTGGCACTGCATCGCAACAGTAGAATGGCACTGTTACGGGTTGAAATGTTTCTAGAACATTGGTTTGTTTACCAGATTCGGCTTGAACTTTTGTAATTCCTATAAACGCACTACATTCTGATTGAAGAGTCAATATGGAGTTGAGGGAGATTGTAAGAGTTTTTGGGTTTGTTTGAGCGCAATTCACTGTAACACTTATGGGTTCAGAAGTAATTAATGAGCCATATATTGGGTTCTAGTTTTTGAACGTTATATCCTTGAGTGAATATTAGTGAGCTTTTACAGTTGTCGGGTACCTTCTGGACATTCTTTAGAAGTTGAGCTTCACATAACGCGTTTGTGTCAATAGGATATGCGTAAAGTTCAGAACACAGTTTCTTACGAGTGGCTAAGGGTTTACACGCATTTAAGTCTTTGATCGGAATAAACATTAAAGAATCATCATTCTTTGCAAGATATTTTTGAGTGAAGGATAGCATATGATGTAAACCTGTTCTTTCATCGTATATAGGGATAGGATATAAATAAAAGACTGTGTAAGGATGTTGTTCGACTAAAGGGATTCTTAACACAAATATAAGATCGGTATGTGTTTGAAATGCCTCTAGCTCAATGATTTCTAGATATTGTGCGATGCTCGAGTACTTTACAGCCAATGGAAGGTTACTTTTGACTAAATTTTGCGATATTTCCTGTAATGAGGTAATAAGATGTTCTGGTGTTAAAATTGAAGAGTGAATTATTTTCAGACGCGCGAATGTGATAGAATTTAAAACATCATTTAGATTATCTTCTAAGTAGAGATAATTCTCCATAAGTTTTTCACACATTTCAAGTAATTCGAGTTTTGATTCGACGTAGGCGACCTTATCATTAATTTTTCCGATAGTGTTTTCCAGCTTTATCATGTTATGGTTAAATAGTTTTTCGTCAATTCTAAGATTTTGGATAGTTTCGTTGAAGTTTTTAATTACGGATGTGGTGACACTTATTTGGTTTTTTTGTAAGTTCTCAATTTGAAGTTGGCCTAGATTTAAGCGGTTTATGCGTTCGGTAAAGTATTTCCCGTCGGCGGCGTCTAAATTGCCGGTGATTGCCTTAAAAAGGATACCTGCCCCATCAAGTATACCTCGTTTGTGTCTTTTAGTGTCCATGTGAATGTCAGTAAATTTCTGTTTGATTGAGTTAGAAATTTGATTGAGAAGGTTAATGTGGGTTTGTATGTCTGCGCGAAAGTAGTTCATAGCAAAATAATTGAAGTTAACAGTTTTTACAAGAGTTTGTAATATTCTGTTATTTGTTGTAAATACTTGTTCTAGTGTTGAAATGTTTCTGTGTATTAAAAGTGTCCATTTATCATTGGATACAGTTATTTCTGCTTCGTTATGGAAGTAGATACCTAAAGTATTGTTTATTGGTTGTATTTGACCCGAACAGCAGGCAAAACCTGAAACAGAAATTAACTTTCTGAGAACGGTTTCATTCGGTCGAAATTTACTTTTTTGGTTAGTTTTTTTCTGTGAATCTCCAGGATTTCGAAAGGACCATTGAATTTATTTTGGAGTTTGTCCTTGATCTGGGATTCTTTAATATAGACTTTATCGCCTATTTGATAGTTAGGGAGATTTTCAGAAAAGTGTTCATCAAATCTGACTTTCGCTTTCTGTTTTTGGATTTCCGTTCTTTCGCGAGCAATTTTATAATAGTGAGAGATGAGATTATTGAGATCTCTGATGTACTTAGTTATCAGGGCTTGTTGGTTGTAGAGAGTTTCTGGAGTCCTACTCGAAGTATGTCCATAAACAAGTTCGAAGGGGTGAATCCATGAGTTTTGTTTACAGAATTGTTATATGCAATGATTGCATAAGGGAGGATGTTAAAAGGGTGTTCGTAAGGATTATCTAGTTTATGGATTCTAATCATCTCTAATAAGGTCGAGTGGAATCGTTCTAATGAACCATTTGACTGGGGATGTCCCACACTAGAATAAGATAGTTTGATGTCAAATAGTTGACACAAGTCTCTCATTAGTGTGTTGTCGAATTCCCTGCCATAATCACAATGTATCCGTAATGGAGTACCGAAGTGTTGGAAATAGAGTAGTAAGGTACTAACAACGGTTTTTGCGGATTTGTCGGTTATTGGGTAGGCCTGAGAGAATTTTGTTAGTTCGTCCCGGATAGTTAATGCGTAGTTTTTTGTCGGGACTTCTAGAATATCGATGTTGACGCGTTCAAAGGGTGACCGTGGGGTTTCAGTAATGACAAGTGGGCTGTCGAGATTTTTCCGGTAAACTTTTGCTTTCTGGCAAGTTTGACAGTTTTTGATAAAATTGTCAATGTCCTTAGTCAGTCCTTGACAATTGTATTTTTCTTTTATTCTGCGGATAGTTTCATTGATACCTCGGTGTATATTATTTTTGCCGTTATGGAATTGGTCGAGAATGATGGGTATTTGGTCTATCTCAACCGTTTGGACGATATTTAGCAAACTTTCCACTTGATATCGATTTCGGAAAAGATAAACGAAAGCATTTCCAAAATGGGCAGTTCAATGTTATTCTCAACACAGAATACTTCATTTTCAGTGAACACATCTCTACTATTATACAAAGATGCAAAAAGAATCTCGTTGACTACTTCTGGGTCAGAAGGGAGAGGGACGATGTAATAGCGTCTTTTTCTGACACTTTTGCTTGCAAAGACATTTACTCTAGGGGTACGGAAATCAGCATTTTCCTCAAAAATGTCTTCGATGATGTCATGGTGAAAATCTTTCATGAGAGAGCCTTGGGGAAATACTAGGATGTTTTTGTTTCCTCGGTCTAAGAGTTGGCAATTAGAAAATTGAATTTTGTCGTAATCTATGAGTGAGACGGTTTGATATCGCTCGACAAAAGTTCTAAATTCTTCAGAGATTTGTTGGAGATTAATGGGACTTCTTGTCTGGGGTTCTTGTGAGTCATCGTCAGTTTCGTTTGTTGGGAGTACTGTAAATGGTGTTAGATGATTGTTTGCTTGAAATGATATGTATTCATTAAAGTTGTTAACTTTAATGCGAGAGAGAGCGTCGGCGTTTTTATTTACTTTGGCGGGTTTGTAAATTATTTGATAGTCGTACTCCTCGAGCTTAAGGCGCCATCTTGCAAGTCTACTTCCAGGATCCTTTATAGAAAACAGCCAAGTTAACGGGCGGTGATCGGTCAGAAGTAAAAACTTACGGCCAAAAATTATCGGACGAAAGTGTTTAACCGCTCATACTATTGCAAGGAGTTCTCGTTCTATGGTTGAATACTTAGTTTCAGCATTGCAGAGAGTTCTGGAGGCATAGGCTACGGGTAAATCTTTACCTACGGGGCCTTGAGAGAGCACTGCGCCGATAGCAAATGAACTGGCGTCGGTTGTAAGAATAAATGGCTCTTCAAAATTAGGGTATATGAGTATGGGGGTAGAAGTAAGGGCTCTGTTTAATTCGTCAAAAGATTTGACGCATTCTGAATCGAACTGGAAAGGTATGTCTTTTTGAAGTAATTTTGTCAAAGGTTTCGAAATCTTGGCGAAATTGGGGATGAATCGCCTGTAATAACCAGCTAACCCTAAGAAGGACTTGATATCTTTTGGGTTTTTTGGTTAACGGTCAGTTGGTCACCTTCTAAATAGAATATGTCGGAATATTCGAGGCAAAGTTGAGAAATAAGTTCGGCTTCCTCATCGTTCTGATGTTCTAAACGAAGTTGTTCCATAATTGTAGTTTGTCTATCAGGCTGGGTTAAGTTTTGTGAGTAATTTTCGGAAAGAATGTTTACGGAAAAATTGTTTATGGGTTCGAGTTCTAAATTGTCGAAATTAACAGTTTTGGGGATAGCATTTGCATTTAAAACTGAAGTAAGAAATTCGCCATTTTCATTAATTTTAACAAGGGCACGGGGAAGATAAACTTTTTCTATTTCGGCAGATGATAGGAAAGCCTCAGTGTTGGTGAGGTTACATTTTAATTTACATATCGGTTCTGTTCGGGGTTCTAAAGAGATTGTATTGATTGGGATGCAGTTATTGGAAGTTGAAGGGTTCTGAGTACGCATGACAGTATCATCCGTAACTTTGTAGAGTGGTAAGGTTTTAAAATTAGTGACAAGTTGTTTGCTGTTAAAGTCTATAACGCAGTTATAGTGTTCAAGGAAATCTGAACCCAGTAATCTGTCGAATTCAATGTCGATGTTGCAAATATACACCTTGTGTGGGTCGGCGACATTGAAAGGTACAAGGGTGGATTCGTTGATTAAGATTTTCTGATCAGTGATTCCTTGGATGACTACGTTTTCGGAAAATCGTCGTTTGAAGCGTTGGCAGGTTTCAAGTTTAAAAATTGAAAGTCCTGCACCCGTATCGATAAGAAGTTTATAGGTGTTTGAAGAATCAGTAATATAATAAAGATTCTTGGAGTTGACGGAAAGAAGGCGTCTTACAGAAAGTTCTGTTCTGGGAAGTTGACATTCGGGCTGAAGTCGTCCAGATTCATTGTCTGAATTTGGGTTTGAATTTCTGAAATTTCTTGGTCTGGGGGTTCTGACTGAGTGGGGGTCAAATGAAAATTTACTTGAGAAGAATCAGGTTCGTCAGAATAATATTCGTTAAACTGTTCAGTACTGAAATATTCTGGTTCATCGTTTCGAAATCATTAGGGTAATATTGTTGTACGTTTCCGTACTCATTGGGTAAAGGGTTTTATTGATTTTCGTTTTGAGAATAGTTATAGTCATTGTGATATTGTCCGAATTGCAGATTGTTCAAGTGATGAGTCTTTGGTTGTTGGCGTTGTTAATGTTTAAAGAAACTCGGGTTCGGTTTGTAATTGCCAGACATTTGGGGTTGTCTACTGGTAGATGGACGAAATTGTTGCTGTGAAAATTGTTGACTGGGATTAGCATTTGTAGATTGATTAGCAGGTTGATTGGAAAAATGAGGGCGATAATTGGAATAATTCTGATTGGAATTCGGGTTCTGTTGAAATTGTCTCATTCTCAATAAGCATTCATTGCTTAGATGGCCCATTCGTTTACAAAATGTGCATTGTTTTGGAGGTGCGACGTTATTTGGTTTACGAACGAGTTGACCAATTTTGGGCTCTAAACCCGTGAGGAGGCTATTAAGAGCCATTGACTCTATCAAGTCAATCTGTGCTTGTTTTTCTTTAACAGTTAGGTTTTGTTTGTTTATGGCTGCTAGCATTTTCGCCTGATGCGTCTGAAGTCTAGCAGAAAATGTAAGAGGGGATTCATTAGGACTTTGCCGCATTCTTTGCAAATCCTGTATAAGAGTCGAGAGATGCCTAGGATCTCCAAAATGATTTTCTAGGAGGGTTTGTTTTCAGCTAATTGACTAGGGTTTCGCGAATTAATTAACTCAGCCGCTCTACCGCGTAACTTATTTTTGATATGGAGAATTAGCAATACTTGCTGATTATCCGTTGCCATGCTGTAAGCAGTATTAGAGGAGCATAGGAAAGTAATCAAAAATATAGGATTGCCATCATACTCAGGGATTATGGCAAATATTTCCGATAGCTTATAGGGTTCACGGGTGGTGTAGCTGCTTGTCTAGTAGTGGCCATTTTTATAAATGTATAAATTCGCACAATAAATAAAAATTAAATGTTGAGGTTTTAAATGTAAATGGTAAATATCTAGTTTATCAAAATCCAATATCGAGCAATGTTTAATAGAGTAATAACAAATTTGAAATAGGAATGTATAAATGGTAAATTAATAATAAACTTGAAATAATGTTTCAAATACTTCGAAATATGTAAGTCAAAGTAATGGAAATAAAATAATATGATTATGTAAAATATAGTTTCAAAATTATTTAGGAAGGTAAGGTTATGAGGAATAAAATATTAGATAAATGAAAGAACTGGTGGTCATTCAAAATAAAATCAAAATAAAAAATAGTTACTTTATGTGATTCTTACGTTATTATTCCTCGCATCGGACTGTTCTCCGCGTCACTTAGCACTGGTTAGCCTGGTTGCGTGTTCCCTTGCTAGTACTTGGTAGTTGTTGTCCTTTTCAAGTAGGTTTTGTCCACGATGATTTGGAAATCTAAACAGTCAGTTAGTATGCACGTGTTCTAACTGTGTTGGACAATCCTACTGACCGCGCCAATTTTATATTCACTTTGATTCAAATCACTTTTTAAAAAAGATTATTTATTTAAAACATACAAAATCAAAATTTTAACAATTAATTACTTGAAATACTTAATACTATAAGAGATAATATTTGAATGACTACTAAAACTGATATTATTTGAATGATAACACGAGAACGTTTCCAGTTGCTTTTATAACATTGGCAAAAGTGCTGATGCAAGTCAGCGATTTTACTGGGTAAACGGACTCGTGTAGGTTTCCGGGAAGTTGTTTGCATATAATTCGAGATGAAATTTGATATCCCTGAGAAGTCACGTAAGCTTTAAATTCCGTTGACTTCTCGACTGTGTGAACTAAGTGCTGAGATATTTTGCATATAACATATACATATATGAGTTAGGTGGTTTCCGGGAATTCATCAGCATAGTTGATAACTGATCACTGCCGTGATCGATGGTAAGACGATGTTTCGGCAGAATCACATCTGCCCTCTTCAGGTCGGTTCGCATAATTCTCGTAGCCTGTTGCTTACGTTTCTAGTTACTCGAATACTAAGATATTCAGTAGCGTGCGCGCTGTTATATATTCGCGGTTCGGCGCTTATCGGTTGGTACCATGAACGGCTGCGTGTGATTGGCCCTTCAACAAATTAACAAATTGAAGCTCCAATAGAAGCCCAAAAACGATTTTTTCTCTGAAAATAACGGCACAGTCTAACCTCACTGCAAATGGAAACGAATAAAACCGTCTATAATTTATCTTCGGTCCAATTAAAGTCTACCTCGATTGGTGTGTTGGCTAAAGGATTCAATTACGCTATTGCTCCCTCTCAGATACCAACAGAGAGCATAATATGTGGCGTGGAAACAGCAGTTTCAAAATTAGCTGAAACACCGCAGAAATAATTCGACAAGAAGTGTCACACGTTCTAAGAAAGTCTAAACCACGCAAAAGGAACCTATCTGTAGAAGAAATCGGAAAATTCCCATTAATATAGAAAGAAATGTGTGTTTAAACACAGGTACTAACGAAAATAATTTATTCAAGCGCTAACAATTCTCGATAAGAAAGGTGTCCCCTGCCTGCCAACGTCCTTGAAAAAATGATAAATATTTTAGTTGTCCGCAAACTCACTTTGCTTTGTAAGAACAAAAGAAAGTGTGGTGTGTAATTTTCGCAAAAAGCTTCCGCTTAGATCGGCATCGGTCAGGCACAATTGCCACTGTTTTATGCATACCTACTGAACTTCTGAAAAAAAAAAACTTTCTTCACACATTCTAGAGTGACTTCTATACTCTATCTTCTAATGCTAAGTCAATCGGCAAGTTTTCTGATGCTCCTAGTATATTTCGTATTACAACCCACTTCAACTTTTTTTTGTTCAATTGACATAAAATTATTTTTAGTTCTTTTAACAAAACTGTAAACACTTTCATACATACGCGTACAACTGCATTTTACGAAAATTCTATACTGAAACGGCTGATCAGATTATACTGAAACGTGTGAACAACATTAATTGAAGTTGTATTCAGCATTTGTTGACTTCGTCTTCGTTACCGTATTCAATATTTTATTTTCAATTTGATATACTTGTTTCATTACAGTGTAAAAAATAGTTTTGTTATAAAACTCATATATGGTAATTTCATTTATTACAAAATACCTAGTTTTCAAAACCCTAACTTGATTTTGTTTCCATAGTTAACTGGATATTTGAATGTATTCTATTAAGATGTTGCAGAAAGGAGTCTTGCGAATTTCTGCCGTTACTATGTTTGGCTTTTAGAATATTTAATACTTCTTGAATAGAATCATTAGTGAAGACAGGCACGGCATCCCAACTAATTAGATTATCATTTTATGAAGTTCTAAAAGTCTAAAGGAATCATTGACAGATTATACCTGCGAAATAAAGTCAAAAAGGCCATCATGCTACGAAAAAAATCTTTCAAACTTCCAAATATGGACTGCCCAAAAATTCAGAAGACGGACAATTACTCTTAGGCCTATTGTCAGTTAGGCACAACCTCGTCCTACCCAAGTTGTGAGCCAGTATTTCGCCAAAATTCTTCAACCCATAGCCGAGTAAGCACCCTAGCTTCGATGTCGTGTCTCTCATTAAGGTTGCTATTCAAGGAAAGGTATAAATATTCTAAAAATAAAAAATAAAGTTTATTCAGGCATTATTAATCTAGTGCTCATCCTACACGTATTTATTATTTCAGAATACCTTATACAAAAAAGTTCATGGGGTCCTGATGGGGTCACCCCTATTTCAAGTATATGGCTCAAAATCACAAGGTGGAAAATTTGTTTCGACAGCAAATTAATTACTAATATCGCAATTACATTAGACAAATAAATATGTGTAAATACTAACATTTATTTGTTTTAACTGCACAATATAAATTATTGTTAAAAAGTAAATAATATTTCTTATTATTGCAAAATAACCTAATGGTAAATAATTTCGAGAATGTGTCCCAAAGCAAGATCCTTATTATCCCACATTATTCAGAGTTTCCACTAATTATCAGCAAATAAATTTTATCTTGTATCTAAATTTTATAAGTTTTATTAAAATATATTTTTTTAATACAGAAATTTGCTAAAACAATTTGTCCGACAATATGCATCATTTCAATGAACGCTTGTTAACTGCCCGAAAAAATTTATATATCTGAGCGTATCTATTTTATATTATACAGCAGTTGTGTAGTGAGTTGTAAAGCCGGCTGTGGTAAGTGTAGTTCACCAAATTAATTATAACTAATTGCTAAGTGCCTTTCAGTTGAAGATTTATAGAGCGCCATGAACAGGTCATCATCTCGGGAATGTACACAGTAGTTTGGAACATCGAAACAAATATTTTCGCGTACGAAATAACAAAAATCACCTCAAATATTTGACACTATCTGTTCCAGACCATGCCTAAAATAACCTTCCCGGACTACTTTTTTTGTTTTTTTTTATACCAATTTTGAATCTGAAACGGTTGAAAAAACAATAACAAAAATACCAAAAAAGTAAAGCAAAAAAGACAGTTTATGCTATAAAAATAAAGTTTGTAAATAAGATGACGGCGGGGCAGAGACTGACAAAAGGGGCCAAGAACAGAAGAAAGAAACAGAAAAGGAAGAAAATAGAATAACTGAGATGATAGAAAGGGAGAGACGAGACATTACCAAATATAGTTACCAATACACCACCACATTCTGCTGAGGATTCACCCGCAATTATTTCGGTGAAAAATGGTATTCAAAGATAAAGCTGAAGCATACCGAAAAATAAAAAATTTGATCAAGTGCGAGTTGTACTCGCTTACTAAGGGTTCCGTACCACCTTCAAGACTCTAATATTCCGGTTTCAGAGAAGCAGGGAATGAGTGCTCTTTATATATATTTACCCTAATATATTTTAAAAGAAGCGTTATACATTTATAAAAAATATACACTTTCATTTTCCACACTTAGACTTCTTATTTTATCTGCTTCATGATTCGCTTGATTTGTATAAAAATACATATGTATTTAATTTTCTAATTTGGCCCCCAAAATTAACATTAGAATTTTATTTTGCTAATAAACTTTCAGGGAAGCCTTTTATAATCTATGGTCTGAATTTTGGGGCTCTGTAGATTGGAAGATAAAGGGGAAAATTATTAAATCTCTTAGACAAATTATTTATATACAAATAAAATATATTTTTCAAAATTTTAGATAGTGTAGTTTCTTAAAGTGGGAATTAAGTCGATGTTTAATATTTTTGTTAATATCTTTTTAACAAATCATTTAAAAATATGATATATTTGTAATTCACATAATGAGCCTTTTATTTGATATATTACATGATGAGTTTGAAAATTGAATTTTTATTTTCCATTAATTCTATAATTTGTCCCTAAAATTACTATACTATAATAAGCCCTTTCACTTGATGTTTTGCATGATGCGTTAAAAAATATATTTTTTTATTTTCCGTTTAATTCTATAATTTGGACCCCAATATTAATATTAGGGATTTCTTCGTATTTTTCCTGTAAACAAAAAATTTAGGTGTTATAGTTTGGGGAATAAAGGGGGAATGGGTAATTTTTTAAATATTTTTGTTAATATATTTTAAAATATTCATTTTAAAAATATAAAAAGAATATATTTATATTTGTGATAATGAGCCCTTTGATTTGATATATTACATGATGAGTTAGAAATAATTTTAATTTTATGTTTTCCATTTAATGCTGTAATTTGCCCCTTTAAATTAATATTAGGGGTTTCTCCTTATTTTTCCAGTAAAGTTCAGGTGAGGTCCTATATCCCTTTTTTTGAAAATTATACGGATTATAGTTTCGGAGATAAGGGGGAATGTTTAAAAATTTTCATATTTTTGTTAATATTTGTAAAATAATTTATTTAAAAAATATGAAAAAAACATATTGGTTTTCGCCATAATGAGCCCTTTTATTTGATATATTACATGATGTCTTAGAAACAATTTTAATTTTATATTTTTCATTTAATTCTGTAATTTGCTCTCCAAAAATAATAATAGAGGTTTTCCTTATTTTCCAGTAAAATTCAGGTGAGGCTCTACATCTCTAATTTTTTTCCAAATTTTACGGCTTATAGTTTCGGAGATAAGGCAGGAGGAATGGGTAAAAATTTTCATATTTTTGTTAATATCTTTAAAATGATTTTTTTTTAAATATGAAAAAATAGATATTTGTTTTCGCCATAATGAGCCCTTTCACTTGATATATTACATGATGTGTTAGAAACAATTTTAATTTTATATTTTCCATTTAATTCTGAAATTTGCCCCCCAAAACTAATAGTAGAAGTTTCTCCTTATTTTTCCGGTAAAATTCAGGTGACGCCCTATATTTTTTTTCAAAATTTTACTTTTTTTAGTTTCGGTGATAAGGGGGGGGACGGTCGATTTTTTTAGTTTTTTCCCCCAGAAGTACCCCTATAATCAACATTTCTTCATTTACGATATGTACTCCTCATCGGGTCACCAAACTATACAGTGATACCAAATTTCAGCCTTTTCCGTCCAGTAGTTTCGGAGAAAATTACTGTGATGTGAACGAGGGAGAAATCCGGAGTGATATTATAAGGGTATCCGTATATTGTATATACGGAACCCTAAAAAAACAAGAAAAAAACATAGATTAGTTGAAACACTAAATGGAGTCATTAAGGAATAAACTACGAAAAAGACATAAAATAGTTTTCCATAAATGGATCAATTGAGGCACTTTGAGGAAATACAAATTGCTTTACATGGCTAATTTCTACAAAAAAAAAACTATAAATCGAGTCTCAAGTATGAGGTAAATCTTTGCGAGACTGTTTTAAAGCCAGATCTTCACTAAAAGTTTACAGACTTATTCGATAAAGCTGATGTTAGTAAAATGTGTCCAGTTAACACAGTGACAGTTAAAGTACACACGTTAAAATTTTTCAAAAAAACTGGAACCAATTTAGCTACGCTTCTTAGATCAAAGCGGTAGTGTGCAGTAGCTCCAAAATTTAAAACTGAGAGAAACTTGCTTATTATTAAACACGAAAATTGAAATTAAATAAGTTATAAAACTTACAATAGCTTTGTGATGCCAGTACAGAAACGTTTGTTGAGGATTTCAGCTGATGTAAATTTGTTAATTGATCACACTATTCTGTTTTTTGCTTCCCCAATAAAAAGGCTGAATAGCGCCCCTGAATCTAGGTAAAATAGTTCTGCATTCAGGATGCTATATTGGATTTATTTTAATCCCCACCAGTAACAAATAAATTTCCCCAAATATTTCTAGATACCTACTATCTTTTCGAGATTTTGCAATCAACTGAATGTACAACAATATATTGTTTCTAGGCGAGAATCTTCATTAATTGCGCTCCCCTCAACTGATTGAAATCTTGAATACTTATTTATGTAGATATTTAGTACATATAACTGAATTTAATATTTAATCGCGAAATGAATTTCGACATCTAGGAATATTTTATCTACTGGCTGCGGTATTACACTAGGAACAATGGGATATTCTAGGGTCAACAGATATAATGGGCGTACCGAGGGGTGGTAGCTGTCCCTTCCCCCCATGGATCTGAAAAACCTGCCGTGAGCCATTAAACCTTCCCATAAATTTGCTGAATGGCCCCCTGGACCAAAATTTTTTCGGAATTGCCCCTCTTTCCAGGACAATTTTTTTCCGATTTCCCCTCTAGGACATTTTTTTTAATTTGGCCCTTTCTTAACATAAAGCTGGGTACGCCCTTGAACAGATGCATAAATATTATACCGTATTTATCTTTATAAACTCTTCATTCCTTATATAGAAATATATCTAATTGAAATTATTTTTATTTTATTATTTATAGTTTAAAAATAAAAATGTATATATGTTAACATACTTTAAATCAATATATTTATCCCATATGATAAAATCCCACAGTTAAATTATATAAAAAGTGTGCCGCATTTTAGCGCCTTTAATAACAATTAACTTTAGAATAAGATGTGCACAAAGTCCAGCCGTTATATCAATATACCTACCAAGGGTGAATATTATAAATTATAAATCAGGATGGTTGGTCGTACTTTTTGGTTCCCACGGTAAGATTTGTTCTCCGTTCTATTAAAACGGTGAACGGACATACACATACAAGGAGGGCGCGCGTAGCGATGCGAGGGGTGAGAGGTGTTGGTCGTTCAATCCGTCTGCTAGTAAATCGGTTCGATTCGGTATAAATTCATCAGGAAAAATATGAAAATGTAAACTTACCTGCTGAAAGGGCTATTCCACACATGCAAACTAGCTAAGTATGTCACTGATAGTAGAAAACAAAGAAAAATTGATTTAAAACAGTTGAAAATTACATAGAAATCTTGCTCCATTTTGACATTTTACGTGTCACATGACCTCCGTCTCGGTGCAACGATTGGTTAGCGAAATCGACCTGCGTATCGTTCGCCTCCTTAGAACTGTACGTAGTGTTCTGAAAATGGCTGCTGATGGTAGTGCTAGTGTTTCCTTTGTTTAAAAACTTGGACTATTTATCAGTGAGTGAGCATTTTGAAGATGCCAAGCGCCTCTTTTACGGCCTCTAGGTCGTATGTGAGGAGGTCCAGAAGGAAAGGAGCCAACAGAATACCCACACCATCAAGAACAACTTCTGGTAAGCACTGCTTAATCTGGCATTTATTATGTTCGACCTGATTACCGTAAATGAATATTCCGAAGAATTTTACTTGCAAATATGTCGAATTTGTTTGGAAAGGGAGAAAGTTTTCAAAAGACATACCTGTGCAGTTTTAAATCGTAAAATTATGCCTATACGTTAGTTTGCTATTTCGATGAAATGTCATCCCATAATAATATACATAAAAATAACAGAACAGCCTACATAGCTAGATAAAGTACAGTCAGACGTTTCAAATTGATTTTGTAGGATGAATTGATAAAAAAATTCCGATTTTATTGTTATCCTGATATAAAAATAGTTTGTGTAGAATGTGTTATTGACCAGTGAGGTGAGTTGACATTTGGTTTTGCACATATACCTATAGTTTTTATTTTTTGTTGGGATTTGTTCCGCCCAAATCATATGCCAAAAGTTCCCCGTTTTCCAAATATTCTTTTTATTCGACCTAGTTTGAAACGTTGTCTTACCAGTTTGATTGATTTTGGATGTTTCCAATAAGATCAGTATTCCAGTGGTGGTACTGAGGTACAAATTTCAGATCAGGTTTTGCAATTAAAAAATCGTTTTTTTTTACTGGACAGCCCCTTGGTTTTGACTGGTTCCCAATAGTAAATATCTGATAATCAAGGTGGATTACAAGGTGATAACCTCAATTTTTATGTACTCAGCTTTGTCATTTTCTGAGTATTAAATATAATTGAGGTTTATTAATAAGGATGGTTACTTATAGTTAGTTTCATAAAAGGGAATATAAGATTGTTGGTACCAATTATATTTTGTGCATTTTGTAAGTTTCAAATTTAGTTACTTTTGTGGAAAAATATTTTCTGTTTTTATCTTGTATATCTAATACCAGTTATACTTTTACTGAATTTCATTTATTTGCTACTGAGCATTTCATTTTGGTGTTCAGTAACATTTATATATCTACTTATATCATCATGCAGGTAGACTAAGTTTCTTTTTGAGTTCTTTCATTAAGCATTTAGTGTTGTTTTAATTTGTTGGCTAAATTGTAAGATAACTCTTCCTGTCTTGTGAATTGGACTGTCTAAATGAT
The DNA here is from genome assembly GCA_034190945.1 of Octodonta nipae. Classification (NCBI taxonomy): domain Eukaryota; kingdom Metazoa; phylum Arthropoda; class Insecta; order Coleoptera; family Chrysomelidae; genus Octodonta; species Octodonta nipae. The sequence continues at coordinate 152,994,649 of CM067216.1, forward strand.
GGCAAGGTCTTTTCGTGAAATTATGCCTAATGATTGATGAGAAATATCACTATTGTAATAAAATAAGACATATACATGGTTCACTTTTATTCGTAGGCCATGTTTACAGAATCGAAGATTATTGATATATTTACAAAACTATTAGGTAATAAATGTTTGTTTTCCTTAATAGACTAGTTTTTTACTAAGATGAGGATCTTCTGACATCAAAATTAATTCTCACTTCTTTTTATACTCTTAGTCCATTTATTTTATGTAAAGACCCTTTGTTAACTTTGCAATAATATTATTTTTGCAAGTTTCTTTTTTAACATAGTTTTAAAGAAATTGAAAGTATTTCGGTTAAATGTTTTTTAATATAAATTTCAAATATAAATTTTGATGCACAATCATAGTTAGGATTTGGGACCATAAGCACATATTTTAGACGATAAATGATTTATTCCTTTATACATATTAAGTATAACAAAAAAATATTATAATTTTTATTTATTACATATCCCTCTTAATGAGAAAACAAGTATATCAAGTGAAAAGTCAGTGTTAGCAGCTGGTGCTCATGGAAAAGAGATCTATTGCTCCTTACCAACCTGCGTTGAGGCAGCATGGTAAGGTATGCCTCACAAACTCAAACATGTTGAATCACTTAACTTTCAGAAGTGTACTCTTGGAGAGTCACTAACTGACACCATGAAATCGGTCAGCCATAAGGATTCTTGGGGAGGTAACAATTCAACTACATCTACATCTAGCAACAAATAACTGCTGAACCCTATCAAATATAGCTAAAATTGTAGAATAGGAATAAGAAGCAGCAAAAAAAAAACAAATGGGATATCATTGGCATAAGTGAAGTTCGAAGGAAAATTGAAGAACTAATAACACTTAAATCAGATAACCTCAACTAGCACAACTACCAGACTATGATTCTTCATCCATTAAAGATGGACCAATTAAATTGTTGCTAGTTTAACATTGTCATTTTCACAATTTTATTATTTGAATAGAGTACCTATATCAAATAATTCAGACGAAATTCAAAATGACCCTAGATACTAACAACAGCCATTTCAAATACATAATCAGTGACTTTAGGTGGAAAAGAGACAACATCAGAAGTGTCAGTGGGTTACTTTCGATATGGTGGATGCAATAAAAGAGGAGAGAGATTGCTACAGTTAGCACACTATTAGAAAGTGTAAATATCAAACTAATTCTTTGAAACAAACTCCAATAGGTAGTCGTCTTGGGAACCTCCAAATGGGTTAGGCAGGAATGAAATCTACTTAGTCCTGACAAACATCAGCACCATTAAAAATGTGAGCATGCTAAATACATTCACAACAGGAGCCTATCTTAGACTTGTTAGAGGAGGAATTGCCCTTAATCTGAAACTGCAATGATTTGCCATGGTCTGTTTCTTCCGAACGTTTCTCTGCTATTGCGGCAGACATACTCAGCGGCGCGGGCGTATGTGAAACCAAGTAGACTGCGGTGCGGAACTAAGTAGTATTTATTCGTTTCTTTTGGACAATGAAGTCTTCTGATTGGCCAGTAACAGTCAAGGGGGCGGGGCCTGCAAGACCTATCGATGATATTAGTTTCGCGCGCCGTTCTCTATTTAGTTTTAGACCTAGTCTATTAAAATTGTACTGATTTTTATACATTTCTACCACATCCCTGTAGAGGCCAGAATTATAGTGAGTTGTGGTTGATAGTACAACAACACTTTCAAAATTCAACTCGATATGGTCTACTGTAAATAGGTGAGGGGGTGAGGGCATATCCTTGGTATTACCCCCCCCTCCACTCACACACACACACACAAATACATTAAAATAGGAGACTGATTACTCCAGTAAGTTTCAATATACAAAACCAATTTAATTTTCTGGACATCTCATAGTCCAAATATTACCCTCACTATACATTCGAACTGTATTCAATATTTTCACTTATACTTTAATCAAAAAAATGTCTACTTTTCTCAATCAATTGAATTAAAAAATATGTACAAAATGAAAACAAATGAGAATTTAATAAAAAAAAAACAAAAATAGATATGTTACAAAGATTAATAAAAGCGAAATATTCCTTTATGGAATTTAAATTTTAGAACATTAAATCTTCAAAATTAAACTATCCATATTTCTAAAAAAATGTAATATGATGTTTGAAAAATATGCAACAATGCCTTAAAAAGATATAGGTATAATCCATTAACAGTATTACCTTACCTTGTACATTTCAAGATTAATAATCTTTATTCCATATATAAACCAGAAAAATTATTGGTACGGTAAATATCTTGTTGTTTTCTGAACGATAATTGTGGCATCTCTGGTTTTTATTTTTTCTGAGTTCTTTGGGAATAACACCACATAAACTTGAAAGTCTGTATATATCAAAAAGTCCAAACGTTTCAAGGTCTAAATCAGACAACGTTTTCAATGGTATTAACACAAATGAACAAGAAATTAAAAAATGAAAAGGATTCCTAATGACAAATTTCGTAAATTCAGTGTCTATATAGAACGCCTCCATATGTGTGTATAATTTGTATACAGTGTGATGCAGTGAAACAATTTTCGAACAAAGTTATGCATACCATCATTATTTACATAGAACAGCATTTAAATTCCAGTTTCAATATCACTCGCATTTTTAAAATCACGTCGGTGAGGTGAAGTTTTTCTCGATTCTGGCGAAATTGTCCCAGTGTTGCCGGTCATTGGTCGAAAATGTTGCCCTTAAGATTAAGTTCCGTCATTCAGGGAGTACTGGGAAAGATGGGAAATGAAAAATGTGTATAACATTTGTACATACTGCTCAACATTTAGGCACAGCTTTTGTACGTTTAAAAAAAATGGACCGATAATGCCTGACGAAGACATGGTGAAGGAAACCGTAACCTTAGGAGAATGAAGATGGTGCTGATGGAATAGGTTAAGGCTGACGTCACTCAAGTATGAGAAATTATGTACGAAAGCTTCTTTTTCTTCAACTGTAGCCCAAAGTCGTTTCATAAAAACCGTTCAGTAATCGATGATATTGTGACGGAAATTCCTCCGATAATTCGTGGAATCGGCATTCATCCGATATTTCGGGGAATCCGAAAAATTCGGCTGACTTATCGAGGTCGGCGGCTTGCTTTGATGTAGTTCTCGAAGAACCTATTCTGGTCCCGGCGGGTCTTTGACGTACTGGAGAATTCCCAGAAGAAATATATAAATACGGAGAGCTGGGGAAGCATTCATTGAGTATTCGTATAGCAAAAGCAGGTTTTCCATATAAATTGTAAATAGTTCTGTGAATATAAATTGTTTTAAAGCAGTGTGTTTTTAAAAATGCTAAGAACTGAACTGAACCCGAGTGTGAAAATAAGAACATTACAATACGTTTTGAAACGAATAAAATTCTCTGAAAGGCAAAACCTCCTCTATCAAACATCCCCAGAACTGAATGAGTCGCCCTTAGCAATCTCCGGGAAAACCGTGACATTGTCATTCTTCTGGCGGATAAAGGCAATGCAACGGTTGTCCTAGATTTCCCAGAATATGACAATAAGGTAAATGATGTAATTCTCGAAGAATCTAGTCTGGCCCCGGCGGCTCTTTGACTTCCTGGAGAATTCTGAGAAGAAATATATAAATACGTAGAGCTGAGGATTCATTCATTTAGTATTCGGTGGTCGTATAGTGCAGTAGTGGAAATAAATTATAGTGAGTTGGACTGTGTTTTTCAATAAATTCATGAACTGAATTGAACCAGTATAGTGTAAATAAATAATTACAGTGGTGACAGGTGTAGATGGATATATTAATAAGACGCAATGTGCAATGCTGCTGGATACAGGTGCGACAAAAACAGTTATAAATATATGAGAAAACCAAGAAAATGGCAACTGCGAACAGCGACAGGAGAAGCAGCGAAAATCCATTGTGAAATAGAAATTAAAATGGTCTTGGAAAATACAGCATTCCAACATCGGGCATTAGTGGCGGACATCGAAGACCAAGTCATCATCGGAATGGATGTCATGAGCTCCAAAGGATTCTAGTTAAACTTTAAAGATGGAATTCTGCGAGTGAATGACGAAGAACTGGTGCTTCATGGGAAAGATGACATAATATTTCGAGCAATCTTAGCAGAAGATGTAAATGTTCCGGAATGAGCAGAAATTATTGTAGATGCTTGCCTAGAGGGGAAAGCTAAAGCTGGAACAGTAATGATGTTTGATCCCGAATTTAACGACGGAAACGTAGGCAGATGAATCGCACTGGGAAAGATTTTTTTTCATGACAAGGAGATGCCGGAAACGTGGCAGTCCTTCCGAAAGAGTAGCCATTGATGTTGCCGGTTCATTTCCTGAATCTGACTCCGGAAATAAGTACATTGTGGTGGTGATGGACTATTTCAGTAAATGGGCAGAAGCTTATGCCTTGCCGAATCAAGAAGCCTTGACCATTGCAGATATCCTTGTCAAGGAATGGATAAGCCGTTTTGGTGTTGCCTTGGAGATGCACTCAGACCAAGGTAGAAATTTCGAATCTACTCTTTTCCAAGACGTTTGTAAGCTTTTGAAGGTCAATAAAAAAAGAAGAAATAAGTACATTGTGGTGGTGATGGACTATTTTAAGTAAATGCGCAGAAGCTTCTGCCTTACCTTGCCTTGACCATTGCTGATGTCCTTGTTAAGGAATCGATAAGTCCTTTTGGTGTTCCCTTGGAAAAGCTCTTAGACCAAGGTAGAAATTTCGAGTCTACTCGTTTCCAAGACGTCTGCAAGCTCTTGAAGATCAATAAAACAAGGACGACAGCATTACACCCGCAACCTGATGGAATGGTGAAACGGATGAACAGCACCATTAACCGCCATTTGTCAAAGGTAGTCTCTGACCACCAAGGAGACTGGGACCAGTATCTTCATTTGTTTATTACGGCATATCGTTCGTCTGTGCACGAGTCGACGGTTCATACCCAAGCCAGTGTTATTTTGGAGCGAGAATTACGATTACCATGCGATCTGAAGTTTGAATGTCCCCCAGGAGAAGAGACCGCAGGTGAAGACTATATCACCCAGTTACGTTAAAAGGTGAACCACATCCATTGTAAGTAAGATCAACGATGTTGTTTACAAAATACGGAACAAAATGTGGTGCATTTCAACAGATTAGCATTTTATGTCGGAAGTCATGACGGCGAAGTTGACCAAGCCCAAGTCCGCAGGATCCAACCACCTGATGACGAGATGACACTCGAACAGTTCATGGCATTGTACTCGGATGGACAAAAGGTGCAGCACGACTTGACCAGAGTGGAACCCCGAGACCTGTTTGAGGTGCCCATAGAATATGTAGTATAGTAAAGATCAGAGAAATCCTTTTGTTATTAAATTCATTTTACGTCGCCAATGAAAAAAAAAATATGACAGCTTCTAAATTAATCGTTCCGATAAAAACCACAGGTAAACATGGCTGAAATAAAAAAGAGCAAAAATGGGTATCCCAAAATTTCGATGAATGTAAAAAAGAGGCCTCGATAAGATTCCTGAAAATACTATAACGAATAAAATAATCATGGCATTCGGGTATTTTTTACACTGGCTATTTAAAGGACGGTTGAAGTTGAGTAGTTTAGTTCAGGTATATTGCAGTGTGGATTTCATCGACAGAAGAAGTGAGCAGCTGTAGTATTACTCATGGTGTTTGTAAATAGTGAATTTATTTGGTAAATAAAGACGTTGAAAGTAATAGTGAATATTTGCAAATTTTTGAAGCCACAGAATCTATTGCACTGTTATAGTGTCTCTAGTTCCATCTATAGGCTTAGAAATGTTATATAAATTTAAACGAGGTTCAACAAAAAAATAAATACACACTTAAAGAGTACATATATTTTTTGCCCTTATATCCACCCTGGGAGAGGAATTTTTTTCTTAAAATTTAATTGGGATTACCCTTGTAGAGCCTGTTTAAGGAAGTTTGTTATAAATATAGCATAGCTTTAACTCACGTCTTCGTTTGTGTTAATATTGATTTTGTCTTCCGATACTGATTAGTGGTCAGAGGTAGAGGTTAAATATGTAGTTATAAAGACAAAAGAGTACCACACAGTTGTAGATTCCACGTCATCCTAAATTTTGTCTCCAGTTTAATCTTCAGTTTATTAACATAGAATATATCATTATTTCAGTGTACTGCTATATACTATATAAATGTCTTTATGTGTATAATGTCAAATTTGTTACAATCATGCCAATTACCTTAACGGGGTAGACGGACAGGGCTGACTTAACTAATATAATCATTTTAAGATAGATTTTTGGAGCACGATTTTTCATATACACTTTGCTACCCCCATTCAATCCCCTTTCGGGAGTCGTTTAAAAAGATAAATGTGCAAATTTTAATCATTTGCCATCTAAAATTGTTCTACAAAATGTCTATATTATCTTTCCAACACCGTTTCACACCCTTTTAAGAGTAGTTTAAAAAAATGCAAACTTCAATAATTCTGCAAAGTTTGAAGCAAATCGGACAACGTAATTAACAGTTTCAGTTTATCCAAAAATTACCCCATCCCTTAGGCTACCCGCTATAAGTTCTTCGCAATAAAAAGTAGCCTACCAAAATTCATAATAATCACTTAAGCAGTTTAGGAGTGAAAGCATAACAAAAAAGCTCACTTTCACATTAAAAATATTAGCTAGGATATTACTAACGAATAGTATGCTTTTTAATAGTGGAACAATTTCCTTTCGGTACAAATAAACAACAAAATTTCTCTGTATTTGCAATGTTTTATTTACTCTTCGGGCTTTTGGATTTATTTAAAAACACAGTCGAACTCACTATAATTTTTTTCCACTATTTTCATTTATATTCACACCAATATTTATATAACACCTGATGTTTACTATACGGTAATCGAATACTGATTAAATCTAGCTCTTCGTATTTATATATTTTTCGGAATTCTCTAGAAAGTTTCTCGATCATTTAATGAAATTCAGTGAATTTCTATAACGTCAGCCGCCGGCCTCGGGTCGCCACACTAATAACATTTTGGATTCCACGAAATATCGGATGAATACCGATTCCACGAAATATGGAATGAATTCCCGTCACACAGGTTTGTTCATAGTAGCCAGTTGCCAACGATTCCAACGGTTTGAGAAATTCTACGCCAATCAGCGACCTCGGTAGTTAACTCGGCGAACGCTCGATTGGAATAGAATTTCTCAAACCGTTGGAATCGTTGGTAACTGGCTACTATGAACAAGCTTTATATATGTATTTTATACTAATGTGGTCGTTTAGTTCCCACAGATTAGCCATTGAATTTCTCCCAGGGATACTTCGCAAAAGTACCTTTATATTCCGGAATGCCTTTTTCATTTAAAATGCAGCAGTCGAATTAACATTCTTTTGCATTTGTCAAACCTTGTGAAGAATCTATAAAAAGCTTTTATGTGTAGGATCACGTCCAGTACCATAGAAATTCATTAACTTATATTTATGTTAGTGTCTAAATTGCGAAATCCTTACTAGAGAACAATGGTCTTTTCCTTTATCTTTCGTAGCTTCGTTCGATAAATTCAAATATAAAACTTCATGCCACTCATAGAACTCTTGTGGAGAACATGTATTTTTATCGGGTTAATAAAATAAGTTAGCATTACGTGGTTAACTTCAAGTTCACATTTAGTACCATCTTCAGTCTTCTTCTGCGTCATATTCTCGAGTCTCAGAAGTCGTGATTCCATGTTTATAAGCATTCTTTTAATTTGTTCTATAACTGGCGGTCTTGTGCCTCCTGAAGTGTACCTTGCAGTGGAATGCCTGTTACTTGATTGTGCCATCTTGCCGGCAATTTCACTCTGGGTCTTCTGGCTTCTACTTTTCCTTGTTTTTTTTTCTACGTTATCCTAATCTCTTTGGATTATATACATAAAATATTGTAGGATTCGTACGTTTAAAAAAGTTAGACGTTATTTAGACTTTCAAATTACAGAATTCGCAATTAGATAAAAAATTTCTTTCATTGTGTTCATGATCTTAACCTGTCCACACAAGTTTTATAGGCCACGGCTTATTCTGTTTAACGAGTTTAAACTTAAAATTAGTGAAGCATTTTTATGTTTGCTTAGAAATACACTGGACAGTAAAACCTCACCTCGATATTTTCCCAGTAGTGTTTAACTAAAATTTTGAGATGAAACGTATTTATTTCAATTGATTGCAAATATCAAAATTTATTTTGGATAATAATTCTCTATTTTCAATAAGGCAGATTTTTGGAGCATTTTTCTTATCTTAAATAACTTAAGTTTTTGCAATTTTTTTGAAAATTGTTAAATATACAGAAAAATGCAAATATTTGATGAAAGCAGTTATATTTTGTTAGTTTCCTTATTGTCAATTTAAAAATGTGCAATACACAATATATTTAAGGTAAAATAAAATATTTTGTTTCCTCCATCTTTGCTATTGTATAGAATATGTAGTTTTTAAGTATTAGAGTAGCAATAAGTGCCAAATAGGAAAACAGGTCACTGAATCAGCTTTTCGAAATTAAGAGCACTTAAATATAGTTTTTTTTACTGAAATGACTTCCTGAAGTAGTAAGGAAATAAATACCCAAAAATTTAGAACGTTTTCGTATTCAACGTATTGCTTTCTATGTCTCGTAGGTTTTCTCGAAAGTCGAAAGTTAGGCGATATATATATCTATATCATATTTCGCAGATAAATGCAACAACATGGGGATTTCCGAAACGGCAAGAGAAACAATGTTGCTCAATTTAAAATGAGAAAAAAGTTGAGGTAATCCAGGCTCAGTCAGGTGCTGTATCGAAATTTAAACATTTCAACCATATATAACAGGCCTATCTTTGGATGACAGAAAATGTAATTATGTATTAAAAAATCAGTTTTTCGCTTAGTTAGGTTTGAAACAAAATGCCGTGTTTGTTGTCATAGCTATGTATCTCTTTGTCAAAATTTTATTATTTTTTTGGTTCTATCTGTGAAGAGTTTAATATTTTTCAAAATATATGTGATATTTTTTAAGTAACCTAGTTATTAGAGCATTTTTAAAATTAAATATGGAAAGGTATGCAAATTAGGATTTCATTTTGTGCCCCAGCAACTCTGAACGAGCTCGATATATTTTTTTCAGTAATATCCCGCAACCAGGTTTGTCGATCTTCAGAATGCTTATAAATAATTTACTTACTTATGTTTCCTTTAAAAAACCTAATCGAAATATAGTGTGTATTGTAAATATTGAAAATTTTGTTTTACAAAGTGTTATCGCCAAACCTCCCTTCGTCAAATGGAAAATAATACTGAAGTGCCTAAATCGACTGCTCAGAGAATTCTTAAAAAGTACAAGTATTGTCCATATGTAGAACTGTAGAACATTTTAGTCAATGACTTCGTGTTGGTTACTTAGAAAGGAGAAGATTATTTTGAAAATTGGTTCGTAGAAAAATGCTAAGAAAAACCTCAACCTCCGCTTAAGGTTCTATGATCTGTTGAAAGCAGATTTACAAATTGCGGTTTATTTAACAGACACAACAACGTGTATTGGGTCTATCAATATCTGTTCTTAAATCGTGAGCTGCGTCAAGGTGGGTGAAGTTTTAATGTATGGCTAGGAATCCTCAACGGACACATTTTATTTTACATTTTTTATGATAATTTTACTGCTCCTCGATATCTTGAGTTATGACAAAATTACATCGACCAAACTTTATAAAATTGGCCCGTTCAAGATGTAACGAATATGTGCAAGATGGAGCACCTCCACATAATACAATAATCATAACTGATTTTTTGAAACTGCAATATGGAAATAACTGGATCTGAAAACCAGCCCCAGTTGCTTGGCCAGCTCGATCGCTGGACCTTACGCCTCTTGATTTTTGCCATTGGGGATACTTAAATTTGGATTTTTCAAACTGTCGTTTTTTTATGTACTTTTTGTGGTCGTTTATTCGAACATTTAGAGGTTTAGAGGTTTCTCCAATATAGATTTTATTACATTCACAAGGGATTTTATAAATACAATTTTTTGTATTTTGGGTTGTGTTCTTTGGTTTGGTTTTTGATATAATTGATTTTAGTGTATTTCTTGTTTTAAATGATGTTTTAATATTATATCTGTTTCCCACTCTTTTTAGTCTTTCTGAGAGACCCTGTATGTATAGTATACTTATGGTATTAATGTGATCATCTTGGGAGTCGGTGTTGCTTGGTAAAGTTCGGTGTTTTATATCAACAATATTAGTTGATGTACTCTTGTAGATTTTTTATTTTTAATAACCACACAAAATAATCCGGTGGAGTCAGATCGCAATTCAATTTCGGCACGTCTATCTATTTATCGATGCGTAAAAACTTGTTTGAGAAAAACTCTTACTGCTGCTGCATAATGTGGTGTAGGCCCATCTTCTTGAACCCATATACTTAATACTATTAATGTTTGTGCGGGATTATCAATTTAAGATTTCATTTCATTAATTCAGGAATTGAAACATTTTGTGAAAAATCCAAGTTACTCGCCCTTGTTACTGCCCCCCAAAAAAATATGGTGCAATTATTCTGTTATTTATTAAGCCAGCTCAAACGTTCTTTTTGAATAGAATACTGAGTGTGACCTTCCCTGATCCAGGGACGATTTTGTTTGTTGATCGTTCCATGTAGGGCAAATGTTGCCTCATCGGAGAAAAGAATATTTTTGGGAAACATCGGATTCCCTTGGTATCTATTCTGTAATTTGCGATCAGGGTCATTGTCATTTAGTTCCTGAACCAGTGCAATTTTAAAGGATGGTATTTCTTTTTTTTTTTAAAATTCTCAATACCGATGTTTTACTACATCATTGTCACCAGCTGTTTCTTTTGTAGGTTTCTGTGAGTTTTCCTCAACATTTAACAATATTTTCAATTTCTTTTCGTCATTCAATTTTGAACTCTCAAGTTTGGGAGATCTTAGGCCGTTCCAAATTTACCAAATTTTTGTTCTGTTCTACCTGTGACATGTATTTGACTCGATGGCTACTTGTTTGTATAAAATATATTTTTTACTTGAGTATCCATGTCTAGAATCAAAAACTCCTATATTGCTGAATAGAGAATTTAAAACCCTTTTAAACGCGGTATATTATCCCTAGGGGATTAAAGGGACAGGTGAATATATATTTTTAAAATTGTCTAGTTTCATATGTAAAAAGTGAATTTAGCTTTTACCTTAGGACCTCACTGATTTTTGGACTTGGATATTCAAGAAAAAAGTATTCGTAATTTTATTTTACACAAACAAGTAGCCCTCGAGTCAAATACATGTCACAATTTACTAGTCTACTAGTTATCTTTTTGCCAAAAAGGTAAAATCGGATCTTATTGTGATATTTAAGATATAATTAACATTTTATCTTTTTGTGGCATTTAAGATTAAGATGTATTTCTTAGACTGTAATAATTGTAAATACTGTTAATTACTTTATTTCTTTCTATGGCATCATTAATATGGTTGAGTTTTCTTATTACCAATTACTATTAATTTTTTTTAGGGGTTTGAAAGTGCAAGTGAATAATTTGATTAAAAATGTATAGTTTAGTATATATAAAAATTGACCTGTTTCAGGATTTTTATTTACATTCATAATTACCTAGAAAATGAATTTATCCATTACTTTAGGACCTCACGGTATAAATTCTGGATCTGTAGTCTTTCTATTTACTTAAAGTAGTAACAGTGTCAACTGTCTATGGTGGTTTAGATATTCTTAATTCGTCATATTCACCTTGTTTGTATTTTATGCTGTATTTATTGAGTATTTCAAATTTATCAAATGGTAGTCGTAAGAATCTATTCGCTAGAATACAGTCTCTTCTTGTAATTGTGTCGTACGTTTTGTATTTTTTTGCATTTTGATACAGCGTAACATTTTATGAATGTAATTTTTATTTCTCTAATTGGTTTTTAGTCATATTGTTTCATAATACATTAAAAAAAATGATTTCAGCAGAGCCATGTGAACCATCGTGCCCGATGCAGCTTAATCAGAACGTTGTGCCGCCCGCACCTCCACCTTCCGCACCTGCACCCGGACAAGCGCTGGCGCCAACGCCGGGTACTAGCGGCGGTGGAAACGGCCCAAGTGGTGTTAGTGGAGGCGGAGCCGTCCTAGCACATCACTCACCTTATGATTTACGTAGAAAGTCTCCGTCTTCTTCACATCACGTCGTCGATGCGGGTGGTGGTGTTCCGGGCCCTAGCACTAGTGCAGCTACAGCTACTGGTAACGGGATGTCACCAGCGTCACCGGCCACGCCCACTGCACCGGCTCAAGGTTATTCAGCGGCAATGTTGCCAGCGAGGAAGCGACCGCGAAGGACGTGCTCCGCCTCCTATGAAAGTAAGTTTTCTTTTCTGTTAAAATTCTTACGCCTTAAGAAAAGACTAATACAAGTTTTCATAAATGTCAACATTTACAAATATCTAGTTTTTAGGGGGTAAAGATTAGTTATATAAAAATATTTTATAATTCACAATGCGATTTTTTAATGAGAAATATAGTCAATTTGAAGGCTTTAATTGTAAATGTTTTAATTTCTTATACTTTGGGCATTTTTAATTATAAATACCTTGTGGTTTTTACAGTTTTTTGTACTTAATCGTTCAAAGAAAGTGTGAAAAAATATTATAGGAATTGGGTGTCTTTTTCGATTTCTTGATCTTTGATCCGAGATTTTGCTATATGATTTTGTTTTGTGTACTGGACTAGCGGTAAATGATTGAACTGAGCTCATTGGTTATAATTATTGACTAACTTCGATATATGTGGGACTTTCCAGTTTTGATAGCTATATTCATCAGTAGTTTATTTTTTCTATTGTTTTTGAAAAACCAGGGCCACATTACATTTCAATAACTACGTATCAAATGTATTGAGGTCTTCTGATTCTTGTTTTAATGGATTTAAATTACTCATTGAAACGTTTGATAAATCGAGTAATTTTTTCTCAAGAAGACGAGTGGAAAGTTTTTAATGCAATGGCACCGTTCATTTAAGGTAAATATATTGTTTTCACTATTAACTATAGTCACTTCATGGAGTCCTGTGCTTGTTAGTCAGAAATTGACATGAAGGGTCATGCTATGGAAATTTGTTGCTCGCTCGACATTTCAATAGTTGCAATGAACTTTCTACCACCAGTGAATTTAAAATTCTAATTAACAGAAACTGTTGAAATCCCGTAATAAAATTGATGAAGTTTTAAAATTCTTTTTGTGAAAAACAATTATCCCATATCATACACACACATGCAAACACACTCACACACACATATACACACTCTCTCACACACACACTCGCACACAACAAAACCAACTATATATAAGTAATCCCGGGTTAGTTAATCCAATTGCGTTGATAAAATTACTGACCAAACAGAAATATCCTAATTATATCAGCAATTAGACTTTAATTTTGGAAATTAGAATTAGAATTAATAAATAACTCTTTATTTGGCAAATTTCAACATTCAGCACTTACAATTTAAAAATGGAAACAACGAACGAACACGATAAAGAATTTGTGGAATAATTTTTGGAATTTGTCATTTTTTTTCTGTTTTGCTGCAGGAAAGGTTTCATTGTACGAGGGTGAATCAAATATGAACCGGACTTTTGTGTTTCTCGCCCTGTAGGTAATTCGAGTGGCGTGACGTCTCCATATATGTTAGGTAGGGATGTTAAAAAGAGGGGAGTTCGTCGGTTTGGCGAGGCGTAGTCGATGCGCTGTTAGTAGCATCATGTCAGAGCAAGAGGTGCATACGTCTGTTGCGCAACGTGTTTTTATCAAATTTTTGGCGCGGGAGGGCGTTAGACCGTCTGAAATTTTGCGTCGACTATCTGCAAAGTTCGGCAATGAAACACTTTCAAGGACCCAAGTGTACGACTGGCACAAAAAGTTTTCAGATGGCCGAGAGACAGTGGAAAATGAGCCTCATGCACGCCGTCCCACGACAAGCATCAATGAGGCGAATATCTACGCAATTCGTGAGCTGATTAAAGGTGACCGCCATCTTACAGTATTGGAATTGCTGAACACGTTGGAATATCATACGGGAGTGCTCAATCAACCATTTCAGATGAGTTGGGTTACCGAAAAGTGTGTGCAAGATGGGTTCCTCGCCTTCTAAGGGAAGTTCAGAAAGCAAACCGTCTTGCCGTATGTGAAAGGCTGTTAGCAAGATATCGAGCCGAGGGGGATGAGTTTTTGAGACATATTGTCACCTGTGATGAGACATGGGTGCATCATTATACCCTGGAGTCCAAACCTGCAAGCATGGAGTGGCGAAAACCAGGAGAGGCAGCACCGCGGAAAGCCAAGACCCGTCTTTCTGCAGGGAAAATTCTTGCAAAAGTTTTTTGGGATTCGAAAGGCGTACTGCTGATCGATTTTCTGTACGAACGCCGTACAATTAATGCTGAGTATTACTGCGAACTACTCCAAAAAGTGAAACTTGCCTACCGGCAAAAGAGGCGGGATATGTCTATCCGAAGTGTGATTCTGTTGCATGACAACGCTCGGCCACATACAGCTGCATTGACTCAAGGAAAATTGAACAAAATGCATTGGGAAACCCTTGAACACCCACCTTACAGTCCTGATTTGTCGCCATGTGACTACCACATGTTTGGGTCACTTAAAGAATAACTGGGAGGCCACCACTTTGAGGACAACGAAGGTGTAGAAACGTTTGTGCACAATTGGTTATCGACACGACCACTTTCATTCTTTGAGAAAGGTATTAAAAAACTTCCGATTAGGTGGGAAAAATGTATACATAAGAGAGGAGACTATGTAGAAAAATAATATGTATTAAAATTTGTATTGATCGTACCAATAAAATTTTTAAAACAAAAGTCCGGTTTATATTTGATTCACCCTCGTACATCTAAAATGTTATAGATTTGGACCTTGATCAATTATATAATCTGTTTATGGAAACTCATTTCAAGAATATATAGTCAGTCAATTCTATGAATCATTATTTATGTTAGCTAAAATTTTACGAAATTCTTTTGGAAACGTTACTTTCGTTTGAGTTTTATTTAATTCTGTAAAGTGTGTTTTATTTTCATTTTACTGGTAGATAACTTGTTCTACATCGCATTAAGTCTTTTTTATTGTAAAGGGAAAGTTTTTTATGTTTTTAAGTTTTAAGTATATTTAAAACGTTTTACTTTGTTTTCAAGAATTTTTATTTAAAAAATCAGCTTAATTGTGATTTAGATTATGAAATTTCATCATACTACTTTGTTTTTCAACTATATTTCAGACTGTACAAACACCGCGGCTCATTATTTGCAGTATGAGCTTCCAGATGAAGTTCTCCTAACGATATTCAACTACTTATTGGAACAAGACTTGTGTCGTGTTAGTCAAGTATGTAAAAGATTTCAAGCCATTGCCAACGACACCGAACTATGGTAAGTATTGGTTGAGAAAAACCACCAATATAAATACATTTTTTATTAGAAAAAGATACTTTCAGTTGGAAATTCACCTGTTGTATAAAATTTGCTATACGTCTTTGTATTTATAAGGCCGGGCACAGACCTACCGTTTCTGTACAAAAGAATTGTAAACGGAAGGCTAGAACGGGTCATTCTCAGATAAGAGGTTTTGTATCCATAGAGAATGCGGCGAAGGGAAAATCTTGGAGTTTCTTGATTAAACAAATATTTTACGATTTTAGTGTTTTTTATGTAAACAATTCAAAAGGGCAACTCAATTTATACATATTTAGTTACTTTTTAGAAGGCCAAGGTAAATACATTAGACAGGGTAGAGACGTCAACATCAGGGGGAGACTTTGATGTAATAAAACAATTAATACAATCAACTTTAATCTAACATTGTACTCATCTTATAACTGCAATATTGCGATATGTGCATCATTCATCTGACGCCAATAGCAGATATTGAAACGTTGTGAGATCAGTCATTTCAAAACGATGGAATTCCAAGGAAACTTCGAGGAATGAGTTACATTGTCTACCAGCTTCAGATGAACTCCCTTTAATTGTGATCTCTTTTCTTCATTATATAGTCTCTTTTACTGGAACATAATCTAATATTAGAATCATCTATAAGAAAATTGATAACTTTCCTCTTAATTATTTCATAGCTTCCTTTGACTTTTCAGTTAGTTTCCATCAATTGTACTTTTCCAAATTATCTCAAAGATTTAATATATTTTTCGTTAAGTAAAATGCAATACTTATTAACCAATTACCCACTTATAATTCTTTTAAACACTCGTTTTTCCATTTCATTTGGTAGAGCAGAACAATTCTGCAATCAGTAGTTTTCTTTATTCTGTCTCTAGCTTTTGTAATGTTTGTAAACATTTTTTGTATTGCGTTAATTTAGTCCTTAGATTATTTATTCTTTCATCTTATATTTTTTAATTAAATATCTTCTATCTCGGTCTGATTTACTTTTAGCAGCTATCACTCTTCTATCAAAATTTCCTTTCGGCATTTGAACATCATCCGAAATAGGTGGCGTAATCAGGACATTAGTAACATTTCGAAGGACAAATCGATGCCTACGCCCACTTGCTATCTTTTTTCTTATATCTTTCGTGTCTTTTGTTGCCATCTGGGGGTCATTTGGTCGATGGTTTTTATAACTCCTTCTCTTTCTTTTTGTTTTTGCAGTTCATATTTTTCAGGATAATTTTTAATACTGACATTTCTCGTCTCAATACTGGTACCACTCCTTCCCCTCTGTGAGTCTATTGAGTGGCTTGGCGATATTGGCAAATCCTGCTACATACCGATAGTAGGTACGTGCATAACCCTAGGAAATTTTTTAGCTGGTGGATATATTTAGGTGTGGGTCATTCTTGTATGGCTTTGATTTTCTGTTTATCCACAGTTACTTCGTCTACGGAAACTACATGTCCAAGATAAGATATTGCACCACTTTTTGGAAGAGTTTACACTTCTTCGGGCTTAAAATTACTCCGGAAGATCAAAATCGCTAATCTTAGAAATTAAAAAACATATATTGATTATATCATCATTTCCCTGATGACGATAGCAGACATAAAGCTATTGAAAGGTTGTGAGATCAACCATTTCAAGACGAAGGAAATTTCGAGGAATGCTTCTTGAGAACTTTCGGTAGAAGTCAGTTAGTTATATCTGAATTAGTTTGCACAGATATCTTATAAGACCACTTTATCTCCCCTGGTCATTGAGTATCTCCCCTGACAGTTATCTTGCCAGGGGAAATACGGCAGGGGAGAGACGTTTTTATGACAAATTCATAATTTTTAACCGAATTAAGTTAATATTGAGTTAATAATATATCACACCTCAACCAACACAGTGTTATTAAGGTTAGGCAGTAAGTGCAAATAAATTAACTGAATTGTATAATTTTTACGAATTGTCAGTGGAGAGACAATGACCTTGCGAAACCAGTGCACCCCACAGTTGCATCGCATCAACTGACAAATGGCAGCAAACAAACGGCTCTTATGTTTAGTATTACTAACTTCACGTTGATGCACGTCCTTGAGCACTATTTAGAATATGGCAGTCCAATATTTCTGTTAGTATTAACGGACAAAAATTCGCCAGGGGAGATACGCAAAAAAAGCGGGACAGAAATCAAGTGTGAAAATTATTGAAAATAAACAAATATTGCTGTATTTCACCTTAATAATACTTAAGTATACTTGTTTAAATTCCTGCTAAATATACTTTAGTTGGCAACTGTGCTAAAGAAGGTAAGTACTGTCTGCGGGTTTAATTAAAAACGTGAAAGGGACAGGCCAGGGTAGAGACTTTCAGACTAAAATATCTAATTACAGTAAAATGTACTTTAAATGGAGATTAAATCATAAAGCTATTTATAAAATACATTGACTTGCTGTGATTTATTGCATAAAATCGCAACATATAGAATAAAAAAGCTATTTTATAATGATTGCCGTACATATTACCTCTTATCTGAGAATGACCTACCCGCGGTGCGGGCGGTGCGTTGTTTCAATGTCACTTACAAATGTGAGCGAAACCAACCAAGTGAGCGATGCCACAACACAAAATCCCTAGAATCGCACGAATTTATTTTCCAGTGAAGACACTATGAATCATTTTTGTGTTCCATAGTTTGCGGCTGACACATAGAGGCATATCGCGTTTACTTTAGACTGTGTTCGACGTAGATTAATGTGACAGTTGGAAACTATCAAATGCATAGATGTCTATTTTCACTTTTATTTAGCATTCGATCATTAACATCATTGTGATTTTTACTTACTACTGTTACCTTGGTGATAATATTAGTCACAATCTTATTGTGACAACTGTAATTACATTTTTTACTAATAAATTTAATTAAATTGAAAACTCAGTTGGTTTGTTTTTACCTTCAGTTGCAGTTTGTAATTGACACATTGAACGTGTCGCACCGCCTGCAAAGCACATATCCCGTTTGCGTTGGACATAGCCTAATTCTTCTTTTTTCAACGCTTAATGTTTTTTACGGCGGCTCAGTCTCAATGTTTTCTTAGGATATCCCAAGTAATCAGATATTTTCATCAGGGTTGTGCAGCCTTTTGTGTTGTGATCGATTTTCCTCTCTATTCATTACGTCTTAACAATTATCGATAGGAAAAAAATATAAAGATATACTCTGGAATAATCTTACTAGAAAATAGGATATTTGACCGAAAAAGCTGGCCAAAAACCCAAACTGGTAACTCAATAAATAAGTACAGAACGTCTGACGAGAGTATCATGTGTTTTTCGATCGCTCCGCCAAAAACAGCAATAAAGGCAGTAAATAAGTGCATATTTTAGTACGAAAGTGCAACGTAATGTGTTTGTGAAAGTGAGGAATCCAACCATACCAAAACCATACCAAAATTAATCATAGGTATCTAAAAAAAGGGCGAAAACTGCATTTATAATATCCTTACAACGTCAAACTTGAGGAAGAAATATATTAGTGCGAGGGTTGTTCGGCAGTCAACTGTAGTACGACAGGCCAGAAACCATCCTAAAATTTACCATAATTGGGACACTTATTGGAAGAAAGTACCTACCAGCAACTCAACCACCAAATCTGGACAGCCTACGAGGAAAAACAACTAACTTCCAATTAAGAAGGTAAAAACGTTACTAATTTCCCCGAAACATTAAAATTGTCGAATTTTTAACAACACGAGACAAAAAGTCACTAATATCGAGCTAACATCTACTAACATATAAACGAAAACCATTAAATACGTTTTTAAATAAATTCCGTTGCAACCGTTTAACCCTCGCCACAGCATTCGCACATCCAACATAACGCCATTTACCAATCGGAAACCGTAGCGAATAACTGGCAGAAACCATCTCTACTCGGCCCAAAACCACATCCCAAGCGAGATTCCACCGACTGATTACACAATGCATCCACGGTTCCAGCACCGGATGATTCTTTAGATGATGAATCTCGACTAAATCTACATAAGGTACAGTGATGAGTGATAATTATCTCTTCTCTTTTAGTTATGAATCAGTTCCAACTTTACGTAGGGGCGCGTTAGTGTAGATTTTTAAGATATGACATTGATTGCTGTTTGGACTGATATATTATTATCTCTTTTATTTTAATAAGCGTATGACTCTCTTTTCCATCTCGATTTTTATTATAAATCGACAATATATTAAATAAAATCAGGTATCTCTGATTTTTACCGATAATAATAAGATTACTGTAACATTAGATGTTGAAGTCATATGAATATAGAGATTTCATTTCCACGTTTAGATATTTAATTAAAATTTAAAGCTATTACATTTATATTAATAAATACGTGTATAACTCGTTATCACTGGATATACGTAGCACAACCTTGATTAGCTCGCGTCCGTGGCAGAAAGCCACACGTGCACCCTGGGTAACGCTAAATGAGCTAGAGCGATCCTGGCAACCAGTTCTCTTTTCTTTTTTTGAGATTTCCTGGTTAAACATGACGAACACAAATGCTAAAAACTTGAAGACCAGAAATATGGGTTCAATGATCCGGATTTGCCAGTTAAACGTGGAGAGCATAAGCAGAGCTAAAAGCGAATGCATCTCCAAATTACTTTTGGACAATAAGGTCGAGGTCATAGCAATTCAAGAAACTCACGCCGACAGTGAGAAATCACTCACCCGACGGGGATGTATCCCGGGCTATACATTACTGGGAGCCACCTACCACCATACTTACGGCGTAGCCTCCTATATTCACAACAACATTAACAATGTCCAACTGATTTCCAGTAACTCAAACAACAGTGACAGTAAAGGTGGGAGAAATTACCATTGTAAACGTGTATAAACCACCGGCTGCCGAGTGGCCTGAACAACCACTTCCATTAAAACAGCACCCGGCTATATATATTGGCGATTTTAATAGCCACCACCACCGGTGGAGATACCCCGAATGCGACGAAAGTGGCACAAGGTTGGCCAACTGGTCTGACGAAAATTATATCTTTCAGATCAGCCGCGTGGAATTCAGAAAGCAACCCTGATCTTTGCTGTGTGAGCTGCAACCAAAATGGGATCCCTGTTCCAGCTAACAGAAAGGTCGCCGAGTTTTTCCCACACAGTCAACACAGGCCAGTCTTCTTAGAAGTGGGAATCCAAATACCCCTAATCCGATCCATGTAATTATTCCCGGCAA
Organism: Octodonta nipae; assembly: GCA_034190945.1. NCBI lineage: Eukaryota > Metazoa > Arthropoda > Insecta > Coleoptera > Chrysomelidae > Octodonta > Octodonta nipae. The sequence goes on from CM067216.1 coordinate 153,015,416, forward strand.
TTGGATTGGCTGGTACAGTGGATACCGCCGATATCAAACAATTACAAAAGCTTAGTTGGAGCAATGACGAGTGCTGCTAAAAAGAACATTCCTAGGGGATACAGGAAAGAATATATTCGTGGGTGGGACGAGCGGTGTGAAATCCCATACGCCGACTTCCAAGAAACCAACAATCCAGACATTGCTGACGAACTCATATCCGCCCTAGACAGCTCAAGAAGACGTAAGTGGGAGGAGACTACCTCGGAAATGAACTTCCAACATTCAAGTCGAAGTTAGAAAACCAGGCTCAAGCACTCCATCTACACGGGCACCGTCGGGTGTAACGCCAGACAAGATTGCTGGTCACATAGTGGAAACGTCAAGAGTACCCTCCGATAGAGAGCACACAAAACACGTGAAAAAAGAACTGAGGGTATTAAAGAGGAACGCTCCTAGCCAAACAAGGTTCTCCCGACCATTCTCGATTGAAGACATTAATGATGCCATATCAGATATAAGGCCTGGAAGAGCTCCTTTTTTCGACGGCGTCCTGCCTGAGTTACTCATCCACACAGGTCAACAAACAAGAGTGTGGTTATCGCTTTTCTTTTCAAACATCCTGCAAACCGGACACCTCCCGCAGGAATTTAAAAGAATGAAGGTTATCTCAATACTAAAACCCGGCAAACCAAACGACGAACCCGCCAGTTACAGACTTATAGCCTTGCTCAATTGCTGCTATAAATTACTAGAAAGAGCTGTGTATAACCGAATAAGCGCGACTATCCTAGACCGAATCCCGATAACCCAGGCTGGCTTCAGACCTGGTCGCAGCTGCTGTGACCAAGTGCTGTCCCTCACAACACATATAGAGGTAGGGTATCAACAAAAAATGAAGACGGGAGTGGCATTTATTGACCTAACTGCTGCCTACTATACGGTCTGGAGAGAGGGCCTCCTATACAAATTATTGCAGATAATTCCTTGCCAAACCACCGCAAGACTCATAGGCAACATGCTATGCGACAGAAAATTTCATGTAATCCTAAATGATAAGGCGAGCAGGCAGCGTAAGTTGAACAATGGATTACCACAAGGCTCAGCATTGGCCCCTTTACTCTTTAATTTATATATATCCGACATGCCAGATACAGTCAGTCACAAGTTTTGTTATGCTGACGATATAGCCATAGCTTTCTCCGATAAGACCTTTGAGGACATAGAGCACACTTTGTCGAGCGACCTGCTAGCCCTTAACAATTACTTTAAGAAATGGAGATTAGTACCCAGCCCCAATAAAACTGAGGTTTCTTGCTTTCCTCTTAGTAACAGACTACCTAAACATGAACTGCAAGTTCTTTTCGCTGGTCAACCTCTAAAACATAACCATTCCCAAAATATCTTGGAATAACGTTGGATCGCACCGTCTGCTACAAAAAACACAAAACAAAACTGCAGGAAAACTAAGAACACGCAACAACATTATCCAAAAGTTTTGTGGAACGACGTGGGGAGCTACGGCTTCAACTCTACGAACCAGTGCCCTAGCTCTTGTCTATTCGTGTGCTGAGTACTGTGCGCCTGTGTGGTTGAACAGCCACCACACCAAACTTATTGACGTCCAGCTAAACCAGACTATGAGACTCATCACAGGCGCAATAAAGACAACCCCAACTCAATGACTGCCAGTACTCTCTGGAATAGCCCCACCACAGCTTCGAAGGACTGACGCCCTTCTAAGGGAGTATATCAAGATAACAGCCAACAACAAATTGACCATCCATCGTGCAATTTCTCCGTTGCAGATAAACAGACTCAAATCCCGACAACCACCAATCAGAGATGCAGAAGCGCTTAAAACCAACAATTTCAACTCCTTGAACCAATGGCGCTCCCAGTGGGAAGATTTTGCTGACCACCAATCGCAGCATGCATTTATGGGGACAACCTTACCTCCTGGATCTGAACGGAAAGAGTGGGTAAAACTTAATAGAGTCCGATCATGCCACGGGAGATGTGCCGACTCCCTGTATAAATTGGGCTATGTGCAATCCCCCTCATGCGACTGTGGCGCACCCCGCCAAACTATAAACCACATCGTGAGAAACTGTGAGCCACGAGCGTTCCGGGGAACGCGAGAGGAGTTCCTCAAAGCCACACCGCTGGCGCTGAATTCGATAAAACAACTGGACATCAACCTGTAATGTATTTTAACTTGTTATGTATACTTTAAGTTGTAACTATGTACTTTGCATACCATTTTTTAGGTCCCTCTGGGATGAAGTCTTTAACTCGTAATCAATTGTATTAAGTTATGGAAGGTACAATAATTGACAAAAAACTAAATTTTATAGAAAACAAATTGCTTTCCAACTATGAGAATGATGTTTGGCCGAAAGCTGATGTTAACCACAAACTGTCATGAAAAAGTGGCTTGCAGCACATGAAACAAAAACGGTGTTTGAAAAAAAAAACAATAAAGATTGGCTCGACGGTATTATATTGTTACCTGCTACATACACTGGATGCGGAAAAACACTTCTGATAAAGAAACATATCGTTTCTGGTTCAGCTCGCCCACAGAAATCTTTTACGGAATCAAGGGAGAGGGATAAAACAAAAAAGCTCCATAGCTCTAAATGATTTGGAAATGAAAATGCGGGAATCAGGTAAAGGTAAACCTGATGCATCTGTGTGCAAGAAGGAGCTCCAAAAGTCAGAAAATATACAAAAACAGAACAATTTAAAAAACAAAACAAAAGAGAGTTATTAGTAGAAAAATTTTAGCAGAATTTCAAAAATTTTCCTAATTAGCAGGCATAGATAAGATCTGATTTACCGGCTTAAGAGAGTATTAGATGCATTTATGCAGTGGTTATACGATTAATATTGACAAATTTTGATAAGTAGAGGAAAGGGTACAACTATATATTAGCTTGTATAGTTTTTTGTAGCAATCACCAACATTGCGCACAGTGTTGCGCCATGGGGCTCAAGTGATTCAGGTGGCTGAACTGAAGAGATTGCGGAAGCGCGAAAGAAACAATAACGAAAATATCGCGTAAATATGTTAGGCAAATTTTCACGGATAGCCTGCAATATGGACATAATAAATCGCCTTCTTTTTACTTCTAACCCAATGATATCCGACATGAGAAAGATAGAAATAAATAAATTAAAAACCTTAACTAGTGATGTCTTCAAGTTATTGTTACTCTGCCAAGCCACCAACGAAAATGTATGTTTAAGTTCGGATGATGGTGATTCCGTGTAATAAAAATTATTATTATATTTTGTATTTTATTGCACACTTGCTCATTTTATTATAGGAATAATGTTCTAGAATAGTTACATAATAAAATTCAATAAAACAATAAATTTGGCCAGCTTTTGCCTTCAAATACCCTTTTCATACTGTGACGGCTACAGTGTAAAATGTTCTTTATATTATCGTTATCCTGTCTCGGTCATAATGCATTCTCAACGTGAACATATCCCTAGTATATTTCACTTCCAATTCCATTAGTCTTTTTGTACATCACTTTCATTGTTGATGCAAGAAAATTGCGAAAGGTTTTATATGCGTCGATAATATGATTGGATAATTTTAGGAGTTTTACATTAAGACATGATTTCGCAATTGCTCTTATTGCTGAAAATATGTATTCTTCAAAATCAACAGTCTCATATGATTTTGTGTAGTAAATTGTGGAGAGTAACTCAACTTTAGCCATAATACATTTTTATGACTGTCAAAATAAATGTTATTAAATGTGTCTAACTGAATTTAATTAAATTTTGTCAAATATTTTCTATCTAAAATGGAAGATGAGAAATTTTATGGTTAAGGGGGCGCACACCGAAACTTGACTGGAGTACCGGAGCACCGAACCAGACTTGATGACCAAAAACGGATCGCCACCGCAGTCAAGAGAGACCTCAAGTCCGGTAAAGTCCGCTCTGTGTCGCGACTCTAATGTAAACACATATGTTAGGTTCGATCTGGTACCCCAGTCAAGTTTCGGTGTGCGGTTGCCATTATGCTGCAGTGGTGTTCCCTATTGTTATAGTTCTGTTTATCATTTTAAAAAAGAACAATATATATATATATATATATATATATACACATATAATATGATATACGTTTGAACTTGAAAGCGCTGAGACAGAAGACGCAAGAATTATTCAAGAAAAGTTGACGCAGTGTTGGTGCTTAAAGTTTTCCAGATATACGGTGGAATTAATTTTTTCAGCACAGCTACCGACTTGTTAATCCGTTGGGTTTTTTCTTAACAATAGTACTTTTACTATTATAGCTATATAGCAATTAAGCTTCTGTTTCTATATTTATAGTCTTTATTTCTAACATTATACGAAATCAGCGTCATTCGTTCTCAAAAATTTTTGATAATTTGCATCTAAAACACACACAAACTTATCTTTACGCTTGCAATATGTTTTATAAAAGATTAGGTTTGACACTAACATATATATATATATATATATATATATATATATATATATATATATATATATATATATATATATATATATATGTTTGGTGAGGATGGTTTGCAAAAGATTTTATAATGTAATAGCGGCATAAGGCTTGAATTATAAAATATTTATGGCAATTTTCTTAAGATTTTTTTTACTATTTCTAGGTATTACATTTTCTTGTCAGCTGACATATGTTCGAGATTTACACTGGAATCGCCACGTGCTTCCCACGTCATAAACTCTGGAATGTTCAACTTCTGTACTAACCTTTAAATGTTCACACAATTATTGATTATTTTGGCTTGTTTCATATAACTAAACTGTTAGATTTTTACCTAAAGAAGTGTAAACACCGCTAGAGTTGCTATTTCGTGGAGTCATGAGGGTAATAGTAATATTTGTGTATATTACTGTCACAATGTATAAATTTTGCGATCTTATCATCGTGTGGGCGCATATGTAGCAGTGCTTAACCAATGACTAGTATTATGATATTGCTATAAAGTTTATTTACGGCGCCTATTTTTCAAAAAGGGATCATAACTCTGATTTAATTGGTGGTTTCATACCACGCTATTGTCTTCCTCAAAACGCCTAGAACGTCTCGAATGTTATACAACACAAAAACCTGATCCCATAAGAAACAATTGACTTGGCAGAAAACACAATTTTCTAGAAAAACAACTTACCTCGGCTGCTCGATAGAGAAGGCGATACATCGATTATGTTCAAGAAGGAAGATGGGGACAGAAATATCATGAACACTTTAGTAGTGGTAGTTGATGTCGATCTAATCTTCGAATGTATGTAGAAGAAGAAGTGAAGTGACAGTAGTGTTTTGAAGTATTTCGTTTGTGATTTGTGTAAGTAATTTTGAACGAGCCCACAAAGTACATATTAATAATTAATAAGGCGAATGCACATGGATTATATCGTGCTAAACATATTATTGTCACAGGTTCATGATATCAGTACCTCTTGTTTATAAATATGGTGTATTTATCCTGTAGTAATAAATCTTAAAATGTCCGGCTAAAAATGATTTAAAATAATAGTCAGTGTTATGATTATATTATAGAGCGAGGATCAGTGACGCAATTATTACGAAATGCTAATTGCCATAAATTAATGGCGTATATTTTTAAGTTTTATAAATATGCCTGAAATTAAGCCATACTACATAGTGACACAAAAAGATTTAATGCCGATACCATGTCCTATAGTCAATTGGACATTCCCCTTTAACTAAAAGGGAATTAAGAATTGACCAAAACTTATAAATTATCCACTTTGAACAACACGAACCTGGTACCAACAAACAACTTAAAAAAAAACACATTTGAAACAGTTGCGAAAATACTAACCGCAAAGCGAATATTAGAAAATAAAGTGTAGGAGACAGGCCAAAACGAATTTGTAAAATCCGAAATAGTTAAAATGATTCATACCAAGGACGAAAAGCGAGACAACATCTCAAATCTACGTAGAAAATCTACGAAGAAAGGCAATGTGATACAGATGTGCAGGAACTGAAAAACTATGTGAAAATAACAATTGTGGAAGAAGATCCCATGGGTTGTATGCTTCTGACATAGATTATTATTTTTTGTATAGTTCTTTGCTTTTCTATTTTTTTAGCTTACTACACTTTTCAGTATTACATTTGGAATATTTAATTTCAGGAAACGCCTTTACCAAAGTGTATACGAATACGATTTGCCTTTGTTTAACCCAGCTCCATGCCGTTTCGAATTTATCAGTCCTGAAGAATCTGAGTTAGCCAATCCTTGGAAGGAATCCTTCAGGCAGTTGTATCGAGGTATACATGTCAGAGTAGGTTACCAAGATCTTATGTTTAAAGGAAGAAACTTAGTTTATTTCAATACAGTACAAGTGAGTAGTTTATGTTTTCCTAAGTATTAAAATTAGTTATAGATATTTATTAAAAAGAACTGTAAATTATGTGATAAGAATATTAAATAATTTTTTATATGAAAAAATAATAATTATGATTATGTATAGGGCGCTCTCGACTATGCGGATGAAAGAAGTGGTTCCAATAGTACAACAGGTTCAGTGTCTGGATCCTGTAATAATCATTTATCAGAGAATTCATCCCAAGGAGCTTTAATTTTCTTGCATGCTGGTACTTACCGTGGAGAGTTCCTTGTTATAGATTCTGATATAGCTTTAATAGGTGAGTATATTTGAGTAAGTGTAATTAGTTGTATAATTAACATTGAAATATATTTCGAATTATTCAAAAGTTTCCTCGGCCTATGGACAACGGTTTATACGTCTCCTCGAAGTACCACTACTAGTCTTAGCTGGACCAACTCTTACAGAACCATCATCTTTAGGATTAGTAACCTTAATGTGTATCAATGGTTAATACAAAGATGTGTCCTGCTAACACCTTGCAAGGGATTAGTCCATTTGTTTTTGTGAAGCAGTAGCTTTACCTATTTGCTAGAACTGCTTGCATAATAAAGCGCATACTAGGATTTGTAAGCAAGATCTACCTTTCAAAGAACACATTTGGAGATTACACTACCGATAATTTTCTTTGCTGATGGGATTCAATAACGTTGATGCCAAAGGAATTAAACCGTTTGAATTTTCGCCTGAAGATTTCACTTGAACCATTTCAATTTACAAATAGACTTTTAAAACGACTTCTATTTGGTAGTAATGACAGAAATTTGATCAACGGAGAATTTGCAAATCTACGATCAACTCTTGAGCATAATTTGGAAATTATTTTCTCACTAAGATCATCAGCATAGTGAATTAGCGATGTTGGAACTGTCATCGCCGAGAACCTTTGCAAATAATCATTTTCAATTCTACAAAAACCGCTGTCGGGTTTAAGAATGGATGCGAATGGAAGTTATCAGAACGCTGGATACAAAACATTTGTGTAAACCATATTTGCGGTTACATATGGGAATTCATATGAATTGCCTGAATCGCAGTGGTTTTCAAATTGAAGCTGTATGATGTTCTTTATATATACATTTCCAGTGAGTTACAGATTTACAGCAATTGTACCAAAGAGAATCGCCCAACCAATTAAAACCAAGTTTAAAATCTCAGCAATCTTGAATGTAGAGAAACTTATTTGTTAACACCTTCGATAATGAGACGCCAAAACGAGGTGGTTAAACCGGGACAATGTTACTTTAAAATTGAAGAAACCTCATTTTGCCTTGGTAGAACACTGTGATGACGCTCATACATCTTTGGATGCGTTTTAACATCTGAACAATACAAAAAAAACTTTGAACGACTAGTAAACTTAGAATTTTCTAAAGCTGATCATAGTACGAGATCCGGCTGCAGATCCCATCAAGTGTTTGCTAAAAACCAAATTTTTACGCATATTTATGATTAGAAGAATATTTATCTATCAGGTTGCCTATCAAAATGTGGCCGCTAATATTTTTAATTAAATTATTATTAATTGATGTTTGGTACATAATTTCATCGATTTTTTTTTTCAATAAAATATCGTCCACTTCACGGCAATATATATAAAGACTCTGAAAAATCACGGTTGCCGTTGCGCACTTGGCCACACCTCTTCGCAGCCAGGTTAACATAGGTATGATTTTGTTACATTTATACACTCATAACGTACATTTATTATTTATATATCAAATTAAAGCTATTATTTTCTGTTTATTATGATAGACGGTTGCCTAAATAAATCTGGTCGCAAAAACGCTGCCGGCTGTTAAATATGGTAAATATTAAAGGTAGAGTGAAAGAGAGCTAGCGCTTATCATCACCAAGTTGAAACTGCGGGCGAAATCATACCCATTGAGCGATGTGACAACATAAAATCGTGACTATCACACTAACTTAAGACCCAGTAAAAACTCCATGCATGTTTTTTATGTGTTTCATAGTTTATGGTTGTCACTTTGATGCAGGGTACCGCACGCATCGCGCAAATCGCATTTACATGGGACACAGCCTAAATTAAAAACCACGCTGTTTTGGACTGAAATAAAATTGATAAAGATGAAGACTTGTTTTCTGTGTGACAAAAAATACAATGTACTGGACTTTGATACCGCATCATCAAAAAGTATTCGCTAATGTTATTGTTCCCTCGAAAGAAAAAATATTAATATTATGACACTTTATTAACAGTTGATTCTAGCCATGATTTTTAATTAAAGGTTTCAACTCAATGTAGATTCCACCGTGCAGTAAATCTTTGAAATAAAAATTGTTGCCGACAATCTTTTTCAATTCGATGTACTTAAATACTACTGAGCCTGATTGCATCAAGTTATCAATATTTTTTCAAATAGTACTTGCACAATAAAATTTGCTGTTACATAAGTAACCTTGGCTTTATTTTTCATCAATATCTTTTTTTTGTAACTTTTAAATTTGTCTTTGTTGTAACTTTAAAATTTGTATTACTGTTTGTATTTTTTAAATATGTATTTTTTGGAATTTTTAAATTGGTCATTTTGAATAGAAAGACATTTCTTTTGAAGTATTTATTATATTAAGTCGTACCTACTATTGTTTGAATGTTGAACCGCGGGTTGAGAATACTAGCATCCGACGCATGCGCAATGGCTTTAAACCGTCGTACAGCTGAGAAGCGCTATCCTCGTCTGACTGGTGATGTTATGCACTACCTCCCTTTCACTCTACCTTTAATATTTACAATCTTCAACAGCCGGCAACCCTTATTTGCGGCCAGATTTAATTAGGCAACAATATATTATAATAAGCAGAACAAAATTAGCTTTAAATTGATATATAAATAATAAATGTACGTTATGAGTGTATAAATGTAACAAAATGATAGTTGATGTTATCCTGGCTGCGAAGAGGTGCGGCCAAGTGCGCAACGGCAACCGTGATTTTTCAGAATCTTATATATATTGCCGTGAAGTGGACGATATTTTATTGAAAAAACAAGTGGGTGTAATTTTTTAACAAAAATCAATTAACAACAATTTAATTAAAAATATTAGCGGCCACATTTTGATAGGCAACCTGGTAGATACATATTCTCCTAATCATAAATATGCGTAGAAATTTGGTTTTTAGCAAACACGCGATGGGTGCTCTAATTCTGCAGCCGGATCTTAGATTATCAGTGGTATTCGTCAAATAAACGATTTTTTTGCATTTTTTCAAGTGTTTCTTAAGCAGATAAGTAGTTTAAAATTTGTAATAGCCTTAGAGGCAAAACATTTCTGCAAAGCACTGAGTTTCTTATTATTTTGTATGTGTTAAGGAATCACATAAAACAATCATTATAGCAAACTGCAAAATATCTCCAGTAAATGAAGGAAGCCTTTTTCGATAAGCAACATTTCCTATTGGGATGTCGTTTGTGGGGAATAATTCTGAAGGGATTTCAATTTTCAGAAAATATATTTGATTGAGTAAAACTATTTTCAAGTTTATTAATTTACTATGTTTAAGTATATCTCTTCAATAATAAAATTATCATCCATCTGAAATTAACCCAATAATACTGTTGCGTTGTTCAAAGAATTTTGAATGAATTGAATTTATATCAAATTTAGAAAAAAAAAAGTTTCTGCATTCTCTCCCTTTGAAGCATTCGGTGCGACCAAATAAATTTCTTTTAGACGTCTAATTTCAGAGTTCTTGCGCTGGTATGCTATGTGTTATGGTTCCGAATTTTAAAATATTAATAGAGGTTTATGTTCAAACATTAGGATGTTGGCAATTGCTAAAAATCCGTTGTAAGTTATTGAAAAACATAAAACTGAATATTAGTCAATATTTTCCTTCTCATACTCAATACATATATGAAAATGTAAAAGCAAACTATAATCACAATTAAAAAATATATATTTTATTGAAGGTGCGGCTCCTGGGAACGTCGCCGAATCCGTCATATTGGAACGAGAATCCGAATCGACTGTAATGTTCGTTGAAGGTGCAAAAAACGCATATGCCGGACACCTAACCTTAAAATTTTCACCGGACGTAACGTCGACGGTGCCACATCATAAACATTATTGTTTAGAAGTGGGAGAAAACTGTAGCCCAACGATAGATCATTGCATTATTAGGAGCACATCTGTAGGTAAGTTTGGTAATAATGAAAGAAATAGCGGATTTTAAAAATACTTTTGAAAACAAAGTGGAAATGAAGTGACAAATACGTCATACTAAGCGGATGTCATACAAAGCATAGTCTTTTAAAATTAAGAAGTTTCTATTTTTGTTATGTATTTAGTTTAATAGAGAGAAACAATTCAAATTGGACTTATTTCTTAATTTATAAAAATGAAACATGAACTAACCCAATACGAACATATTAATAACATAGAATAAAAATTGTATGTGTTAATCTGGCACATGTTTTTAAAAATCATTGATATTGTCGAATGACGAACCGCATATTCCTTTGCCATAGTTGAGTTTGATTCTCCATTTTTGAGTAGGCATATAAAAGCATATTTCTCTTCAATGGAAACTGCTTTAGGACGTTGCGATGTCATCTTGTGCACTAATTACTGAGCATCAAAACAATAACGACCCGCGCACCCACTAAACGTCGTGATTTACTTCATGTTAAGCAGCTGGTCAATATATGCGGATCCATAATAACAGAATTCCACTGTGGGTGTCTCTTGAACTTAATTGGTAAAAATGTTTTCTATATAGTGGGCTTTTACATGAATCAAGCGCATATTAAAACCCTTTTGAAGTTTCAGTTAAAACAAAATATAAAATTGGTATTAATAACTGAACAGAATACAAACTATTCCAATAATTTGTGAATATAACGTTAATACGGTTGCCAAAATCCTTGTACAAAAGTTGAACAAAAGATAGCGCACCAATTTAATCTATTGGCATATTAATATTTTTTTCCTTCAAATTTTATTCTCATTTTAATTTCCTTGAACTGGCATTTTTCTAAATTCAATTGAAAGTCCAATTTTTTTTCAAACAATTGCCTTTATCTCAAATTTAACTTTGATGCTCATACTAACTCTGGAACACCTGCAATAAAAATTTTAGATTTGATTAATATGCAAAAGCCATTCAAAACCTGAAATAATTTGTATTTTTAATAACACTGTGTTTATAACTCGATTGAGTTTAGTTTGACTATAGTGGAATAATTATAAATAAAATTATTTTGTTACAAATTGCTATTTAATTTTAGATTGGTGTATTTTAAATTGTTTGTTATCATCAAGTAGTATAACATCATGCGAGATGTAGATTATTCACTTTCTTATTTTATATTTTTGTTCTAGTAATCATTACAAAATTGTTGTAGAGAAATTGTATTGATTATTTTTCACAATATTTCAGTGGGAGCTGCGGTTTGCGTAAGCGGCGGTGGCGCCAATCCAGTCATTCGACATTGTGATATCAGTGATTGTGAAAATGTAGGTTTGTACGTTACTGATTTTGCTCAAGGTACCTATGAAGATAACGAAATCAGTCGCAACGCATTAGCTGGCATTTGGGTGAAGAACTACGCGAATCCAATTATGCGTCGAAATCATATACATCACGGACGGGATGTGGGTATATTCACATTCGATAATGGATTGGTAAGTATTGGATTAATTGTATATTTGGCTTTGGGGTTGTAAAGAATGTTCTTTTTAACTAAAATAATTTCAACTCTTGGCCATTTCCGATTATTTCTAGTTATGACCATTAAAAAGTTGTCGGTGGTTTTCTTGGTGAAGGTATTATTTTGCCAGAGACACATTGCAACACGACGCCACATAAAACGACGTGACGCGTGTTACGTCAAATCAAGTTGTAGGATTTTTTATGGCTAAAAACACTACAAACTCCCGCGTCGGGTATGTGTAGTGTGTTTCTAGTCATAAAAAATAGTAAAATTTGATTTGACTTAACATGCGTCGTGTCATATCGGGTGGCGTCTCGTTTCAACAGTGTGTTTCCGCCTACACTTTCAGCTTATTGCACTAGACGACTGGCTGAAAATATTTGCCAGGTAGCTGTCAATTGTAGTTTGTCAAAACGAATAGAAAAATATTTATTGCATACAGGAATAAAAAAGTTATCTATCTTTCAATTGATTAAAATCAAGGACAAGTAATTTTATTGGTAAATTAAAAAAAGAAAATTAATAACAATGAAGCTTAAATTGTTTTCGAAATATCCTCCAAGTTGCTGCAGGCAGATTTCAAATCAATAAGTTGTAAGACTGACTTAGGGGAGAGTGGGAAAATTATCACCTTCCCCAAAGAAACCACCGATAACTGTTAAATGATATAGTTTCAAAAAATAGTTTCTATAAAAGATGTCACAGAAAAGGACAGTCTGGAAAACAGTGTTCCCTTTGAAAATATTTTTGTCAGATTGAAAATTGGAAAAATTAATGCACATTTTCTAACCTAAATTATTTCGCATTTGTACTTTGTAGAATGACATGTCCACGTTTAGTGCACCGAATTTCAATTGGTTATTTATTAACCTCTTTCAAAGAGAACAATTTCATACTCATAAAAGAATGAATTTCTGCTAAATGATTTTATTGATTTGAAAAAAGTTATGCCATTGGATTGTTCATTTCATTTCACATTTTAATATAAAAAACAGTGTTTCTATTGAAAATTTCTAAGTTGAGTGTATCTTGTATATGTGAGGCACCTTGTAAAATTCAAATGCTAATTAGATCTATAATTCAGTAGCCTAGTGAATTTTTCTATTTAACACGGAATTTGGACCTTGAACTCCATGTATGCTGACTTGACTCACCCTGTTGAGCTAAGATTTCTTGTCTGTAACCAATCATAATGTGTTTTGATGTAGAGTTGATGTAATCAGTTATCAATATCATTTTCAGTTTCACTTGCGTAGGGAACCATTCTTATTCTCTACTCTAAATAATGAATGTTTCTGAATGTTAACATGTTCTATCAGAACTTCATTTTTAATAGTTTTGTTCCAGAATGAAGTTTAACAAGTTATCTCTGATAAAGTTATTGTTTTGTTTAAAAATGTCGAATTCTTATGAGGCTTCGCAACCATTTGTTGTTTAAAGATTATAATTGTTGTGGTTAGTGATTCTCGAGAATTAAAACTTATAATTCTGTAATAATTATGTAATTTTACAGGGGTACTTTGAAGCCAATGACATCCACAACAATCGTATCGCTGGTTTCGAGGTAAAGGCAGGTGCCAATCCGACGGTAGTGCATTGCGAGATTCATCACGGACAAACGGGCGGTATATATGTCCACGAGAACGGTCTCGGTCAATTCATCGATAACAAAATCCATTCGAACAATTTCGCCGGCGTGTGGATCACATCGAACTCGAATCCGACGATCCGTCGTAACGAAATCTACAATGGCCACCAAGGTGGCGTGTATATATTCGGAGAGGGTAGAGGACTGATCGAGCACAATAACATTTACGGTAATGCGTTGGCAGGTATACAAATACGGACTAACAGCGATCCAATAGTGAGGCATAATAAAATACATCACGGGCAACACGGTGGTATTTACGTGCACGAAAAGGGACAAGGTTTGATCGAAGAGAACGAAGTGTACGCGAACACATTAGCCGGTGTCTGGATTACGACGGGTAGTACGCCAGTGTTACGGAGGAACAGGATTCATTCTGGTAAACAGGTGAGTAATAATTAAAAATAAGTATTTTTTATAACGCCTGGATTGAAAGTTCGATTTTCAACTGCAATTTTAGGGATGAAAGTGCCGTATTGCCTCCCGGCAAAACAATGAATTTATTGAAAAGCGCATGCGTCAACTTTCATCCCTATTCAATTATATTACTTCTTATATGTCAAAATTATGACAGATCGTACCGTTTAACCTCACAATTTTTTGGTAATAATCTGCACACAGACTTTCCATTAATAAATAACTAATGAATAGGAGAAAGAGTAGCAAAATGGACGGGAGGGGCAAAATGGGGTACCCTAAGAAGTGTATACGTACCTTCTATAAGTAAATAGAATAATAATAATGACTGAAAAAGATAATTGATTGTTTTTTTTCGATTTGTTGTTTATTACCAAAACACGAGAATTCAGAAGTAAGTTTGACATCTTTACTTGTTTATAACCTAAACACTTATTACTATTTTAAAACATTAATTACAACCGAACTTTCAATCCTAGCGCTATAAAAAATTGTATACGTTACACGCGAGGGAAGTGAGACATCGCAACCTCGGATTGCAATGTCTCACTTCCCTCCCTAGTAACGTAACATACTATTTCAGCCAGAAACACAATTTCGGTTTATCTACTAGTTTTGATTAAAAGCGAGTCCCAAACTTTTCTAGATATATTTATTTGTAAATTATTTTACATTTTTAAGTATGCATACTCGTAAATATATTATTTTATGGCAATCCTTTAATTTTATATATTATCTCAGATATTTGCCTTCAGAATACTTCTGGTTGGTGGTATGACAGTTCATAATGTGTACTTAATTTATATTTATATCCTCTCTCTCCATTTTCTTGTGGAAAATGAGCAATTCGCAGGTTCTACCACCGACACACGTACACGCCTTCAACAGTTTGTTATACTTTATTTGCGTAAATTTCTTTTGACATTAGTTTTCCTTATGGTTCATAATGATTTTATTAGATAACCAAACGAATTAAATTGATATTTGGACTTTCCTTTTGTTTCGATAGATCCATGTTGTGCATTATAATGACAATTTCTGTTAATACAATTATTGTACTCCTTACTTGAACAATGTTTGTCAGTTCTATAATATGAAGTGAATTAATATCTTTTTGCATTAGATTGTAAAGATTTTGGTCCAGACAATCGTATTTTAAACTGTTTGGTAGATTTTTGGGACTACTCATGTTTACATAACAATTACAATTTTCTTTTATATTTAATAGCTTACTTATATCTACCAATCTTCTTCCTCCTTCACACCGTGAACTTTGCCTTCAATAGCCTTTTTACCTTATGCAAAACTCTGTTGATATGTTCTTCATGGTTGGATGTTTTGTTTGTTCAGATTACTTTATTTGAGGAGCCCAATTACAAAGTATAACATGAATTAAATAGTCCAAATAAGACTGCAAATAATTACGTAATAACAAAAATCACATCCAAGGTATCCTAAGACATAGTTATACATTACAAAACATAAAATAGGACTAATGAATACTGTTAGTTCGGATTTATCAAGAATAGGAACACAATTTAAGCTAGTTCCCTACTAAACAAAAATCTATGACAAACGAGCAAAATTTCATATATAAGTGTTAAGACATTCTTTAAAATTTGTCAACGATTAACTACAGTTTTTGTAAGGTCGACTTCAAAGTTCAAAATAAATTATATGGGCTTAAACAACGAAGCACGTGGAATTCTGGTTATTCTATTATATCTCTCTGCTTTATTACAAGAGATATTTTATTTTACAATTTTACTCAACTTTAACATTATGTATATACATACATGGAATAAATAAACCAACAACTTTATTACCAGAAATGTCAAAAAGTTTACGATTTACGCGAAAAAAATGTTCAACCATATTACTGCCGTTCATTAAGCCTAGACCGTAATAAAGGAATCATTGTGAAAGATTGCGGTTCGGTATTGCAAAAAAGTAATGTGAAGTTTTTGTTAATTTTACAAAATATGAAAGTGGAATATGTGTATGTATGGAATACAAAACAACCGAATTATTGAGAAGTTTTTTTATGGCAATTCAAATTCATCTTACTAGTAAAATTTCTTAATTTTGTTTTGGTAGTATCGGGTATGACTCTGTCAAAAAAATCCCTTATATTCAGTAAATCAAACATATCATATTGACATTTGAATGCTTTTTTTTGTAAGAATTAATAAACATCTTTTGAAAAGAAGCAGTCATATCATGTCATAAATGAATACTACATATATCTAAAAACCATCATAAAAATAAAAACTCAAATACATTTCACTTTTTAGTAGTCTTTCGGTAACATTTTCAGGAGCGCGCGCGCAGTTATAAAGTCGCGGGTCCCGCTCAACCCGCTCAAATTGAAGCTCCAACAGAAGCCCAAAAACGAATTTTTCTCGGAAAATAACGGTCATAGTCTAACCTCACGGTCATTGGAAACGAATAAAACCGTTTATAACTTGTCTGCGGTCCAATTGAACTCTACCTCGATTGGCGTGTTGGCTAAGGGATTCAATTACGCTATGGCCCCCTCTCACATACCAACAGAGAGTATAATATGTGGTGTGGAAACAACAGTTTCAAAATTAGATGGGAACACCGCTGAAATAATTAGACAAGATGTGTCACATGTTCTAAGAAAGTGTAAACCACCCAAAAGGAACCTATCTATAGAAGAAAATGAGGCCTTGAAACAACTTCGCCTCAACACGGACATTGTCATTCTACCAGCTGATAAACGAAATGCGACTGTAATTTTAGATACAGCCGTTTATTCAAACAAAATTGAAACATTGCTACAAGATCCAGCATATAAACAAATTACTACTGACCCAACAACTTATCTGGAGAAAACAACCAAGGCCAAAATCCAAGCAAGTAGGATCGACAAAAATCTCCAACTGCAACAAAACAACAAAAGTACATAAAGAAGGTGCACCTTTGAGGCCAATAGTAAGCTCAATTGGATCCCCAACACAACAGCTAGCCCAACAACTTCAACCGTTTGCAGAGGGGGCAGACTCATATATGAAAACGGTCTTACAACCAGAGTGTCTTCTTGTAAGTTTTGAAGTAGTGTCCCTTTTCACCAACATCCCTATCGACGAAGCCTTGGAGATCATAATAGAAACATACAAACCACCTCAACACCTTGTAGACTTAACAAAGCAGTCTGATGAACACCTATTTTGTTTACGAGCACCAACGATACAAACAAGTGGAAGGAGCTCCAATGGGATCGCCACTCTCACCAGTTATAGCGAACCTTTTTATGAAGAACTTTGAGGAGCGGGCACTAAGAACAGCAACTCTTAAACCCAGTTTATGGTTGCGATATGTGGATGATACATTTGTGATTTGGCCTTATGGGAGGGAACACCTCAACACATTTATAGACCACCTTAATGACATCCATCACAAAATAAAATTTACCATGGAGGTTGAAGCCAACCATCAACTGCCATTCCTTGATGTTCTCATAAATTGGAAGGAAGATGGAACCCTTGGCCATACAGTATATAGGAAAGCAACTTACACAAACAGATACCTTCATGCTAATTCTCATCACCACCCAGCCCAACTACAAGCCGTCGTCAAGACTTTAGTAACCAGATCACAAAGACTAGCTGACCAGGACAACATCAAACAGGATATGGACCGTTTAAAAATAGCTCTGAGACAAAACGGATTTACAGACCGAAATATTCAAAGAGCCCTAAAGTCAAAAGCGAGACAAACAGACGAGGAGCATGAGACACCAATAACCAAGGTTTATTTACTGTATGTCAAGGGTACTACGGACAGTATTGCAAGAATTCTACGGAGACACAATATCGATACTATTTTCTATACAGACTATTTTCTATACAGACGGTTTTGACGACTCCGAAAACGAGGATCCCTTTAGAACAACAGGGAGTGTACGAGAGTCCATGTGCAGACTGTCATAAAACCTATGTGGGGCAAACTAACAGAAGAATTCAAGGTAGACTTAATGAACACCAGAACGCTATAAGAAAGCAGGAAAAACAACATCCATTGCGGAACACGCCACCACGACGTCACACCGAATAGACTTTGAGAACACCAGAGTACTGGCAAATACGGAACACCCGAAATCAAGACTCGTAAAGAGGCAATTGAAATCGCGAAGAGGCCTCACAGTCTAAACGCACGCAATGAAATCCAAAACTTATCGAATTGTTGGAAAATTCTATTAGACACCCTACCGGCCAAACCCGTCTTATAACAACTCAACCGGATATAACCAGTCAGCAAGCGGGAGGCGTGGCCACTGACCGTCAAGGCCCAATCAGACACAGCCGTTCACGGTGAAGAGAAGAGATATTGATTAGATATCCTAAGTGCTTATAGAATTTCAGAAAATGATATCCTAGTTAGCTTCGATGTTGTATCTCTTTTCACCAATGTCCCCATTTCAGAAACGTTAGATATTCTAAAAACAAAACACAATATCTCTTCTGACATCATCAAACTTGTACAACACTGTTCTTCTAACACTTATTTTTCATTTCAACTCTGTTCAAACAAGTCCCTGGGGCCCCCATGGGTTCACCTCTTTCTCCAGCGCTTGCTAACATTTTCATGGAACAAATCGAAACCCAGGCCCTAAACTCGTCTAATTTAAAACCTTCCTGTTTGCTTAGATATGTAGATATTACTTTTGTCATTTGGTCTCATGGCATAGATTCATTAGACTTCTTTCTACAACACCTCAATGATATACATTCTAATATACAATTTATAATGGAAATCGAGTCCGATTCGTCTCTCCTGTTTCTTGATGTCCTCATAACAAAAACCAACAATGACAGATTCTGACATACCGTCTATAGGAAACCAACCCATACCAATCTATACTTAAATGCCCAATCACACCACCACCCTGCCCAATTGAGTTCTGTAATGAAATCTTTGACTCTTAAATCCATTCGTTTAATAGATATTGACAATAGACAAAACGATCTTAATATTCTTCAACAAATCCTTCGACAAAACGGTTATCATCCGCACCACATTGCGCGTATAATTCTTCAATCTCAACAACCCCCAATCACACCAACCCCGTCAGAAACAGAACAACAACATCAAAAAGCCGTACTTCCATACATTCGAGGAGTCACTGACAAAATAGTACGGATTTTACAACTGAACCGGTAACCCCAAAGACAAAGTACCTAACGAGGATCGAGGAGTTTACGAAATCTCATGTCGCGATTGGCCACAAAGCTACATCGGTCGTACCAACAGGCGCGTTAACCATCGAGTATATGAACACTCTCTGTCAGTTCGTAAAAAAGATCCGACTTCAGCTCTCGCGCATCACCATATCCAAACAGGGCACTCTATCAACTTCGAGGACAGTGGGACTATCATATCCGAGGACAGTAGGACTATCATATCCGAGGACAGTAGGACTATCATATCTCTCAATTCTCTTAGGGCATCCACTATTTGCGAAGTCATTGAAATAGAGAAAAGACCTCTCTGTCTAAATAGACGCGATGACAGCACTCGCCTTCCCACAGCTTGGACCTCCGTAATTGCCAGATTAAACAAACCAGACACGCCCACCAACACCCAACCAATCACCGCACAGCCCCTTCATCACGCAACATCCCCTCCTATTCAACCGATAACTATAAATAAAAGAAGCAGCGCAGACTCACCTTCAGTTCAGTTACCTAGTGACTCTTGGGGAGTAGGCAGGTTGAGGCCCCGAGTTCGATGTAGACTGTAAACTTTATTTTATTTTTTGTCTCTTGATAATGGCTCCAAAGCAGGAGTCGAAACGTCGAGTATTTAATAAATTCAGACGCGGTTCTCACCCGGAACCTAGCTTAGTTCATATATAGATGGTTTCCGGCAATTCATCCGCGTAGTTGATAACTGATCCCTGCCGGGATCGATGGTAAAATGACGACGTTTCGGCAGAGTCACATCTGCTCTCTTCAGGTCGGTTCGCATAATTCTCGTAGCCTTCGAATTCGAGTAACTAGAAGCGAAAGCAGAAGGCTACGAGAATTATGCGAACCGACCTGAAGAGGGCAGATGTGACTCTGCCGAAACGTCGTCATTTTACCATCGATCCTGGCAGGGATCAGTTATCAACTACGCGGATGAATTCCCGGAAATCATCTAATACATTTAGTGCCCGCGAAAACTTAAAAACAAATATATATATATGCTTATATCGTTTTACTGTCCTTCGTAAGTTATCCGCATTTCGCGCGTTTTTTCACTTCTCTCGTTGTGTGTCGCAACGCTTGCGCACAACGGGTCAAGTACAGTGAAACGATATAATCTTTTGTCTCTTTTAGTTGGAGACCCTTCCACTTATTGGCGATAGCAGTATATTAGTATATGGTTGCGACAATTTATTAACTGCGTAATCAAGTTGATGTTAATTAAAATAAAAATTGTTTTTTTCTTGTGTATTATTAATCACAAAACAGTACAATATCTAATAAAAGTTTACTAGATTTTTTTAACTAAAAGTTTGAGCCTATTTATATGTATTTTTAATCTCGACAGTCGACTACTTATGCGCCGGTAGGGAAACTAGCTTAAATGATTTTAATCAGCTAAATGTTAGACAAATCAAAAATATAAAAAAGTGAATTTGATTCCATGTGTTTTGTAGGTTGGCGTATATTTTTATGACAATGGTCACGGTAAACTGGAAGACAACGATATTTTCAATCATCTCTATTCCGGTGTTCAAATACGAACGGGCAGCAACCCTTTGATTAAAGGTAACAAAATATGGGGCGGTCAAAACGGTGGTGTTTTGGTCTACAACGGCGGCTTGGGGGTATTGGAACAAAACGAAATTTTCGATAATGCCATGGCCGGCGTGTGGATCAAGACGGATTCGAATCCTACGTTGAAAAGAAATAAAATCTTTGACGGACGAGACGGAGGTATTTGTATTTTCAATGGAGGAAAGGTAAGTGTACACTCTTAATGTTATTATAATTAAGATTATATATATCAGCAAATAATAATTCAGCTTCAGTATTTCGTTGTTATACAGGAAAACTTGAATTAATTCTCCAGATATGTTTCATATAATTTATAAGATCCAGATCTGTTGCTTTCAAAGTTCAGCAAATATTTCCTCCAAAAGAATGGTGCTATTATCATTCGGCAGTAGCAGTTCTTTGATATTGCAGAGATATGACATGCAACCAATTCATAGCTTCTACTTTAGAATTTCTTTGCCAATTTTGCTCAAGAGTAAAATATCGTTATAATTTGGTTATTTAAAGTTTGTAGAATTTTATTCTTTGGATTATTTGTTATGTAAAAAATACACAGTGTGATTAATAAAAAGATGCTTTTCTCAATTTATCCCGAAACTCTATGTTCAATTGTTTTTCGGTTTTACCATCGATATAAGCAGAAAAAAATGCTACTTATTTGTTTATTTAGCCGACCTCGTACCTCTAATAATAACGAAATTAGTAATAGTGCAGACTTAAATGGAGGTATCCTGCATAATGTCTGTATTGCCATCTTTATATGAGCTTAAATAAAGACACGATCAAGAAATTTTTTACATAACCATCGAAGTCAGAGGGGTTGAGGGAAGAAGATTTTCCAGTCTTTTACTAATGTGAGCATTATATTGGATAGTACTATTTCTAGATCATTTAAGCTCTTTGCTGGTTTCTCGAAAACAAGGCGAATAGGTTTTTACGTTTTTTAGGAGTGTAAATAATATTTTAATTAATATAATTATTGCAGTATCTTACAAAATAAAATGTTAAGGAAATATGTTAAATATTTTTCTAGTGTAAAATTACTTTTATAACGGAATATATTCACACAGCGGTTGAAATGTTCTTGAAGTGTATGATATTTCTGTCCATCATGTCACAAATATTAAACAACATCTTTTGTTTCAATTATTTCATATGCACCTAAAATAAACCTCTGTTTTAAAGGGTATTTTAGAGGAAAATGACATTTTCCGGAACGCGCAGGCTGGAGTTCTGATTTCAACACAGAGTCATCCGATTTTGAGGCGGAATCGTATTTTCGATGGTTTGGCAGCAGGAGTAGAAATCACTAACAACGCGACGGCCACGTTGGAATTCAATCAGATATTTAACAACCGATTCGGTGGGTTGTGTTTAGCCAGTGGCGTCCAACCAATTGTTCGTGGTAATAAGGTAAGTAAATGTGTTAGAATAGTCAGAAATAACGTGATTTCAAGTAAATATTATGAAGTTGGGAAAATAGCTTTCTTCATACTAAAATGAAGTTGGCTATTTTCTACAGTGTGAACTTTTAAAGTAGAAATGCAATATATAGGGTTGTCAAAAAACGGAATATTATTTTATATAAATTTTTTATTTATAAACCGACCGTTTACGAGAATTATGAGTGTAAGAATGATGACTCCATATTTGTAAATTAAGTTCTAAAAACAAAATGGCGGTGTGTCTAAACTTCTTCAAACTTTGAATTATGCTGGTACTTTCTTGGGTCACTCTGTGTAGCTTTAGAAGTTGGATAATGAATATTTCTGAATAAAACAAGAGGTCGTGCATTAGAATTTATCAGACAATAGCTGACATATGAATATGATTTCTGGCATGCGATAAAAAACGGTTTCTCAAAAACACAAGTATAGTAATTGTCTTCTAAACGTTGTTTGTGGCATATTCTTGATTACTTTTTATGTTTTTTTGGGCAGTAAAACCACAATAGAAATAAAACGACGTATATTGCAGGAATACCAAACGTTTCAAAGTCTATTCTGACTTCGTTGTCAATGGCTTTATATTTATTGATGTAGATTGCAAAATGAAACTTTGAAACGTTTGGTATTCCTGCAATATACGTCGTTTTATTTCTATTGTGGTGTTATTGCCCAAAAAACATAAAAGTAAACAAGTATAGTAATTAAGCTGTTCTTAGTGTCCTCGACTTTGTCTAACCTGGGGTAAAAAATGCTGCAGTCCAAAAGATCTTATACGGCGGTAAACCGTTGGGACACTTACTAGATAGTCTTGGTCTCCTAATCACTCATCAGCCACATTTGGGGTTGATGAAAATCACTCTCTAAAGGCCATATAAGTCTTAGACGTCGATATTGAACTTCATTTGGGTCCCTTCGACGTCCGGTGCCTACTCTTCTCCGATTTTGGGTATTATTAAACTACGCTTGACAACATCTCATACCAGTAGTTGGTTTTGTGTTCGTGTGGTCAGTGATTTTTCGAAATGAAAAAACGCGCCTCCCGTAAATAGTTCGACCACTTTCAAAATCACTTAGCTGGCGATACATTCGGCGTACACGTACTCTAGACATTTTAACATTACTAAACACCGATTTTGGATCCCATAAAACAGTTTGTTTTTTGGTAAATTTAAAAAAGCAAAAATGACTGCGATATTAATTGATAAAAAGTTGACATGAAAAAACATACACCAAATTTTAATCATTTACTCCTTACTATAGCATCTATGTTTTAGCAAAACAATATTAAACATTACCTTCTGGGTGTTGCGATTTCTTTATCAGTGAGTATATATATATATATATATATATATATATATATATATATATATATATATATATATGAAAACATAAGAATCGAGATTGTTCTCAATAAATAGGTCATTAATCATCATTAGGCTTTAACAAATCCAAAACATTGATTTGAAGTCAAGATCATTTACAGTCTATAAAATTGACTTTCTTTATATTCGAGAATGTTTTCTTTTCTTATTGAATTTTGATATATTAGTTAGGGCTTGCAAGTTTTTGCACATGATTTACTTGAATTGGCAGTCGGTTTGTAGTAATTTGAAATATTTACTGTCTGTTGCAACTAAGTATAGGTTTCACGTTACAAGGATGTTTTTGGGGTTTAGGTAGGCCAGTACAATTATATTTGGTATCATTAATGCTAGGCTGGAAATTGTCGTTGTTGCAGTGGCTCGTGTATGGTATAACAGGAATTTCATCTTCTGTAATAGTTGTTTGGCATGATGTTTTGGCAAATTTTTAATTCTACATTTTCTATAGAGTATATTTCGTATCTTTATTGTTGTAAATGATGTTTGTCCTGTATGTCACCGAGCTTATCTTTTCGAATGAAAGTAACCTTGTTAGATCTGACTAGTAGAGTCAGGTGATCTGTAATTAGTGTAAATTCCGATCAGAATGATAAGGCCTTGTAGCCCAAATAATGGCAAACTGTTCCAGTTCTATGGTGGAATATCGTGTTTCTGAAGACCAGAGGGTACTATAATAATAAGCAATGGGGAGCGCTAGCATCAGCAGTGGGCAGGATTGTAATTTGGATAAATGAGGGTTGAGTTATATTAAAGGGTGGATGAAGCTATGTTGGACTAAATTTTTACGTTTGACCTCAGAAATGATTTTTATGACTTTGGTATGGTAAATGATGTCAACAAATACCCAGAAGAATGTTATTTATGGCCTTTGAAAATTTTTTATCAGAAAAACCTCATGAAATTTCTTTAGGATTTAAACTGATCTTGGTCAGATGTTTTATGTAGAGGAGCCATTTTAAAGTTCTAATAAATTGTCTACGTTATAAATCTACTAAATAATGCTCAAGAGAATCAGCAGATAGGAAGAAATTTGATTTTCAAATTGTAATATTCTGGAGGGTAATTTACTTTTTCGGGGATTCTGAAAGAAAAGTTTAATATATTTTTTAGATAGATACGGTAGAGTATAGGTTTTTGGTCAGGAGATGTCTTAATGCATATTCCGGGAAGTTCACAACTGGACTGAAATATTTCAAATTAAATTCTGTATTAGTGTTTGGATTTTGTTGAGAGAAGTTATTAAATCGGGGGCTGATTTAAGTTCTGAAGCGCCAGAAAATTCCTGGTATTCTTGAGCATTAAATTGTTCAACCTGGGCCACCTAATATGTGTTCAAAGTCTGGATTTATATAATCTGGCGGAAATCTTCACAAAATTATTATCAGTTCACTTGTTTTAGTCGTTTACTGAATTTTCCGAAAAATACTATAATTCGTGATATTCGCTCTAGACCAAGAAAAATATCATCAACTGAATCTAGAGATTTGTAAATGGTTAACATTTTCTCATGGTTTTGTCCAGACCAACTGACTGAACTGCTTTTCCTTTTTGTATATTTAATATGATTTACCAACAAATTGGTTTTGAGCTGCGGTTGACTTTGTTTCTAATTGCCTGCTTGTGTAAATGTGGTTAAAGAAATTTCATCGCTTTGAAATTATGGGATGATGGAGAATATTTCTGATAAACGATACTTTTTGGTTTCATTGAAAAGTGTTGTTTGTTGCTTGTGCCATGTGGATATTAAAGAATTAAAGTATGGTCCAATTGTTGAGATTAAAATAATAAAGAATATTGATAAAAAATTACTAATCAATATACTCGTATTAATAGACAAATTTAATTGGAAAATAGATGATAAATAAATCCAAAATGTAATTTAAATAAAAAAATCAAAAAAATAAATCAATCAATGATTCAATAAATAAATAAACAAGTCAAACAAACTAATCAGATAATGTGAACTAACCTAGTAAATTAATTATTAATAACTTTAATGAATAAAGATACACTTTTCTTCCAATAGTATATGAAGTTCTCTTTTTTCGCATTTGGGACGCCCTTCTGCGTTCAGGGATAGAAATTCCCGCTACCAGGGGCCCGATTCTTGAAATCATACTATGCAACTAAAATGATCGTATGCGGCCTTGCCAGCGTACACGATGTTTATTCCATTGAAAAACGGTCGTATACGATCTTCGAGAATACAGATTTCTATTAGTTTTCATTCGACTGACGTCATCTGTCGAGTAGTACACCGTTCGCATGGTTTCAAGAATCGGGGCTCAGTTAGAATGCTTGTGTTGTAGCAATGTTGCAGGATCCTACGGACTTGCGCGAAATTATTGCAAATATTTAAATTATAACCATCGCAATTTTAATAACACAAAGACTAATCAATAGTGAATAATTTGTAATATTTATTACTTGAATAGGACATATATTTCAAGGTAGACAGGCAACCAGTTGCGATTATTAGTTAGTATTTTGACGTAATTGAACAAATCTGATGTCATAATGCATACTTGATATAAAATTTGTAGTAACCTAGATTTTTGGAATATTTATTTTTCTGAGATTTTATAATATGCTTTGTTGCAGATATTTAATAATCAAGATGCCGTAGAGAAGGCCGTTGCTAATGGACAGTGTTTGTACAAAATATCAAGTTACACTTCATTCCCTATGCATGATTTCTATAGATGTCAGACATGCAACACAACAGACAGGAATGCCATTTGTGTGAATTGCATTAAGACATGTCATGCAGGACATGATGTTGAATTTATTAGGCATGACAGGTAAGACACAAGGTTTGCTTTTGTATGGAGGAAGATCTAGAAGTTACTTAACGTGTTTTATTTACTTCAATTATTAATAATCTAGATAAATTAGTGATTTTGCTGAATGACATAATTTATGACTGAATAGGTAACTATTTTTCATTTTACCTTATAAATGACACTACTTTCATTCAAAAAGAAAACTGTCGATATGAATAGTAATTTTTCATTTTCAAATAATTTGCAGATTCTTTGAATATTCGGTTCATAGTTAAAATTTGTTTTCAGCGCCACAAATGACGTCAAAACTGTCTCGTTAGCCACAATAGTTATCACTTTGCCACATTCGTGTTACTGTTCAAATTACTAGGCAGCCTTACATTATAAAGGGTTTCTCAATAGAGATAATAGAACTATCACAGCTCATAGTGGGCTTATTGGAAAACTATTGTATGACATTATATTTCTGTTCTGAAATGTTTACAGTCATCAATAGTTTAACATTTTTGTTTTTTATATACTTTCCTTAATATATGTTAATTAAATTGTTTCCAAATTACAAAAAAATATATTTATGAGCGGTCATTTGATGCATTACATGATATTCTAGAACAAAATATATTTATTAATTTTCTAATTTTGCCCCCAAAATTAAAATCTGGATTTTCATGATCAAGTGAAACAAATTTCTGTTGTCCTATCACTAAAAATTTATTCCAAACGTAACTAGTTTCTACGCTAACGCCTCATTATCAAACATTATAAACTAACACAAACTAAACCAACACAAACACATGACAAAATTATATAAAATGCTGAATTGTTGTAAAGCTTTTAAAAAAATATTTAAATTACACGAGTTTAAGCAGCTGAAATAAATTCGCGTTTTTTAACTTCGAATCAAATTCTTTGGTGCCTAAAATCGATAAAATTCAAGTTTAAGTGCATCGATTTAGAGCTATTCGCAAAATAACTTACTCTAGTGCATATTGAACGTTTTATTATTTGTTTGCAAGTCTATTAAACGTGAGGTTAAAATGGTACTATCAAGATCTGACCTGATATTAAGGGAATATTTTCCGACAACTTTCTTCAGGAAATCATAGATAAGGTCTCACAAAATATTGTAATAAAAATGGAGGAGAGACTAAAAAAGCAAGACGAAACAATCCGTGAACTAGAAAAAGAAATTGCTGATCTAAAAATTGCCAATAATAAAATGTTTCAAACTTTAGATAATCTAGAACAATCATCGAAATCCCTTAACATTAGGGTTTTTGGTGTTCCCAAGACGGAAAATGAGAATATACATAGCAAAATGCTCGATTTATTCAAGAAAATGCAACTGAATAATATGCATGACAGTCAAATCATATCTTGCCATCGAGTGTCTTCAAAAAATCCAAGTGACAAGCCACCTGCGGTTATTATCAAATTTTCAAATAATTTAGTACGTTCAGAGGTTTTGAAAAACCAAGAAAACCTAAAGTCAACAAACATACACATCAAAGAAGATCTAACTCAGTACCGTGTCAGGCTGCTAACCGCAGCTGTGAAAAAATTTTCGAACAAAATCGCATGGTGTTTTAATGGTTCTGTTTACGTTAAAATCAATAGTGTGGTGCATATCATTAGAAATCAAGAGGATATTGATAAATTGTTTAACTGAAATGTATGTACACTACTTGCTTTTACTAAAAATCAGTTTTCAAACTTATATTTATATTTTTTCTTCACATATTTTTTTGCTTTTGAAAGTGCTGATTAATTAATACAGCTTTGTAAACAACATAATCATTTTAAATTTCTATTAGGTTTCTGAGTTAATAATACTACACAATTTAGTTTTTGAGTTATATCGATTTTCAAATACTATAAATTAAAATTTTAAGTACCATATGTTTGGACGACAATAACTTTAATCACTTTATTATTTACTGGTAATGATACTCTTTCGTCCTTGAAAAATTATTATACTAAAATTAAATTTTTCATTTCTTTAATAAATTATTGGGGTAGGCATGGTTACTATGTTTTATTTTTTTTAGCATTCTATGTTAAAAGTTATGTATATGTTATCTGTAACACTAAGCTGCTTAAGCAATGTGTGTATCTTCTATTATTACTTTCATTTTTTATAAGTAAACACCTCTTATAAATCACTATTCTGGGAAGGCGGGCTCCTTAAATTACTTTCGCAGGTTATTTTTATGGGATTTTAGCCTATAATATTTACTTGCTTGTTTAGCATTAAGTACTGTATATTAATTTATGTTTGGTGATGCTCTGTGACTTGGACTAACCATAATACGTCTTGCTCACATTAATTTGCACTCTATTCATACTGGCTTTAATGATTTTAAAACTTTAGTAATTGACAATAACAACTTTGATGTAATCATGGTTACAGAAACCTGGTTAACTAATAATCAAGATCCTAGTGTTTTTTCAATACCTGGTTATAACTTTTATACTGTGAATAGGAACGACAGAGGAGGTGGTGTGGGGGCTTATGTAAAGAATACTTTTCACTCTGAACTAATTACCTTACCTTAAGTATTAAAGTAAAATCCATTACAATGGCAGTTGCAAATTTTTATAGACCACCAAAAAGTAATCTTAACTTGGCCATTAATGATTTTGATAACATTTTAAGAGATATTACTACAAAATTTGCTCACATCATATGTTTGGGTGACTTCAATGTAAACTTTTTAGAAATAAGTAATCCTGCCATGAGTTGCTTTGAATCTTATAACCTTAAGCAAATTCTTAACGAACCTACACGAATCACACAAAAAACCAACAGGCTTATAGATCCTATATTTGTTAGTGACCCAAACTTTGTTCTAGTGTGTGGCACGCAGTCTGCTGACACTTTCTCTGACCATAGGCTCGTATTTGCTGAATTAAATTTAAAATATACAAAAATGGAACCCAAATGGGTTACTTACCGATGTTTTAAAAACTTTGTTTTAAGTGATTTTTTGCGTGATCTCAAATTATTACCTTGGATGAATCTTGTTTATGAAAATAATATAGACAAAAAAGTCAAAATTTTTAATGACTTAATAAATGCAGCCTTTGATTCACATGCCCCGATTAAAGTGATCCAGGATCTTAAAATGATCATGAAAGAAAGGGACAAAGCCTTACAAAAATTTAAACGTACTAAGGCTGGCACTGACTGGGACAGATATAAAGAGGTGCGTAACTTCACAGTAGCTGCGGTCAGGGCTGAAAAGAGGGCCTATCTTAGCTTTATTTCCAGGCACAATAATCCAAGGTGAACTTGGAAAGCACTTGACCTATTAAATGTGCGTCCTACTCTTAGTACTCATTTACCTCTAAATCTGTCTGATCCCAATAAAATAAATAGATATTTTGCTCAGTTTTTCCAAAATATCTCATATAAATGTATTAATAAAACTAATTATTATGAGGTTAACCATTATGATTCTACCAAGACCTTTTCTTTTAGTATGTGTACTGTGGATACAATTAATAAAGCTCTGCACAGTATTAAGACTAACTCTCGGGGAATTACTTCTGAAATGCTCAAAATTTGTAGTCCTTTAATCGACCCTTTCATAAAAAATATCATAAATAGCTGTATCGAAAATAATTACTTTCCCGACTCATGGAAAAGTAGCATTGGAAAACCGTTACCGAAGATAAAAAAACCTGAATCATTTAATGACCTTCGAATCATATCTATCCTACCTACAATGTCAAAAATTATGGAAAAGGTTTTATACTTTCAACTCTACACTTATTTTCATACTAACAATATACTTCCTGACAACCAAAACGGTTTTCGTGAAAAACATAGTACAATTGCCGCTCTTACGTCAGTATTCGACGACATAACAGAAGCGTATGACCGTGGCCTGAAAAGTGCTCTTGTGTTACTTGACTTTTCTAAAGCGTTTGATACGATTGACCATCGTCTTCTTTTGAGTAAACTTAAATATTATGGATGTGATACTAACTCATTAGGTCTAATTAAATCATATTTTTCTAACAGAACTCAGAAAGTTCAGGTAGGTGACAATTTTTCCGATGTCTGTCAGGTTCTGTCAGGTGTTCCACAGGGGTCAATTTTGGGTCCCTTATTGTTTATTATATATACATCTGATCTACTCAAATCTACGCAATATTGTAAACTACAAGCCTTTGCTGATGACACACAACTGTATTGTCATTTTCATATCGACAATTATCAGGAAACAGCGCTTGCTATTAATCAAGACCTAGAGGTCATCAAAACTCTTTCTGAAGACCATGCACTGAGTCTCAATCCACTTAAATCTAAACTATTATTATTTGGTAAGAAGACAAGTAAGGAAACTTTAAAAGCTAACTTCAACGTTAAAATATCTGATCAAACCCTTCAGGTTAGTGACTCGGCAAGTAATCTTGGTATTATAATAGATTCCGATTTAAAATTTAATGATCACGTAAAAAACATGGTGCAAAAGTCATATATTTCTATGAAACAAATTTATTCCAATAGACACATTTTGAGTTTTAAGCTCAAAAAGATTTTGTGTGAGTCGCTAGTTCTTTCTAAGTTTAATTACGCTGACTTTCTTTATGGTCCTTACCTCAGACAAACTGAACAATATAGAATTCAAAAAATACAGAATACCTGTTGTCGTCTTATTTTTTGTTTAAGAAAGTATGACAGAATATCACATAAAATTAATGAACTACGTTGGTTAAACATGGAGAACAGAAGACTTAGTCACCTTGGTAATTTTGTGCATGGTTTATTAAATGACTACGTTGAAGTATCAACTAACATTAAAAATAAATTTCAATCAAATACTTATATTCATAACCTTAATACCAGAAATAAACACAAATTTTCTATTCCTAAACATAAAACAGCTATGTTCAAAAAAAGTTTTATCTATAATGCCATTACCCTATAAAATCCACTTCCAGACAAATTAAAAGATTACAGCCGCTCTAAATTCAAAGCTAACTTTAAAACCTTCTTATTGAATAGACAGTCCAGTTCACATTAGCTATATCGCTGAACGTAATTTTATTTTCCCGCCTTTCCCGTTACTTTAAGCCTTATCATATTATAATAGTTTATAGAAATTTACTTTTAAGTGCCATTTAATTAATTCTTTAAGTTCCTAAATAATGAGGGTTAAGTATGAGTAGCCTATGGCTAGACTTCGCCCTCTGATTACCCAATTCTGTGAGTCCAAAATTGATGTTAATGTAATATTATGTTTAATAAAGTCGATTTATTATTATTATTATTTCTGTAATTTAACAATGCAGTGAAGTGAATAATACAGATAAATTGAAACATTTTAGACATTAATAAAATATGATGAAACTTGAGAATTGAACTGACAAAGATGATATTTCATTAATGTCTAAAATGTGACAATTTTTCTGTATTACTCATTTCATTTATTTTTAGTAGCTTCACGATAATTCATAATTTTATATAATTTTGTCATATGTTGTTGCTGGTTTTCTTTGTGTTAATTTAGAACATTTGATAGTGACACAATAGAAAACTGAAATTTATTTAATTTGATCACAATGATTGACTAGCACAAAGGATTGGCTTCCACAATATAATATTAATATTTTCGCTATATTCTTTATTATTCTTTAAGTTCTGTCCTATATTCTCGTATTTTTTTATAATTTTAGGTATAGTAGTTTCCGAGAAAAGGGGGAGATGATCGATTTTTTTAATATATTTTTTAATATCTCTTAAATAAATCATTTTAAAACTACAAAAATAGGTATGTATTTCCTTTGACACATTATATGATTGACTTAATTATGTAATTTCGTCCCAAAATTACATAGAACGGATTGTGGCTTTATTTTTCCTGTAAACCGTGAGTGAGGCCCTATATTCGCGTTTTTTTTTTTAAGTTTTACTGATGGAAGGGGGAGTTGTTCAGATCTCTAACAGATCAACCCTTGTTTTTGGTCTATTCGTTAGTAGTACATGAAAAAGACAACAATGCGATTTTGCTTTGAATGACTCCCTATAGGAAATCAAGTATTAGGCGGGCAACCTCTACCTTGTATATTGACACCAAGTCATGTTTCACTTTTTCATTCCTTCCACTTGAGCAGCAGTAATAATTCTAATAACAGGATCCCTATCGTTTTTCCTCACAAGAACATTGTCGTTTTTACACCAGACATACGTAAATCCGCATCGTTTTAGTTCCTTAGCTTTTAGAAAGAGATCACGGGTATGCTTGGTCAGGTCTGGATTTACATAGATCTTTCTTTTGTTATCACTTAAAATGCCACATATTTCGGTATCAAGTGGGATAGTTTTACGTTGCTCGAGGATTTTATTTTTTAATTCTTCATTTGCGAGTGTGACAAGAATGGGTTTTGTTGCATTTTTGCTAGGCAAAACTCTGACTGAGAAGTCGTCTTGCGGCAAGTTAATATTCATCGCTGCAAATGTTTTCGTAACATCCGTTTTAGAGTTCTCGTCACCATTTAGACCTAAAATGACTACATTCTTGCTCTTTATTTTTGCCGTTTCTCTGTTCGAATTTCTTACATGAATTACTTCATGTTCCAGTTCAGCTACCCTAGTTTTTAGTTGTTCATGATCTTTTTTAAAGCCTTGTTTTCGCTAGATAAGGATTGAATATTCTGCTTCATCTGTTCCATTATATGCCCATTAAATGTAATGGAGTGTTTTAGTTCTTCATACATTTTCCTTATGGCATTTATAATATCGAGATTTGTTGGATTAACATGATCAAAAATGTCTTCTAAGGTACTTTCTTGGGAAGAAGATCGTGTACTTATTTTATCGCATATTGGGGCCTTTTTCTTTTTGTTTGCCATTATTAGAAGCCGTCTCTGTCCCTAGGACAAAGTCCAACGAACGATAAATTTGCAAGAATATAACCTATATTTGTTGTTCTGATTTGTTTTCAGAAACACTTAATTATCCTTTGCCACTTTTTTATAACTCGTTACTGTATAATGCACTTTGTAGTTTTATATGGCACTGTTTTCTGAGATATTTAGGCAGTAAATAGCAAATAATTTTGAAATATATCACCACAACGTTTTCACAACTTATTCGTGTTCGCGCACGCGTGTTCGACTTCAAAAAGAACAAGATCTTCAATTCATCTGTATATATGTTCTCATTGTATAGTTTACTTTGTAAGAATCCATAAAATAGGCAAGGCCGTAGCCAGGGGGGGGTCTGGGGGTTTGATGAATTAGTAGATAAGTACGCAATGAAGGATTTTAGATTTGCTTGACACCGGCTTCAAAATATACTAGATTGGTAGGTAATTAATTTGTACAGAATGAGCACCTTTTAATGTTTACATCTTTTACTTCCTGGGTAGGTACCTAACAACATTGAATGTGTTATTTATTTGCTAGAGTTGTATTTTGTTATAATTATTTTTAGCTTTTTAGTTATAGGTAGAAGTCGGTTATATTTTTTTAAAAAATGTTTTATTCTCGAGTCGGTTTATGTTTTTTTTTTATTTTCTCATCATATTATCTCCCAGTTAAATATCTTTTGAGAATTCATAAAATCGACGTGTTTGCGGCCCCGATTCCAAAAATTATTGCAAGTAAAAAAAATTGTCCGACTCGTCATAGTGAAACTACTCGCAAAATTTCTGAAGTATGGTAATAAAAGGAGTTACGTTCTCCGGACTATTAGATTCAAACTGTCCGTGTCCTTAAAAAATTTCATGGTAATTAACTAATTATTACTGAGTATTCTGATTTCTATGTCACTTGGAATATTTAAAGCAAACATCGTACCTTCCATACTGAAGATGACACCGGATCGAAACGCATTAAAAATTATCTCGTTTCTCATCCGACGAACCGTATTTTCACACGGAACCCAACGAGGCAATTTACACCAACCGCCCAACGGATATAATTCAATTAACGTTCGAGTTCGAGCACTTCTTTTGCTAATAACAAATTAAAATCGGAAACCAAAAGAATAGTCGCTGTGCGACCTTTAACGGTATCCCTCGACAGATTAGAGTCAGTTTGTTGTTACTTAGCATATCTTCAGTGACCCAGAACGTTTTCACGGAGAATGTAGTTAGCAAGAGATGCATCTTGCTGCAAGACTAATTTTAATTAACATAATTTTACACAACAGGGTACGGCAAACTTTCGTCCCAGTTCCGTTAAAGTCCTAGAAAGTATATAAATTGTTAGTTCAGTAGGTGGTATTTATAGTTATAAAAAGTTTTTTTTTTCAATGTGTCTTACCGTTCAATTTCATGTTCACCACGGTCGAGAATCGAGATGGCAAATTGACGGAGGACCGGGATTTTCCATTTTTTTTCTGAGAAGTATTTTTTTATTAAACAATTGCAGAGTATAATTTCTTTTTACTTACTTAAAAATTGTCGTAAAGGCTAACTCCACTGAACCTGAAAACAGTTTTTTTTAAGTTTTACTGATGGAAGGGGGAGTTGTTCAGATCTCTAACAGATCAACCCTTGTTTTTGGTCTATTCGTTAGTAGTACATGAAAAAGACAACAATGCGATTTTGCTTTGAACGACTCCCTATAGGAAATCAAGTATTAGGCGGGCAACCTCTACCACTGGACTAAGGACGTATGTCGTATGAAATCTGACAAATGAATTTTAATATATGTGTTAAACTTCATCTATATCAATTTTCATACGTCAAAAGTCGAGTGGTAAAGCATTTGAACGGTTTTGAGAATCGGGGCCCAGATGCTGGGAAGCACTGATAAGATGAAGACTCGACATGACTTATAAGCTAATTTTGCTGGTATCGTTCATGGAGACAGTCTGGTTGTAAAACCCTTTCAGGAGCAAGGGTACGGAATTTCACGGAGCCCAAAACCCAAAATGAAGATTGTGCATCTGGATCACCTGACCAATACCAAGGTACCAGTTAATATTGTGTGTGCCCTTGGTCGAAATCTAGGACAGCTACTCTGTTATTGAAATGACCTTTTGCACCGAAAGTGTTTTTAAGTTGAGATACCCAATTTTTACTTTGGATTTCGATGGAAAAATTAAAAACATTTTTTTGTTGTCAGTGATTTGTCAAGCACAGGGCTTTCATCTCAAAACTAGCCACTTAAAATTAAAATATCTTTTAAAGAAAAAAACAAAAAACACGTTAATTTATATCTACCGGGGGGTACATTTTACACGTATTGGTCACCCGGCAGTTTAAGCCCCTAAGCGAGGAGAATATCACTTCTAAATATAATATGAAGGTATCATGTGATACCTCTTTTTAAAGGTCTCTTTTTTGTCAATCTTTTGACACATCATTTTTACAAAGTAATGACCTAGAAACCGTAAAAAATTATACATTTTAAATTGTAATTGAAAAATAGCATGAGTATAAATATCGAGATAAAGTGAGAAAAAATCCTTAAATGTTTTTGCGAAAGAAATTTGTAACTAGAAATGTAAACAATTTATTATTAGTAGTGGTTTCGTTGTATATTGATCATCAAATTTTGACAATGGTTTATTCTTTACCAGAAAGAATTAAAATAATATTTATTTATGGAGAAGAACAACGCTGTGCACGCAGAACTGCTCAAGTTGTTCATCAGAGACATCCAAATACAAATATTGGGTATCAGTATGTGTTGGATTTAGGTCAGAAATTTCAAGAAGCTGGAAGTGTGTGCAATAAAATTGTCAAAATCGCAGAGTTTTAACTGAAGCTGCACAGGTTGACCGTTAGGGTCATTTTGCTATTCATCCTCAAACATCAATATGAAAAGTCTCCAGGTTAACACATATTTCCGTCGGCTTTGTGCATAAAACGTTACGCCTAAATAAATTTTTCCCTACAAATACAGCTTTTACAACAGCTTGCTGAGGATGATTATGACAGAAGATTAGAATTCTGGGAATTAATGACTCAAAGGGCAAATGCAGAACCTAATAATATTTGATATATTTTAATTTTAATTTTATATTTTTCATTTAATTCTACAACTTGCCGCCCAAAATTAATTATAGGCGTTTATCCTTATTTTTCCTGTAAAGTTCAGGTGAGGCCCTATATCTCTATTTTTTCAAAACTTTACGTTTTAAGTTTCGGAGATAAGGGGGACGGGTAAATTTTTGTATATTTTTGTAAATATCTTTTAAACTAATTATTTTGAAAACATGAAAATGGTCGATTTTTTTAAATTTCCCCCCAAAAGTACTCCTAAAAACAAATTTTTTTCATTTACGATATCTACTTCCGATCGGGTAACCAAAATGTACACTGATACCAAAATTCAACTTTTTCCGCCCAGTAGTTTGGGCGAAAATTGCTGTAAGGCGAAAAACGCGGAAATCATGAGTGATATTATAAAATGTAAAAAAGCCTTTTTTATACAATATTATCTGTATATTGTATATACGGAACCCTAAAACAGTAAACTGGTTTAAAAATCTTGATTTTAATGTGGGTTATGTTTTCCTAAAATCAATCGGTTTCAGGTTTTTCTGCGATTGCGGTGCAGGAACGCTGACAAATCAATGCCAACTTCAAGGGGAACCTACTCAAGATACAGACACTCTTTACGATTCAGCGGCCCCGATGGAGTCACACACTTTAATGGTAAACTAATAATAGATGGAATTATTTGAAACAAAGGAATCATCCGTACTATTGAACTATTAAGAAATGGATTGTTGAACAACAATAAAAGAAAATATGTAAATTTTACGAAAGTGCTAAATGTTCGTTGGTGTGTTGTATCATATCTATTATCAAATTGTTTTTTCTTCACTGTTAAGAAAAATGTGTAGCTGAAATTAGATTTTCAAATTAAAATGGAATAATAATGGATTGGTGAGTTTGATGATATTTTTTTGAATTTGTATTCTTTGTAATACCATTGTGCATAGTAACGAATTTGTTATAAAAGAACATTTCAATATATTATAATATTATAAATTAGAATTTAAGAATTGGTTTCTAATTGTGGGAGTTATATTAATGAAAAACTCATCTATTTCCAACTTTATTCTTCAAAACCAAAGCAGTGAGATTAGCTAGTCAAGTTCTGGTGACAAATAGTAACCCAGAAAAATATATAAGTAGCATGGATAAGACAAAAGTAGTATTTTTATTGAAATCTGAATTTCATGTTTATTGCTTGTTGCTAAAGTACAAATTGTAAACTTTTGAGAGAATTTAGGCGGTGTAATTGCCTTTTACTGTCACAGTCCCTTGCTAAATGCTAAATTAATTTTGAATCATATGTTATGCTCGAAAAATTTGAATTATGCCTTTAATTTCTTTAATGATATCTGTTATTTATTGTGGTGCTTTATTACTATATTTATATATATCACATCTTATTATCACCATATAATCTTGTTTGAATATTCTCTACATTTGGATGCATTTTGAAAATTTCTGTGAAATAAATTAGTGGCAGGTGGTATATTTTTATGTATGCAGATTAAACTAGTGACTTAGTTATTCTTTGCTATTTGTTCGCCTGTTCGTGTCTCGAAGGCTATACAAAATTCTTAAAAATCCTTAAAATAGTTGCTAAATATTTTTATAGATAATTTTATTATGAAATAGCTGGCTCGCCTCAACTTTGCACAGGCTAGACAAATTGGCGTTTTATTTTATTGAAAATAATGTTAAAAATTTAAGCAATTCCTGTAGCTCGGTTTCAGCGTTGTCTAAACGGTCCAATTGTAAATCCAACCATTCCAGGGACCCACTCAAAATCACACAAAAAGTTTCATCAAAATCCTTTAGAAGTTTAAACAACTACAACTCGATTGGAGCGCCTTTACCATGTCAATTTAACCCACGCAAACACAAAGTTTCATCAAATTCGGTCCAACCTTTAGGAGTTAATAAAAATACTACAATCCAATCCTGGGGCCACCTACTGAGTTGAATTGTATATCTAAACCCTTCTAGGGATCGGCTAAAACTTCAAAGTTTCATCAAAATCTGTTCAACCTTTAAGAGTTTATGAAAAATACGCGGGAAGGTTAGGTTACTTTTCTGAAGTTTCCCAATTTTCTGTGCAATTTTCTTAATTTTTCTTTCCGAAAGAACCTTCCACAAAGTATTAGAAAATGCATATATATATATATATATATATATATATATATATATATATATATATATATAATTAATATATAGTAATTATTTATATATTACTATTTAAAGATCTTGTAAGAGGTCAAATTGAACTTAAAATTGCAGTATTGAACTGTTTTCTTAGATTGTGTAGCAGTGTTGTTATTTTGCTATCAGAATTCTCACAGGTATGCCCTCTTAACACTACTGTTCTCTTGATAATAGGAATCGGATTCATATCTAAGATAGAAAGGGTAGAACTTACAACGCAGCCAGTAATAAAAAAGTGTTATTAACTAAGTTTGGAAGGTGTTTAATGCCTAACATTCCTGATAATCATAATTTGAAGTGTTTAGTAATTGTCTATATAGCTAATTCACATGAGTTAAAGGTGTTAAGTAATTAACGTTTATTATAATTGAACCTTATGATGAAATATGAAGACCAAAATTGAGTCAATAACATTTAAAGTAAAATTCTGACAACACAATATTAGGTGGTTTACAATATAATAAATAAAGTTGTCATTATATAACTCCACCGCCACAAACAATAATTAGTGATTACATCTTTGCTGTGCACTGTGTACAGGTGAATTAAATATGTCTGTGTAAGGTGATTTAGTTTCACCTGCAGCCGTATTCTGTAAATCGTTATGGTCGAAACGGAACGGAACCTAATACGTTTGTTCGTAGAGACTAGGTGCCAATAATTCCAATAGTTAAAAACTTTCCCACCAATCTAGTGTTGACACAGCCAACTGTCGAGATCGCTGATTCGCGGAGAAGTTTTCAAACCATTGGTATTATTGGAGGTGGTCTTTACCCAACAAGTCATGTCATTATAACGTAAATGCCGATTCGGAGACTCACAACATTTATTAATTTTGCGTTCTATCATAACGTTATAGTTATATCGACTTACAGAATACAGCTGCATGTGCTGTATGTTCATCTGTCTAGCATATCCCAAGCATGTCCAGTATACCTTCAATGTGGAGTGGTGACAATAAATGTGAGCTGTTGAGCTGGTTTTGTATTCCCCGTCCCTAAAAAAATCCCTAGCTTCGCTCATGGATACACCTTTCAAACATATCTTTTAATTGAACGTCTGTGATACATTTGGTGCTACTCAAAGCACATTGTAAAATATACAGTTCAATTTATTTTGCAGTTACTGCACAACAAACACAAATATCCTTTAACTCTTGTGGAATAGTATTTAATCATTAATTAAAATTAATGAGATTTTTAGTTTCAAACAAAAAGTCAGACGATATGTGGCTTCTAAGCGATACATGTTGCGCTATCCTCAGAAGAATATTTCTGGTTTTCAGATATATTATTAGATGACTAAACACAAATTGAATTGCGACATCATAGGAACATGGGGCAATGTTTAGATGTTTTTACATTTTTCCTTTGAGTTGTTAACTCAGTGATAACTAAATTTGGAAGGTTTTGGCTCAAGTGGTAGAGGAATTTTGCATTTATATGTCAATCAATATTAAAGGTTCTCATTAGGCATCCACATTTATAGCATTTACTTCAGTGTATTTTGATATCTTCTATGCCATAACTTGTTCATGGTTCATGCAGTGTTGAAATTGAATGTGTATTTTAATAAGTCGGATGGATAGTACAGTATAATCTCACTGATCCGGCAGTATTAAAAATCGGGTTACTAGAGAATAGTAAAAAAGTCATAGGTAATGAATAAAATAAAGCATTTCAGCCAAATAAATGTATGTAATGTATTAAATTAACATGTACATATGTTATTATGTACTACATAGTTTTAAAATAATCCTTAATTGAGGTCCGCCCAAATACATCATCACCCTGCTCAAGTGAATTCTGTCTTAAAAATTTTAGCCCATAAATCTGGCAACTCACAGATATTGACATCAAAAGAACTAAATACTTGTCAACAAACAGATTTCGAGGAACAATGTACCTGATAAGGATCGAGGAGTTTACGAAATACCATGTTACTACTGTCCATAAATCTATAGCGTTGTCTGCAGATGCGTCAACCATCGAATACATGAACACTCCTTGTGATCTTTGTGCCGTCATAAAACGAGTGGTGTCTTCGCACCGATTAACCACTCGTTTTATGACGACACAAATATCAAGAATAACTAGACTCAAACAACTGCAACAAACCAATCATCTACAATTAAATCATTTCTCATCTCTTAATCGACAGACAACTCTACATACAAGAAGCCCTGATTTACACTCAGTTTTGTCAGCTTTAGAGACTGGGGGACTAGGCACATTGAGGCCCCGATGTCGATCTACACTCTGTAACGTTGATTAATTTATAAATTTTGACGTAGGTAAACCAAAGTTTTAAACAAATAAGATTTATGGTGATATTAAGAATAGGGACAACCTGTGTTTATTTGTTTTTTTATGTTTTATCCATGTTGAAAACAACATATTTTTAAGAATAGTTTAATTGGGAATTTGGCAATTTATTCTCACTGTTCAGAATGTATTGACAAACATCTTTAATAGGCCTCTACCTGTCTATGCATATCAATCTATTGCAAATCATGCTGAATGCAATTTTGATGAGAACTGAAATAAATCACTTGTCTTATAATATTGTGTGCCACAAAAGTTTTTGAGTAAAGTTTAAGACAATCATGAGTTGCGCTTCCATGTTATCGATTTTCTTCGTTGATATTTGAATATTCAAGTTTCTTATCATTTATGCATTTTTATGTGGCAGGAGCATAAAGCAACTAAATATGTCTTACTAATAGTTCTATTATAAAAAATCCTTAGCGTTCTTTTTTTTGATAACAGAATCTCAGTTAGAAATATTGGTAAAACAGGTAATTTTTGTTTATAATCAGTATGTGAGTAGATTGCCCAAAACATACTAACTACCAAATTCATTATGGATATTTGTTTTTTGATATCATTTTTTTTATCTAGGTACATATCTAAATAGCAAGACACTGCTTTAAAAATTACGAAATTCCATATTTCCTAATTTAAATTAATACTGTAAAATTTTTGTTATAAAATAAAAATTATTAATGAAATTATGTAATAGTTGCACTTCATGAGCTTTTACAGTTAATCCACAATGTCCTGACATCTGTTTCTTATTGTAGACAGTTATAGATTAAATATTTAAAACGCTTGTATAGTAAAAAATTCAGATTCTTCATGGGCTCGCTTCTCTGTAACTATTAGATATGGCTTATCACCATTTCGCGTTAAAGAAGTTTTTTTTGCAACATTCTACTCATTTTAATTGGAAATTTATATAATGTATCCCCTCGTTTATAGTTTGCTACACTATCTTTGAATGCAAGTATTTAAAGAACACATAACGTTGGTGGAACACCATGGTTACATATTTATAAACCTAGTCATCATTTTTATTTTTTCTGAGTTCTTTGGGAATAACACCACATAAACTTAAAGTCTGTATTTCAAAAGTTCAAACTTTCAAGGTCTCAATCAAACCCCGTTTTCAATGGTATTACATTACCAATGGTCTTATCTTTACTGTATAAAATCACACTGGTGAATGAAAATATTTATTTTGCCTGCAATTTGAGACAATATTTTGGGCCTTGTTTTTTTTTTGTGCAGTTAAACCTTTGTCTTGAGTAATTGTAACAACAATAATTGGCTTATAAAGTAAATTACAAAATTACTTGTCAGTTAATAAAATGTTAATCAGTTCTTTTACTAATATTTCTATTTTTATTAATTAATTCATGACTACCGGTACCATAACCATTTAGTTTAGAGTCATGTTTCAGTGTAATGATTTCCTTAAAACCCAACATTGACAGTAAATATTAGATTAGTTTCAAATTAAATGGGTTAACAAATACATTACATTGTCATCAGTACTAATAATTCTGAAAATTGTAATTATTAATATTGTACAGTAAATATTTGTTAGTATTTTGCATAGTTTTTTGTTTAAGTTTATACTCAACATTATTTTAGTTAATTGTTATAATAGTTATTTTTTAATTCTATTTATTTTTTATCTAACGTATTAAACAAAAGTCGAGACAAGGCTTCGGGTGTGATCGTTGCATTTTGTGTTCAAAATTCTAGGTTAAGCTTTGCCTTCTGGGTGTTCAAAATGTATATTATCGAATTCTAATGGTGGTGGTTGAAAAATGCCATTCTCATGTTCGGAGCAGGAGTTTTGGTTTGTGCAGGTTTTGAAGGAAAATAAAACATTACTACATGTTTTTAAGAGAAACTGACTAAATAATTAATACAATGTTGTACCAGTTATTATAATCGGTTAATAGTATTTTATTATACTATCCACTGTTATTGGTTAATTTTTAGAAATTCTGTAAAGAAAATATTTTCCCTAAAAAAAATAATTGTTATCGCTATCAAGAAGGCAATTTAGCGGTACGGTACTTATTAATATAAAATACAGAGATTATGCGATTTTCCTTTAAAACATGCACAAACCATTCAAAATATTTATATTTATGTTCTCATCAGTGACAAATGTTTTGAAGTTGTTGAAAACATGAATACTTTGTTAAAAACATCTTTAAATTATAGCACGATGTAAATAATATTAGTAAACAAAACTTGGCCTGATAGCAAAATTGAGTGTATTTTAGGGAAAAAATGTGTTTACCAGTAAATGGTAATCTAATCTGTATATTATTATCAGTATTTGTTTTTCTTGGATGTTGTTTTGAATGGTATATTTTGTGAGTGTATTTTGTACATACTATGCAAAAGAAAATAACTGCTTTCATGTTATGATTTCTCACCATTTTGTTTTTTAGTAAAATACGTATTGCTAAACAATATTGGCGTGTCGGCTTTGGCTTGGACATGTCAGCACCACATTATTGTATATTGTATAGGACGTAAATTTGTGCAGTTTTTTAAAGGTGCCATACTCACCCACATTCAAGTAGTTAGATATATGAGATAAACATAGTATTATAAGGTGTAGTTAAAGGAGTTTTTTAATACGGTTTTCTTACTTTCATTGGTTGTAAAGTATGATGAGAATTCTTGCCTGTTTGAATTGTTTCTATTGA
The DNA here is from genome assembly GCA_034190945.1 of Octodonta nipae. NCBI lineage: Eukaryota > Metazoa > Arthropoda > Insecta > Coleoptera > Chrysomelidae > Octodonta > Octodonta nipae. The sequence continues at coordinate 153,059,160 of CM067216.1, forward strand.
TATTGGAAAGACAGTTGGCATGTGTCGAACAAAAAGGTAAATATAGTAACATGTAAATTTCAATGGTACTAACATTGGGTATGAGTTTATTAAAAGCTTTAATAATCGGTTTCCATTATATACATTTTTTAGAACCTATACTTACATTTCGAGGTTTTATTTTTCAAGAAACTGTCTTAGCTGTTACTTTATGAATAATTAATTTAATGTTGTTTTTTAATTATTTTTATTCAAATCGAGTAATTTGCTCCAAAAACGAAAATAGTGTGATTAACCTGTTTTACGACACCAAACTTTGCAAAAGTTCGGTCAGTTATAAATCGCGATAATACATCAAATGGAATCGATATGAACGACTGAGTCTGTGTATATCATATTTGTAACATATTGTCCTTTTTCTATTATTACTAATTCTATTTTTAAGCGTATCTTATAAGGAAATTACGTGTCAGGCTTTATAGATCTGCTGAGAGGATCTTTTAGTATATAGCTAGCACTGTATTGTACTGTGTACATTATATAAAATTATATGGCTAAAAATCATTTTTGTGTTTTATTATTTCCATTTGAACAGGGATCTTCAAACGTGTCACACGTGTCATGAAGCCTGCCAGCGACAACTACTGCTTTGTTGTTGATATAGTTGCTGCTGTGATGAATTGGATATAAAACTACAGAATAGCCATAACTTGGTTTTATTACTAGGTAACTTAATGACAAGCCAGTGCACAAAATACCAAGATGTGTGTGAACTGTAAATATGCTCGTGATGTAATAAAGATTTCAGGAATATACATTAATCATACAGTGTTTAGTAAAGACTGTCCATCTTACAAAAGAGCGCTTGAACAAAAGTAAGTCGAAAATTAAATGCATATAGCAACTACAAAATAATAAAATTAAAAATGTCAATTTTGTAATAAGTAATACCGCACCCCTGTTAGAAGTTAAATGCTTGTACACAAATATTGCTTCTCTTAATTCTAAATTTCAAGAACTTCTGCTATCAGTGAATTTTCATAAAAATGATATAAATCTTTTAGGTGAAACTTGGTTAAAGATTGAAACAAGTGATAGTGTAATTAATATTCCTCAATACACAGTGTTTAGAAATGATACCGAGATCATTCGCGAGGTGGTGGTGTTTGCATATGTTTCAAACTACATAGGCGGCTTGCAATCAACTTCCATCATGTTGCACAAAATTGATAATCCTTCTCTTGAATCGGTTTGGGTCGCTCTTAAAATTGCTGACGTTACACTGGACTTTGCATACATTTATAGACCTCCCAGCTCTAGTCGTGAACAAGATATCCATCTTTGTAACACTTTCTCTGTAGCCAGTACTACACTGAAGAATTTTGGTGGATAACTCCTACTCTGCTAGACAACAACTCTCAAGCAGCATTTTTTATGAATATGTATTTGAACTCCAACTTAAAGCAATTTGTTACCGAGCCAACTCGCTTTAGAGCCAACAACACTCTACTCTTCGCTACTAGATTATCTCCACAGATTATAATCTCATATCTTCAGACGGTTACTATCGCCCTATAGGAGCCAGTGATCACATTGCCATCATAACCAATTCTCAGTTGAATCTTAGAACACAGCTTAGTAGGAAATCATTTATAACTTATAAATTTTATTCTGCCAATTACACATCAATTAATGAACATTTGAAAAGTTACACTGGGGCACTTCCGAAACCAACGAAATTTGGACTAAGTTTGTATCTAACATAATTGCAACCTTAGATTTGTTAGTACCTAAAGTATCGTCTAAACTGTTTGATAAACCGTGGATGAACAACATTCGCCATGAGATTAATGTGAAAAGGAAGTTATGGCGTAAATTTCGAATTAGTGGATCAGAAATCGACTATAATTTGTACAAGTCCTGCTCAAACACTGTAGCGGCTCTGATCAGAAATAGTAAATCTACTTTTGAAAACAAATTAGTTGACAGCAAAAGTAATAAAAACTTCTTTAAATACGTGAAACGTAACGTAACTAGCAGAATTTATACTATGACACTCAAAAATTCAGCAAGTGAACTGATCAGCGATCCCAAAAAAGTGGCAGATTTATTTGCTGCAGAATTTTCTAATTCTTTTTCTCATGAACCTCAAATCAACCTAGCCAACAACTCTGATCGAATCAACAATTAACAACATCGAAATTACCGAAGATAAGTTCTTGCCGTTATTAGAGAAATTCGTTTGGATTGTAGGACGGGACCAAATACTGTTAATCCTGTGTTTTTTCGAAGATGTGAAGAAGCATTGCTTACCCCTTTAACTAATTTGTTGAAGCATTCTTTCGAAGAGTCTTATGTTCCGTCTGATTGGAAAAACTAGTTGTCCCAGTCTTTAAAAAGGCTGACAAGTTAGTAGTCAGTAACTATCGTCAAGTTAGTTTAACTTGCCTTCCATGCAAATGTTTAGAGAAACTAGTTTTTCGGGATTTAACTGATTATTTCGTTACTAATGGGATTTTAAGTGAGAGACAACGCGGTTTTTTTACCAAAAGGTTCAATAATAACTGTAATGTCTTCGATGGCACATTCCATATAATATCCAACAAAAATGTATGAATTAGGTGTTGCGGTTTTAGTTCAATAAAACACGTGCCGTCGAGTAAATGAATCACCAAATAAAAGTTAATCACTGATCTTTTACGTCGAAGCTCTGGAGGTGGAGTTTTCTTGGTTCTTCTTTCTTCAGAGGCTAGCCCCGCAGCGGCAGGAACTGTGTTTAGAGCTTCGTCTGGACAACACGTTACACAAAAAATAGCGACGTAATGTTCATTGATTGAGCAAACAAAAATGCGGGTTTAACAACAAATGATGCGCTTTTGTAAACACAAAAGAAACAAAATGAAAGCGATTTAGCGGTTGTTACGACCGGAACTATAATTCGCGAAATCGTAACACAATAACACCAAAAAGCGGTCGTCTTAAGAAGGAATCAAAAGCGTCCAAATAGCTTGGAAGTCAATACACGAAACACGAACACTGTCTTTATTTTACACTCAAAAACACCTAAAATTAGCATTAGCGCGACGGAAGGTTTTGGAAAAGGTGCAGAAGTTTAAAAATCAATGAAGTAATTCAATCAAATTTAAACAATACACTAAACAAATTGCGGGAACGCCACATTCCGCCAGCCTTGAATGACTCATTTCAAAACTAAGGGTCCACTGGCAGTGGACAGAGCTTTACAAGAGGTGGCTTCAAAGTACCACTTGCAGTTCTAACTGTAGCAACGCGTACAACACCATCACCTCCTGGATGTACCTCAATAATGCGCCCTAATGGCCAATTCAAAGGAGGGGAAGTGTCTTGCATCAAAATAACAAGAGTACCTGGCTTAACAACCTCCGAGGGATCAGTCCATTTGCTCCGTTGATGAAGAGTATGTAAATATTCTTGCGACCAACGTTTCCAGAATGCCTGATGCAATCGACGCAGTAACTGTCATCTGTTGAGACGATTAGATGGGACAGATAACAAATCAGATTCAGGAGGGGCTGTTAAAGGTTCCATTGTAAGAAACATTCGGTAAGATCTGCTGGATCGTTGCTATAAGGGGTTATAGGTCGCGAGTTTAAAACTGCTTCGACCTGTGCAAATACAGTAGAAAGTTCTTCGTAGGTTAGGATTTGATCTCCAACGACAAGTCTTAAGTCAGCTTTAACGGATTTAATTCCGCCCTCCCATAGTCCTCCAAAGTGAGGAGCCGAAGGGGGATTGAAGTGCCAAGAAATGGTTTCTCGTGCAGCAGTAGCTCTAAAAGCTTTCAAGATCTACTTGTGAGCACACACAAAATTAGTACCACAATCACTATAGATATGGCTACATCGACCACGACGTGCAATGAATCGTCGCAAAGCTGCCAAGAACGCATCAGCAGACAAATCTGATACGAGTTCTAGATGAACAGCTTTCGTTGCAAACCACTTAAACAGGCACAGATAAGCCTTTAAAGTTTTCAACCCTCTAGTTTTAGCCATAGTTATAGTGAAGGGACCAGCAAAATCTACTCCAACCTGAGAAAATGGTTTCAATTGCGAAACGCGGGAAATGGGCAAAATTCCCAAGAAGGGTTGGTAAGCAGAAGGATTAAGCTTCCTACAAGAAACACATTTAGAAATGACACTACGAATTACTTTCTTTATAGAATCCAAAATCGTTGCTGCAAAAGAAATTGAACAGTTTGGATTTCTGCGTGAAGATTGGTGACCTGACAATCTTCGACAATTCGATTAGTCAAACGACTTTTACTTGGTAGCAGTGCGGGAAATTTAGTATCAAACGGCAATGGAGCATTAGCCATTCTACTATCAACTCTAAGAGTTCCCTGTTCATCAAGAAACGGCGAAAGTTTACGAAGCGATTTGGGCAAAAGTTTTCGTTCTCGAAGAAGGGAAATCTCTTTAGAAAAATATTGATCTTGAACATATCGAACAATGCGATGCTGAGCCTGATATAACTCAGCAGCTCAAAATGATCCAAAGCCCCTACGGTCTGGATTGCGAGCGTTATCAACAAAGAGACAAATATGAGCTATAATGCGGGTAATGCGATTAATAGAAGAATGTTCTTATAACAAAGTACCAAATAAATTTGGTGAACCGGTGACTTGAAGTGCCACTATACGGGCTTCAGTCATAACTAGCGGTGACATGCTTGAGTCTGAGAAAGCATGTGGCAAACAAGCGGTAATCAACAATTGTGGGCCTTTTTACCAAAGTGTATTGCCTAATAACTCTGATGGCAAAGTGCCGCGGGAACCCAAGTCAGCGGGGTTATCACAAGATTGAATGTAAAACCAGTGCGAAGAAGGAAATTTTTCCTGAATGTAAGCAACTCGATTACTGACAAATGTCTTCCAACGGTGCGGGGAAGAACTAAGCCATGAAAGGACTACCGTGGAATCTGACCAGCAACGAATCACCTTGAACAACAAACGACTATTGAATTGCTCATAAACATAATGAGCCAACTTAGCGGTAAGAACTGAAGCACACAGTTCCAATCTGGGAAGTGACAAAGTTTTCAAAGGGGCAACTTTCGATTTAGACAACACAAAAAAACTTTGACGAAATCCAGATGCGGTTTCGAACACAAAATAAACAACAGCGGCATAACCTTTCTCAGAAGCATCACCAAATGCGTGAAGTTTACAACTAAAAAAGTTTTCTATAGCAAGCAGGCGAGGCAAACCTAAATTCTGTAAGGTCATCAAAATAGCGACAAGATCTTGCTGCAACTGGGGACCGATAAACAAACAATAATTCAAAGATAACCGATGAAGTATCTTAGCGGATGCATTAAACACTACACGAAGTTTGGGTGTGCTACTATCAGGTTTCAAATCACAATGATGCGGTATGTAGTAACAATCAGAAGAAGTAGATGGATCAGGAACCAACTCCATATGATCAAGTTCTAAATACTCTTTGAGAATATCACAATATTGTTTATAGAGCTCTGGTTGCTTTAGAAGACGTCTTTCTAAAGAGTAGAAACGTTGTACGGCGAGATTATGCATTCCATCAAAAGCAGGAAGTGTATTTCGAAAAGGAAGGGGCACAACGAATCTACCTGATTCCAATCTCCTGCATCCCTCGGAAAATATTTTTTCGCAGATAAGATCATCAGGGGACTGAACCAGTGCGGTAGGAACATCTTCAACTGTCCAGAACCTTTGGAGTGAATCATCTAATGATACTACATCTTCAATTTTACAAAAAAGCGAAGTTGGGTTTATGACTGACTGAGAGTGAGAGTTAATTAACAGAACTCGAAGACACTCTACCCATAAGAATGTAACCAAACACAGTGTTAATAGCATCAGGAACACCTTCCTTTCCCAGAAGGCGTCCATCCAACAAAATTTGAGAGAATATATTGGCACCTAACAAAAGGTCAATAGCGCCTGGGCTATGGAAACCAGGATCAGCAAGTTTCAAATTGGTTAGATATGCTATACTAGCCATATTAATGGGCGCAACAGGCATATCATTGCAAATGCGGGGTAAAACAATAGTATCAACAACAAAATTGCACTCGCGCTTTACTATAGAGCGAAGAGAAAGGGTAAGAGAGCCCTCAGCAGAGGTACTCTGCACAGATGTGGAAGTCAGGTTTGCCGGGGGAGCACTAGATTCAAACCGAATGCCTGAATCACCACGATTTACAAAATGAAGTGGATAAAGATTTACAGCGATTCGACTGATGAGAATCGCCTAAGCAATTAAAACAAAGTCTAAAATCTTTAACAAACTTAAACCGCGCGGATTTGTTCAAGAATTCAGAACATTTGTAAATCGCATGATCGGATTTACAAACTAAACAATTTCTATTCTTACTGACAAACAACGATGTAGTGAAACGGGAAGAATGTTGCTTTGAATTCAATAGTATCTTTTTGTCAACACTTCGTTTTGCCTTGCGGGATAATTCAACATGTTCAAAGGCATCGCAATGCTTCGACAAAAAATCAACAAGTTCCGGGCGGATCGGAAAGTCATCTTGAGCGGTCACAGTACCATGGTAAAGTTCAAACTTAGCGGCTAAATTCTTTGGAACTCGTTTCAACATCATCTGAACGATACAAAAATCCCACTGATTTACTGGTAAACCCAAATTCTTCAGTGCTTCCAAATTATCACTGAAGTCATCCAATAACTTCCGAACCTCTGAAGGGCTATCTGAAGTTAGCATTCACGTAATTGTTTTGTGTTAGTTTAAAATTCCTAATAGCCTCAAAAGCAGGCCCTTTTAAAGCTAACTGCAAATATTTGAACTTCTGCATAGTACTGAGTTTTTCATTATTGTGAATTAATGAATTAAACAAATCAATAAAAGTACCAAATTCCAATATGTCATCACTAAATGAAGGCAAATCAATTCGCGGCAAAGCAACACTTTCCTGTTCCCGAGCTATATTTTGTGGCGTAGAATTCTGAACAGATTTCAGTTTAGCAAAAATAGAGCTAATTGAATAAAACAATTTTTCAAATTTATTGCGAATGTAATCCTCAAAGTCAAAATCATCGTTTGCATCTGAAATTAAACTAACAATCGAATTGTTTGTTTAATTGTTGTTTGTTTAAAAAATTCTGAATGGATTGAATCAACCATATCAATCATGCAAAAAAAAACAATTCAACGTCGTCACCTCTTAAGGCTTTCTCGGCAGCAAAATAAATATCTTCTAATCTTTTAAATTCCGATTGTCGATGATTTTTAAATTTACGTAAATTTTCAGCGGTTTTTGACATCTTAAGAATAAATTAAAATCACTGTAACGCCACTGAAGAAATCTAACACGATAGACCGAAACAAAATACTATTCCAAAATCTACAATTTTTTACTGTTGAAGTAGAAAATATCTGACCAAATGTCAAATAAATTCAAAACGATTTAGCAAAATAACCAAACAAACGAAACGAGCTCTTGTAAGTTTTTTAACGCGGCAAAAAATATGCGAAATTTATTTCCAACGGAATGAATGAATATTCCGAACTTGTTTTCTCTTTTAACAAATAATGAATGCGAAAATTCAATGCGGTTTTCAACAATAATTGCAACGAAAAATCAATTTTGCACGGGTTTAACTCAAATTGCATCCGGCTCGAAGTTGGACCAAATTATGTAGTGTCTTCGATGGCACATTACATATAATATCCAAAAAAATGTATGAATTAGGTGTTGCGGTTTTAGTTCAACGCTGGTTCAATGCAATTATGTAATTGACGAAGGACCTTTAGCGGAACAATCAATAAAACACGTGCCGTCGCGTAAATAAATCACCAAATAAAAGTTAATCACTGACCTTTTACGTCGAAGCTCTGCAGGTGGTGTGTTCTTGGTTCTTCTTTCTTCAGAGGCTAGCCCCGCAGCGGCAGGAACTGTTTTTAGAGCTTCGTCTGGACAACACGTTACACAAAAAATAGCGACGTAATGTTCATTGATTGATCAAACAAAAAATGCGGGTTTAACAACAAATGATGCGCTTTGGTAAACACAAAAGAAACAAAATGAAAGCGGTTTAGCGGTTGTTACGACCGGAACTATAACTCGCGAAATCGTAACACAATAACAACAAAAAGCGGCCGTCTTAAGACGGAATCAAAAGCGTCCAAATAGCTTGGAAGTCAATAAACGAAACACGAATAGTCTTTATTTTAAACGCAAAAACACTTAAAATTGGCGGAAGGTTTTGGAAAAGGTGCAGAAGTTTAAAAATCAATGAAGTAATTCAATCAAATTTAAACAATACACTAAACAAATTGCGGGAACGCAACAATAACTAATATGCTATACTGTGTTAATGCGTGGACCAAAGCTCTTGACAATTCCGACCAGTTGATGTGATTTATCTAGAGTTTAGACGAGCTTTTGATCAAGTCCCTCATAGCCGGTTATTGTATAAAATATAGTGTTCGGGGAAAACTGTTAGACTGGATTAAAGAGTTTTTAAGGTGTCGGTCGGCTCGCGTTCGGGTGCACGGTGAACTGTCCGAATCATACGAATTAATAAGTGGTGATCCTCAAGGTTCAGTTTCGGGCCTTTGCTGTTTAATGTGTTTCTCGCTGACCTGGCTTTGCTGTTTGGCTCAGATGCAGTGCTGTATGCGGACGACACAAAATTTTTCGGGAATCCATTAGCCACTGATAGCACAGTTGGGCAGTGATTGGTGCCTTCACTTGAACTCCGACAATGGTTCGGTATTGCACATTGGTTACAACAACCCAAATAATCATTGCTTTATTAATAACACTCAAATAGTCCCTGTTATTACCCAAAGCTACCTTGGATTAATTGTTTCTAATGATTTGAAATGGTCAGCTCATATTTACAAAGTAAAAAAGCCAACTCTATGGTATACATAATTTCTTTGGTTTTTAAAAATATGACTCCTAATTTGCTAAGTAAAATATACAAAACCTACATACGTCCATCACTTGAATTTGCAGTTCCCGTATGGAATTAATATTTTGTTAAAGATATTCATCTACTTGAACAGACTCAACGTAGAATCACAAAAGTGCTCTGCCCTTCGTAATTGTCCATACGAGGAACGCCTAGAGAAGTTGGGCATTACTTCCATTACAGACAGGCGATATTCAGAATTAATCCGAACAGCCGACTTAGGGGTCATAATTTAAAATTGTGTCCTGAAAGATTTTATAAGTTGTGTCGACAATTCGTCATATTCAACCGAATCGTACGGTCATGGAATTCGCTGACCTCCGAAATAGTGAATGCTACATCCATAAATTCTTTTAAGAATTTATATGATCGATATGTTACTACTATGCCCATATAATTTAGCTAATTTTTCTTACTCAAATATTCTATTGGCAATTTGCCGCCTACACTGCTTTCTCATCTAACAATAATAATAAAATTACGTCATCATGCATTCCTAATGAAATCATATTTAACATTTGGACATTGAAGTCAGTGCCAAAATATCTTTAAGAACTCATCCAGACGACTAATGCACTACGGAAGGTGTTGACGTTGACTGGAAAGTATAATCTGCAGAAAATTTTACTTAAGTATAGCATAATTTGATTTTTTACTGACATTAATTTGTAATTGTCAATTTTGCTTGTACCAATTACACAAGCCGACAAAATGACATCGACTATATTTTCTTGGAGGTTTTTGATGCGCAGAATTCAAATTCGCCGGAATTTTAAATATTCTAACCTATCAGTGCAACAGATTTTTTTCCACAATGAAATCCACACAGCACTTAAAGTATGTCTTTCCTTTTTGAGTGGCGTTAAGTTTGCTCAAATATCTTTTTGTTTTCGCTAAGATAGAGTGATTTTAAGTTTATAAAATTGCCAATTTTCTGACAGCCTACACATCCTCGGTCCTGCACTTCCCAATCGCACGAACCTTTAGCCTGATAAACAAAGAAAATGTAAACTACACGACTAAAAAATATTTTTATAGGTTATAAGTTAAGTGAAAAAACTTCGCTCTTACCGAAAAAAAAAGATTTGTGTAAACTCAACGGCATTCGAAAGAGAAAGACAAACTTTAAGATGCAGTGTGTTTTTTTGTGTAAAAATCGTTCGTCTATAGATAATCTCCAAAATGGGCAAAAACGAAGCGTGTTTTCGGCCTTCCTGTTTTTTATGGCTAGAAACCAATGGCTACTAATATAAATGGACCTGACACTTATTCCGGCTTCAACAGTGGCGTCCCGTCAGCATTACATTACATGTTCATTGTGTTCAGTATCAAAATAATACAACTGTATAATTCAAAAGTTACAAAGATGTTTAAAATATTTAACATATGTACCCACCTAGCCGTTACCCACGGTTTCACCCGAGCACCCAATGGTCAAGCTTTAGCAAAAGGAAATTAACTTATGAAACATGGCTTATCCTAAATAAAAATCTTGTTTGAACCACCCTACTTAACTATAAATCCACCAATCCCGAACTGCAAGTACTCTACGTCACCCTACATTGGAACCATCCTGTATATGCTCCTGTTTATTTTTCCCCCAATATAAGTTTTTGAACACCTGACTATAACTCTTCCCTATCCTATATTTCAGCTATGCAACTGCTTATGGTCTACGCTGCATAACAATGATTTTTGATATTTTTTGAACCACCTTTTAAAGTAAAATTTCTCTTAACTCTATATTTTATTCAACTTTTATATGCAGCTTTTTCTAACATTGAGTTAAACACACTCTAAAACTATAATCTTGCTTCTCCCCATATTTCAGATATTCCATATAGTAGAATGAAACTGTTCATGGTCTACCTTAAATAACAATTTCTTTAACCTTTTATTAATCCATCCTAATGGAAATGTCTGTGGAACCCTTGGTGTGACTCAAATATCAAAACACAGTTTTGCACCTTAACACCAAACTTTTATTTAAACCATCACCCAAATTGCAACTGCTTATTGGCCACCCTATATAACAATTTTATTCAAAAAAAATTTTAACCGCTTTGTATAACTAATTCTACTTCCATCTACATTAAAACCATCTTGTATACACCGCTGCCAATTTGTCAAACATTACAACTTATTTTTCAACCACCCTGTATAACCATACTTTTACTCTACAAAATATTTCAACCACCCTGTATGTGCATCTGCTTACGGGCCGCCAAATATAACATTTTTTAAATACTATAACTCTAGTCCGCTTAGTATATTATATATGCAACTGCTAATGGACTACGCTATATAACCTTTTTGAACCACCCTTGAAAGTATAATTTGTCTCCACCTTGTATTTCAACCACCCTATATATGCAGCTTTTTATAACATTGTTTTAATCACACTCTATGAACTATAATTTTACTTCGATCCATGTTTCAGATATTGCATATATGCAACAGCCCATGTTCTATCCTACAAAAACAAGGTAATCCAACCAGTTTAACTATAAATCTACTCCACCCGCTATTTTAAACATCTTGTATTTGCAACTACTCCATCTATGTCCAATATATTTCACCAAAACCGCAACTGCTTATTGAGTACCGAATATAACAATTTTGTTTATGTTTTTGAATCACTTTGTATGTATTACAACTACCCTGTACTCTACTGCTTATTGGTCAACCAATATAACATGTTTAAACTAATTATCATAACACTTCTTCATTCTATACTTCAACTATTCTATCTTTGCAACTTATTATGAACTACGCTATTTCACAATTTTTCCTCATATTTTTTTCAAGACATATTAAAGTATAATTTCTCTCCACACTTCATTTAAACCACCCGTCATTTACAACTTTTTCTAACATTGTATGAATGACTCTCTTCGAGGTGTCATTCATTTGTACGCAAGACAATATATATTATCCATAAATACAATATATATTGTTTCTGGTCGGGAACCTTCATCAGTTGCGCCTCCCACAACTAAACGTCCTCTCGAACACTTCTTCATGCATTTGATGCATTTCATTAAATTTGAAGATGCGAGATGTAAGACCGACATCTAGGATTTTCAAGAGAATCAGTACACAGAGGTTCCGAATCTGGAGCCGTTCCGTGCAATTGCTGTTCTCCCTTAACTCCTAGGACAGAATGTCACGATAAAATTTTCAGAGTTACTTCACCTGTCAGAGATTTTGAATACTCTCTTCGAGGTGTCATTCATTTGTACGCAAGACAATATATATTAAGAAGTGTTCGAGAGGACGTTCAGTTGTGGGAGGCGCAACTGATGAAGGTTCCCGACCAGAAACAATATATATTGTATTTAAGGATAATATATATTGTCTTGCGTACAAATGAATGACACCTCGAAGAGAGTATTCAAAATCTCTGACAGGTGAAGTAACCCTGAAAATTTTATCGTGACATTCTGTCCTAGGAGTTAAGGCAGAACAGCAATTGCACGGAACGGCTCCAGATTCGGAACCTCTGTGTACTGATTCTCTTGAAAATCCTGGATGTCGGTCTTACATCTCGCATCTTCAAACTTGTATGAATGACACTGTACAACTATACTTTACTGCGCACCATATTTCAGGTACAAAATAACAAAATTTTATAACATTTTTCACCCACCCTGTATAATTATAACTGTACACCACTCTATATTTCAACAACCTTTTGTATGCAACTACTCATTTGCCACCAAATATAATATTTCTGTACCACCCTGTATCCTTAGAATCCTACCCCAGCCTATATTTCAACCATCCGGTAAATGGAACAGCTTGTAGATCATAACATTACTTTATAATATTTTTTTAACCTACCTGTAATTATACTCCGCTACATATTTCAACCATCCAATATATGCAACTACTTGTGGGTATAAAACAATTTTTTAACCACAACATAAATAATTTCACTCTATCTTATATTTCAAAAACCCTGTATAAAGAACTGCTTCTTCAACCCATTTCATAACTATAATAATCTTATGAACATAATTCAAAGATCCTATAACTGCTTACCTAACACATTTTTTAGATTTTTTATTCAAACTGTATAAATATTCTACCCTTTTTCAATCACTTCATATATGGAACTGTTTATGACCCACTCAATATAACCCACCCGGTTTAACTAATTTCACTCCCCCTTATTTCCACCACATTGTATATATGCAGCAGCTTATGGGACACAAAATATAATTTTTTTTTTAGATTTTTTAAATCCATCTAAATCTACTGCGCTCTAAGTTTCCTATATACAGAACACCCTGTAAAATTACGCTTGTTATATCAGTTGATTTTTCTTAAATCGAAATATGTTACATTTGCACATTCCGAATTTAGAATAAAAGCTAACCTGATGCCAGTATCTAATATTGTGGCATGCTTTGGAACCAACTGAGTAATTGTATTACCCAACATGGTAGAAGTTTTTTCGCTATAACGACCGTTTCTGTCAATTTAAAGAGATATAATCCCGGTTTTCCAATTACGACGCACAGAGAGGCACGGTGCGTACTTAAAACAAAAATTGAAGGTGCCTGTACAACAAAGCACACTGTGCTTGTGTAAATGGCGATAAATGGAACGTGCTTTAGTTCTTCAAATACATTACAAATGTCATTAATGAAAAAAGTTATCACAAAATAGGGAAACAAAGCACATTTAAATAAACTACTGCGCTTTTAAATTTATTATAAATAACTTTTATTGCAAAATCACTGAAATAGACAATGTGGTGTTATCACCTCTCGCTATGGCTAGTATGGCTATATATTAGTCTATGACTTCTTGCACATCCGATACACACAAATTTTTCTTGTGCGTCTCTGTGCGCACACGGTGTCATGCTGGAGTACTAATGGAACAGTGAAGAACAGTGTGTGTAATTGGAAAGCAACCACCAGAGATCATACTAGAGATGCCACCACGTGGCCACCACACAGTGTGCTATGCTGTGTAGGCACAGAGTACGCACTGTGCCTCTCCGTGCGTCGTAATTGGAAAACGGCCAATGTCTACCAGATTTTAAGTCAAACTATAGGCTTTACAACAAAAAAAGATACAGCAAAATCACTTAAGTAGTTCTTACGTGATGCCCGAACAAACAAACAAACAGACAAACTTACAATTTTATAATAGTATAGATAACAAAGACTATTTTATGGCTTAATAACTAACATATAATATTCATTATCAAGACATTCATTTATCCACGAAAAATGTAGTTTTATTTACAGGTTAAATGACCTGTTATAAAATTCAATTGAACGTTTATGATTAGACACCTACCGCTGAAAAGATAGTACGGTAAACGAATATGCCGTTTTCCTGCATATAAAACACTGAAATACCATTTTATTATTAATTTTTTACACTTCAAGAACATAATCACTGATCTCAAACAAGTTTCAACACCAAAAACACTTCAAATAATATAAATCTCGACATTAACCTCAAAATCACAACCTAAACAAACACAAAAGTTTGGTATCGCTGCGTGCTGATCACAAAATCCTGTAAAGCTGTAAAGCCTACAGTACCCAGATTTACATCTTATTGGTTGCAATAGAAAGAAGTTTGGCATCGGTAAAGGACTTGTTTTTATTTTCCGGCAAACATCTTTCAACCCATTTTTAATGTAAACAGTCAGGTCTATTTATAATTGGTAGTCATTGCTAGAAACACACTAGCTACACACCCGATATGTCGCATCGGGTCTTGTGGCGTCGTGTTTTTTCATCTGTAGTTTTCTCACAAGTAAAGGAGAAACCATACTGTTGAAACCCGACGCTCTTAAGTCAAATCAAATTTTACTATATTTTATGGCTAGAAACACATTATACACATCCGACAACAAAGGACGCGAGTGTTTGTAGTGTGTTTCTAGCCATAAAAAATACTACGTTCTTACAGAAGAGGTGGAAAGCGCAGTCAAGAAACTGTGAATCTTGAAAGTAACAGGGTAACGGAGAGGTCCTGAAAACATATATAAATAAATGTGTCAAAGTATCTGGAACTCGGGAGTCTGGCTCGAACAGTGGTATCATTCCATTATTATGTCATTTTTCAAAAAGTGATTCTCCTGGACGGCGGAAATTATTGGCTGAGATCATACCTACCTTAAATATCAGACGAACAGAATGGGTTTGATCTGGGTATTGGAACTAGAGAACAGGTACTGAACGTTCGACGAATTATTAAGTAAACCAGGGAGTACTACATAGGGGGCTCATGTGTTTTTTCGTATACTATATGAAAGCTTTCGACAAAATGAAATGGTCAAAGCTCTGGAACATACCTACCTAAATATTTTGTACATCTATTCATCAATTATCAAAGTGAATTCAGCGACGATCTGGGTCAACAGCACTCAATCTGATACTTTTCTAACTTCGGCTGTGTGAGACAAGGATGTATTTGAAAATTGGGGATAGAAAAATCAGCAACGCTGACGATACACTGACAATAGCTAATGATGAACGAGAACTCATGTAAGCGCTGGACGAACGAAGCAGAATGTACGGTCTGGAAATTAACGCTTTAAAAAACAAAGTGATGACGTAGACCGCCTTAATAAGAAAAAATCCATTAACAGTAGCGGTATTTAAGATATAGTCAACCAGTCAATACCCGGCAGTGTGAGCCGGAAGCCCGTATACTGGAGAAACAAGGACAATGAAGATGACAGACCGCCGCAGAATTGACGCACTGGAAATGTCGTGCTACAGAAAGGCTGCTGCGAATACCGTATGCTGTACATCGTACCAACGATTTGATACTTAAGAAACTTCACGTTAAAAGGAGATTATCGACATTTGTTCGTGAGTAGTATTTAATGTACATTGGGCACGTCGCCAGAAAACCGGAAGCGGAGGAAAAACTTATCATTTAAGAAAGATTGAGAGAACAATCATCGCCGCAAACTAAAAGCTTAGGAGGAGAAAGCCTGCAAAATGCGAGTCGTAAGGCAGAAGACAAAGCTTTTGGGAAGAAGTAGCAGAATCGCATCATGTTGCTACCATACCCTTTCGAAGGGTTGGACTATGTGTGGAGAGAGAGATAGGAGAGAATTGGATTTTTATATTTTCAATTTATTTCTATTGGTTCCCATTGTTAAATTGGTACTTTTATATGTTTTGGGATTGTAATATTTGACATGTGTTTCACAAGATTTAACAATTCTTCGAACACAAGAAAATATGTGGTTTGTAGAAACTTAAAGAACTAAGTATTTTAAATATGCGGTTGATATTTATTCCAGAAAGTTCATTTGCGAAATTAAAAATATTCATTTGTAGTCGCCTGTATAACCTCTCAATCAAAATTATATTTTATAGTTTGGATAACCTTTTCATAATGCCACAAGTATTCCATTTTTCTATTGATTTGTTGCTAATATATGAAGTCAATTAAGATCTTGTTGCTCCAGAAGTTTCCGAAAAATCGAGGCTACTATCTTAAGCTATTGTGAAATTATACAATATTTAACAAAGAATTGCAACTGTCTAATATTGAGACCAATGGCGTAAATAGCGGCAATCATTTACAAAACTATCTTTAAGAACATAGTCATGTTATTTATATTATGTTGCTAAAATTCAACGTTATTAACAGTTCAATTTTTCAAGATGTCGTTTTCTTCTCTCCTTTTGAGTTGTTTATTACATTTTCTTCTTCTAGTTTCATTTATTCTTTTGAAGATTCTTTGTAAGGCCGCTATTACATTGTCAAATCTTTTATCAAATATCTTTGATAATACATCTTTGTCAAAGATATTTGATATAGAGGGTGAGTTTTTTTTGATGATCAGTATGGGGATATCGGAAACTAGCGGAGATAGAGCAATGGTTAAATTGGGAAAGATTTGCAGTTTTACTGGCCCAATTTAATGACACTTTCGGATTTTTGTAAAAACTCATGGCTTACTAGATATTTTGAAAAAACGAAATTTTGTCGATTTAGTCAAATCCCTCTAGTTCCTTTATTTTTGATTTTATTTGTATCCCGAATATGATTGTCATGTTCTCGTTTGTGAGACAGCTCTCGTTTTCGAGATATGACACAAACTTATCTTTTTTTGAATGGAAACCATAGTTGGCTATGACCTCAAAAAATCGGACATTTTTAGAGCTTTTCAACGATATAATACTCGATATAGTTATACATAAAAATAACGGAGTTATGGATGTTTTTCTCTCTTATTTACACTTTTAACGTAGGTAGCCATGAAAAAGATTATTTTCACTTTGAGGTTTCCTTATTTGAGAGTAATTCCATTAGTAGTGCTGAACTGACAGTCGATAATGACAAGTTTTCGTGATAAAATGGAATATTCTAGCGAAAAAAAACTGAATATACTGGAATGTTAATCATATGCCATAAAAATTCAGTTCGTGCAGCTGAAGAATACTTTCATAAATATTTTAATCATCGTCAACCTGCTCTATGTACATTTAAGAGGCTTTACGATAGTTTACGCAGATATGGATCTTTTATTAAACCACCAAAGGAAGAAAATTAAATTAACGAAGCAGCATAAATAAATGTTTTGGCAATGGTAAATCTACATCAACTCGTGAGATTGCGGCAGAAGCTGGCACATCTCGCATAAGTTCCACCCGTACAAACTTTCAGTTGCTCAAACTTTGCATGCTGGTGACGAACATCGACGTATTCTGTTTTGTACATGGTTTAGAGACATGTGCCTTGACAATCCACAGTTTCCATTAAAGGTGTTATGGTCAGATGAAACTAGATCTACTAACTGCGGTATGTTCAATAGACACAAGGATCATATCTGGGCTTCCATGTAGAACAAAGACAACCCCAGATAAAATTTGGTTTTAATGTTTGGTGTGGTATCATAGGGTCTACTATTCTGGGCCTTTTATCTATGACGAATCACTTACTGGGGAGCGCTACTTGCATTTCTTGCAATACACTTTTCAAGACATGTTGCATAATTTGGATTTGAGAACTCATTTAGAAATTGAATGGTTCCAACATGATGGAGCACCTGCTCATAACTCGTTATTAGTAAGACAACACTTAGATAATATGTATCCAAACGCTTGGATAGGAAGAAATGGCCCACGCGAATGGCCACTCCTGTCTCCCGATTTGGCAGTTATAGACTTCTATTTATGGGGTGCGCTAAAAAACAAAGTATACAAAAGAAAGTATGAGACAGTTGGTGACCTAAGGGAGGCGGTATTACAAGCAATTGAAGAAATTGATAGGCGGTCTGTGAGGAAAGCGGTAATGTCAATTTTAAAAAGATGCAATTTTTATCTAAATAACAATGGTGGACTTTTCGAACAAAAATTGTAACCATTATTATGTACTTTAATTTCTTAAGTTTTTAGTAAGTACCTACTTATTTAGTTTTTTCGTTATATCTGATATACCTAATAAAAAAATCTTTCAATGTTTTTTGGAGTAGTTATTAATAAATCAATCTATTTCATAGGTAACTATGTTAAAAGTGAAAATAAGAGAGAAAAGCATCCATAACTCCGTTATTATTATGAATAACTATATAGAGTATTAATTCATTGAAAAGCTCTAAAAATGTCCGATTTTTTGAGGTCATAGCAATGGTTAATTACGTTGAAAGTGCAAATAAGAGACAAAACCATCCTTAACTCCATTATTTTTATGAATAACTATGGTTTCCATTGAAAAAAGATAAGTTTGTGTCATATCTTGAAAACGAGAGCTGTCACGCAAACGAGGACATGTCATTCATATTCGGGATACAATTCCCTTCAATTTTGATATTTACACTTTTTTTATAAAATCAAAAACAAAGGCGCTAGAGTGATTTGACTAAATCGACAGAATTTCGTTTTTCAATATATCTAGTAAGCCATGACTTTTTACAAAAATCCGAAAGTGTCATTAAATTGGGCCAGTAAAACTGGAAATCTTTCCCAATTTAACCTTTGCTCTACCTCCGCTAGTTCGTCCGCGTAGTTGATAACTGATCCCTGCCAGGATCGATGGAAATCGGCAGAGTCACATCTGCCCTCTTCAGGTTGGTTCGCATAATTCTCGTAGCCTTCTGCTTTCGCTTCTAGTTACTCGAATACTACTAGAGGGTGTTAAAAAGAAATACTCTTTATCACTTTTGAAAAGCTTTCAGAATACGTTTATTCCTTCGTCAGTTCAACTAAAATTATATAAAAAATGACAGTAAGAATTGGTATTTTTTTTTTGAATAAAATACTTTTATAATAGGTTAATTCACTCGTTTTAGAATATTTCTGTAATGTCTGGCATTAGTTGAAATCAAATTAATATTATCATTTATGATTTTGTTTTCAGTTTTGTTTACAGTTCACCGTAACAACGCATTGAGAATGCCAAGTGAGACCTTGGCGAAATGTCTGCAGGATTCAAACATGAATCAATATAACGAACGGATGTATTCCCGGATAAATATTTCTTCATATTGTTCCATCCGTCAAAGCCTACGACTAGACATATATATATATATATATATATATATATATATATATATATATATATATATATGTCAAACAAAAATGTCCAGAGATTTAATGAAATTTGTCTGACATTTATATCATATATTTGATAAAAATTTTTATAAAAGATTTGATCAAAGATCTTTGACAATGAAAAGGTTAAGGAATATTCAGGAAAATTTTCGGTTCTTGATTTAGCGTCTTTGCAAAAAATAACAACACAATATTTTATATTAAAATAGTACCTATAGATTTATTAACATAATAAAACAATTTACATATTGAATATATTTTCAATCATTTACACTATGAATATTTGAAACAAACTGTTTACAATTATCATAAACTTTTCATTTTAAATTGCAACACGTGAATTTGCTCTTCCAAAACTGTAATAGGCCAGTAAAGGACAATTTCTTATTAGCCATAAACTAAATAATTGTAAATATTTAGAAATAATTCTAACCACATTGTACTTGAGTGAGGACATAACAAAGATGATGACATTTAACTTGGATTTGGACGATTTTTCCAAAGGTTTAATGAAATCATTTTCTAGGTTATTGTAACTGGTATTTGCTAATGTCATATATAAATAACAAACAAAAGCATCATACTGAAGAAATGGGTTGAAAGCCCACATGCCATTCAACAGCGCCTTCGACATATTCTGAAAATGATCATCTGGGTTCTCCATAGCTGGGTTGAATTCTTTTTCAATAAGCAAATTACAAATTTCTTTGGTTTCTTCTACCGATTCTCTACAGATGTTGAATCTGAAAGATTAAAAATTATTGTAGAATTTGCAGCAAAAATAATTTATTAATAAATCTTGAAAGTGATTTATAGTATTTTGAATGGGCATATTGGTGCAAATGTTTTTTTAACTTAAACGTCCATTTTCACTTTAGTTTTTAGCTTTCACATCACAGCAATTATCTCCTAAACTCCTGGACGGAAAAGGTTACAATTTGATATCAGTGTATAGTTTGGTGACCCGATTAGGAATACATATCGTAAATGTAGAAATTTTGATTTTAGGGGTACTTTTGGAGGAAAAACTAAAAAAATCCGCCGTTCCCCCCTTATCTCCGAAACCACTGAGAATAAGAAATTATAGAATTAAAAATTAAAAATTTTTCAAACCCATCATGTAATAAATCAAATGAAAGGGCTCATTCTGAGGAACACAAATATATTTTTCGTATTTTAAAAATAGTTATTTTAAAAGTTATTTACAAAAATTTACCCGTTCCCCCCTTATAGCTTGTGAGTTGTACGTCTCTCGAAGGTCAGAAATTTTTTTAAAATATAAGACCATCCTACAATTTATTTATAAACTTTTTGAGGCAGTATAAACTAAGGCATGGTATGAATTCATACTGTGGAAATACGTAGACCTACTATCAATGAGTTTCACATCTTAACAACCCATGAGGTAAGGAAACAAACGTTTTTAAAACAAAAATATAGGTAATTAAAGTAATTATAGAAAAATAAGCTTAATATATTGTTACGAAATTTACCCAAAGCCGACCCTGTGTCATTTCAACACGACAACAAACGCTTCAAGACAAAAAAATACGATTCTCGAAAAGGCTCGGCAGCGGAAGGAACGATGTTGATTTCTACTGGAGAATTCTACGCTGGTAATCTAAAAGAAGAACGCCACGATCGCCAGGCAGTTATACCGCGACGACTAGCTTATATGAAAATGTATTGTGAATCAGCTGTTTTAAATGTAAATAAAGTTCTAGAAAAGTGAAAGTAAATATTAGTTGTTATAATTTTTAAATTGAACCCACGAAGTACATTACAAATTGGTGTTAGAAGTGAAGGATTAAGTACAGTGAAAAGCGTAATTTGATTTATGGACACTCGAAGTATGGAAAAAACCGACGAAACTACCAGAAAAATTATCAAACAGGTCACGGAGGGACTAGACGAAAAAATAGCACAGATTCTAGAAAAACGTGACAAGAAGGAGAAACAACATCAAGAAGAAATTCAACAAAGGTTAGTAAAATCTTTTGATGAAAAACGTAAAATAGAATTAGAAAATCTTGTCACTACAATGGAAGAAAAACAAACAAAATTAATGGAAGGATTATTCTCGAAATTGAATGAACAGAGACAAAATGATTTTAAAATATTTGAACAAAAACAAGATCAAACTGAAGAGAAAAGACAAATGCAATTTGAACAACTAATGCAAATAGTATCACAAGTTAACGAAACAGTTAATGAAAGAATGCAAATAGTAGAATCAGATATAAAAGAGATAAACGACGACATAAAGATTGTTCAAGAAATTCTGGTAGATACCGTCAAGGATTTGATAAATATATATATCCCTAACATATATAAATTAAAAATTGCGATTGTTAACATTAGTATCCTTTAAGAAATTTTCGGAATAACATGGATTCGAAGCTAGCTCGAGAATTACTAAAAACAAGAAAGGACGTGAAGAAAAAATATTTGACTTTAAAATCAGATTTAGCACAGAGTCAAACGTTGCTTGAAAAACAATTGAAACCAATTTCTGACCCTCTTCAAAAACTTTTACATAAAGTAGAACCTGTTAAATTAGAACCCAAAGTTGAAAAAGATTTTTCAGAGATCAGAGATGAAGTAAAACCTTATGAAAAATATCTCCCTCTTACAAATTTGAGCTTTCTTGAAGATACCTATTCAAATATTCAACCAAATTTATCACACACTGCGGAATATACCACTGAGGATGAAAATCAATTGATTGATGATGTAGTAGAGCAATCGCGACAAGACATTCTCGATATGACGCAGTCAGAGGCGTATAATTCCTACTTGGAGATGTTTCATCCTTTACCTCGAGAATATGTAGACGATTCAATACGAGGCGATGAAGATTTGTTCGATCGATACTATGGATTAAAGCATGATATTAAAAGTGATAAGTTTACTTTGGGAAAGTCTGATGTAAGAATTGATGGATCAGATGTCAAACTTGGAAATATTACGTATTTAGGAACTCCTGGATTATATGAATTGCTTTTTAAAAAAGATCCTGTTGGATATACTAAATCTGATTTAGATCAGTATATGGATATGTTAAAGCGAACGAATGCGTATCGAATGCACAGATACAAGGTAGTCAAGCACTTAAATATCGAAGTATTATAAGGCCGTATTTAATTGAACATAAAATACTTAAAGAATCTGGAATACAACAATCTGCTTCCTTTAATAAACCAAAGCCTCCCGCTCAACGTTTAAGACGAGTTCATACATTCAAATATGGTGGAATGCTAAAATTATCCAATAAGCCAATAGACTATATATATTATGATGACATTAACGAAATCGTAGATAGACTTCGTTTGTTACTGGCAAGCACAGCTGCTGGGAATACATCACATTCCAAAGAAGTTTATAGTATCATAGAAGAATTACGTGAGGCAAAAATAATCAGATAAAAATGCCTATTGATAAATTCGGTCGTCACATGCTCGGTTCAAAAACTGATTCACATAATGAAAACAAGGATCTTTATTTTTGTAACCCCGCAAATCTTACAACGCCTTGTATTATATATATAAGGGGTACATTTGACTTAAGTGAAAATGCTGGCTTCTATTTCTTAGAAAATAATTCAGTTTCCTATGTTGTACCAATTTCTGGAACGATTACAGCTATCAATATTAACGTAGATACAACTATTCGCATTAATATTAAAAAATTTAACAAGAAAAGCATTGTGAACCAAAAGATTGTAAAGGGTGATGAGCTTGCTTTTACCCATATTAGACCCCATGACAAATTGTTTGTTGAAATAGTTCTTCAATGTCCTTTGAGTAAAAATGAGTGATTTGAAAAAAAAAGTAGTTGATGAACTTCATAAACCTGCCCGAATAAATTTTAAACGTCGAAAGGTGTTTGTGACTGGACTAAATGATCTTTGTCAGGCTGATTTGGTGGAAATGATCCCTTATGCTAAAATTAATAAAGGATATCGTTACATTTTGGTTGTTATTAACGTTTTGAGCAAATTTGTTTGGTGTGAACCGGTAAAAAAGCAAATCTGCTACAAATGTAACACATGCAATGGAAAACATTCTCACCAAAATGAAAAGTGTGCCACGAAATCTTCAAACAGACAATGGAAAAGAATTCTACAACAAAGAATTTCAGAAATTAATGGAACGATTTAAAATTAATCATTACAGTAGTTATTCCACTTTAAAGGCTAGTGTTGTTGAAAGAGTAAACAGAACTTTAAAAAATTTAATGTGGAAACAATTTAGTCTACAAGGCACGTATAAGTGGTTAGACTTACTTCCTAAAATTGTGAAAACTTATAATAATAGTAAACACTCTACTATACATATGAAACCAAGTGATGTCAATATAAAAAAATCTAAAATTCTGCTTAGCACTGTATATAAAAAAAGTACAGTTGTTGATCCTAAAAACATAAAATTCAAGGAAAATGACTTTGTTCGAATTAGTAAACATAGAGGAAAATTCACAAGAGGATATACCCCTAGTTGGTCTAACGAAATATTTAAAATTAGAAAAGTGAAATATACAAATCCTCCAACTTACCTTTTACAAGATCAGAATGATCAAGATATCGCAGGAGTATTTTATACTGAAGAACTTCAGAAGACAGCGCATCCACATATTTACCTGGTTGAAAAAATTGTTAGAAAAAAAGGAGACAAATACTTTATTAAATGGTTAGGACTGGAAAACAAATTTAATTCATGGGTACATAAAAATAAAATACTATAAGATGTAATTATTTAATTTAATTAAAATTAATTTACTTTACATATTGTTTTATTTAAATCTATCTGTATATATTCTAAACCTATGCTTACAATCTAAAACAGGATTGATAATATGTGATAATTTTACAATTTTATCATAAAATCGAAATCTGTCTGCAGCTACGTATTCCCAGTGCGATTTCCTTGATTGTTGGTATGCATATTTCCATACTACCATTGTCATTATTTGGTTATTTTCTTTAAAGGTGACTTTTTTCATTTTTCTCAAAATAACTTTCAAATAATTCGGGATATACATCCATAAATTCTATAGCTAACCCTATATTTTCAGAAGGAGAGTTTTGACATGTATGCAAAATGTTAAAAGCTCTTGTATAAAAATTCCCCCTTTCGCTTTGTAATTCCTCTTGCAAAACTTTTAGATAACGTTGGAATTGTTGCCTTTTAAATAATGCTATCATATGTTTCAAAAGAGGTATCAACTCCCATAGTTTACAAACGGATTCATATCCCAAATATATATATGAAACTTTTGACCAAAGTTGAATTATTTTGGTATTTGAAATACTATCAAAATAAATGGTGAATTCATCTGTAGAAATCGTTTCGTTCACATCATTTCCAAAGAAATAATTCGTTATTACTCCTTGATATTTTAACAACTTATTCCAATCGTTTTCATTGAAAAATATTGAATTATTTTTCATACCTGCTATTTTTACACCAGGTTCAAATCCATATTCGTATACTAATCCAACACTCACAAATTTACTTTTGGAAGCATTCAAAGGATACCTTCTTTCACCGATTATCACTAATTCTGTTTCCTTTTTAGCTTTATTCTTCTCTATTTTTTGATTACAAAATACACTTTGTGATGGTGTTGTAGAATATTGAGCAAACATCTTGCTGGAGCAAATTATAAACTGAGGAACCTTCTTACACACTCTCCATTATATTCGTTGCAGACATGGTGGTGGGAGATGTAGTAGGAGGTGTGGTGGGAGATGGTATTTGAAGTTCTTCTTCTTCTTCTTCTTCTTCTTCTACTTCGTTTTTTTCATTTCATTTTCAATTTTTTGTGGCAATCTTCTGAACAATAATCTTGTGGGAATGCTAATCTGAACTTGGCTTTTTCTGTTAGATAGTTGAACACTTCACATATCTCGGAAATTTTTAGTTTGCTCACCGAAGATGCCCAACATTCCTCACAAATTGAATTTTTCTTGTACAGTTTTGTTAGTTTTAATGCTTTATTATTTTGTTCCGCCATATTATAGCACTCATCTTCTGTTAGTATTTTTCCCATACCGTAAATCGCCTCATGTTCATACTCAAAAATATTTTTTGAAAGTTCATCGCAAACATAATCCAATGCACTTTTCAAGTCTTTCACTTCAATAACAGATGTATAGGCACGCCACATTTTTAAATCGTTAAATGGTAACAACAAATCAAACGACATTACTACGAAGTTGTGTTTGGTAATTCTGGTTTTAAATAGTAACTTTTAATAGGGGGGATTTTCAAGGACAAGCGGTGAAGGTCTAGGGGTCAAGGTCAAGGTTAGGGGTCAAGGTTAAGGGGTCATGGTTAGGGGTCAAGGTCTAGGGGTCAAGGTTAAGGGGTCAAGGTCAAGGGGTCAAGGTTAGGGTCAAGGTTAATGGGGTCAAGGTCAAGGTCAAGTGGTGGGGGGTGGCATTAGAATCGGCGAATCCACTCTACTGCTTACACCCGCCTGGGATGGTCCATACGAAGTGGTCAAGAGGCTGAATGATGTCGTCTACCGGATCCGTCGAAACCCCAAGGCTAAATTGAAGGTGGTTCACTTAGATCGACTCGCTCCCTACCATGGAGGGGATGTTTCTGATCGGGACGATCAGAATTAAAGGGGGGGCAGTGTTACGAAATTTACCCAAAGCCGACCCTGTGTCATTTCAACACGACAACAAACGCTTCAAGACAAAAAAATACGATTCTCGAAAAGGCTCGGCAGCGGAAGGAACGATGTTGATTTCTACTGGAGAATTCTACGCTGGTAATATAAAAGAAGAACGCCACGATCGCCAGGCAGTTATACCGCGACGACTAGCTTATATGAAAATGTATTGTGAATCAGCTGTTTTAAATGTAAATAAAGTTCTAGAAAAGTGAAAGTAAATATTAGTTGTTATAATTTTTAAATTGAACCCACGAAGTACATTACAATATTATCGCGAAATGAATATCGACATCCAGGAGTTTTAGGGAAAATTCGCTCTTATATATCCCAAGTCGGGAGTTGTACTGTGTGTAACACCGTTTCCCCGTTATTCCTGGGATAGAAATCACACGAAAGAATTAGTTCCCTCGGAAGCAAGACCAATATTGTTTCTAGTCGAGAATCTTCATCAGTTTAGTAAACAACGAATTCTTTCGCCAGTACAAGTAGATACCTAACATTGGATGAGAAAGAAAGGAAACCGAGTGGATGTATGTGTCTCTGGCTAAAGTTACAAGCAATAGCTAGACGTCTCTTGACTGACGCAAACAAGCACCATACAGAAGCGAGCTTAGAAAGAGTTAGATACGTTCACTTGGTTTTCTGTTTCTCTCATCGTGCGTTACGTTTTATTCGGGCCTGGCGTACTCTATATTTGTGTAGTATTTTTTATGTAAGAAAACTCTCTATTGGGAGTCGCTGTGAGCTAGGTTTACTTGATGCCGATACTCATTTCGTGGTAAAATATTTAATTCAATTATATGTATTGCAATGTTTTTATTACACACTCGGGTTCAGTTCAGTTCTTGGATTTATTTAAAAACACAATCCAACTTACTCTAATTTATTTGCACTACTTTAACACAATTTATATTCACAGAACTATTTACAATTTATCTTTACTATGTGGTACTCGAATACTGAATGAATGCTTTCTCAGCTCTTCGTGTTTATATATTTCTTCTCAGAATTCTCCAGAACGTCAAAGAGCCGCCGAGACTAGCCTAGGATTCTTCGAGAAGTGCATCAAAGTAAGCCGCGACCTCGATGCGCCAGACGAACAATATTTCGGATTCCGCGAAATATCGGGTGAATTCCGGTTCTACGAATTATCGGATAAATTCGAGTCAAACTGCCTCCTCTTTAAGACCATTTCGTCCCAGAATATCCCAGAATGCTTCCTGGTGTGGCGATATTTGCAGGACTCAGTGGAAGTAATAGTCAACGGTCTTCGAATCTGGGCTGCGAATATTGAAACAGCATAAAAATATGTCGATGCCACTGAATCGAAAGATAGTTTCCATTATACTTCTCACCACCCCCCAAATCAGCCCATCCAACCCACAGGCTATCTTTGGGACAAATTTCATTAGGTTCTTCTCCATCATCACAGTCCTTAATTCTACCAGAGTCTTCCAAAAATTGCTATATATTGGCTTGCCTTGCGAGAATGATTTCCCTATTACTGGATCTTGCTGCCTTAGCTTTTGGAACAGGTCGTACTTCTTTGCAAACACCTTGGCTATTCCTCTGGACATTCGAAGATTTCGAGCCATACAATGAGCCAGGGAATATTCTATGGGCACCTCAAACAGGTCTCGGGGTTCCCCTCTGGTCTCGTCCTGCTGCACTTACTGCCCATCAGAGTACAGTGCCATAAACTGTTCGAATGCCATCTCGTTATCGGGTGGTTGGATGCCGTGAACTTCGCCATCATATGACTTCCGGTATAAGGGGCTAATCTGTTGAAATGTACTACCTTTGGTTTTCCTCGAGGTAGCTTCGTTATTCTGTAGACAACATCTTTGATCCTCTTTACTATTTGGTAAGGTCCCTCCCAAGATCTTTGTAGCTTGGGCCAATATCCACGATGACGCTGCGGGTTATACAACCACACAACTTGGAATTCCCCGCCCTCGGCTTTCATGTAGTGGGCTTCCTTCATCCGGGCACTAGCATTCTCGATATTTAACCGGACTCATTGGTGCATGTCGTTCATCTTTTGACGTAACTGGCTGACATAGTCTTCACCTGCGGTCTCTTCCCCTGGAGGACATTCAAACTTTAGATCGTATGGTAGTAGTAATAACACTGGCCGGGGCCTGACCCGTTCATTCGTGCACAGACGAAAAACATGCCATTAGAAACAAGTGCAGATACTCGTCCCAGTCTCTTTGGTGGTCAGAGACTACTTTTGACAAATGACGATTAATGGTTCTATTCATCCGTTCTACCATCCCATTGGATTGTGGGTGTAATGCTGACGTTCGTGTTTTATTGATCTTCAATAGTTTGCTCCCTTCTGAGGCCCATTACTTGCTGCAAGAACCGTACATTTTCGGCACCAATCCTTGACCTCTGCTTGGCAGTTTATCCAATAGAAGTGTTCTCTTAACTTCCACAAGGTGTTTGTCACTCCCGGATGTCCTCTGGTTGTATCGTCATGTAGTTCTCGCAAAATCTCCGGTCTCCTATTTTTGGGGATTACAATCTGTTTTCGGTTCTTACCCTCCTCTGGAGTTTCCAGCACGCACTTCAGAAGTCTGTTCTCATGGATGAGGGAGTTCTACTGAGCCCAGTATGATTTTATTGTGGGGGAGAAACGGGAAATCTCCTGCCCCATAGGTTTTCGGTCTTCTTGCTTCCACCGGATAACTTCTTTTAACTCCGGATCCAATTTCTGGTCTCTCTGGATCTCCTCAGATTGCGACTGGCCATCGACGGTGGTAGTTCTACAGAGAACAGCTCAGGGCATGGTTTCTTCGATAAGGCATCAGCATTCTTATGGCTTGTTCCAGTGCGATAGGGTGTCTCGAAGTCGAATTCTTGCAACCTCTCAATCCATCTTGCCACTTGCGTTTCGTGATTTTTAAAGTGCAGGAGCCACATCAGTGCTACGTGAACAGTCCTCAGGAGGACTATTTTACCATAGAGGTAATTGTAGAAATGTTCGACCTCCTTTACCATACCCAAAACTTCCCTGCGATTAACGCAGTATTTCCGTTCTGGCCTGCTCAATGTCTTGCTGAAATAGCCGATGACTTTCTCCTGACCATCTTGGATCTGCGTAAGCAGAGCACCAATTCCGACATTGCTTGCGTCGGTATCCAAGACGAAGTTCCCACTTGGTAAAGAATAACTTAAAACGAGGGGCATTCCTCGTCCCACTGGTACCGCACCTTCCCCTCTGTGTCTGGTGAGTGGCTTGGCGATATTGGCAAATCCTGCTACATACCGACGATATAACGTGCCTAACCCCAGGAAACTTCTTAGCTAGTGGATGTCTTTAGGAATCGGCCATTCTTGGACGGCTTTGATTTTCTGTTTATTATCGACAGTTGCTTCCTCTGCCAAAACCACATGTCCAAGTTATTGTACCTCTTCTTGGAACAGTTGACACTTCTTCAGGGTTAACTTTAGTCCGGAACTTCGAAGTCGCCGAAATCCTCCTCTAAGTTCTTCAAGAGGTCTTCAAACGATTTTCCAACCACGATAATGTCGTCAAGATACACCAGGTATGTTTTCCATGGATGCCCTTTTAACACTGTTTCCATTAATCTTTCAAACGTCGCTGGAGCATTATACAACCCAGAAGGCATCACCGTGAATTGGTAAAGTCCTGAGTCGAGTAGTATTTTCGCGGTCTTTTTTCGCTATTTACTAATAACCGCTTTTGAAGTGCAGGGTGGAAAACATCTTCGATCCAGCCAAAGTATCTAGGGTATCGTCTATTCTTGGTAGAGTATAGCTATCTTTCTTCGTGGCGTGATTTAGTTGCCGATAGTCCACGCAAAATCGGGTCGAACCGTCTTTCTTTGTAACCAAGACAACTGAAGAAGCCCAAGAGGTACTGGATGGTTCAATAACACCTTCTTCCTCCATTGCATGCAATATCCTATAGTCTTCTTCTCTTTTAGCTAGGGGTAGTCTTGTCGCCGACTGTCGAATTGGTTGAGCTTCCCCGGTATTTATTTCATGTTTCACCAGGTCAGTCCATCCTCTTTTTCCTTTCCCTACGTTGAAGATATCCTGATAGTTTTTAACGATGTCCTATAATTTTGCTTTCTGGATTGGAAGTTTTTGGATGAGTCTTTACAGTTTCTCAGATATTTTATCTGGTGGTATGGGTGTATGTTGTGTGCTTCTGACTACAGAGGAAACTGTTGAACAGTGCCCCAAAATTGTTCCAGTTTTTACTGCAACCGATTAATGATCCAGGTTCATTACTCTTGCTGGCACAATCTCCGTGGCAAACAAAGTCTTTCCCAGTGCGATTCCTCTGCCTATATTTCCGTCGTTAAGTTCGGGATTCAACATCATTACTCTTCCAGCTTTAGCTTTCCCCTCTAGGCAAGCATCTACAATAATTTCAGTCCTTTCCGGAACATTTACATCCTCTCCTAAGATTGCTCGAAGCATTATGTCGTCTTTCCCATGCAGCACCACTTCTTCGACATTCACTCGCAGAATTCCATCATTAAATTTTAACTCGATTTTCTTGGAGCTCATGACATCCATTCCGAAGATGACATGGTCTTCGATGCCAGCCACTAATGCCCGATGTTGGAATGTTGTATTTCCCAACACCATTTCAACTTCTATTTCACCATGGACCTTAGCTGATTTTCCTGTCGTTGTTCACATTTGCCACTTTTTTAGTTTTATCATTGTCTCGTCTAAAACAATGATGGGCCTTATGACTGTTTTCGTCGCACTAGTATCCAGCAGCATTGCACATTGCTTCTTATTAATAAGGCCATTTAGACAGGCACTGTTAACGTGGTTGCATAGCGAAGCAACATATGCGTTGATAGTTGGGGCTTGTTGGCTACAGGTCGACGATTATCCCTTTACATTGACCTTCTTTAGTTTCCCCAACGAGGAAGTCGGTACTCCGTTGCTCTCCTTGCAACGACTCTGGATATATCCTACCTTACGACATTATCGACATCTCCGTAGTCTTTTTTTGGTAAGGACTTCCTCTACTATCTTCCTTACTGAGGGTTCCCCATTTCCGCCATCTTGTGATTCTCCGCCAATGATTCGAACTCTGGCTTGACCTCTGCAGGTATTTTTCTGAGCTTCGAATTCCAGAGCTTGAACCAGTGCATCCATCCACTAATCGAGTGGGTCGAGCTAATGTCAATGCTTGCCTGGCTTCGTGGTCCGTCTAAAAATGCTTGCACTGCTAACCTCTCAATTACATTTTCCGATGTGGCTGGATAGGTAAGGCGAACCAGACGGGCAATACCAGCTTCAAACTAGGGATCCATTCGTTTTCAGGTGGCGATTTTTCAGTTGGGAGTGATAAACGTGCTCAAAATGGGTTTGTCCATACCTCAGTTCTAAATGTTTGACCAGTTGTTCGTAGTCTTCTTGCTTACAGGCATTCAAGGTTTGCAAAATATCTGTAGCATCCCATCTTAAGGCGAGGGTTAGTGCTATTACCTTTTCCTCTGCCGTTTAACTTTGCTTTGCCTCGAATTGGCGCCTATAATTAGCCCATGACTATTTTCCGTCAAATTGGGGAGGTTTTATTTTGCGTCGGGTGCCCTCGAGGCCAATTTTCAAATCCACTATTTCTAGACTGTTTCTGCCTTCGGTTTTTGATTGTGTTTCTCCCCTTTGGATTGTGACTACCTGTTCTTTCATTTTGCTGACTTCACCATTATCTGTTTTAGCTCTTTTATCCGCGTTTCATTTTCTACTGACTCTTCGATCATTGTTTGTTACAGCTCTTCCATCTGAGCCTCGTTCTCGACTATTTTATCTTCCAACATTTTTGAATTTTCCTGAAATATGCTTATTAAATTTTCTTCAAAGAATTAAGAAGGGTTTAACAATTTTCTAGCAGTTTGTCTTCTAGAGCTTTAGAATTTTCTTGTAACTTTACTACTAATTTATCTTGTAAAGATTTAGAATTTTTTAGCAGTTTGTTTTCTAAGGTTTGAGAATTTTCTTGCAACGCTTCTTTCAGGTTTTTAGAATTTTCTAGCGTTTTGTCTTCTAAAGATTCCATTTTTTATGTCCCTATTACCAGAAACTTCAAATAAATAAGTATCTGGATCCCTAATTTTATTTATTATTTATTTGGGCATATCATAGCCGTTGTATTAATTCACATTTCTTTCCACTAATTTCTAAATTCCTTTTCTCGAGTTCTTTTTTCAAATCCGCAACTTTCAACTGGTCCAAACTCGCCACTGTAAACATTGTTAGTCTGTTTATTTCCCACATCTAAAGTTCCACAAATACGTCTACACCTGTCACCACTGCAATGTTTTTACTTGCACACTCCGGTTCAGTTCAGTTCTTGGATTTACTTAAAAATACAGTCCAACTCACTCTAATTTGTTTCCTCTACTTTGACACAATTTATATTCACAGAACTATTTACAATTTATCTTTACTATATGGCAGTCGAATACTGAATGAATGCTTCCTCAGCTCTCCGTATTTATATATTTCTTCTCGGAATTCTCAGAACGTCAAAGAGCCGCCGAGACTAGACTCGATTTTTTGGAGAACTTCATCAAAGCAAGCCGCCGACCTCGAGGCGCCAGAAGAACAATATTTCGGATTTCCTGAAATATCAGATAAAAGCTGCTTTCACGAATTATCGGATGAAGTCCCGTCACAGTATGAAATACATAAATAATTATCCGAGATTTCATTCAGAACACAACTGATAAAAGTTCTCGACTAGAAAAACAATATGTTATCTTGCGTTCAGTGGATTGCAAATCCCGGACAGAGATTATCATAATTGCTTTGATAGGTTTTAGTTAATCTACGCACTCTTTTGAATGATTTCTATCCTAGATATCACAGGGAAAACGGGTTATAGACATCACAACTCCCGATTTAAAGTCTGTGAGATAGTTTTTGCTGAAACTTCTTGAGGTCGATATTCATTTCCGTTAAAATATTAAATTTAGCTATTTGTAGGAAATACATATATAATAATTATTTGAGATTTCAATCAGTTGAGGGAAACGCAGATGATAAAGGTTCTCGACTAGAAATAATAAAATGTCTTGCGTTCAATGAAATCTCCAAGAGGTAATCATAATGAAGTTTAATTATACTGCTGGATCAGTCATGTGAACATTGGTATATTCTGCATGATATAATACCCCAAAATGTAAATAAATTTGCTGATTGAGGCATAATATTGCTTGAAGCCTTAATATCTATGTGACAGTAAATATATTACTTATACTTTTAGCTTGGTTTGATATTAATTAGGCCAGTTTTCACTTACAGGCGTGTCAGTCTGGAACTGTTAGACAATGTTCTCTCGATCCTCGAAGTTTCCTTGGACTTCCCTCGTCTTGAAATGGTTGGTCTCACGTTTCAAAACTTTTGAATCAACTATATTTATACCCTTAACCTGTCTTGCGTTGCTAGTCATGTTTATTTGGTTCCTTAATCCCTTATCTAGTTGAAACAGCGCCGCCGTACCTGGCGGTTTGTTGTCGGTTATAGGTATGTACCGGCAGTGGCTCAAGAAGGGGTCATGGAAAGTTTTTAATTTGGACGCTGGACTCGCCAAATATATTCTCATTTTTTCTGTCTCCTAGTCGTATGAACCTGCTTTCCATACTTAAAAGGTAGTAAAATATAAAATAGTACTTCTTTTCTGAAGCTAATTATATATGATATGTGTGCATATTATTTAAAACGTAATATCTAATAAGAATCATCTTGATTTTTTAATTCATCAACCTGCCGTTTTAATTCTAATTTAGCCAATAACCATTTGAAGTTTGTTGTTCACTTTTCATGGTAATGACAAGGTTTTGTTGCTTTACGTCTATATTAGCGTCAAGGTTTTGTTGCTTTCCGTCTTTTGAGGATTACAAGATTTTCTAATTCAATTTTACGTTTCTCATAAAAAGATTGCATTAACCTTTGTTGGATTTCTTCTCGAATTTGTTCCACCTTTTTGCAGGATCTGACCTATTGTCTCGTCCATGTCTACCATACTTTTAGGTATCGCCATAAACAAATTGAGATTTTAATCTTCACTCAAGTCCACTTTCGATCACCAGTTATTATATATTTTTACACTCAATATAGATAAACTTTATTCGACGAAAATACATTACAACACGTTCGCTTATCAACATCGATGACTAATACCGGACAGATGATCACTGCGTTGCCATCCAGTCAATTTCAACTTTTCCCATCAGACAATCGCAGTTATATAGGTATTCTCACAGTGGAATGAGATGTGCGCTGGTACGTCAACGAGTATGGTTTCCAATTCCGGACTGAACTCAAAAAAACTTTTTTTTCATCAATCGTATTTTTGGAAACCCTTTTCTTGTCGGTCGTTCACTGGCGAATCCAGGGGGCTAAAACCTTAAGTGAGATCAAGTCCCCCCCCAAACGAGATCAAAGCCCTTCTAAATGACAATCCTGGATACGCCACTGCGGTAGATAGGTTATATTCTCCCTGCATAAGTAGTATATAATTCAAAAACACATTAATTTATATATGAACATCCATTCCCGTTCGGCATCAATATGGTTTCCAAAAAAAAACGATATCTTTTAGAGCTCAGACAAATGTTATCTTTTTGTCAACTTCTTATGGATATCAGATATCCAACATATCTTTCTTATAACATTTTACATAACCTAAATTTATCAGTGAGCTGATGATGTTTAACGAATATGAGGAGTTTTTATTTGTTGTTTGAGGTATTGTTAGTAGAGTTCATCAAAATGAGGTTAGTATCCATGTAGTATTTTGGAATAATACAATTTTACCAATTTTAAGAGCTATTAATCCCGAAGAAGCAGGAGTAAGACTTCACAATTGACTTTAATGAATGGTAAGTATTGTGATTTTATTTATTAGTGGTTTGTTGTATGCGTAGGTATTTTATGAGAAAAACGCATTTTTAGATGCTCACAGGAAAAAAAGACCTTTATATAAATCAAGTTCTCCAAAAAATGATAGTAGGTAAACCGACGCGATGACAGCTTTTGCGTTCCTACAGCATGGAGCTCTGTAACAGCCTGATTAAACAAATCAGACACGCCCACCAACACCCACACAGCCCCTTCATCACGTGACATCCCCTTCTAATTTTTCACATTTTTATTTTGAAATTCCTCATATAGTTTCATGCTTATTAATTTTTTTCAAATCTAATGTAAATAAATAAATAATTCTCTACTGTAATTTCAAAAATCCTTAAGCTGCCCCACTATTGATCTTGTAACCCAACTTACACAAAAATATAATTTTGTAATTTATGTTTTCTTTTTTCTTAAAAAAAAGGTATGTAAAGGAACTTGGCGGTGCTACATTTGATAAGCATGTGAGAAATATCATTAGTTTAACATTATCATATGAGATAGCAAATCGAATGACTTGGACAGGAGTAAATGATACAATTATGGCTAAAGATTTAAAGTATATGACTTGATAAAAGGTGATTTCTTTGACTGCGTTAAACTTATTCTTACAGTAAATTCATGACTATTAAGAAAATTATATTTTACTTTAATAGAGTTTACAGTTTCTATATTTTCATAATATTTTTATTTATTCATTAAAATACCTCAACATTTAACTTTATTTTTTTAGAATCTGGTCTACAAAAATGAAACGATGCCCACGATGCAAAAATAGAAGCAGTGATGACGAGATGTCTATACCTCTTATTTTTTAAATATTTGGACCGTGTTATTTTTTATATTATAATAAAATAACAATGAACAAATTTTCAACTATTAATTTTAATAAAATAATCTCAAATATGTAAATGTTGTGGAAATTTTTATGTGTCACAAATGTATAAAAACATAGTTCTGTACCCTAACACCAAATCTTCATTTAAACACTCAACGCCGTTTCACTAACTCTTAAGTTGCCATCTTTATGGCCCTACAAACTTTGGCAAAGGAGGTATAAATTAGCCAAATATGCAAATAGATTTAGTTTGATTTACTCCGTAAAGATGACAACCTGAGTTATGTTACACGGCGTTAACTGTTAGGGTACAAAACTGTGATAACTATATGAGTGCATTAACTTGATATCTTTTAGACATCAGAAAGATATCTGATAGCATTTCGGACAGATAAAAAGGTGTCCGAAACTGGTGCATTGGATATCCTAATGATATCGTTCTGTTATGTCTAAGATGGTTCTTAAAGCTATTAGATCCAAAAAAGTTATATTTATGAGCTTGTTATGATAACTTTTTGCCAAGCGTGTATGCACTGGTAGGAATTAGGAATTCGACTCGCAAACCATAATAGACTCAGTTTCGAAGTCTGCTATTCAACCACCTATTGTTTTAAATTAAACCTCTTGTTATTTTGGGCAAGTTTTAGATGAGGAGTGTAACTACGACTTTCTTTATACTCCCATCGACATTTCAGGGTAGCCGCAATGTTGCAGTTGTTTTTTATTTCACCCGGTTTTTATGTTTACTTGTTGTTTATAACAGAACGATTTATTTAGAAAGAATATTATAACAGGATCAAGGTCTCTATGAGTTGCTCCGGAAAATTTGTAAAGCTAAGGATACAGTCGCTATGTTGCAAGTAGGTTTTAACATCAAGTAAAATCTATCAAAAAGTTCTTTAAAACTGCATTAATCAGTAACTCACGACTTTATACCGTTTCTTGTACTTTACAAAAATACAGCACATAAAATTTGTATGTTCTAGGTTTAACACTATGTCCCCCAAAGAAAGATTTGAAGTAAACAACTCAATTGCAAGCAGACAATGCTCTTCCATTTCTTGATGCAGGGTTTGTCACAAACAACATCACACTTTTCTTCACTTTGATACATACCTCCCTTTTCATTACTACGAGAGCTGTTACCTCGGATTCGAACAATAGTACTCCTGGTACCGCAAAATCAGTCAGCTACTTCTCAAACAATCAGTAGTACTGTTTCTACGGTTGATAGTATTGCTAGTAGTCCTCCTCTCTAGTGCTTGTGTGGAATTTTTTACATGTTTTTGGAAAATATCAGAAGATCAGGGTCTTATTAAATACCGTTAGTCAAACAAATTTCAGTTTACAAATTGCTTACAAGTGTTAATGGCTTTGGACTGTTGGGTTTGAAAACTTCTCCTACAATTTCATTCACCATAAGACTTGTATCTGAAGAATCTACTACTTTCGACATTTCTGGAGACATGCCTCAAGTTGAAAGTCCCTACTCATTCTCTAAGATTATTTTAGCAGATAAGCACTTCGGTGTCCTCGGTTTGATAGAAATCTTAATAGGAGAAGATATATTCTCAATTATTTTAAAGGATGGGAAAATACAAAGTAATATTGAGAATCCTTTTGCCTTGAATACTGCCTATAGCTGGATTATTATGGGCAAAGTCAATGTCTCTCATCCAAAATTGAATTGCTTCATTTGTTCATTAGAAAACACAATATAAAATCTTCATGCAAGATTGCCACGACAAAGGATGCATGGAACAGGGTCTTAGAAGAGAATTATTACTATATACCCCAACATGCTGTTATTAATTCTAACAGTAAAACTACGAAACTCGGCGTGATATTCGATGCGTCTGCAGAAACTTCCAATGCTCTCTTTAAATGGTACTCTCTTAATTGGACCTGAACTTCAAAATGACATTAGTTTAATTTTGTTAAGTTTTTGTTTATACTTAGCATGCTTCCATCGCTGATATACAGCACATATATAGACAGATTCCTGTAAATGATAAGCTTCCAAATTACCGGTGCATTCTCTTTAATTTCTGTTTAAATGAAGCCATATAAGATTGTCGCCTCAAAACCATAACATTTGGAGTACCATCCTCACCATATCTCGGCTTAAGGACATTGTTTCAGGTAGCCAAGGAGGAAGATTCGTCACAGATAGCTTCTAGAGTTCTGTTAGAAGATATGGATGATGTTGTCATTCCTTTACTCATGTTCTCCAGATATTCGGAAAAGAGGTAACGATATACACGTGCATGTCCTTCTCTCTTTTCAATCTCATGTTGCTTCGATCTTATTCATTTTTTCTGAACTGCATAATTTCTCGGATAGTTCTAAGAGGGGATATGCTGCTGTAATGTGTCTTAAATTTCTCCATCTTGATCGCCTTGCTCAAGTGACTCTAGTATATGCAAAATTTAAAAACACTTCTTCCCATCCAGCTCGATCGAATATGTTGTACGTACTTACAAAAAAAGTTGAATATATATCCGGTATATGCAATGGTGGCTCTCACTTGAATAAAATCCTTTCCACATTGGATGAAAACTTTTGTGAGTAACCGAGTCTTCTATATTCAGGCTAAAGTTAAGCCTGAATACTGGAATGGTCCTACACGGTTACTGTTTTTTGGCTTAAATAAGATTTGTAGGATATTCTACTTCATACAGAATGTACAGCGGAAGAAAAATAACGTATTCTCTTCTCTAAACTTTCTCAACACACATTTTAATTTCAAAAACCCTGACGCTAAGTTATTAACTCATTAAAGTTCACAAGAGTTTTTTCAAGCGCATAAATTTCGTGGGTTCAAAATTAATTTAACACAGATATTCACGTTCAGTTATGATAACTTTATTTACACGAAAATAATCCACTATTTATTTACTACAGCTGATTTCTATCGATACAATTCACACGGCATATAAACTAATACAAACTACTCGACCTGTACAACTGTCCTTATTATAATCAATTCAGAAAAGACCCGAAATGCCTGAATTATTCGTTTGTTGTAAGAGCGTTCTTCAAGAAATTTCTCCAGGTCGATGCTTTTTGTCGAAATGATTAAATTAGATGGTTTATTAATTTTTTTCATTGGCGGTGTAAAATGCATTTTATAACAATATATATATATATATATATATATAGGGTGTCCTACGGTCGATGGTAACTTAGACGTTTACGGAAAGCGGAACATGGGATGTTTCTGAAGATTAGGTTATTTATTTGGTAATTACTCCAGATCTATCGATATAAAATATTATCAACGATGCGATGTTGCCGGTTAAACCAAAAAGTAGTAACATTTTTGATATTTTAAATAGGCATTTTTGGATTTGTAATTACTCTCTGATTATTTTGTCTTAATATACCTATCCCTAACGGTTTTCTAGTTATTAATTGTTTTTTATATGTTTTTTGTTCAAAACATCGCCCCAATTAAATGTTTGTTACGGCGGCATTGGAATTCATAGAAACTTAAAATTTTGGAACTAGCTTACCACTGGTCTTTGTATTAGTCTGAAAGAGAAGTTTGTTCTGTGTTATACAGGTTATTGCTAGATACAAAAATGTTGAAAAGTCATTTTTCTAAATGGAACACCCTGTATATTATGAACTAACCTGAAAGGCAATCAAAATCCATTTCAAAGGGTATATAATATTCCTATACATAAATAGTAAGGATTCGGAAATAAAATCAAGTTTAAGAGAATCTAAGAATTGGTTTATTTGGGGATATTTATCTAGTTAACATTAAAATGACTGACGA
The DNA here is from genome assembly GCA_034190945.1 of Octodonta nipae. NCBI lineage: Eukaryota > Metazoa > Arthropoda > Insecta > Coleoptera > Chrysomelidae > Octodonta > Octodonta nipae. The sequence goes on from CM067216.1 coordinate 153,098,871, forward strand.
GAAATGTCATTAGTAAAACTTTGACGATTAGTTAGATACATTTGCGCGGTTCAGAAGAAAAGTGACTCAAAAAATTGTATTTTATGGCTTAGGTCCCATGCATGTTCACAAATTTTCGATTTTTCAAATTGTCGTTTCTTTATGTAATTCTTGCGTTCATTTATTCGTATTGTTACGAAATTTACCCAAAGCCGACGATTCTCGAAAAGACTCGACAGCGGAAGGAGCGATGATGATTTCTACTGGAGAATTCTACGTTGGTGATATAAAAGAAGAACGTCACGATCGCCAGGAGTGATATCGCGACGACTAGCTTATATGGGATTGTTATTGTATTTTTGAATCAGCTGTTTGAATGTAAATAAAGTTCTAGAATAGTGAAAGTGGATATTAGTTTTATAATTCTAAAATTGAACCCACGGACTATATTACATTTGGTGATCAGAAGTAAAGGATTAGTGCAGTTAAAATCCTAAATTGATTTATGGAAACCCGTAGTATGGACGAAACTATCAAAAAAATAGTCAAGCAGGTTACAGAGGGACTGGAAGAAAAAATTGCACAGATTCTAGAAAAACGAGACAAGAAGGAAAAACAACATCAAGAAGAACTTCAACAAAGGTTAGTAAAATCTTTTGATGAAAAACGTAAAATAGAATTAGAAAATCTTGTCACTACAATGGAAGAAAAATAACAAAATCTTGTTTCCACTATGGAAGAAAAACAACATAATTTAATTGAAGGATTATTCTCGAAATTTGCAGAAAAACAAGATCAAACTGAATTAAAGCGACAAAATGATTTTAAAATAACTGAAGAAAAAAGACAAATGCAATTTGAACAACTAATGCAAATAGTATCACAAGTTAATGAAACAGTTAATGAAAGAATGCAAATAGTTGAATCAGACATAAAAGAAATAAACGACGACATAAAGACCCTAAAAAGTAATGTGGAGACTCTTGAAATCAAAGTAGATGACATCGATTCCATCCAGAGCCAGGTGAAATTTGAAATCAGTTCAAGTGAAGTAAGTGAAGTACAAGATAAAATCAGTGCCATCCAAAACAAGGTAGAAACAGAAATCAAAAAAATGCAACAGGACTTACAGCGAGGAAAATACCAGCACACCGTGAGTACCAAAGGTTCCTTTAGTAAACCACCCACATTCGACGGCAGTTCATCTTGGCCCATGTATAAACGACAATTTGAGGCCGTGGCTACAGCTAATGGATGGGATAATCAAGAAAAATCTACTTCTCTGGTAATTTCGCTAAGAGGTCCGGCCCTAGAACTCCTCCAAAGCATTCCAGTCGATGAACAAGGCAATTTCGACAAGATCATCGCCATCCTAGACAAACGCTACGACAATCAATCCTTGAGCCAGGTATACCAAGTCCAACTCAGTGGAAAAACGCAAAAATCCGGTGAAAGCCTTCAAGAATTCGAAGCAGAGATTGGACGGTTAGTACACTTGTCCTACCCAGACCTGCCGGAGGAAACAAAAGACCAGTTGGCCACACAGAGTTTCATAAACGGCATCAGAGATGTGGAAGTACAAAGAAATTTAAGACTGAGTGGCGTCAAGAAAAGTAGTGAAGCTCTACTTCGGGCTTTGGAAGTAGAGGCCGTCATGAACATGTCCAAGCCGAGGGTCCGAGCAGTTTCCTTCAACCAGGAGGAGTCAGAGTCACCATTTCAAGCGCTGCTGGCTGGCCTGAACAAAATATTAGAACGATCACAAAGAACTGGCACCGGAGGGGCATGTTACCGTTGCGGACGGACAGGGCATTTCCAACGTAATTGTCGAGTGAGACCACCTGAACGATCACCGACCAGGGGTAACCAACAGAACAGCCACATGTCCAGGGACCGTCAGTCAGTCAGCATAGGGGGGCGAATGCTGACTGTCCCTCCACCAGCCCCCAAAACGTTATCCATCCGGGGATTTTGCAGAGATAGCAGCAGCTTAGTCATCAGAGGCACCATCAATGGGCGAGTAGTTACCATCACCGTCGATACCGGCGCCGCTGTGTCCATTGCCAAGTCCAGGGTTTTGAGAGCATCAGAAATTCGGCCAGTTACCAATAACATCCAACTCAGAACAGTCACCGGCGAGTCCATGTCAATACAGGGTGAGGCAGATGTCGTGCTACAGATAGGGGACAACATGATCCGGCATAGGGTCCTGGTAGCGAATATTGAGGACGATTTTATACTGGGAATGGACCTAATTAGCCAGCATGGATTTATGTTCGACCCGAGATTTGATGTTCTTCGGTTCCTGAATGAGGAATTTGTATTGACACGGCCCGTCAACACATCAGTCACGCCCATAAAAATTGTGGCAAAGTCTTCAGCTAGAATTCCCGGTCGAACGGAACAGATTATTCATGGGCAGCTAGACAGCAATCCTGGGAGCTGCGTTGGAATGGTGGAGCCCGTACACTCAGCTCATGACTACTTGGTTGGACGGGCTATAGTTAAAACCGGACGAGATATACCAATCAGAGTCCTGAATCTGTCCAACAACGACATCCGAATTACCAATGGTCAAGAGATAGCTTGTTTCGAGCCAGTAGAGACCATCATCAATTGCGAAGAAGAGTACCAGACGTCGGTGAAGGAGCCAGGGCCCGATAAAGAGTTCCTACAACAGTTTGCTGACCATTAGACACACTTGACACCAGAGAACCAGAAGAAAGCCAAGCAATTTATCAGAAAACACTGGCAAATTTTTAACAGTAAAAATGGAACCACCGGTCGCACCAACATCATCCAGCATCGAATAGATACCGGAAAGGCTCAACCCGTCAGAGTACCGCCTAGACGACTACCATTGGGGCAACAACAGGCAGTCGAGGAAAACATCGAGTCCATGTTACAAAATGGAGTTATTGAGCCATCCATCAGTCCATGGTCTGCTCCCGTCGTGCTAGTTAAAAAGAAAGATGGAACCACCCGATTTTGCGTGGATTACAGAAAGCTGAATGATGTCACGAAGAAAGACAGCTATCCACTACCCCGAATCGATGACACCATCCGTGATTGACCAGTTCCAAGAGACAAACATGAACTCCGAAGCTTCTTGGGCCTCTGTTCATACTACCGGCGTTTTGTTGAGGGATTTGCCACCATCGCCGCCCCTCTACATCGGCAGACCACTGATAAAGAGACCTTCCATTGGAATCAGGATTGCGAAACATCATTCAGGCGACTGAAGGCAGCACTATGTTCCAGCCCAATCCTAGCCTTTCCTACACAGTCCGGCAAGTTCATCTTAGACACCGACGCCAGCAACACAGGGTTGGGGGCCGTCCTATCCCAGGTGCAAGATGGTGAAGAGAGGGTGATCGAGTACTACAGCCGTGGATTCTCGAAGCCAGAAAGAAATTATTGCGTCACCAGAAAAGAACTTCTTGCAATAATAAGGGCTGTGGACCATTTCCACAAATACCTGTATGGTCGCCATTTCTTAATCCGAACAGATCATGCCGCACTCAAATGGCTGCTGGACATGAAGGACAACTGGCCAGATGGATGGAGAAATTACAGCAATACGACTTCAAGGTGGAACACCGGGCCGGCCGGTTGCACAATAATGCCGATGCCCTATCCAGAAGACCCTGTAGAGCGGAATGCAAGCATTGTCTGAAGACGGAACAGCGAGAGGGTATCTCCATCAGGCAGATCCGAGTGCAGGCCAATAAAGACTGGACAACGGAACAGTGCATCCAGGACCAAATGGCTGATCCAGACATCGAACCAATCTTGTCACTCAAAGCGAGAGGGGCACCCAGGCCACGATGGGACGAAGTAGCTAGATACTCCGGCGTGCTGAAATCGTTATGGGCTCAGTGGGACTCTCTAAGAGTAGACAATGGAATGGTCAAGCGAGTTTGGGAAAGCGCTGATGGACGAGAAACCAAGTCCCAACTGGTAGTTCCGAAGAAAAAGGTACCAGCCATCCTGACCGAAGTACATGATGGAATTACCGGAGGCCACCTGGGCATGAATAAAACCCTAGACAAAGTTTGCCAGCGGTACTACTGGGTGAATTACTTCGAAGACGTCAGAGCTTGGTGCCGCAAATGTGCCACATGTGCCGCCAGTAAGGGCCCGAAGACCCGAACCAAGGGCAGAATGCAGCAGTACAATGTGGGAGTCCCATTTGAGAGAATTGCCATCGATGTCGCCGGTCCGTTTCCCGAGTCTGAGAGGGGGAACAAATACATTCTGGTCGCAATGGATTACTTCAGCAAATGGCCTAAGGCATATGCGATACCCAACCAAGAGGCAACCACGGTAGCGACAGTGCTAGTAGAACAACTATTCAGCAGGTTTGGCGTCCCGATGGAATTACATTCAGACCAGGGGCGTAACTTCGAATCGAATGTATTCCAGAAGGTCTGCACGATGTTGGGGATCAGGAAAACGAGAACAACACCATTACACCCACAGTCAGACGGAATGGTGGAAAGATTCAACAGGACCTTGGAACAACACCTATCCAAGGTCGTCAGCAATAACCAGCGTGATTGGGCTGATCATATTCCCCTATTCCTGTTGTCATATCGCTCGGCTGTACATAATAGTACAGGCCTGACCCCAGCCAGGGTCTTGTTCGGAAAGGAGCTGCGACTACCATGCGACTTGGCATTTGGCTCCCCCGAAGAACCTCCCCAAGACATCGACGATTATGCCGACCAGCTCCGACATAACAGGAGCGGGACAAAGTCTGGTTGTACAACCTCCAACGGAGCAAGGGTAAATTCCCAAAGCTTACACCCGCCTGGGATGGTCCATACGAGGTGGTCAAGAGGCTTAATGACGTCGTCTACCGAATCCGTCGAAACCCCAAGGGTAAATTGAAGGTGGTTCATTTAGATCGACTCGCTCCCTACCATGGAGGGGATGTTTCTGATCGGCACGATCAGAATTAAAGGGGGGGCAGTGTTACGAAATTTACCCAAAGCCGACCCTGTGTCATTTCAGCACGACAACAAACGCTTTAAGATAAAAAATACGATTCTCGAAAAGACTCGACAGCGGAAGGAGCGATGATGATTTCTACTGGAGAATTCTACGCTGGTGATATAAAAGAAGAACGCCACGATCGCCAGGAGTGATACCGCGACGACTAGCTTATATGGGATTGTTATTGTATTTTTGAATCAGCTGTTTGAATGTAAATAAAGTTCTAGAATAGTGAAAGTGGATATTAGTTTTATAATTCTAAAATTGAACCCACGGACTATATTACAGTATGTTTAATGGTCTCGATGTTTCTATAATATAAAATTTATTGCATTCGCAAGGAATCTTGTATATGCAGGTTTTTGAGTTCTGAGATTTGCTGGATGGTTTTGTTTTCGATATTAGTGATTTCAGTGTATTTCTTGCTTGGAATGTTGTTTTAACATTAAATCTGTTGCCCAGTCTCTTCAATCTTTCTTATAGACCCTGTATGTATGGTATAGTTGTAACTATAATGTGGTTGTCTTGAGTAGCAGTGTTAATAAGAGAAGTTCTGGGTTAATTCGGAAGGTTTGTACTTTGTTCAAGTCTGTTTAACTCTTCTGAATTGTCAAATTGTATTTTACGGCCTAGGTCTCATGCATGTTCACAATTCAACTATACTTCACAAAGAACAACATAACACAAAACGAATAATAAAAGAGTCTGCCTTAATTCTTTTGAATGAAGACAATTGTATCGCTTCTACTTCTGTAGAATTCAATCGTATCTGGTTACCGACAATTAAGGAAGAAATTATTAATGGTCATCCCCTTTTGAAGAAGCCAGTATCGGGATAGTTCATAAGGTTGTTCCTACGTTTTCTAGGTTTTCCCTTATGACCTTAATGGGATCACTGAAACAGCAGAATTCTTTGATCGAATTTTTTGGCGAATGCGCTATCTTATAACAAAGTCGTACCTAGGAACGCCACTTATAAATTCTAAAGACAAGTCTTTCAAATTCTTCCAACTTGAAAGCTGTTTAACTTAATACATGATCTTGAGAATTTTTTTTGCTACCTGTATATTTAAAAAACAACAAAAATCGTATGTCAAATTAAATGTCATAAATCAAACTTTCAATTTTGCAATTTACATGTTCATTATATAGTTTAAAGCCATTGAAAATGACGTCAGAATCGACTCTGAAACGTTTGGTATTTTCTTTCAATATACAGCTTTTTTAATTCAATTGTGCTGTTATTCCCAAGAAAATTTAAAAATAATCAAGAACATGCCACATTTAGAAGACAACTAATAGTACTATTTACGAACATGTACAAACTTTAAACGGTCATATTTAACTTAAATTTTATACTACAAAAAAACATAAAATAAAAAAAACAGAACCTACAATTTTGTACTCTACAAAATTTTGCCTATCTCTCATAGTTTTTAAGTTATTTTGAAAAAGACAATTTTTTGCAAAAATATAAAAATACAATATTCTCTTGAGCCTCGAGTTTTTTATTCTAATCTACTTACTTTAAACCGATCAAACTTTCTATGCATATTTTTAAGTCAAGTGGTAGCAATTAATTTCAACTGGAATTGTATTTAAGGCGTAATTTGTACAGTTTTTTTCAAAAAACAAAAAAACCAACCGTATTTATGTCATAATTCGCTTAATTTGCATGCTAGAGACTTTTGTAAAAAACTATATTAAAGTATTTAAGCACTCTAAAAAAGTGTTTATAAACTTTTCCCGAAAAAATGCATTGATTTTCAATTATTTCACGATAAACCTTTCAATTTTTGTTTTGACAGATAAAAACAAAATTTCATCAAGCTATAACTCGTTTTGTGTTGGTTGTGAAACCATAAACCCATCACTATTTTTGGTCTTTTATAGGCTACATTTTTGATCAAAATGATTATTTTCTTAAAGTACATATTTTTAAAGTTATTTACGGAACACCGTATGAAAACATGTTTTTTTTGGCTGAATAATCGATAATTTCACTTGCTATTAACTCGAAAAGAATTGACTTTCAGAAAAAACTTTATAGAACAAAAGTTGCTTAAAATGAGTTAATTTATTCAATTCCGGACTTTTTTTCATGTAACATTTTTCACCCCAAGAAGGGATAGCATCCCCTCCCAGGGTCAACTTTGAAGCAGAGGGTAAGTAGTACTTAATTCCAAATTTTTAGGAAAATCGGTGCTGGACAAATTACACGGGAAAATGGCCATTGGCTGAACTATTAGGGATAGGTATAGGGAAGTATTGAGAAAAAATAAACAGAAATAATTACGAATCCTAAAATGCTATTATATATAAGGTGTTCCATTTAAAATATCAAAAATTTTACTACTTTTTAGCATAAGCGGCAACATCGTATCGCTGAACATATTTTTCATCGGTAGATCTGGAGCAATTATTTAGGTAATCAAATTTTCAGAAACATCCCATGTTCCGATTTCCGTAAACGTCTAAGGTGTCATCGACACCCTGTATATGTAATTGAATGTTCTCGGGATTCTCGTGTGTTTCTCTTGTTTGTCTTAGAAAAGACACTTTTTCGACGTTTCGATGAGATCTCACTCATCTTCTTCGGGATTGATGTTGTCACTCACTAACCGTAGTACAAATTGTACTTCGCATGTTTTCAACAAAAAAAATATAAAGGGTGTGACATGTGACGGTGGCCAATACCAGCTTTCTTATTTTAAATGCAAGCCCCTGTATGTTATTTATTTTTTGGATTCTCCAGAAAATTTTAGACATGTTTCATGTACAATGTCCTACACATATCTTCAACTATTTCGGAAATATTACGTGTTTTCAGATTTATTACAAAAATTTTTTATTTCACAAATTCGCTACATTACACCCAATACTTAATTCCTATTTAGCTGTTGATATTGAGATTGTAAGCAAAAACCATTCCTGCGTTCCTTTTTCCTGATTTGAAAAAAAACTTTGTGATTGAAGACTCAATTTTAACGATTTAACAATATTTTTCATAAATATATATTTTTTTATTCTATACATTTCTTATATACTGGAGGTTCATGATTAGAAAAATAACTTTTTCGGTCCTATTCAATCCATCCATCATCCAAAAAATTCCTTGAGGAATCAACCCCCCGAAATTTTTTTCTGGTTACGGCCTTGGAACAAAATAACCGTTCTACAAATGATTGGTTATGGAGATAACACACGCACACAAATGGAATTTTCTCGCTTATTTTACGAAAAATTTTCAAATTTGCCGCCCGTTTCCCAAAGAACAATTATCAAAATAAAAAAGCAGTTTCGCGAGCTTGGTCCAGTAAGACAGATACAAAAAGTAGCTGCCAATGCTCTAAGTGATAATACGAAATTGGATATTATGCTTGAATTTCAAGAAAACCCACATAAGTCGAACAGCATCCCCACCGTTCAACGTTAGCCACACATCAATGATTAGAGTATCAAAGGAAAATAAAATGCATCCCTATAAAATGATGCTGACTCAGAAGCCCATGGAAGATGATTTCGATAGCAGAACGTATTTCTGTGAACAAATGATGGTAAGGTTAGATAACAATGTGATCCAATTAGAAGATGTTTTGTTTTCTGATGAGAGCACATTTACACTTCACGGCCATGTTAATCGTCAAAATTGCCGCTATAGGTTTAATGAGAATCCTCAGTGGATGACAGAGAAACATACGCAATATCCTGGAAAAGTTAATGTTTGGGCAGGAATTGTTGGAAATCATATCCTAGGTCCCTTTTTCATTGATGGCATCATGAAATAGATAAATATTTAGAACTGCTCCAAAATAATATCATGCCAACTTTGACAAACTTATATCCTGGTCCAGTAAACCCACAAGTTCCTGTCAGTACAATACGGTTTTAGCAAGATGCAGCACCGCCCCATTACGAAATCAATGTCCGGCAGTACCTGAATCAAATTTTTCCAAATCGGAGGCGCGGATCGGTAGAATGGCCAGCACTATCTCCTAATTTGACGCCATTGGATTTGTGGGGATATGTCAAAAGTACTGTATACACAACTCCTTAACTTAGATGACCTAAAATGACGAATCACGCTTGGGATTAGGTCAGTCACACCCAGTTTTACTCACTGGTCACGCCTGAGATGTTGAGTAACCTTAGAAGACATTTCTATACCAGATTAGCATGTTGCCAAAACGTTCGCGGCGAGTATTTTGAACATCTCCTACATTGACATTTATGTTTTTTGTTTTTGTTTTATATTATTAACAAATAATGAGGATTACTTATTCGGATCTTAGTGTAATAAATCTGAAAACACTTAATATTTCCAAAACATTTGAAGATAGGAGTAGATCATTGTACATGAATTATGTCTACAATTCTCCAAAAAATAAATAATATACAGAGGCTTGTATTTAAAATAAGAAAGTTTGTATTGGCCACTGTCACATGGCTCATCCTAAATAATTTTTTTTGTTGAAAAAATACGGATTTAAAAATAGAAATCGACCTGTCCAAGCGTTTTTCCCAACACTGCTTCCCTTATTAGTTATCGAAATTATTCCAATTGGCTGTCCCACACTGTCCTTACAATGTTTTAAAGACAAGGTCAATGCTCTTCAATCCTCTCGGTAGTCGGTGTTGATTACGCTGGGCTTTTTCTTCGGATACTTGGAAGCGACGCGTTATCTAAGCTCAAAAAATTAGATTTGTCTTTTTTACTACGAAAGTTTTTCATTTCGAACTGGCTTCCAGTCTTTCGGTAGGAACATGTGTTTCCTGTTTCAACCATCTGATAGCGAAAGGAGGAAGATCTTCTCATATATTCGCTGATTAAGGCAACGATTTGGTTGGTGCGTATAAAATCTTCAATAATTTCAGGTTTAATTTTAAGCTTTTGGGAATCCGCTGTATAGTAAAGAAATGTAGGGTCGCAAATTTTAACCTATGGGGAATTCAATATAGTTCTTACTCATATAGAAGCCAGTCTAAATTCATGTCCCATATAACCCATGAGTTCGGATCCTAAAGATTTATCAATCCTTATTCCAGGATATTTTCCCACTCTAGCCTCTTAAACCTCTCTTCGGGAGCCTATGGTTACTCACGTTCCCTTTAATAGACTGATGAGATAGCAATTGTTCCAAAAAATGACGCAGTCCTTGCATGTTGGCGATTTAGTACTTATCAAGAGTGAGAAAATACCGCCAATCAATTACGGAGATTTTGGAAAAGCAGTGTAACTCCGACTCTCTTTATTGTTTGGTGTTTTTTGTTTTAATCTCGCGCATGTCCTCTTTTACTCTAGAACAACTCTAGCTACCGAACTGGACGGTATTCTCGTTCGTTGCAGAGAAGTGAAAAATCCAACGGATCTAATATACAAAAGGGCAATGCGTGTTAAGTTACTCAAATACAGTCCACACCCTATAGAGCGATCAGAGCTTGACGTTCTTTTTTGTCTATTTGTAAAATCAACTTGACACGTTTTATCACTCTATTCACAAAACTGTCATTTATTATTGAAGCGAAAGTTTCTTAACGCAGGCCCACACTCACACATATGAAAATAGATGAGCAGAGGAATGAAATGCATAACTTTACATTTCATTTGTTTCGACACCTTCGGACCGACCGACTGTCCGACCTATCCAATTCAGTTCTCTGTCTAAAAACAGGGACCAGATAATATATTAAGAGCATCTCTCTTTGGATACTTGACATATGTCAGTAATTAAAAAGAATACCACACAAAAAGGCAACTTGATTAATTTTTTATATTATCAACGAATATAGACTCACAGAATGATACACATTAAGCAAAACTTATCCTTTTTTACATCATTTTGTTATCGTAATAAACAAAGTACGTTTACCACTCAATAGAAGCACTGATGTATTACATACAGCCGGAACTTTTATATCCTTTAAATAACATAATTGAGTTAAATGTAGGTGGTCAAGAGTTTAAGCCCACGACTGCAAATCCAAAGTTCACGGGTTCAAAACCGAGAATGATTATACTTTTTTTATTTTATATGTCATTCGTAATTAATTTTATGTACTATTTTCAATTCACATAAAATGAATAAAACTAAGTATAATATTACATAGAATAAGAACTTAAAAATTTTAAATTGTTGCTACCATTGAATATATAGGTATATAATTTATTGTTTTGTATAAATGTTATGTTTGTAATAATGTTAACTAGGAACAAAACGAACTTTTCTTCTAATACTTATTCATATGAGCAAAACCATTTACAAACACTTACTTAATATCTAAACATATGATTTTTTGCAGATATATTTAAATTAAGCTTTAAATACTTGAGTCGTAACAAAATAGTGACAATTATTTTAATTCACTTGATATTTATATCCATTACTAAGAATTATACAAAGAAAGAAAAATAGAGACAGTGAGATAACGAGGGAAGGGAAGAATTTCTCGTAAAAACATTTCGCTTCCATCGTTCGGTCTCAAATGACAGTCGCTCTTGTTTTGAGAGTAATCCAAGTCAAGCATAACATAACTTTTTATGAACATTTAAGGTAGTGTTGAGAAAGTTATGGAGGGATAGAAGAAAATGCTCATGAACCAACAGGGTAACTTAGTGTGCCAACCCTATTAATGTTTGTAATTTCGAAAAGATTGTTGAGGAGGTCTTGAATTATTTTGTCTATTCATTGGGTTTTCTCTCCTCCAAATTTTTTCCTGTAACAGATAAGTATTTAAAAATTGTATATGTAGAACAAAGTGTAGTAAGGCAATTTCGTAAAATTGCCCGGATTACTGGCTGTCTGTACAGAGATTCTTCCTCGCAGTTTTTCTGAGAGAAAGAGATGTCTATAAAATGATCAACCAGTATTCCTGTATATAAGTAATGTATTGTATATTGTGTAATACTTATCTGTGTATGGAGACGTTTCAACTCCGAGTCTGGAGTCGTTGTCAATCGTTTAGTGTTGTTTTCGAGGTTTTTTTCTAAAAAATTTTCGCTTTGATTTTGAATTTGTTGTTTGTCAAAAAATTTGACACTGACAACTGAAAATTGCCTTACTACACTTTGTTCTACATATACAATTTTTAAATACTTATCTGTTACAGGAAAAAATTTGGAGGAGAGAAAACCCAATGAATAGACAAAAAAAATACCTATTAATGTTTGTATAATGTTAGTATTTGTTCATTATTTGGACCTTTTCTCTTAAATCGTTAAAGTATATAAATTATTGCAGACAAAATTATTTTATTATAAGATTTGTTTAGTTGTTTCATTAAATCTAGATACAATCTGTCGCAAAATAAAAGTCACTATGTAGAAATTTAAATATATTACAAGTGGGAAACCTAACTTTTTTGGTGTATACAGATATTTTGAGGCAGAATTGAATCACAATTGTACCACTTTTCACTATAATGTAATAATAATTTAATATTTATTTTATTTCTGAATATTAATGACTAATGATCCATTTAAATAATAACGTGAGAATTTTGTGTTCCAAACCTGTAATATGCTAGAAATGGAAAATTTTTCATTAACCATAAAGCTATTAGTTGTACATATTTGTGCAAAATTCTTACAACACGAAATCTCAATGCAAACAAAATAAAAACAATAATGTCTAGTCTTGATTTGGCAGAGGGTTTCAAAGGTTTAATGAAACTATTTTCTAAATTATCATAATTGGTATTGTTTAGTGTCATATACAAGTAACATACAAAAACATCATATTTGAGGAAAGGGTTCATCACCCACATTCCTCTTAACAGCGCTTCTGCCATTCTTTGGAAATCTCCGTTCGGGTTTACCATATGTGGTTTAAAGATTCTATCTATTAATACGTTGCAGATTTGTCTGGTTTCTTTAACTGATTCCCGACATATATTGAACCTGAAATGTCGAAAATCTGTCACAATCTGTATTTTCATACATAAAAAGAGAGATAGTTAGAGAGATATAGAGACTGAGAGGAAAAAGCAAGTCTTAGCATTGAGAAAATTATACAGTTGGAAAAAAGTAATCAAGCGGAAAAAGAGTAGAGAACTTAGATAATCTTAATGAGTAGCGGATAGAGATATTTAGTTTTCCCCAAAAACCATTAAGTTTACCGTAAACCAAAATGTGAGCTTCTTTAAACCAACATTACTTAAAAAGTGAAATAAATGTTAGGTGTTGATAAACGAAAATATATCTGTGGTTTGCGCAATTGAAAAATGTTAAAATATTAATTTGTAGACTTAACCTGTCTTCGATTCCCAAAATATATCCAACAACTCTCCATACATGGATAAATGCTTTCCATTCATTATCGGTCGCATCGTGAACTCCAACCATTTTGCTTCTGACCAAACTGAAACCCATAAAGCCAAATTGCGTAAGGGCCATATCTTTTTGAGTTATTCGCACGCTTAGCTTGTTGTTGCTTTGGTTGCTGGCGGAGTTGTGCAGGCTTCTGACTGCCGACAACGATGACCATAATCTGTAAATAAAATGAAAATGTTTAACCAAAAATTGTTGAACTAAAATAGCTAAATAAAATGAATCATTTTAAATAGGTGGAAGTTCGGAATCGGAAATTGACAAAAACAATCTGGAAATGATGCTGTAGGTTAATAATACCATTGATTGTTAAAAAATAAATTATAAACTTTTAAACAATGTTAGAACTCAATTAAAAATAATTAGGTATATAAATTTTGAGCAAAAAATTTAACGATCGCGATTAGGAGGCCTAAAGAAAGCGAAGCACTAATTTAACATAACTCCTTGGTTGGTAATATATTTGCATAAAACCAATTTAGTGTAGTCGAGAAGTGAATTTCCTGAAAAAAAAAATTAATAGTCTTAAGAATATGGGGTTTGGTTTATTCGATTCAGAATTTAATTCTGATTATGTGAAATTTTTTATTTTTTTTTGCCGTTAAAAATTTCAATTGTTATTATTAAAAAACGAAGAAAAAAAAAGATCGTCTCCGTTTTTTAGCAATAACTATGCAACTATTAAAGATAGCTTCAATATTAAAAAAGATCCGGATCCCCGGAGTTGTAGCTCCATTATTTATAATTTTAATTTCACTTTGAAAATAGCGTTCCGCGCGACCGTTCCGGTGCTGTCGTATAGCCGCCGAGCAAAGTATGCCTTACAAAATATTTTTTTATAATATTTAATATAAATTTAAAAGTCTGAATAAATTATAGTCTTATCTAGACACTTGAAGGAATATAATCCCCATATAAAAATATTTCTAAGTTATTTTATTTGTTAAAGTTATTCAATTGTTAATTAACTAATTTTTTCCGTACTTCAGTCAACATTAAATTAAAGTTTAAATAATGTACTTAAAAATATTTATCTTTAGGGAGCCTTTTTTTATTTATATAATAAACAAGATTCCGTTGTAAAGGTTAATTAAAGTTTTTTTATTTGTTTATAATGATTTTTCAAACTTAACAAAAAATGAGAAATCGGGAAAATGTTATTCAAAAAGTTTTTCATTTTAACTGTTTTTGCATCTATTAATTACATTTAGAAGTTTAACTAACAAATTTTTTACGTAATTTGTTTATAAATTTTTAATAAACAAATAGACAAGTTAAATATTAAAAAAATACCATTATATTGTCCCGGTAAAATGAAGATTTAAAAAAATAATTCTTAAAAACATTATTTATTAGTCTGATGTTGGCAGACAATTCAACTCATTCCTCGAAGTTTCCTTGGACTTCCATCGTCTTGAAGTGGTTGATCTCACAACGTTTCAATAGCTGTGTATCTGCTATCGTCATCAGGTGAATGATAGGAAATTCCCAGTATCCGTCCTATTTATATTATACCCTTAACCGGTCATGCGTCGCCGGTCATGGTCATTGGGTCTTATCTGGTCCAATCAGCGTCGTCGTACCTGGAGGTTTGTTGCCGGTGATGCGTAGCGGCAGAGGCCGAAGAAGAGCTCTCCAAATATTTTTAATTTGGACGCTGGGCTCGCTAATTAAATTTTCGTTCGAGACTATATGTGCTGTCTCTATGAATTTTCTTTTGTAACAATGCTCTTCCTTGTGAATTGCTCTAGCCTAGTCCCAGTTGATATTATGGTGTTTGGTCCATGCGTGAATCCTTTTAATTTCATTTCAGAATGCGAAAAATCATTTGAAGAATTAAAAAATGCTCTCATTTCAGAACCAATTTTAAAATATCCCAACTTTGAAGAACCTTTTGTTCTCACATGTGATGCAAGTGCATACAGTATAGGAGCAGTTTTAAGTCAAGGCCCTATAGGAAAAGACTTACCAATAGCATACGTCTCAAGAACACTTTGTCCGGCAGAAACAAGATATTCGACAATTGAACGCGAACTATTAGTAATAGTTTGGGCAGTCAAGACATACAGATGTTACTTATATTCGAGAACCTTCCTATTAATTACCGATAATCGCCCTTTAACATGGCTTTTTTCCATAAAGGATCCAGGTAGTCGTCTTGCCAGGTGGCGTCTAAAATTAGAAGAGTACGATTACAAGATAATGTATAAACCAGAACGAATTAATAAAAATGCAGACAAATTTTCACGAATAAAGATCAATCACTTTAAAGAAACTTCGAAATTAGCAACAAAAATATTAGCCTCGAACAACTCAGAAACCGACAGCGAAAAAACAGACACAGCCGACGAACACGAAATAGTTATTGAAGAAATCGACGCAGAATTTCAGAACTTCGTTAAATTATATCAAACAACCTCGTTAATCGATTATTCAAAAGTAGAATACTTAAATGATCAATTATTAAATAAACAGCACAAAGATATAATAAGCATATTTTGGCAAAATCAAACACAAGAAGAACTACATGAAAAAATACTAGAAGATATTTTCGAAGAAAATTTAGATATTACCTTTAACAAATTAAATATCTTACACAGTGCGACAGTAAAGAACAGAACTTACTACTTAATATTTTTACCCTATGATCCCGATTCAACAAATGAAAGATTATTTTATACTCTTTACAAATTTAAAAATGAACCCTTCAAAAACATATTTTGTTGAAAACAATGTAGATTTACCAATCTTAGAAATGTTATGTTACATTTACGCTGACACGGAAATAAAATTTAAAATATGCCAGAATGTAACAAACACACCAGATCTTGATGAACGACAAATAATTTTAGAAGCATACCACAATGGAAAAAGAAACTTACACCGAGGAATAAACGAAACTATACACAGGATTAAAGAAAAATATCAATGGAAAGGATTAAATAAAGACGTTGAGAATTTTATAAAAAAAGTGAAACATGTCAAAAAACCAAAATTTGTAGGAAAAACCTAAATCAACCCCTCGTAATTACAGAAACCTCTCGTACACCTTTTGAAAGAATAAATATAGATATTCTTGAAATTCCCTCAAAGAATTACATCTTAACAATTAACGATGAACTAACAAAATTTATCCAAGCATACTCTCTTAATGACAAAACTCCAAAAAGTATCGTAAATACACTAAATCTATTTTTTCAACACTATGGTACACCCCTTAGGATCCACTGCGATCAAGGCAAAGAATTTAATAATACTTTAGTGAAAGACTTATGTCAACTCTACAACATCAAACTTACATTTTCAAGCATATCTCACCCTCAATCTAATGGATCAATTGAAAGACTACATGCTACTTTATTAGACATGATCAGAGTCCATCTTTCAGAAACCCCAAATGACAATCCACTAACTTGCATTCCATATGCAGTAATTTGTTATAATAATACTCAAAACAAGATTTACTCCCTTCGAGTTAATTTTTGGTCATACATCTTCGAGACCACCGGAAAATTTATCTAATGAAAAAGAAATAATTTCCAAATACATCCGCGATTTAAATAACAGAATTAATTATTTTTATAAATTAGCCAGGGAAAGAACCCAATTATCAAAAGAAAAACCGAAAGACAGATTTGATAAAAGAATTTCAGAAAATCGTTATAATTTTAAAGTAGGAGATAAAGTTTTTATAAAAGAATCTCAAATTTCAGACAAATTGAAAAACAAATTTAATGGCCCATATGAAATAACTGAAATTTTGAAAAACTCAGCTATAGTAATAAATCCAGATACACAAAATACTTATAAAATAAATTTCGACAGAATGAAACCACATCTTGAAAAATAATTTGTTTTCAGATGAATGGAACACATTTAACGCTTATCGGATTAATTACACACCTACGCGGTAGGAATTTATTATAATTACGACTCATTAATGAAACTATCAAATAACAGGTGGACATTATTAGTTTACAAAGATCTGAAAAATATAAGAAATGCTTTAAACAATAACAACAATATTTTGGAACACATAAAAAGTATAATATGAGAATCTACAAATAGAATGAGAAGTTTTAAAACACATGTGCAAACACACATCAATATATTAAGTCAGATATCTAAAGAACTTGAAAATAAATATTCAGAAATATTTGCAGACACCTTAGCGAATAACGAGCGCTATAAAAGAGGTTTAATAGTTGGTATAGGAACTGTATGGAAATTCAGACGGGAAATATTTCTCAGATTGTATTGAAAAATTAAATCATGATGAGCATCAAATTGAAAATTTAATGAAAAACCAGATATCAGTTACCACTTTGGTAATTAAAAACTTTAATAATACAATTCAAAAGCTCAAAATAGATGAGGAAACTTTTAATGAAGATTTAAAGAAAATTGATAAAGCAATTTATACTCTTAATGATGATTTAGCATTTTACGAAAGTAAATTAAAAATATTAGACATTTGCGAAACATTATTGGAAAGTTACACATTTCTCGAAAGTTCAATTAATGATATATTAAACTCAATAACCTTTTCACGATTGAAAGTAATACACACTTCAATAATAACACCAAAATATTTAGTCAATTCATTGGAAGAAATATCTCAAGCTCTAACAAAAGACAATTTACCAATATCCCCTCAACTAATAAACATTGCTAAATATTTTGAAATAATTGAGTTGCATGCTTTTCAAACAGAGTCAAAAATAATATTTGTTTTAAAGATTCCCTTAGTAGAATCCGAATATTATACCCTTTTTCAATTATATCCTCTACCAATTGAAGATAGTAGAACAGGGTTACATCATTCAATTTTGTATCCGAAAAATACATAAATACAAAAGATGATGACTCATTACTATATGTTACCTTTCAACATTTGGACAATTGCAAAAACCTAGATGCAAATTCAAAGATATGTTCTGATGTACTCCCATTACCAATCGGTATAAACTCAATATGCGAAGCTCAACTACTTAAACAACAATTCCAATTGCCAAAAACTTGTCAAACGTCATTAGTTTACGCAAATGGCTACAATGTGAAAGAAATCCAGATCAATACATGGTTGATCACTGTATCTGATCCACTACCAATAACAAGTAAATGTGCAAATCAAGACACAAAAACAGTTATAATAAAAAATAATTCAATTATAACACTGACTCCAGAGTGCAACGCCCTCATTGGAACAACAAGAATAAGAGCCAGAAACAGCAATGACAGAAACACGAAAATAATATACAATACTGTCCCAGTGCAAATACCATTTGAATGTTGTAATAACATTCCAGACAAGAAACAACTACCAGAGCTCAAACCCTTAAAACTAAACAAAATGAATGTAGACGATTTGAATATCGCACAACATAAATTAGATCAATACTCTGAACAATTGGATCAAATAATTAATGAACCCTTCATAAATAAAAATATATCATGGTTTACCTATTTTACCATTGGACTCATCGTAGCCCTAATAGCCCTTTACACGTTTTGCAAGTGTAAAAGAAAACGACCGACAAGAATAAGTATTATGGGTCCAAATCCGCCTCCTCCACCGAGTCCACATAAAAGAAGACATTTCACATTCGCCAGATTTTTACCAAGAAGAAGACCAAGTGTCCATCCAGAAGAAGACGAAAACGATATTGAACTTGGTTAAACAAAAAAATTTGAGTGAAAACAAAAACATTTAATTTTTGTGAACTTTTAATTTCAATCATATTTATGTACTCTTATTTTAATAATATTATAATCACTTACATTTTAACATTCTATATAATCACATTATAGTATTCAAAACCTATATTTTAAACATTTAATAATTGAAAAATCCAAATAATGTAAAATTTGAATTTTTATACTTTCAAAAGTTGCAGCATTGCCCCAACGTTTTATATATAAGGGGAGCTGTTATATGTAAAACTTAACATTGGATTAACCTTCAACAAAGCAACAACAATGTATCAAACAATAGCTCATTGTTAGCTGTTTAGTCCGCTATTTTGCAGGTTTGCTATTTTTGTCTTGCAGGTGTCCAGAACGGAAGTGATGCCTAAGCATTCTTAAACTTATATATTCATTCAAATATGCTTTCTCGTAGCTCACGTTTTGTTCTTCATACAGTAAAGTTCTATCACATTTTTTAAACGCGTATTTAAAATCGCTAAATCCAAAGTTAAGTTATAAAATAAATCAAAGTGTGAATTTTTGTGCTAATAAAATAAAATCTTTTTTTTAAAACTCAGTTTATGAGAACCCACTCATAACATGTATAATTGGTTGATGGTGGAAGTTTTATATCACTAATTTATTTATTTATTTATTCAATAAACATAAAAAACACGTGACTAGTTTCGACAACACTATGTCATTTTCAAACGGAAAGGAATTTATGAATGACGACAAAACATTTTGAAACAGACCGGAGGGTCTTATCTATAACAGTAGCTAAATGTTGAATTCTCGGAAGGATTACATAAATATTGGATTTTTGTCTATAAATATATTGAAATAGAAAGAAAGGGGGAAACCCATTAGAATATTTAAATATATCATTTTTGACTACTAGTTACTTAAATATCTCCAATAGGATGGTCTTTTGAAACTCTACCTGCTCGTTAAGTAGTAAATTACACGAAACGGAATTAATATGGATCTTGTAAATTTCTACATTCTCAAGTGTTTGGTGTTTAGTCAAGTGAAATTTACAAAAGCCATAATAATTCTTTGTAATTTGTAGATAACTACCAGCCTTGGTAGATGACTTTAAACAACAGAAAAATATACTAATCTAGAGATCATTTGCCCTTTGTACCTATATGAGCCGACTTGACCATACAATGTAAGGCAGCACACTCCCCCTAGGGTACGCATAGCGTGCCTTTAGGGGAAAATTCACTAAACCCCAGATATCCTAGATATCAAAAGGGTTTAGCTCTGTGGTAGCCCTTGCCAGGTGTTCAGGCCCGTGGTTGGAGTCGTGGCGGCAGTTAGTTTCCCATGAATTTCCTGACCGTCTGGGCTGTTCCTAACAGGACGGCCGGCTTTTTGCATTTGTACGTAAAGACATTCGTCCAGACCGAGGTATTTTAAATTGTTTCATAGATGTTTTGGGACTAGTCCTGTCGTTGACATAATAATTGGTACAGTTCCTGTGTTGTTCATGTCCCACTGAGACTTTATTTGAAATTCCAAATCCCTATATTTGGTTATTTTCTCAGCCTGCTTCATATTTATATTATTGTTCTTAGGAATTGCTATGTCAATTAAAGTTGTTTTCCGAGCGACTTTATCTACCAAAACTATATCTGGTCTATTGTGAACAACAGTCCGATCAGTCAGAATAGTGCGGTCCCAGTACAGCTTGTAGTTGTTATTTTCTAAAACAGATTCTGGTTTGTATTTATAGTATGGTAATCGCACCGACTGTGATGGTTCAAGTTTCAATGCTAGTTCCTGGTGCATTATTCTTACCTATATCCCCGACTTGACCATACAGTGTATGGCAGCACACTCCCTCTAAGGCACGCGTAACGTGCCACTAGGTGAAAATTCACTAACCCCAGATATCCTAGATATCAAAAGGGTTTAGTTCTATGGTAGCCCTTGCTAGGTTATCAGGCCCGTGGTTGTAGTCGTGGCAGCTTTCCATGGATTTTATGACCGTCCGGCCTGTTCCTAACAGAACGGCTTTTTGCATTAGTTGGTAAAGATGTTCGTCCAAATCGAGGTATTTTAAATTATTTAGTAGAAGTTTTGGGACTACTCCTGTTGTTGACATAACAATTGGTACAGTTCGTGTGCTGTTCATTTCCCACTGTGTCTTTATTTGAAATTCCAAATCCCTGTATTTGGCTATTTTTTCAGCCTGCTTAATATTTATGTTATTGTTGTTAGGGATTGCTATGTCAATTAAGGTTGTTTTCCTAGAGATTTTATCTACTAAAACTATATCTGGTGTACTGTGAGCAACAGTCCGATCGGTCAGTATCGTGCGATCCCATTAAGCTTGTAGTTGTTATTTTCTAAAATAGATTCTTGTTTGTATATATAGTAGGGTGTTCTTACCGACTTTGATAGCTCAAGTTTCAGCGCTAGTTGCTGGTGCAGTATTTTTGCCACAGCATCGTTTCGTTCTTTGTATTCAGTTGCAGCGAACGCTCGGCAACCTCCTGTAATATGCTGGATAGATTCAGATGTTTGGCAACCATATCTGCATTTGTCGTTGTTGATAGAAGGGTCTTTGACGATGTTCTTAGTTGGAATTACTTGATCTTGGATTGACAATATAAAGCCTTCCGTTTCAGGAAACATATGCCCGGAGATCAACCAGTAGTTCGACAATGAACTGTCGACATAATCTTGGTTGACGTCATTTATATGTTTTCCATGAAGGGGCTTCTCTTTCCATTTGAGCAGCTTCTGATCAGTTGTCTGGTGATATACTTGAACTTGTTGTTCTGTCAGTCGCAGAGGTGTTAAGTCATCAACCTGACATATGACTCTGTGCAGATCAGAAAATTGTGCCAGTTTCTGGAAATGATTAAGCAAATTAGAAATTTGTTGATCACGTAACTTGCCTATATCTGCCAATCCTCTTCCTCCTTCACACCGGGGCAATGTTGTACGTTCGACACAGCTTTTTGGATGGTGATTTTGATCTTTTGTTAGTAGTACTCGAACTTTCCGTTGTAATTGTTCAATGTCGGTCTTGCTCCAGTTAACTATAAAGAAAGAGTAACTAAGCACTGAACACGCGTAGGTGTTAATAGCCTGAAACAAATTTTTACTGTTAAGTTTGGTCTTCAGCAGTCGTCTTATCCTTCTATAAAACTCTGTTCTTAGGCCCTTTTTCATGGCGTTGTGATTTCGTTGAGCCTGCTTTATTCCAAGGTATTTGTAAGTATGACCTTCCTCCATGGATTCAATTGAGGTGCCATCTCCCATTTCGTAGGGTCTCTGCTGTATTTTGCCTTTAACTATATTAATAATTCGGCATTTGTCTAGGCCAAATTGCATATGGATGTCACTAGAGAACCCTTCTACTATTTTAAGCATATCATGCAGCTGTTGTTTCGTAGCTGCGATCAACTTTATGTCGTCCATATATAACAAATTGTTTATCTTCAATGCTTGTACGTTGTTGTGCTTGAGACTGAGCCCAAAGTTAGTCGCGTTCAGTTTGTGTGAGAGTGAGTTCATGGCAAGGCAGAACCACAGCGGGCTAAGAGAGTCTCCCTGGAATATACCCTTTCTGATTGGGATAGAGTCGGTTTGTATCGAACAGTCGGCTTCATTCAGAAAGATTTTGGTTTGCTAAGTAGTCATGACATGTTCTAAAAAGTTAACAATACGATTATTTACTTTATAGAGTTTCAGCACCTGAATGAGCCAATCATGTGGAACTGAATCAAAGGCCTTTTTGTAGTCCACATATGCCATGTAGAGATTTCGTCGTTTGGCGTGGGCTTGATTGCAAACAACGGAATCTATTATTAGTTGTTCTTTGCACCCCATCGAGTTTTTAGGGCATCCCTTTTTAGCAGTTCTGGTTCCTGTTGGTTAAAAGGAACTTCTCGACCTTTTAACTTTGACATGTCTCTGATACTGTTTATGAAACTCTGTGTAGCCAATTAATCGTTAGTTTCCTCTTGTAAGTCTTGGTAGGACAAGTGTACTAAACGTCTAATCTCTGCTACGAATTTTTGCAGATTTTCTTCAGGTTTTTGCGTTTTTCCACTTAATAGCACCTGATATACTTGGCCCAAGGGTTAATTGTCGTATCTTTTGACTAGGTTTGCGGTGATCTTGTCGAAGCTACTTTGTCGGCTGGAATGCTTTGGAGGAGTTCTAATACCGGAAATCTTAAAGAAATTACAAGAGAGATTGATTTTCTTGGTTATCCCATCCATTAGCTGTAGCCACAACTTCAAATTGCCGTTGCATATATTATTTTTTCCACTTGTAGTCTTTGAATATCACTTTGTATGGTGTTTTGAATTGAACTGGTTTTAACTTTTACCTGGCTTTGGATGGAATCAATGTCATCACTTTGGTTTCAAGAGTATCCACAATATTTTTTAGGACTTTATATCATCGTTTATCTCATTTATGTCTGACTGCAATTCACTATTTTCTGGTTAACTACTTCGTTACCTTGCATTAGTTGTTATAATTGTTCCTTTTTGCATCTCTGAATCATCTTGCCTTTTTAATTCTTCAGCCTGCCGTTTTTCTTCTAATATTCTAAGTTCATCTTGTCTCCTTTCTTCTAATATTTTAGGTTCATCTTGTCTCTTTAATTCAGTTTGGTCTTGTTTTTCTTCGAATTTCGGAATTAACCCTTCATTAAATTTTGTTGTTTACATTTCATTGTAGAGACAAGATTTTCTAATTCAGTTTTTCGTCTTTCATCAAAAGATTTCAGTAACCTTTGTTGGATTTCTTCTTGAATTTGTTTCTCATTTTTGTCGTTTTTTTCAGGAACTGACTTATTTTCTAGTCCAATTTATCGCTAACTTGTTTGAATATATTTTTTGCTAGTCTCGTCCATTTCTGCCATACTTCTGGTTGTAGACATAAATAAATTTGAGATGTTAACTGCACTTTATCCCATCGCTGTCACCAGATGCAATAGATTTTGAAATTCAATTGAGATTTTAAACTGCTCTTAATTCCACTTCCAAACACCCATTATTTGACGAAAATAAACTCACTTATTTACAAAACAAAGGTGACTAATATTGAAATAGATGTGCTACACGCTTTCAACTTAAAACGTCTCACTCATAAAGCAATCGTTTTTTATAGGTTTCGTATAGTTCTAGAATTTTGCCAGTCATTTCTGGTCTGTCAAAGTATACGGTTATCGATTCCGGAATTCTTCATCAATTGAAGTGTTCGGGACTCCCTTTATTGTTGTTCTTTTTTATATTCGGCCGGTTTTTATCGTGTTGACTTTTATTTAGAGTGATCATTTCTCGAAAGTTTTCTTAGTTTTTTGCTACCGTAAAATGAACGAAACTACATTTTTTGAATAAGATTGATCCCTTGAAACTCCTCAGGGTACTAACTACCCCAAAAAAATTAAATGAAAAGATTTAGCTTGTGATATCGCATTTAAAAGGGTTTTCAATTCTCTCTTCAGGAATATAGGGCTTTTTGATTATTGGACGTTAGCAATAAAAAAGCCAATTGTTTAATTTGTAATTAATGGTGCTATAGAAAGTAATAGAGTTTGAAGTAATTACCAATATTTTCAATAATTATAGTCTAAGTCATATGCTCGAAGTGATCACCCTCATTTCTTGACAAATTAAACGGTATTGAAATTCTTCGAGAACGTTTTGCAACATTTTTGCGCTGATTTGATTAATTTCTTTCCTTATTCGGCGTTTTAAATTATCAATATTTTACTCTTTTCGATATTTTATTTCAAATTGCTCCAAATAATATTCCAATGGAGACAGATCGCAAGAACGGAGTGGTCATACAGTTTCGTCACACCTACCGATCTATGCGGAAAACCTTGATTGAGGTTAGCTCGTATTGCTGCTGGATAATGTAGTGTAGCTGCATTTTGTTGAAGCCATATCTTTCCATTAATAACTGTGGAGTTAACAGTATCAAGAAAAAGTTGATTTAATTTAGGTATTAAAACATTTTGTTATTATGATTCTGTTGTTTATTATGCCAGCCCAAACGTTCACTTTAATAGGAACTTCATTCTTCCAGTGAGGATTTTGCGTACTCCAATACTGATAATTTTGCCTGTTGACTATTCCAAGTAGAGTAAACATTGCCTCATTAGAGAAAACAATATTTTTGGGAAACATGGGATTCCCATTTCGAACCATTTCACAAAATTTTGATTTACAATCATGATTATGGACATTTAGTTTCTGGACCAGTTTCATATTATTTGGATGGTACTCCCTTTTTTCAAAATTCTCAATATAGATGTTTTACTTACATCATGATCACCAGCTACTTCTCCTGTAGGTTTCTCTGAATTTTCCTCAACATTTAAAACTATATCCAATTTCTTTTCGTCATTCAATTTTGATTTACCAAGTTTGGGAATATCTTCTGTTCTATTCTACTCATTGTGGACTAGAAAATGTGACGGTCAAAATGCTTCTCGTTAAATAATCTGCATACTCCAGAATGTGTTTTTGATCTAACACCCACTCGAATTAATACTAATACCGTATTAGTATTAATAATTCCTCAATTCTTTAGGTCTCAGAAATTGTCAAAAAATAAATTAAATTAATGTTTAGAAATTTTTAAATAAACCAATAATAACTAATCTTTTTTAACAAAGTCAAGCTAACTATAATAAATTTAAAATACCACAAAAAATACTTTTAAATACGTCTTAAATGTCACAAAAAGAACTGATTTTAGTTTTTTGGCAAAAAGATAACTAAAAGACCGGTAAGCGTTACATGTATTTGACACGATGGCTACTTGTTTAAAATAAAAATTCTTTTTCTTGCATATCCACATTAATAATGTTTTATTTTCTACTTATTAGTTTTTTTTGTTAATTTACAATTCTGTTAATTTTTAAAAATATTTTTTTTTCAGCTTTTTAATACTCCTGGGGTAGTTTCCATTCGTTACATTTTATTTTATATTCATAAACTTAGTAGACTCAGTTGTTTTCTGAATGATATTTGTGGCATATTTTTCAATGTCTAAGTACTTCTTGGGAAATAACACCACAGTTAAGAAAATTGCTGTATATTCCAAAGGTTTGGGGGTCAAGGGCAGACCCCGTTGTCAATGGTTAAGAAACTGTGGATAAAAAAGGCACAATTCTAAGATGTAAATAAAATTCTCTTAGTTACGTCAGAAATGAAATAATACATATTGCCAAATATTTTAATTTAATTTAGTTTTTAGTGATATAATTATATAATTGGATACAATTTCCAATTATAACGTATTTATAAATAAAGGTGCTTGCCTTTTAAGCAAAATTCGTATTTTTTGACAAATATTAGTTTCAATAAAATAAAGGTCCTATCTATCAAAGTAGCTCATTAATGCTAGATGTTTTATTATGTTTATTACTAATAACTAAAATTTGAAATGAAATTGAGTAGGTAGGTAGTACACAGTAATTATTACTGTCGGTTACCTACTCAATTTTACTTTAATTTCATTAACACATTTTTATGATTACCATTGTGATTGTTGTAAATTATAACCAAGGTTTGAAAGAAAGAAATTAATTAGGTTAATTAGGTACATTACGATCTTTAGATGGAGGAGTCTATTGTGACATTGTCAAGTATAAAGATTTATTTTTTAAGTACCTACCCATCACTTGTCTTTGGATTATTATAAGAACTTATAAGGCGCCTTTCTTCTCTAGCGTCATAGTCGAACCGTGCGTTTACAAAGGACATACTTTTGATGGTGCAGACATCGGGGCAGATTTCAGAAAAGGTTGATTAAAGTCGGTGTTAACTTCAGTTCAGACTTACCAGTATTAGTCCGGGAGCTGCCTTTATGTTTCAAAACCAGTATCACTGCCATTCTTATTAGTCAATCAATAATTTCGTTGTTTGCAGCACTGCTTCCCAGACTATATTATGGGGACGATTAAAACTAATAAAGAAATATATCTTTCCTTATTCCAACTTCCCGACAATTATTTGAAGTGCTAGTGAAGTGAAGTCAGCGATGTGTAAATGCCCTCTTAAGTGCGACATGGCAGTTCGCCTAAGAATGCCTTTACTAAGCTTAGACTTCACTCCGATTACTATTGTTTTAACTTTGTGAAACTGGGCAGTTCAAAGAATTGTCGGTGCGAATAGAGTAGTCTGTGAGTCACTCGAAAGTTGGAATAATACAGGTATGTCGGCGTATTTCTTTGCTAGTTTAATCTTCGCCATCATATAGTCCTAGAGACGAAATCATTGACTGACTACAATAACATTCGCGTGATAGTGATTTTGAAATATAACAGCACCTCACGAGTTAATTCTGAACTAATTTCGCACCGAATTTCCTCGAAGTATAAAACAGATGCGTGCATAACAAAAGTCTGTTCTATGTAAACGTATGCCAAGAAACAAAAGACTTCATTATTTTTAGTTAATAAATAGTGTTACGTCAGTTGAAAATAGTGAAATATTGAATATTAAATTATATTTGAATTTGAAAAATTACGCTCGGTTCTCACTGCAGTTATTTTTTTGGCAATATATTATTAGAGACTCCGTGGGTTTTAATTACAATTTTTTTACACTCACTATAAACGTCTTTATTTAACCAAAATAATTCTCAATATGTACTTATTTAAAACAACAACGATGATTAATATCGAACAGATGTTTACTACGTTGCCATCCACTAAAATTCAGCCTCTCCTATAAGGCAATGTTTACATATTTCGCCAGTTTGAGATGTTTCGCTTGTCCTGGTACGCCAACGTGTTTGTTTTCTAGTTCCGGTATGAATTCGAAAGCCTGTTTTTATCGTCAACCGATTTTTTCGGGAATCCCTTTCTTATCAGCATATTTTATTTGCCTAGTATTTCTCTTTTGTTCTTAAGTTTAGTTTTTATTTAGGAAATATATATCGAAGGGATCCTATAAAATTTTATAACAATATTTTTTAAAATTTTTGATATAAAACAAACATTCACATTGATACTGCCAATACTATTGATCCCGAATAAAAATAAATTAATTCCGTTTTTGTAGTTTGCCTGTATTTTTTGGTATAGCAAATGGCAACTTGATATTATTCATTTATCATAATTTTTTGTTAGAATAGACCATCTTGCATGCAATTGTTTTCTTTACATTTTTTTTTTCAAGTTGTTACAGGGAGGAAACGTACAGCCGACTTTCGGTCAAGGGACTGACGGTTTTTTTCTACTTAAAACAGAATGTAATTAATGATTATACAAATCTTCAGTGTGCGTTAAATACTTTTTGACAAAAATTCGGTAATTTCTGCTGCCGCTGACAATCATTCACAGATATTGTGTTCACAACGTACTCCGTTTAGTATTTTAAATAGTATACAAACTGCTACAATAATCATAGTTCATAGTGAGTTCAAAGACCTGTCAATAAATTGGCAGTAATAATTAATACATACTATTGTAACACTGGCGTCATTACGCTTGGGTTAATCAGAAATGAAAACGGTTCATAGATGTGCCCGCAAAACTATTTTTCCATCATGCCGGTAATTGAAATAACCGTAATATAACTGGTTCCCGCATAGTTGGTTCAGAAAACCAGACGTGTATTGCGATGCACTAAGCGAAATTTGGGACTGTAAATTAAATTTTAACCCACGAAGAACCCTTGACATTTCATACAATGTAAGTAAATCAAAGTACACAGTTTTCTAATATTTCAGTTTCAGGCAAGCAGTGATTTAGTAGATTTTCTTATGTTTACCTTAATATTTTTTAAACTAAGCGTTTTAAATGTATAAAAAATATACACTTTCAGTTCTCACACAGCATTTTTACTTCATCTGCTACATGATTCGCTTGATTTTTATAAAAATATTTATTTAATTTTCTAATTTGACTCCCAAAATGTCGCCTTATTTTACAAATGAACTTTCAGGGAAACCCTATAAAATATTTTGCCTGAATTTTAGGCTCAGTAGTTTGGAAGATAAAGGGGAGAAAGGGTAAAATTTTAAATAATATATGAAATCTTATAACAACAACAACAAATTATTTTAAAAATATGAAAAAAATATGCTTGTATTCCTCATTCATCTACTTGATATATTAGGTGATGCATTAAAATAATTAATTTATAATTTTTCAGTTAATTCTGTAATTTGACCCCAAACTTAATATTAACTTTTCGAGATTTTTCAATCCATCAAACGTAAGATACTATATTGTTTCTAGTCGATAAGCTTCATCAGTTGCGCTCCCCTCAACTGATTGAATAACAACTAAATTCTGTTGGTTTTCTTTAAATAGTTCGTATTTTGTTGTTAAACTCTTATAGTTTTCTCTATGTAACAGATTTTGTTGGTTTTCGTTCATCTATGTAATAAGATTTTCTTGTTTTTCGTCCACGGATGTAACCATGGATGACTAAGATTTTTTGGTTCAACTTTTTTCATTCAATGCTTTAACGAGACTTTCTAAACTGTCTTTTCTGATTCTTTTGTGATGTATTTTGTTAAGACTAATTATAATTTCCCTATTTTTCATTCCTTGGCACTGGTTATCTATTATTTCTTCCACTCAAGCTCAAAATTTTTCAGATTAAATATTTTGTACAAAAGATATATACACTTACTTTGAGTCGGGTTTGAAGTCTTCATCGTACCATAGACACATATGGAAAATAGTTGCCATATATCGTTTATATGCTGTCATGGGCGTACTGGATTTGTTCGTCATCATCAGAATTTTAACGGTAGGTAGTGACAGTAACAGTATTAGTCCCAACAGTTTACTGAAGAACAGTCCAAAAATGTGTTTGTAGAAGAAAGCTTGTCCTCTGAAACAAAAATGTAAATTTGAAATATTTGAAGTATTTATTTAGTATAAAAGTTATAATTAACTACAATTTATCTCTTACATCCTACTTATCAATACTAAACTTTTACCAGAACGATGGTTATTAAAATTATAGATGTCGGTCTTACATCTCGCGTCTACAAATATCAGTAGGTACATGTAACAACAGTACCGTCTACTTGAAGAGTTTGCAGGTTGAATGTTGTTATCTGTAAAAGTTGTGACTTCGAAAGCGGAATAAAACCAAAACTAGGTTGGGATTACTCTTAGAAGGTGACAACGAAGTTGTGAATTTAAAACATTTGATATTAGAACAATATTTATGGCGGAAATCCTTGAATTTGAAGGTAAAATTTTCTTTAAAGCTTCCAAACTGGTAGGTCAGGTTAACCATATTTCAGTTTTTAAGTAACTCCGGACCAGTCTAGTTTCACTGAGAAAATAATAACAATTATTACCGAGATGTTGTGGTCTGGAATTCTTGCAGTCTAACACGAAATTGCATGTGTTTCTAAGAATTTTAAATACCTGTCATTCAACTTTCTACATTGGTATTCCAAATAATACCAGCAGTCTTTATGAGGGTAATAGTTATAATCTATCGTCATTTATTTGAGTTTTTCTGTTGGCCAGGAAGTAGAATACACACATTTTGCATATTTTCTTAAAATACCCGCGTTTGCTGTTTGTATCATGTTGGTTTATAAGTTTCACTTTATACGGATGTAATTTGTTTATAGATTATCTAAGATTTTACCTGCGATTAATCAGATACTGAATTACCAAAATCTTTACACCCCGCGTCACTAATTGAATATTCCCAAAATAATGAATTAGGTGTCTATTCAGATAAGAAAGAATCCAGCTTGTAATGCTTTCAGTTCCTAGAGGAAAGAGATCTATTCTGAAAAATATCCCATCAACCGCCTTATCGGATAGTATAATTTTTTCAAAATTTTATTACTCAGTCCTATTCATTTAAGGAGAAAAGTATATATACCAATTTCCGCACTTGAATTATTTTTTGTTTCTGAGAAATCTATTTTATCTAAAAGCAACGGAAACAATGCTACCCCTGTAATTGAATATTCGGCCTTATATTATTTTAGACTGCTGATGAATAGAAGAAAATGTATTTAATAAAGTGTTAGTAGTAAATAAATCGTGTAAAAATGACAGATCATGTACTAGGACTTCAGATGCAATTAGAAAAATCTTATAAATTGAGTGAAAAATGGTAGCCCACACTTTGTAAATACTTTAAAATAAACTATTTATGTAGAGTAACTAGTAGTGGATAGTTTATAGCTGTAAATTTCTGCGACCGCAAAAATGATTTTTCAAAGGAATTAAGGCGTGCAGAGCAGGGAATCTGGAGAACTGTCAAAGATATGTAGTTAAAAAATGTCACTTCGAAACGTCCTTTTCAGCACTTTGCCCTACCGGCATTGATGTTTGCAAAAAGTTTTCAGTTGTTTTTTATTTTTCTACAAATGGTCAGTGCAATATTATACCATCCAATCAGTACTCTCCGATACAAATACAAAAAAATTAAACTTTTTGACATCTTTACAGTTAAAAAATTCTGAAAATGCTTAGTACAATGACCATTTAACAAAGTTGTTGGAACATAAGAGGCATTCTGGTCGTTTATGCCTAGTTAGAAATTTAAGTCTCCTTTTATAGAAAATTGTTCTATTAATTTTGGTGCAGTTGGTGACGATCAGCACGACCCTGTTGCTGTTCTTGCAACAGCTCAACGATTTCTCTAATTTATTAGAACAAATAATAGTGTGATGCAAATTTTTCAGTTCGTAAAGCACCGACTAAGTCTGTTAGACAAAAAACAATAATGAGAATAATTAAAGTTCATTTCATTCAAATCTATTCCTCATTGTTCAGTTTTATGTCTGAGTATGTTTTGATTATTTGTAATTTTAGTAATAGCTTTATTATTATTGAACATAGGTGGAGATGTCAAGGATACTAGTTTATGCACATGTTCAATCACTGTAATTTGATTTGTGTCAAGCTATAAGAGAATATCGTGAATGTTATCTGCAAGGCGTTTTATAACTACTACTACACCAGTCTATACAAAAACAAAATGAAACACATTTTTAGAGGTACAATTTAACAGCAATTCGCTTTCATCATCAGTCAGTAATAGCTTATAGAGAATACTTGATAGTATTTTAACAGCAAATTCCTAGAAGTAAAACTCGAAAAAATGCATTGCTTTTGTTTCTTGCTTATGTTATGAAACCTACTGAAGGGATTGTATGGCGGCGATGAAAACTTGTAGAGAATCAGAAGTCCTTCTTAATGAGCATTTATATGTCATGATTGACCATTTTTCACCTAGAAGTAATTGTACGAATGTGAGACAACGAAGTACTGACAAACAATTCACTGTCAAGAGATGTGAGCGGATATAGGATTTTCTTAAGAAGATGAAAATTATGATTAATTGTATTATTATGTTTTTTTCTCCGCCGTATATTAAGTTTTTAGTTACCCATCTATTATCTGTCTATATTGGTCTATTTTTCCATTGGTTTATTATGTTTTTTCTACTGGCTGGATCCGCCACTGTCAAAAATCTGAGGAAAAGTAACAGTTGGTGGTTTAAATTTTTAAATTAATAATCTCAATCACTATTAGTGCTTGAAATAATAATGCTTACCATTAAGCCGCAGATAAGGCAGCAAATCAAACTAAAGGAGGGGTGGCCCTAGCAGCAAAACTAAAATGGGAATGGACAGGACGCATAGCCCGAAGAACAGACGACAGATGGACTAAGCGTATTCTCGAATGGAGACCAAGACTAGTACATAGATCTATCGGTAAACCTAACATCAAGTGGACTGATGACAGTAAACGAAGAGTTGGAACCAACTGGATGAGAGAAGCACAGAACACAATGGTTGGGAAAAAGGGGAAGGCCTACATTCAGCAGTGGATAGAAATAGACACTTCGTCATCGTCACTATTAGTACATTTTACAGCACTGTAACGCATATCCAAGAAATTGAAAGTTAATGAATATTGAGAACGGAGGTTTTCGCGGCCAGATTCATAGCTGATTCTGCTTTTTCCGGATTTGGACGGCGTCATCTTTTCGAATTAGTTTATTTATATACCTAAACCGGGACATAAACAAAGTTTTCCGACGTTTCGCCCACACTTATAAGGGACTTTTTAAGGATGAGACAAAAAACAAAACAAATGTTACTTACCTTGCGGCTACTACATTCATTTCATCTTTTTCTCACGAACACTTCAAAACTTCACTTTTTATTCAACTTGTCACAATGATGCACAAATTCTAAATGACTAATAGGTACGAAGAAATAATAATTGGCCCCCGAAATTTTCAGGTAAAAGAAGGGTAGGAGGCACTTATTGTTATTATTTTATGATTGTGATGAAATTTCCTATATGTTCCTGGAATTTTATTAGTGGATAATGTAAGTGATTTATTTTGTGGAAATGTTGATGCTAGATTGCCAGTCGATGAAAGTTTAAAACCTTTGTCTCGGTTGAAATTCTTGGGATTTTTGGCGATTTCAAAATAAAAAATAATACGGAGATTTGGCCTGTTTCATGATGATGTTCAGCTACAGCAGAGTTTGAAAGCAGGTCCGTTTTCAAACAACGTTTGTGCTCACCCAGACGAGTGTTTATAGATTGACCTGTTTCACCGATGTATACTGCCCCACACGAGCATGGAATGGAATAAACACCTTTAGATAAAAGAGGATTTTGAATAGTGGTTTGTAGACTGTTCTCACCTCGTGCTTATGGAGAAGCTTCCCAATCCTATCCGGGACCTTGCTGATATATGGCAAATATGCTACTGATTTATTAGGTGACAATTCTTTCTTAGGAAGGGGATATTGGTGACGATAAATGTGCATCGACCTATATCCATTTCCGAACCCAAAAGTTTGAGAAGGGAATTAGCTTGGGTTGAGGGTAGCCTACTAAATAACGGCTACAGTAAACGAGAGATTCGCAATTCCATTTATAGTCACCAATATCCCCTTCCTAAGAAAGAATTGTCACCTAATAAATCAGTAGCATATTTGCCATATATCAGCAAGGTCCCGGATAGGATTGGGAAGCTTCTCCATAAGCACGAGGTGAAAACAGTCTACAAACCGCTATCCAAAATCTCATAAAAGTTATCCTCTCCAAAGGATAAACAAAATACTCTTTCTCTAAAGGTGTTTATTCCATTCCATGCTCGTGTGGGGCAGTATACATCGGTGAAACAGGTCGATCTATAAACACTCGTCTGGGTGAGCACAAAGGTTTTTTGAAAACGGGCCTGCTTTCAAACTCTGCTGTAGCTGAACATCATCACGAAACGGGCCACCAAATCCTCTTCGACAGCTCCTCTGTCGTGGTCAAATCTCCGTATTATTTCACTAGAAAATTCCGTGAGGCCGTTGAAATCGCCAAAATCCCAAGAATTTCAACCGAGACAAAGGTTTTGAACTTTCGTCCATCTGGCAATCTTGCATCAACATTTCCACAAAATAAATCACTTAAATTATCTACTAATAAAATTCCAGGAACGTATACGAAATTTCATCACAATCATAAAATAATTCCATTAAGTGCCCTTCTTTTACCTGAAAATTTCGGGGGGTCAATTATTATTTCTTTGTGCTTATTACTCATTTAGAATTTGTGCATCATTGTGACAAGTTGAATAAAAAGTGAAGTTTTGAAGTGTTCATGAGAAAAATATGAAATGAATGGAGTCGCCGCAAGGTAAGTAACATTTGTTTTGTTTTTGTCTCATCCTTGAAAAAGCCCCTTATAAGTGTGGGCGAAACGTCGAAAATAAACTAATTCGAAAAAATGACGCGGTCCAATTCCAGAAAAAGCAGAATCAGCTGTAAATGAATATTATGTGCGTTCAAAATATATTTTGCATATTCCTATCGAACGGTTCTGGTTAATACGATACGTTCTCTAAAATATCTTTACAAATTATTTAAATTGTATTTCTGTAACCTCAAAGGAGGAAGATTAAGGTTCCAGCTATTATTACAACAAAGTTGTGATTTTTTTTAAACAATAATTTATCGTTTTTTCCAGTTTTCCTCAATCAAAACTGCGGTGATCAAGAAACATAAACGCCCCCGTTGAAGATTTTCTAATTATCTATAACTTGTCCATTGGTGGCATTATGAACGCCTCATCACTTTTCATAGTATAATTATAAAACAAAAAAAAAACAACATATTTTTGGAGTTTGATGTTAAAATTATGCCAATTATGGTTTATAAATTATTACTTACGTGATTGCTGTTAAATTCTATGTCATATAAAAACTTTCATTGACTGGTTACATGGGATTTGTTAATCGTCTAGTAATCAGCAATTTTGTAATGCGAGAGAGAGAGAGTACTATGCTTGCGTGCATAGTACTCGCTCGCTCATACTTGGATATTTCTGGAGAAATTTCTGAGCAATGATAAATTATTTGCAATTGTATGTATTAGCTGCATCCTCTAAACTAACGAAGGTTTAGTGTATGAGGGTTTCGGAATCTTTGATCCCAAGCAAGCTAAAAGCTTGGTTATTGCAGGCAATCTGCCTAGTTGAAATTTCAGCTTTGACCTCTGAACTAACAAGTGTTTAGTGTGTCTCAAGGTTTTGGAATATTGGATTCTTTGCAACCTACAAGCTTGGTTATTGCAGGTTGCCTGAGCAATAAGAAATGCAGATATGTTTTTCAGTTTCAATCCAACTTTGTTGTTGGGTTGAGTATCTGAAGGTTAGGAACTCTTAGATTCTGGACAGAAGTCCTCTTGATATTTATTTTTAGATGATTGTAGCTACAGATGAATCAGACCATGGCTGCGACAAAGAAATACAGGTTTCGAGGGCGCAACCTTATAAGGATGGCCGTGTTAGCAATATAACCAAAATTACCCTGTAAATGCCAATCTTGACGGACCCAGAGTGCGCAGCCAGAACGTAAAGGGAAACTACGTCAAAGCATCGACTTACTGCAAGATGGAGAATCGCTTCCGGGATCAAGAATTAAGACGCGAAGATGAACAGTAGAATTGTCTGACATTACATCCTCCATTTTTTTAATTGTAATTTTAAATAATTTTTAGTTGTGTTTGAAAAGACGTTTGGAGAGATTTCATTCATAATTCCTAACAATATATATATATATATATATATATATATATATATATATAACTCACGGTGTGCCAACCAATAGGCCCCGAGCCGCGACTATATAACAGCGCGAGCGCTTCTGAAAATCTTAGTATTCGAGTAACTAGAAGCGAAAGCAGAAGGCTACGAGAATTATGCGAACCGACCTGAAGAGGGCAGATGTGACTCTGCCAAAACCTCGTCATTTTACCATCGATCCCGGCAGGGATCAGTTATCAACTACGCGGATGAATTCCGGAAACCACCTAAAACATTTAGTGCCCGCGAAAACTTAAAAACAAATATATATATATATATATATATATATATATATATATGTTCTGAGAGGCTTCCGCGGTCATTATTATGAACTAAGCTAGGTTCCGGGTGAGAACCGCGTCTGAATTTATTGAATACTCGACGTTTCGACTCCTGCTTTGGAGCCATTATCAAGAGACAAAAGTGAAAAAGAGTTTCAGAGTCTAGATCGAACTCGGGGCCTCAATCTGCCTACTCCCCAAGAGTCACTAGGTAACTGAACTGAATTTGAGTCTGCTCTGCTTCTTTTATTTATAGTTAGCGCTGGGGTAGAAGAAGAACAACCCGCTGTCACCTCACCCCCTCAGACGACCGTTCATAACTTTTCTGACTTCCCCTTAGACTCTACCAGTTTACACGTCCTATCCAAAGGTTTCAATTTCGCAGTGACGCCGAAAACTATTCCAACTGAAAGAATCATTTCTCAAGTTGAGGTAGCTTTGGTTGAACTAACAGATATTGAGGCTGAAGATACTCGTCAAGACATTGCTAGAGTACTCCGCACATCAAAGCCACCAAAATCAAACCTAACTTCTAACGAAAGACATGCACTAAAACAACTACGTAACAACGATGACATAACTATTCTTCCTGCCGACAAAGGTAACGCGACTGTTCTTCTCAATACTAAGGACTATGTTCACAAGATGAATTCCCTACTCCACACTGCAGACTACGAAATAATGAACAATAATCCTACTACTTACTTAGAGAAAAAGACTAAGGAAATCATCAACAGGACACAACTTCCT
This sequence comes from Octodonta nipae, assembly GCA_034190945.1. NCBI lineage: Eukaryota > Metazoa > Arthropoda > Insecta > Coleoptera > Chrysomelidae > Octodonta > Octodonta nipae. The sequence goes on from CM067216.1 coordinate 153,135,979, forward strand.
CTTGACGTCAAAAAGATCATCATTCCTCGTGAAAAGTCTTCTAAAATTCCGAAAATTTACGGACTACCCAAAATTCATAAGCCGGACATTCCTCTTAGGCCCATTGTCAGTTCGGTACAATCCCCGACCCAAGAATTAGCCCGGTACTTAGCCAAAACCCTCCAACCTCTAGCCGAGCAAGCATCCTCGTACGTAAAGAACTCTTCTTCCTTCCTAGATATCCTAAGTGGTTACAGAATTTCAGAAAATGATATCCTAGTTAGCTTCGATGTTGTATCTCTTTTCACCAATGTCCCCATTTCAGAAACGTTAGATATTCTAAAAACAAAACACAATATCTCTTCTGACATCATCAAACTTGTACAACACTGTTCTTCTTACACTTATTTTTCATTTCAAGGCACTCTGTTCAAACAAGTCCGTGGGGCCCCCATGGGTTCACCTCTTTCTCCAGTGCTTGCTAACATTTTCATGGAACAAATCGAAACCCAGGCCCTAAGCTCGTCTAATTTAAAACCTTCCTGTTGGCTTAGATATGTAGATGATACTTTTGTCATTTGGCCTCATGGCAGAGATTCACTAGACTTCTTCCTACAACACCTCAATGGTATACATTCTAATATACAATTTACAATGGAAATCGAGTCCGATTCTTCTCTTCCGTTTCTTGATGTCCTCATAACAAAAACCAACAATGACAGATTCTCACATACCGTCTATAGAAAACCAACCCATACCAATCGATACTTAAATGCCCAATCACACCACCACCCTGCCCAATTGAGTTCTGTAATGAAATCTTTGACTCTTAGATCTATTCGTTTAACAGATATTGACAATAGACAAAACGAACTTAATAATCTTCAACAAATCCTTCGACAAAACGGTTATCATCCGGACCACATTGCGCGTATAATTCATCAATCTCAACAACCCCCAATCACACCAACCCCGTCAGAAACAGAACAACAACATCAAAAAGCCGTACTTCCATACATTCGAGGAGTCACTGACAGAATAGCACGGATTTTACAAAGACATCAAATAAAGACTATCTTTAACACCACTCAAACTATAGGCAACTTAACCGGTAACCCCAAAGACAAAGTACCTAACGAGGATCGAGGAGTTTACGAAATCTCATGTCGCGATTGCCCACAAAGCTACATCGGTCGTACCAACAGGCGCGTTAACCATCGAGTATATGAACACTCTCTGTCAGTTCGTAAAAAAGATCCGACTTCAGCTCTCGCGCATCACCATATCCAAACAGGACACTCTATCAACTTCGAGGACAGTAGGACTATCATATCTCTCAATTCTCTTAGGGCATCCACTATTCGCGAAGCCATCGAAATAGAGAAAAGACCTCTCTGTCTAAACAGACGCGATGACAGCACTCGCCTTCCCACAGCTTGGACCTCCGTAATTGCCAGATTAAACAAAGCAGACACGCCCACCAATACCCAACCAATCACAACACAGCCTCATCACGTGACATCTTCTTCTACCCCAGCGCTAACTATAAATAAAAGAAGCAGAGCAGACTCAAATTCAGTTCAGTTACCTAGTGACTCTTGGGGAGTAGGCAGATTGAGGCCCCGAGTTCGATCTAGACTCTGAAACTCTTTTTCACTTTTGTCTCTTGATAATGGCTCCAAAGCAGGAGTCGAAACGTCGAGTATTCAATAAATTCAGACGCGGTTCTCACCCGGAACCTAGCTTAGTTCATATATATATATATATATATATATATATACTATATTGCTTTAATAAATACTATTTTTTATCAACTAACCTTTTGTATAATTCCTCATTGTAGTATGACGGAAGTACATTTTGCTGATTGAAAGGTGGAGAAGTGTCATCGCAGATTGTGGTAGATCCTTTTGATAACAAGTTATTTACAAAATCTTCGGCAGAGAAACCTGAAAAAGAACGATAGAAATCTAGTTTAATTTGTTATAGGAATTTCAGAAAATATAAAATATACAAACTTGAAATTAAACTACAATCATTCGTTCTACTAGGTAAGATAGTAACCAAAGCACGATTGACACTTGACTTTTTACGGGTAAAAACTACCCTTTCGTGAAAAAACATAAGATTTAAACGTGTTATCAATAAAAATTTTGTTTAAACATAAACATTCAAACGTGTTTCATGTTCTCGAACATGTTTTATGATATATTTGAACTTTTCAACCCTTAATAAGAATCCCTATCCATAAATGAATATTAAAAAAATACTTTTTGAGATCTTGGAATATTTGGCCTGTAATTATTTGAAATACAAAAATTGCTCACGGAAAAATGTTTGATGATTGCCATTTTTCGACCCAAAACCCACCCCTATGATGAAAATAATGAAAAAAAGTTACATTTTAAAAGAATGAAATACTTTGATTGTGCAATCATGTAAAATAAATATTCAGTTGTAGGTTATGAACGAGTTTTTCAGGTATCCCACTTTTCAGGTCTTCAAAACCACCTCAATGCTAAAATTAATTATATAAAATTTCATTTTAGAATCTTAGAAAGATTAATTTATGCAATTACTTTTTAATAAAATTTCCGTATTTCTTATGAAAGAATTTCATGAAATAATTGTATATTATTTAACTGTAAGGATATTTACTGTAGGTATTATAGTATTTCCGGTCGATATTATAATTAAAATTGAAAATTTGTATAAAATTAAATAAAAGGAAAAATAATAATTAAATAATATTAAATTAAATAATATTTGAGAGAAGAAAAAATATTCTTTTTTAAATATCTCTATTAAATTTTGAATAACGCAAAACGAAGGGAAATTATATTTATACAAGTATACAACAATGACTGTATCAATACAAAAATAACAGTAACAAGGTACAAGTGTAGTATCAGTATTCTGTTACTATAATAACGGCCTATTTTAAATTCCCTTTTATATAAATGGCGTCAAAATTATAATAAATTTATTATAAAAATATCTAGAATTTCTAAATCACTAGGTATACTCTAGCAATATGTTATATCAGGTTAATTGGAAAAACGAGTACAATTTAAAAATGCGATAATAAATTAATTATAACTTAGGTATACCCGGTGTTAATGAACTACCCTGTATATTTTAAAATAATTTAAAATATATTTTTCTAATTGGGTGCACTGTACAGAGGAATTAAATAAGAGATTAGATTCAGTAAACACTTTTCCTGATACTAGAAGAAGTCACAAATATAATAATAAAAAAGAGTTTCACAAATTTTACCTAATATTTAAAATCAAGAATATGATCAATAAAAAAATGAAATATGAAATTGGTGTGATTCGATATTATTTTGTATTATACGGTACCAACAATTTAATGACTAATCTATATGCCCTATTTCATTTAAAATTTAGTAAAATGGATATTATGGATTTGGTACTTAGAATTTTCATAGGATCCGTTCCAGTGCACATAAAAAAATCAGAAAATTGTGCAATTTTCTTAGAGTGAGAGAAGCCAGAAGATTTGGTAATTGCCTTACTATATAGGGTGCAAGGCCGTAGCCAAAAATTTTTTTCGGGGTGGGTTGGACAATATTTTCTGGGAAGGGGGAGGGTTGATAAATTTTTTGATTGGTGGTGGACTGATTGGTACTGCAAAATCTGTATTTGTGTTCATATATATCCAGGATATATAAAAATGTATAAATATAAAAAAAAATCATGAAAAAGATGATTATTTGGTTTATTTGGGGGGGGGGGGTTGAACCCCCAGACCTCCCCGCTGGCTACGGCATTGATAATGTGTAACATAATGCACTGCAGATATTTTGGCAGGTGATCGTACTGGTCAATCTGAAAAAGTCTTAACAATTATGTATGTATCTTCTACAGTTAATAACCCATTCGATCATTTTTTTTGAAATTTCGATATATCTGGCGACCTTGTATATGTAGGGTATGAAAATACTACACTAATAGTAATTATTTATTAATTAGTAGTATTAAAAAAGAACTTACTTCAACTGACGTAAAATAAAAACCGTTTAGAAATCCTGTACAATCAATCGCTATTTTCAAACAAATTTTTTTTATCTGATTTAAGGTACAATTCTATTGAATATTTTTTAGCGTAGTCTTATCTCTCCCTCTTTCTCTCTTTCTTCCTCTCCCTTTCCCCGTCTCTAATTTGTATTCTTTTTCTATATTTTCCAAATATTGTTAAACTGGTTTTTTTAGTTGTTTTATTATTTGGACCACTTTCTATAAGTGTAACTTTAATTTACTCTATATTGCATCTACACTGTATATGCTTCTGTGTATTGGTCACCCCTATATAACTTATTTGTCTATCATGTTCTGAACCACCCTATACAACTATAATTCAACTTCACACAATATGCAACGGTCATGATAACTTTAAACCCACCCTATATTGACGGTTTCTATTTTTCTATTGTTTAAATTATTCCTGCATACCTACGAATTTATTCGCCCTATATGTCGAGTATTCCATTTATGCAACTGCTCATGGTCTACCCCATATAACAAAATTAACATTTTGAAACCACATTTTATGACTATAATTTTAGTCTACCGTTTATTTCAACCACACGGTATGTTCAACTGCTTCTAAAATTTTGTGAACCCATGTCTATAATTATATTATACCCCGTCTTATAATTCAAATATTCTAACTGCTTATGCTTATATAACAATTTTTTGATACACCCTGAATAACAATAATTTTACTCCACCCTTACTTCAAACACCTTGTATAAACAACTATATTACTTTTTTTAACAGCCCCCTAACATTTTTTCTTCTGTATAAATGTCCGTCCTTTAACGCAAATATCCATTCTGTATAAGTATAGATTTGTTCCACTCTTATTTCAACCACCTTGTATACGCAACTAGTTATGTGCCACCCAATGCAATATATTTTTTTAACCACCCTACATTACTAATTCAATTCTACCTTATATTTCAACTATCCTATGTATGCAACTGCTTATGTACCACCTAATATCACATACACGCACGCACACACTTACAACCGTATACGATATAGCAAAGATCGTCGGCATAAGTTTCAATAAAGTGATGGAATATTTTCTGCCATTTCACGCGACTATAAGCCCCGTAACTTAACTTCGTCTCTAACAGACGCTGACTTCAAATGAATCAAAATGAAAACCATTGCAAACACTCTGTACGATATATTTTAATGGCATATCTTGATATTTAAACTAGATATTTATGATGAAAATTTGAAATTTACATTGTTGTTTACAGTTTCTTTTACATATTTTTTTTTCTCGATTTTCAGTGATATGGAATGTTTTACGTTATAGAAAAATATACGAAATCAAGCTGGAACATATCTTTGTAAAATACAATTTATAATATTCAAGTTGCTTCAGCCGATTTAGAGAAAACAGGAAAGATTAATTGAAATTAAATGAAATGTGTTTGTTCCCTTATTTACTTTTTTTTCTGATTCTCTAGAAAACAGTAAATCTCATGTTATAGAGATTTATATGGTATCTTTATGTAATGTTCCTTAATATAATGCATAAATCATGAACATTGCCCAAGCCGTTTTTGAGTAATCGCTGGTCATTCATAAAAAAAAAGTTGCCGAGGAATTGATAACTCCTCCTTTTTGGAAGTCGGTTAAAAAATAAAATTTTTCTAAATGGAGTACGAAACAGTATTGTAAAACAAGCATCTTGCAAGAAAAAAAAAGTCGAATTTCTATGCCAACACGAAAAATCTTAATATAGAAGGAAATCTAAATATATCCTGGTATTCCTGATTTGTGAATTACTCCATGACATCAACATATTATCTTCACACATCAACAGAAAAATATTAGATTTAATATTAAAATTAAACTACTTTTCGTCGTTAAGCAAACCACGTTCAAATATTACATTCAAAACAACATAACGTTTTCACTTATGTTTTATTCGAACGAAAGCAATTTAACCAATGCTATCATGTTTTTATTTCATTAACTTAGTTAGTTAATTTTTAACTGACTTCAAAAAGAAGTAGGTTCTCAATTCGTCTGTATCTATGTTTTTTTTGTTTTTTTTTTATGTTTGTTCACCGATTACTCGGAAATGGCTCAATTTCGACCGTTTTACTGGATCCAGTTTAGTGGTATAGCGAAGTGGTCCCATATTTTTTTCATTAACATAGCTTATACCGTTTCGTAGAAAATGAGGAAAACTATTTTTACCTATTCTCATATACTGTGTCTTGGTGGAGTCGCCGGTATTATTAAAATTCGGAACGTGGGACAAATTGAAAAGAAATTGGATTAGTTCCGGGATATCCCAAAGTGGCCAGGTACTTTTTTTCAATAACAGATCTGTATCGTTGCTTAGAGAATATGGAAAAACTTTTTACCTATTTTCTTATACTCTATGCCTTGGTGGATTCGCCGGATTATAAGCTTTGATGGAGTTCCTGGTATTAACTGTTCGGAACTTGGGGTAAATTGTGAATAAGATGAATAAATCAAAATAAATGTCAGTTAATACGTATATACAGTGTGTATTCATAAATTAAACGTATATTTTTTAATTAATAATTTTAAGAGAAAAAGTTATTCTTCACAAAGAGATTTACGTGGTCTAAAACGTAAACAGTAATCATTCCAAGTCACTTTTTTAACTTTATTACAAATTAAAGTATCTTCATTTCTGTTAAGAAGTAAATTAAAAGTTGATTGGAAATACATCCCAATAAATATCAGGTAATCAACTTCAAGGTTGAGGTTCTCAGTAGGTTTCTATAACAGTGTGTCTTCATAAGTTGAATTAAAATGGAAAACGTTCTTATGAATATTATTTAGAGAAAAAAATATTCTTCATAATCTTTATTTGTTGCAAAGCGTACAGTTTGACTTATAAAATGTGGCACACATGTTATCTCCCTATATTGGCAGAAACGGCAGATATAGGGGAATCTGCTAATGTAACATGTTTCGCTTAAAAAAAAATCAACTGACATATCAAGTGTAATTTTACAGGCTGTTCCATAGATAGGATAGGTAAAACTTAGAGCCCATAAGTATTTGCATATACAAGCTTGCTGAAATATAGCGTGGAATAGAATAATAATTATATAGTGTGAGTAAAAAAAGTTAGCAGAACTTTGTTATATAGGGTAGGCCATGAGCTGTTGCATATATGGAGTACCTAAAATATGGGGCAAGTCACGTTATCGTTACACAGTGTGATTCAAACAAGGTTAGAAAAATTTGCAAATGAAGGATGGTGTAAATGAAGAGAAATTATATTTTATACTCTGCTTTAAAAGATATGAGGAAAAAATGAGAAATAGCGTAACTCATAATCAGTTGCACAGATAGGATATTTGAAAAAATATAGGGAGGAGTAGAGTAAGGTAATTTATCTTTAAAAATTGCTTAAGGTTGTTGGGAACTGATGGATTTATATTTATACAGGGTGGTACAAAAATGTCAAACTGAGTGGCCGGTAAGTAGTTACACAGCTTAGCTTTTATTCTAAATTCGGAATAATAAAATAATAATAATGTAACATGTTTCGCTTAAAAAAAATCAACTGATATATCAATTGTAATTTAACAGGGTGTTCCATATATAGGATAGGGAAAACTTAGAGCGGAGTAGAATTTCATGTATATAAGAAATCTTGAAAAAAATGTATATTATGTGGCCCGTAAGTAGCCGCATATATACAATGTGTTTGAAATAAGGGAGAAGTTATACGGGGTTGTTCGAAAAAGATATATTGAGTGGACCATAAACATTTGTATATACCAGGTAGCTGAAAAACGGGTGGAGTTGAATTATATTTATGCAGGGTGGATAAGAATATGTTATATTGTTAGGGTCATAAGTAGTTGTATGCATTTGCATATACAATGTGGGTGAAATAATGATAAAATATAATTATATTTATACAAGGTGGATAAAAATGTATGTTATGTAAGCAGCTAGGATATTTAAATTTTCTTGAACTATTATTAATGTTAGGATATTTAAATTTTCTTGAGCTATTATTAAAGTGATGAAATTTGTTGAAAAAAAAGTTTTATAAAGTAGTTCACAAGTTTTCGAGTAACATATTATAGGATGGTTGAAACACGTAACAGAGTATGATTGCAGCTATACAGGAAGGTGTAAAAAATATTATAAAGGAATGTTATGATTCACAAGCAGTTTCATATACCGGATAGATGAAATATAGGGTGGACTGGAATTCTAAATATACAGAATGCTGAAAAAATGTTATATTGGGTGACCCATAAGTAGTTGCATATATCGTGGAGTAGAATAATAATTATAGAGTGTGAGTAAAAAAAATTGTTATATAGGGTAGAGCATGAGCTGTTGCATATATGGAGTACCTGAAATATGGGGCGAAGTCAAGTTATAGTTACACAGCGTGATTCAAACAAGGTTAGAAAAATTTGCAAATGAAGGATGGTTTAAATGAAGAGAAATTATATTTTATACTGTGCTTTAAAAAATATGAGGAAAAAAGTGAAATAGCGTAACTCATAATCAGATGCACAGATAGGATATTTGAAATATAGGAAGGAGTAGAGGTAAGTAGTTTAATATTTAAAAATTGTTACATAAGGTGCTCCTTAAGCAGTGGCAGTTTTGATGAAATGTCTTGGGAATTAATGGATTTATATTTATACAGGGTGGTACAAAAGTGTCAAACTGGTTGGCCGAGAAGTAGTTGCAAATACAAGGTGGTTGAAATGGAGGGTAGAGTTGAATTACACATTAAATAGTTCTGCATTTTTTTAAAGATAGAACATGAGCTGTTGCATATATCTGAAACATGGGGCGAAGTAACATTACAGTTATACAGTTTGATTAAAACATGTTAGAAAAAGTTGCATATACGTAGTAGCTGACATATAATGTGGAGACAAATTATATTTTCCAGGATGGTTACAAAATATCCCAAAAATGGTTATTTAGCGTAGTTATACAAGATGGTTAAAAACTGATAGACCAGTTAGTTATAATGGGTGACTAATTGGCAGCAATATATACAAGATAGTTTAAATATAGGTGGGGTGACTTTAGTTATACAGAGTGGTACAAAAAATGTTATATTGTGTGACCCATAAGTAGTTGTATATATATATATATATATATATATATATATATATATATATATATATATATATATATATATATATATATATATATATATATATATTGTGGTGGAATTATAGTTTTACAGGGTGGATAAAAAATTGTTATATAAGGTAGACCAGGAACAGTTGCATCCTGCTATATGAAATACCTGAAATATGGAGCGAAGCTTTATTATATTTATATATTGTTTTTAACACAATCTTAGAAAAAGTTGAATATAAAGGCCAGTTAAAATTATAGTTTACCAAATGGCTCAAAAATCTATATATAAATAGATAAAGACAAAACGATTCGGTACCATTTTCTCCTATGATCCTCAACCGATTTTCTTTATTTTTGTTTTGTTTAGTTAGTAGCTATTGACGATCTTCAATGCAAAATATATAAAAAATCTTTATTTATATTTTATTTATTTATAAGAGAAGTAAACTGAATTCAACGTTCTATTTATTGAGTTTGAAAACTCATCCTTAATTATATCTGTAAACCCACTAATTTTGTCGATTTTTTTCTATTGATTTTAGAGCTAGCTTATTTGGATTGCTATTGTATAACGACACAACATCTAAGCATAGAAGTATATAATTCTTTGGAATTTTAATGTTTTTAAGTACCTACTGTTTTCTGAAAACGGGCAAGTTCATTGAACGGGAACTGAATAGAAGAGGGAATTGATCTAAATGGCACTGTAACTTTGGCAGTCCATATATTTTAGACGGGAGCGCATTATAAAGATATAGAAGTTGGTATTAACCATTTCCCACGTAATGAAAAGGACTAAGGGCTAAAGCATGTAATATTTTGACAAATTTCCAACAGAAGCTAAATAATTACAGTAATAATTGTAATAAAAAAGATCTGATATCACAAAAAATATTAAAAAAACGAAGCAATTTTTGAAAAATCATCCTGATTTAAAAATTTTGCAAGCAGATAAAACAAATAAAACGGTAGTTATGTACTCAACTGAATATGAAAAAAAGATGCTGTTATACACTAGCATTCAAAATAAGCTAGCTCTAAAATCAATAGAAAAAAAAATGGGACAAAATTAGTGCGTTTACAGATATACCTAAGGATGAGTTTTTAAACTCAATAAATACAACGCTGAATTCAACTTACTTCTCTTATAATGGTACTTTTTACAAACAAATCGATGGTTGTGCCATACGCGCATCAATTTCAAGTATTGTTGCCCAGTTAGTGATGGAAGACTTATAAGAACATCCTATATTAAGTATGATATACCTTTCTTTTATAGATATGTTGATGATTGTATACCTTGAATACCAGTACCTTGTCATAAAACAAATGACATATTAGCAGCTTTAAGTATTTATCATGAAAAAATCCAGTTTACAATAGAAACCAAATACAACAAGAACATAATTTTATTAGATATGACATTACATCAAAACAATGGATATATTTACACGGAGTGGTACACAAGACAATCATGGTCGGCTAGGTACCTTCATTTTAATTCAAACCACTCGCTATCACAATAAAAGGCAGTAACTAAAACAACTCCACAGTCAGGAAAGAAACAACTCATTATCTGAACATATAACTGCAAAATAAAAATAAAAATATCTTTCTTTACCATATATTAAACATATTTCAACGATTGTTAAAAAAACACGAGATTACTGTAAGTCATAAAGGACATAATTTGCTATAAAAAAAATCAGTAACTTAAAGACAAAAACTCCAAAGAACAAGAAAAGTAATGTTGTTTACGAAATACCCTGTAGAGATTACAGTGGCGTCATAGGTAAAACATACAATACCTTGAGAACAGAATAAAGTCTAATAAATATGACAAAAAAAAATCAGAAGGCACTAACGAAGCACGAAAATTCAAATAAGCATTTATTCAATTACGATAATACTAGAACTATTAAAACTGAACCAAAAAAGAAAACTACAGGAAATGCTACATATTCAGAAAAATAAAATGTCAATTATTGATAGAAAAGATGTTAATTACAGGTGCAAAATCTACGCCGCTGCCCTCTAAATGGAATGAAGACAAAAATTGTACAGATGTGTGTGTGAGATGTCCAGAACTTATCAAATTGTTGGAAAATTCTATTAAACACCGTACCGGCCCGGACCCGTCCAATAACAACTCAACCGGAAATAACAAATCAGCAGGCGGGAGGCGCGCCCACTGAGCGCCCAGGGCCAATCACACGCAGCCGTTCACGGTGCCAACCAATAGGCGCCGAGCCGCGATTATATAACACCGTGCGCGCTCCTGAAAATATCAGTATTCGAGTAACTAGAAGCTAAAGCAGAAGGCTACGAGAATTATGCGAACCGACCTGAAGAGGGCAGATTTGACTCTGCCGAAACGTCGTCATTTTACCATCGATCCCCGCAGGGATCAGTTATCAACTACGCGGATGAATTCCCGGAAACCATCTAATACATTTAGTGCCCGCGAAAACTTAATATATATATAAATATATATATATATATATATATATATTTGTTTTTAAGTGTATGTATATATAATTTGGTGGAAATAAGGGTAGAATATTTATACGGGTGGATAAAAAGATCTTTGAATTATATTCATAAAATATGGGTTGAAACAATTTTAGAAGCAGTTGTTTATACAGGGTGGTTGAAATATAAAATGGAGTGGAATAAAAGTTTATAGTGTGGTTAAAAATTGTTTTATATCCACAAGTAGTTGCATAGATAGGATGATTGAAATATGTAGCGGAGTTACAGCTATAAAGGTGAGTTTAAAAAACATTATAAAGAAATATTGTGTGTGTGTTTTCACTTTTGTCTCTTGATAATGGCTCGAAAGCAGCAATCGAAACGTCGAGTATATAATAAATTCAGACGCGGTTCTCACCCGGAACCTAACCTTGTTCATAGTAATGACCGCGGAAACCTCTCAGAGCATATATATATATATCCCTTTAGAACAACAGGGAGTGTACGAGATTCCATGTGCAGACTGTCATAAAACCTATGTGGGGCAACTAACAGAAGAATTCAAGCTAGACGTGATGAACACCAGAATGCTATTAGAAAGCAGGAAAAAACAACATCCATTGTGGAACACGCCACCACGACGTCACACCGAATACACTTTGAGAACACCAGAGTACTGGCAAATATAGAACACCCGAAATCAAGACTCGTAAGAGAGGCAATTGAAATAGCGAAGAGGCCTCACAGTCTAAACTTATCGAATTGTTGGAAAATTCTATTACCGTACCGGCCCGGCCCCGTCCAATAACAACTCAACCGGAAATAACAAATCAGCAGGCGGGAGGCTGCCCTACTTAGGGAAGCCATACGTGATGTCAGAAGAGATTTGGATGTTCTTAATACTGGACTCTTAGATATCCACCTACAGGTAAGCAATACATTCCACCCGATAATATGGGATAAATTCGATGAAATTAGCGAATTTAGGGCCGAAACGAATGCAGAGTTGACAACAGTGCAACAACAGACAAAATTTAACAAATTGAAGCTCCAACAGAAGCTCAAAAACGTCTTTTTCTCGGAAAATAACGGTCACAGTCTAACCCCAAGGCAATTGGAAACGAATAGAATCGTTTATAACTTATCTTCGGTCCAATTGAACTCTACCTCGATTGGCGTGTTGGCTAAGGGATTCAATTACGCTATTGCTCCCTCTCACATACCAACAGAGAGCATAATATGTGGCGTGGAAACAGCAGTTTCAAAATTAGATGCGAACACCGCTGAAATAATTAGAAAAGATGTGTCACATGTTCTAAGAAAGTCTAAACCACCCAAAAAGAACCTATCTATAGAAGAAAATGAGGCCTTGAAACAACTTCGCCTCAACAAGGACATTGTCATTCTACCTGCTGATAAAGGAATTGCGACTGTAATTTTAGATACAGCGGATTATTCAAATTCAAACAATGCTACGAGATGTAGCATATAAACAAATTACTACTGACCCAACAACTTATCTGGAGAAAACAAACCAAGGCCAAAATCCAAGCAAGTAGGATCGACAAAAATCTCCAACTGCAACTCATTCCGCGTGAAAAGTCATCGAGATGTCCGAAATTCTATGGGTTGCCAAAAGTACATAAAGAAGGTGCACCTTTGAGGCTAATAGTAAGTTCAATTGGATCCCCAACACAACAGCTAGCCAAATACCTAGCCCAACAACTTCAACCGTTTGCAGAGGGGCCAGACTCATATGTCAAAAATTCGACACATTTCATCGAAATACTTGGAAAAAGGGTTTTACAACCTGAGTGTCTTCTTGTCAGTTTTGACATAGTGTCCCTTTTCACCAACATCCCTATCGACGAAGCCTTGGATATCATAATGGAAAAATACAAACCACCTCAACACCTTGTAGACTTAACAAGGCACTGCCTGATGAACACCTATTTTATTTACGAGAACCAACGTTACAAACAAGTGGAAGGAGCTCAAATGGGATCGCCACTCTCACCAGTTATAGCGAACCTTTTTATGGAGAGCTTTGCGGAGTTGGCACTAAGAACAGCAACTCTTAAACCCAGTTTATGGTTGCGATATGTGGATGATACTTTTGTGATTTGGCCTTATGGGAGGGAATACCTCAACACATTTTTAGACCACCTTAATGGCATCCTTCACAAAATAAAATTCACCATAGAGGTTGAAGCCAATAACCAACTGCCATTCCTTGATGTGCTCATAAATAGGAAGGAAGATGGAACCCTTGCCATACAGTATATAGGAAAGCAACTCACACCAACAGATACCTTCATGCTAATTCTCACCACCCCGCCCAACTATAAGCCGTCGTCAAAACTTTAGTAACCAGATCACAAAGACTAGCTGACCAGGACAACATCAAACAGGAAATGGACAGTTTAAAAACAGCTCTGAGACAAAACAGATTTACAGACTGAAATATTCAAAGAGCCCTAAAGTCAAAACCGAGACGAACAGACGAGGAGCATGAGACACCAATAACCAAGGCTTATTTACCGTATGTCTTGTTTGGAATACGGAATATGAATATATACAAGGACGACATATTAGTGAGTTTCGATGTTGTCTCCCTCTTTACAAAAGTACCTGCGACTGAGGCCCTCCACTACATCGAAGAAAAGTACCACTCTCCAGAACATATCATCAACCTAGCGAACCACTGCTTATCAAACACGTATTTTACTTACGCAGGACAACGTTACAAGCAAATTGAAATTTGTCCCCAGTCCTAGCAAATCTTTTTATGGAAAAGATTGAAAGGCAGGCTCTACAGATCACGCAATACCAGCCTAAGCTATGGTTACGGTACGTCCACGACACTTTTATGATAAACTCCACAAGTTCCCGGATCATCAGAACAAAACATACCCGAAAATTACATTCACCATGGAAGCAGATCAAAACAACCAACTGCCATTCCTCGACCTATTAATAAAAAAGAAACCCGACGGAACCGTAGGACACACAGTATACCGGAAAACCACGCACACAAACAGATACCTCAACGCAAACTCGCACCACCACCCCGCTCAGTTATTCTCAGTAGTTAAAACCCTAACCCACAGATCTCAAACTCTAACAGACAACGAAAACAGCAAGGCCGAGATGAACATTCTAAAGGAGGCATTAACATCAAATGGCTATAACCACCACATAATACAGAAAGCACTTTTACCAAAACCAAAACACACAACCGATGATGAAAATATTTCGACAGCATTTCTCCCTTCGTACGGGGCACAACTGACAAAATTGGAAAAGTACTAGCAAAACATAATATAAAAACAATTTTCAAGGCACACAGAAAGATTGGAGAGATCATACCGTCACCTAAAGAGAAAATTCCCTTTGAAGATCAAGGTGTATATGAGATACCGTGCAAGGACTACAACCTCGCGTACGTCGGACAAAAGAACAGAAAAACAATTGCCCGGAGAGAAGTACACAGAAACGCAGTAAAACAAAAGATGTTAGCAAAAAGCGAATATTATAGAACAAGGGTCGTTAGGGAATCTATTGAAATAGAAAAACGTAAAACAAACCTTAATAAACGGGACGATGCGCATCGCCCCCCACCCAGTTGGAGAGCTGCTCTAACAGACCGCTATATTAGAATTAAAATGAAATCTCCAGAAAAAAGAACAAATAACGCGAATACTCTTCCTAGACCCAACAATATCGCTATGACAAGCGGACCCATAACCCGTCAAAGGGCAAGAGCTCTAATTGGCCAGATGCGAATAAGACCACGCTCCCCGGTCAATAGCTTAAAAGCTGAGACGCAAAGCAGCAGCAGATCAATTTGTACTACGCTTTGTCTAACCATTTTATGTTTTCCATTCTTCTCCATAACCACATTTCAAAACTCAAAGTATTTTTCTTCTTTTTGTCTTAATGTCAATGTCTCTGATCCGTAAAAAACAACATTCCAGATGTGAGTTTCGCAAATCTTTTCCTCAGTCTCATGGGAAACCTTCTTGCTGTTAACAGGCCCTTCACTTTGACTAATGATGTTTTGCCCATGGTTATTTTGCTCTTGATTTCTTTAGTGCAACTTCCAGTTGAATTTATTATTCCTCCTAAATATTTAAATGTACCAACTTATTCCAGATGTTGCTCTTGCAGTATAATTCTCACATCTTCTGCTGTTTCTCCCACTCGCATTACCTTTGTTGTTCTAATATTTATTTTCATATCATACTTCTTCCCAGTTTCGATTATTTTTCAGATTATATTTTGAAATTCGTTTTCTGGTTGGTCATCAGCATATTTAATATTTTTCACTTTTTCATTGTCTCCGGTAATCCCAGCTTTAGAGCTTCATTTATAAATTTTTCTGCATATAAATTGAAAAGTGCTGGTGGCATTCAACAACCTTGTCTTAATCCACGTCTTATGATTATTTCTTTGGTTTCTTCATTTTCTATCATTACCACTAGTTTTTATCCTTTGTAAAGCTCTCGAATGAGGCGTCGGTATTTCCAGTCCAATTCAATATCTTGCAGTATTTTCAATAGTCTATATAAAACAAACATACAATGCCTTGTTCTTCTCGATTAGTCTTTCTGTTAATATTCTCTTCCTTTCCTAAATTCAAAGTGGTCTTCTCCTAGGTTTTCTTCTTCAATTTTCTATTCAGTTTTTTTCAACAGTATCCTTGTTATTACTTTGGTGAGATGGCAGAAAAAGCTTATGGTTCTATAATTTTTGCATTGAATTGCTTTTGTTTTCTTGGGTAAAGGAACTAAAATCGTTTCTAAAATATCGCCAGCACAAGGTCATATTACATTAAGTGCTTTAAATGGTATATTATTACTACCCACTGCTTTGTTGTATTTTAATTCTTTAATTGCCCTTTCAACTTCATGTTCGTCTATCCTAGATCCAATTTTATTTGTGTCACACTGCTCTTTGGCTCTATATTTTTTCATAGTTTATAAAGATCTACATATTCCACCCATACTTCTTTGATTTCGTCTATCTCAGCTTACCACTTTCTTTTATCATAACCGTTTTTCTTAAAGGTTAGCTTTACTTTTTGCAACAGATTTTCTATTTGGCTGTATGTTTTAAGTTATTCTATTTTCTCGTTCTTCCGTCTATTTCGCTCCATCCTTATCGGTCATTCTTTTCAGCTCATTATTTATTCTCCTGTACTCCGCTTTACCTTTTTCGCATTTATTATTTTTCCGTTTCTTTCTATCTTCCATTTTATCCAACATTTTCTGGGTTCCCCACGCCTTGTTGGTTTTCTTTGCCTTTCCAACGCTATTCTCCAGTGTACCAATAAACGCATCTTTCAGATAGTTCCATTCTTTCTTGATGTTATCTTTCGGTGGTTCAATTTTCAATTTATTTAAATTTTTGTTCATGAATGATTCAGATTCGCTCGTGTTTTCACTTCCTAGCTCAAATATACTATTAAAATCTCGCATTATAATTATCCTAATTTGTTCTTTTCCACTTTCCTCCAAAATTTTTTCTATATACTTCGTCTACATCTTCATAAGTTGCGTCGGACGTGGGCAAATAAACTTGAATTACAGTTTACAACTTTGATTTTAGCCAGAGGCCGATTAGCGATAAAAATTCAGACTTTCACTTTTCGGTATGAATTTTGTGATAAATTTATCCCATTCCTGTTTAAAGAGAAAACCCACGCGCTTTTCCTTTTTTTGAACCTCCTATGCAAATCATTTTGTATTTCCTAACAATTATCCACAGAAAATATAAAGACAGAAGTAAATTTTTAGAATTTCTGAAATTAATGGTGGAGTGATTAACTATATATGTGATACTAAATTAGATAATACATTAATTAATTCACTAGAAAGTGAAAGAATGTCCAGAAAGAAAATGTACCATGACAGCATAAGGAAATTAAATTGAAAAAGCCCAAGAGAATAACAAGGAAAACGTTAAACGTTTAAAAATATTAACCATTATGACGCAGTAAAAAAAGTTTATGAGATGCGTGACATAAGAATATTGTCCTTGACAATAGTTGAACTTATTAATTAATGACTAAGCAATAATAACTTGTTATAATATGAAAGATATATTTGTTCAAAACATAAACATGATTTATGTACAATATTGTATGCAGATTATGTATTTAAAAGATACTGCTCAAAACAATTAAGGGATATTGAAAATAAGACACAATAAAAATAATGTACATATATTTAAATTACCACCTTTAATAATTTTTATATTTTACGCCCATTTGCCTTAATGGAGGATGTAAATACATTTTGTATCAAAAGTAAATTATAATGTTGTTTAGAAGTGGTAGTAATTTTGAATAAGAGTATTAATTAATAATTTGCTCAAGTGCGAGTTGGACTCGCATACTTAGGGTTCCGTACCACCTTCAAGATTCTAATATTCCAGTTTCAGACAAGCAGGGAATGAGTACATTTTCTTATATTTACCCTCATATGCTGTTAAAGGAAGGGTTTTAAATTTATAAAAATATACACTTTGATTTTCCACACATAGACTTTTTATTTAATCTGCTTCAGGATTCGCTTGATTTTTATGAGAATACATATGTATTTAATTTTCTAATTTGGCTTCCAAAAATTAACATTAGAGTTTTATTTTACTAATAAACTTTCAGAGAAGTCTTTTATAATCTACTGTCTGGGTTTTGAGGCTCTGTAGATTGGAAGATAAAGGGCAAAATAGGTCAAATTTTAAATTATAAATTATTAAATCTGTTATTCAAATTATTAAAAAATACAAATAAAATATATTTTTCAAAATTTAAATAGTGTAGT
This sequence comes from Octodonta nipae, assembly GCA_034190945.1. NCBI lineage: Eukaryota > Metazoa > Arthropoda > Insecta > Coleoptera > Chrysomelidae > Octodonta > Octodonta nipae. The sequence continues at coordinate 153,154,418 of CM067216.1, forward strand.
TTCTAAAGTGGGAATTAAGTCAATGTTTAATATTTTTGTTAATATCTTTTAAACAAATGATTTAAAAATATGATATATTTGTAATTCACATAATGAGCCTTTTATCTGATATATTACATGATGCTTTTGAAAATTGAATCTTTATTTTCCATTTAATTGTATAATTTGTCCCTAAAATTACTGTGGAGGTTTTCTAATAATTTATATTCCGTTTAATTCTATTATTTTTTCATATTTTTCCAATTAACAAAAAATTTAGATCTTATAGTTTGGAGAATAACGAGGGGAATGGGTAATTATTTTAAAATATTTTTTAATATATTTTAAAATATTCATTTAAAAAAAATTAAAAATATATATTTGTATTCGTCATAATGTAATATATCAATATTTCATGACCCGTTAGAAACAATTATAATTGTTTATTTTCCATTTAATTCTATAATTTGCCCCTCCAAAATGAATATTAGGGGTTTCTCCTTATTTTCCCAGTAAAGTTCAGGTGAGGGGCTATACTACAGTTTTTTTCAAAATTTTTCAGTTTATGTTTTCGGAGATAAGAGGGAGGGAATGGGTAAATTTTTTTATATTTTTGTAAATATCTTTTAATTAATTTATTTTAAAAATATGAAAAAAATATATTTGTTTTCGTCATAATGAGCCCTTTCATTTGATATATAACATGATGGGTTAGAAACATTTTAATTTTATATTTTCCAATTAATTCTATAATTTGCTCCCCAAAATGAACATTAGGGGTTTTTCCTCATTTTTCCAGTAAAGTTCAGGTGAGGGGCTACACCTCTATTTTTTTTCAAAATTTTCCAGCTTATCGTTTCGGAGATAGGTGAGGGAGATGGGTAAATTTTTTTATATTTTTGTTAATATCTTTTAATTAATTTATTTTAAAAATATGAAAAAAAAAATTGTTTTAGCCATAATGAGCTCTTTCATTTTATATATAACATGATGGGTTAGAAAGAATTTTAATTTTATATTTTCCATTTAATTTTATAATTTGCCCCCCAAAATAAATATTAGAGGTTTCTCCTTATTTTTCCAGTAAACTTTAGGTTAGAACCTATACCTCTAATTTTTTCCAAACGTTTACGTTTTATAGTTTCGAAGATAAGGGGGGGGAATGGGTAAATTTTGGTATATTTTCCTTAATATATTTTTAAATATATTTTTTAAAATATGAAAAAATATATTTGTGTTCCTCAGAATAAGACGTTTCATTTGATGTTTTACACGATGCGTTTAAATTTTTTTTTAATTTTTATTTAATTCTATAATTTGCCCGCCAAAATTAATATTAATGGTTTCTCCTTATTTTCCTGTAAAGTTCGGGCAACGTTCTATATTTTCAATTTTTTTCAAAATTGTAGGCTCAGTAGTTTCGGAGATCAAGGGGGGGACGGTCTATTTTTTTAGTTTTTCCCCCTAAAAGTACCCCTAAAATCAAATTTTTTTTCTTTTATGATATGTACTACTGATCGGGTCACCAAACTATACATTGATACCAAATTTCAACCTCTTTCGTCCAGTAGTTTAGGGGAAAATTGCTGTGATGTGACAGAGGCAGAAATCAGGAGTGATATTATAAGGGGTATATTGTATATACGGAACCCTAAAAATGGAGGGGGTTATGATCTGTTTGTAGCGAGAAGAACCAAAGTGTCACAGACTTTGTAACTTTTTTTGGCACCTAGTATTCGCATCAAAATTCTTAGTTTTTGATTTACAGTGGGCTGAAGTTGCAAAATAACACTTTGAATATATATATATATATATATATATATATATATATATATATATATAATTGTTACGAAAATTATCCAAAGCCGACCCTGTTTCATTGTTTCATTTCAATACGACAACAAACGCTTTCAGATAAAAAAATTGTTCTCGAAAAGACTGGGCACCTGTAGGAGTGATGATGATTTTTACTGGAGAATTCGACGCTGGTTTTATAAAGGAAGCACGCCACGATCGCAGTTCAGTTATACTGCGACGACTAGCGTATATGGGAATGTATTGTGATATTTGAATCAGCTGTTTTAATGTAAATAAAGTTCTAGAAGAGTGAAAGTAAATATTAGTTTTATAATTTTAAATTGAACCCACGGACTTTACAACAAATTTGGTGATCAGAAGTAGAGGATTAAGTGCAGTTAAAATCGTAATTTGATTTATGTAAACTCGTAGTATGGAAAAAACCGACGAAACTACCAAAAAAATTATCAAACAGGTTACGGAGGGACTAGACGAAGAAATATCACAGATTCTAGAAAAACGTGACAAGAAGGAGAAACAACATCAAGAAGAAATTCAACAAAGGTTAGTGAAATCTTTTGATGATAAACTTAAAGTTGAATTAGGAAATCTTGTCACTAATATCGATGAAAAACAACAAAATCTTGTTTCCACGATGGAAGAAAAACAACAAAATCTGGTTTCCACGATGAAAAGTGAATAATAACGTAATTTAATTGAAGGATTGTTCTCGAAATTTGAACAAAAACAAGATCATACTGAAGAAAAAAGACAAATGCAATTTGAACAACTAATGCAAATAGTATCACAAGTTAACGAAACAGTTAATGAAAGAATGCAAATAGTAGAATCAGATATAAAAGAGGTAAACGACGACATAAAGTGTAATCCAATGAAGACTGGACAACGGAACAGTGCATCAACGACCAAATGGCTGATCCAGACATCGAACCAATCTTGTCACTCAAAGCGAGAGGGCCACCAAGGCCACGATGGGACGAAGTAGCTAGATACTCCGGCGTGCTGAAATCGTTATGGGCTCAGTGTGACTCTCTAAGAGTAGACAATGGAATGCTCAAGCGAGTTTGGGAAAGCGCTGATGGACGGGAAACCAAGTCCCAACTGGTAGTTCCGAAGAAAAAGGTACCAGCCATCCTGACCGAAGTACATGATGGAATTACCGGAGGCCACCTGGGCATGAATAAAACCCTAGACAAAGTTCGCCAGCGGTACTACTGGGTGAACTACTTCGAAGACGTCAGAGCTTGGTGCCGCAAATGTGCCACCTGTGCAGCCAGTAAGGGCCCGCAGACCCGGACCAAGGGCAGAATGCAGCAGTACAATGTGGGCGTCTTATTTGAGACAACTGCCATCGATGTCGCCGGTCCGTTTCCCGAGTCTGAGAGGGGGAACAAATACATTCTGGTCGCAATGGCAATTCAGCAAATGGCCTGAGGCATATGCGATACCCAACCAAGAGGCAACCACGGTAGCGACGGTGCTAGTAGAACAACTATTTAGCAGGTTTGGCGTCCCGATGGGACTACATTCAGACCAGGGGCGTAACTTCGAATCGAATGTATTCCAGAAGGTTTGCACGATGTTGGGGATCAGGAAAACGAGAACAACACCATTACATCTACAGTCAGACGGAATGGTGGAAAGATTCAACAGGACTTTGGAACAACACCTATCCAAGGTCGTCAGCAATAACCAGCGTGATTGGGATGAGCATATTCCCCTATTCCTGTTGGCAGATCGTTCTGCCGTACATAATAGTACAGGTCTGACCCCAGCCAAGGTCCTATTCGGAAAGGAGCTGCGATTACCCTGCTATTTGCCATTTGGCTCCCCCGAAGAACCTCCCCAAGACATCGACGATTATGCCGACCAACTCCGACATAACATGCTGGCAATACACGAATTAGCCCGAACGCAGATGTTAGCCACCAGTGACCGGATAAAGACGCTATACGACCCCAAGGCCAATTCAGTCGTGTTCCAGGAGAGGGACAAAGTTTGGCTGTACAATCCCCAACGGAGCAAGGGTAAATCCCCAAAGCTTACACCCGCCTGGGATGGTCCATACCCTGTTTCATTTCAATACGACAACAAACGCTTTCAGATAAAAAAATTGTTCTCGAAAAGACTCGGCACCTGTAGGAGTGATGATGATTTTTACTGGAGAATTCGACGCTGGGTTTATAAAGGAAGCACGCCACGATCGCAGTTCAGTTATACCGCGACGACTAGCGTATATGGGAATGTATTGTGATATTTGAATCAGCTGTTTTAATGTAAATAAAGTTCTAGAAAAGTGAAAGTAAATATTAGTTTTATAATTTTAAATTATTGAACCCACGGGCTTCACAACAATATATATATATATATATATATATATATATATATATATATATATATATATATATATATACATAACTATAAATGCAACTTTCACAAATACATGCATTTGTATATGTTTATATGCATCAATATGCTTCGTCTGGGACTCAAACGGATAGAGACATACACAGCTGTGTCCTGGCACATTTTAATTGTTTTTAACTTGTGGAATTGTTTGTTTCAATGCCTATTTGTGATGTACATATTAAGTTCAAAGTCAATATCCCTTACCAAATGAGCAGAATTATATATATATATATATATATATATATATATATATATATATAGAGGCTTCTAAAATAAATAAATAAATCGGAGCGATTTTTAATATTTTGCAATAATTAAAATATTAATAAGGGGAAACGGGGGTCACAATTTTTTTGGAGATATTCAATATCTTCTATATGGTACTATTTTTTACAGAGAATTCAATATCTTCTAAATAGAAAAGTAAGTGTAAATCTTGCTATATATATAGTCTTCTAAAAAAATCAATTTCCGATAAGGGTAAGAGGAGTGTTTTTTTAAAGAAAATATCAGTATTTTTCGGTAACCGAAAATAATACAGATATGAGAATTATGATATTAATTCTTTCAATTAATAGAGAATTGATGTGGAATTTTGCGGAATCTCTTTTATTGAATGAAAATGTCGAAACTAACGAAAATAGTAATAACGTCAAAAATGTTAATATGTCTAAAATGCCAAAAATTGCAAAAATATCAAAAAGATAAAAAATGTCAACAGTTGCAGTGAAAATGCATGCAACAAAAAAAAGGAAAACGGGAAAACCGCAATATTAAATATAAAAAATCGCAAACACGTCAAATAAGTGTAGCTCTTCATATTAAATCCTAAAATACTGTATTTTTACAAATCGCTCTAGCCATATAACTGTGTGGGATGTGAAAATTACCAAATGAAAAAATATTTAAGATAAATACGCCAAATACGCCCATTCGTCTGACCCGTGCGAAGCTGGGACGGGTCAGCTAGTATAATTATATATATGTTGAAATTCATCATAAATGCCATGTCAACTGTCAAACAAGGCTGACAGCTCAGAGATGAGAAGCAATGACTTCGTAATATATTGACCCAAGTTAGAATCTGATAACCAGATGACATTTTTTTCGATTTTGTACTTTCACTGATATTACATTTTTATGTAATTATTTAATTTATTTTTCTATTATATAAATTATGTAGTTAAGTAAATATTTGAATTTATTTTAAAAATGACTTTGCTGTTTTCTAAAGGACCTAATTAAGTAAACTGTAACATATATAATACTCATTCACTCATTAATCTTAGCTCATATCTTCGTTTGGGCTGTAGGATTAAAAATCCATGGTGTCCCCAACATGATGATAGACGAAATGTGTCAAAAATCAAATTATGTAAAGTATATAACCCAAATTCCCAATATCTATTAATAGATAAGTTAACTGGGCGACGATAAACGAGAGCTTTCCTCTTTTTTTATACTACGCATCCGCAGGAACCAATCTATACATCTACACATTCATTATCTTCATAGAATGTATTATTTTTAATATTGAATATAATTCTCAGGTATGTGGATATGACTCGAAGTAGTTATAAGACCTGTTCCTACACGACGCGAAACCGATAAGCAACCGGTAATCGTATTGCGCATAACATCATTGTAAATGGTAACTGGTCACCGCGCACGAAGATTATCGGTTGTGTATCGGTAATTTGTTCTGTTGAAACGAACCTATATAGACCAAAATATGACCGTTTGCACTGTGGCGGTTTCGCCCTTTTTCAGAACTCTGTCAATGTATTAGTACTAAGTTACTAAGTAGAAGGGCGGTGTAGTGCCTAGTGTTTAAATATCTTTATCCGGAATTATTTCTGACACAAGAAATATAGTCTTATGACATATTAGCCAAGGATTCTCGGTAGGGGTTGGAGATATAAATTTGCTTTTCGCGTAGTTGAAGAACAATTGACAATTAATTCAGGCACAATAAACTTCCTGATATCTTTGTTAGATCGGGAGACATTGGGTATGGCTAAAGTAGCATAAGTATTATGGCAGGTAATAAAGATATAGGTTCTATTAATTTAAAACCAGCCTATAGTACAAAAATGCCCATTTCAGAGAACAATTTGAGGGATTTGTACAGTTTACTGCATGACAACTAGATCAATAAAACATTTGTTTTAAAAATATAACCGACTTCCATCTATAACTAAAAAGCTGAAAATAATTATAACAAAATACAACTCTAGCATATAAATAACACATTCAATGTTGTTAGGTACCTACCCAGAAAGTGTAAAATGTAAACATTAAAAGGTGCTCAATTAATTACTTAACAATCTAGTCGGCGCCAAGCAAATCTAAAATCCTGCATTGCGTACTTATCTGCTACTTCATCAAACCTGATTGTTGCTTGGCACTCCACCCTATATTCCAACCATCCTGTATATATGAACCACCATAATATTTTTAACTCCCTCCTGTAACTATCATTCTACTCCGTCCTATATTTCAATCACCATATATATGTAACTCCTATCATTTTACTTTGTGATTTTGTTTGCTATAACTAAACACCCTGTGTATGATCGCACCAAATAGCAGTTTAGAGCTTGAGATATGTGGTCACCGAATTTTCTATTATGCCGGAAGAACGCGACACCAAAAGCAGCGTCTTCGCAAAATGGAGACATTCTCATTTAAATAGGTATTTGCCTGGTATACAAACAAAACGATTTAAGGAGTCGAAAATACTATGCTTTACTACCTATATTCTTGAGATGTAATTTTCAAATTTGCAATCAAAATTTCCAATGCCTAAAATTCCCACACTATTACGTTGGAATTAATAGATTAGACGTTAAAAAACTAAAAACATCCATAAGGGGTTTTGAAAAATCGACCAATATGTTATGGCGTCTCCTGTAAAATTTTAAATTTTGCAGTTACATCACTGTTGTTCCGGAGCAGCGATATACAGGATCCTTTTACAGGGTAAATATAACTTATTCCGTTGGGAAAATGGACAGATAAGCACAAGTAGTCAATTTTATCGATATAAATCTTGCCTCACAGCCTGAGTACACGTTTTGCAAAAACTACTTGGTGTTTTTGGTGTTTTAGACAATATGTAAAAAACATTACAATATCCATACCAACATACAAAAGCGAAAGTTGTTTGAAGGAAGGAATGGATATAGGTTACTTTTTCAAAATTTCACCCTAAGGATAAAAGGGAGTGTAAACGGTTATCAAACTTTGTTCGGAGAAACTTATGATGCGATCTTGATAAAATTTGGCTGGCAGATAACTTTAGTATTTAGAATAAATATAGTTTTTTTGTAAATTCCAGTAGATATGAAACAAGGCTTATTTAGAATGGCAACTTACTCTTTACTAATATATAAAGAGGTAAAAATTGTTTGCTTATTTGTGTGTAGGGACCTTCCAGTATTACGTAAGCATAATTTTAGTGTTTTTAGACACCCTACCCCCTCCTCCTAAATCATAAGAATTTTTTCGAAACTTAAATATCATGAAAGAACTTGTATTTAGATTAATTTATTTTTCTCAAGCTTTTCGGTATATTTGAAAAGACTGCTAATAAAGCTTAGTAATGTAAATTTAAATCAAGTTCACTAACAATTCAAATAGGTAAAATAAAAATAAATTCCAAATAACCGTAATAAATATAGTTACAAAGTTTAAATTATAAACAATATTTTGGAATTTTACTTTCTTATATAAGATTTTAAATATAATGTGTCACCAGCAAACATTAGTTTGCCCAGGACATAAATAATATATATTGAAATTAATGAAGTTTTTTTCTAAGCAAATTTCGAAAGACTTTAAGCTCAGAAAGTATTTCCAGGGCAAACGGAAATGGAGTTTAAGCGGCCACCGGAGGCTTATTTTTGTGCTTTAATTCCTTGACTAAGGTGTGAGCTTCCACCCAAGGGATGGTTGGCACCCGAACTCGGGGGATGAAATTTTTTCAACTCAAAATAACCTCAATGGGAATCACATTTTAAAGAAAAATGTAGAATGAAATTTTTTCACTAGGTCAATACTCTTTGGGTTATTCCGCCTGAAAAGTTAAGATTTTTATTGAAGAAAACCGTGTTTTGGAAATTTTTTACGAATAACTTAAAAACTAGGCTTTATATAAAAAAAGGTATAATATAAGTGAAGAACGATGACTGTTATTTTGGGGCCACTTGAATCGACGTATTTAAAGTCAAATGACGGAAACAGTTTTCGGTAAAAACTTATATGACATGACTTAAAAATATCTTTAAAATGAGCAATCAAGCCATTAGAGTTAAAACTAAGCGATCTGTGATAAAAGATTATGGGATTACTCGAATTTTTGAAATCATAGCAATAAAAGTACCATTATTTTTACTAAAATTTAAATTAAACGTATTCCCTCAAAAATAGTATTTGTTCATATCTTTAGAACTATACCAGATACAGTAAAGTACAAATATGTAGACTTCCTCTTGACAACAATTAAGTTTTTTATATTATGGCTGTAACTCAAAAAATAACGGAGATATAATTCATTGAAGTTTTCAGTCCTTCGACCCTTCAGCCTTTAAAGTGAAAGGGCTTTAGGATATTTTAACATACATAGTCTTGTACCGTTGAAATTACCTTTAAAAAGGTTTGAGTGGGTGCTGTAACTTAAAAATAAAAACAAAATTCAGCGCATGAAAAAAATTATAAAGATATTAACATAAAGAATTGCAAAAAGGTTTGCGGCTGATCATGTTACCGTTGGAAGCTTGGTTTATTTTCTAATGCTACGTGTGAAAAATGCTTCGGTGACAACTGCTTAAATTGTCCTGCAATGAATGAGGAAGAGGCATTGGAATGTGATGAATGAATGGAATGTTGAATATGATCCATTTTCTTTTATTCTAAACACATTTTCAACATTGTAATATGGTCAATTAACTTTTTTTTAAATAAATAAATTGTAAACTAGACTCATTTTTGCGTAATTACACATTTATCCAGGGTATGGTTGTTAAAGGTTGAAAAGTGACACCAATAAAGAGGAAAACTTTATATGTAGGTTCACAAACGAAATATTCTGAATGCTGCCAAAACTCTAACAATTATTGATAATATATAAAATACTATTACCACTACCATTTAAAATTTATTACTCCAAAACAATGGAGGAATTTTTTTGAGAAATGAGTAACTAGTTGTATACGTAGGGAATATATAAATACTAGCAGAAAACCCGATTTCGCTCAGGTAAAATATATGTGGGGAATGAATACTACGGCGAACAGACAGGATAATTAAGGATCAATGTATGTGTTTCAATTTCGACGAAATTCGATCAGATTTAGTAATTGAAAATCCCCACAGACGGCGCCAACTGTATGTTCGATTCGGCTCAGATTAATCGAATTGGTCAATTATTATTTAATTGTGAAGCAAATTTATCTAAATTATTTCTGAGATTAACGGTTTTCTGTATTTATTATTCTGATTACGACATAGAAAAAATATGGAGTCACTTCTGAATATAATTGAGTAGATACAATATTCATTGGATATTAATTGCATTCTTTTAATAAGTGTATTTTTCCGATTTCAGAGTAACTATTAAATCTCACCCCCTACCTTCCTTATATATTATAATCTTGAATCGAAAGCTTCTTAACGGAGGCCCACGCTTACAAATGTTTCGAGACGACACGACCAACCGACCGACATCACAAACTGCCTCGATCTTGAAATACCCATCCAATTCAGTCCTCTGTGTAAAAAACAGGGGCCAGGTAATATATTAAGAGTTTCTTCTTTTATAGAAAATCAATAATAAGTAGGAAATAAACCGATATAACATTCAAGTAATATACAATACCTGCACAAAATTTGCTTTTCGTTCTCATAAACGCTCTCGTTGTGATATGTTAAATTGGAGACTTGACATAGGTATGTCATAAATTATAAATAATACTAAACAAAAAAGCAACTTGGCATTAAATTTTCATATTATCAACGAATATAGACTCATAGAAGGATACACATTAAGCAAAATATGTCCTTAGTTTAAGTCGTTTTGTTATCGTTATAAACAAAGTAAGTTTACCACGCAATAGAGGCACTGACGTATTACATACACCCCCAACTTGTACGTCCTCTAAATAACATAATTGAGTTAGACAGGTGGTCAAGGGTCTAACGCCCACGATTGCAAATCCAAAGTTTGCGGGTCCGAAATCGAGAACAAATTTTTTGTCATTATTAATTAATTTTATGTAGTATTTTCCGTTCACATAAAATGAATAAAACTCATTTTAATATTAAATAGAGTAAGAATTTCAAATTTTTAAATTGTTGGTACCGTTGAATATATAGCTATATAATTTATTGTTTTCTTTGACATCTTGTCTTCTAATACTTATTCAGATGAACAAAACTATTTATAAACACTTTTTTATTTTTAAAAATTATTCGAGATTAAGTATATATATATATATATATATATATATATATATATATATGGAAGAACAATGTGAAGAAATATTTATCCGGGAATACATCCGTTCGTTACATTGATCTTTGAATCCTGCAGACGTTTCGCCAAGGTCTCAGTTGGAATTCTCAATGCGTAGTTACGGTGAACTGAGAGGTGATCTGCCTGAGCTGTTTATTTTATATGTCTCCGTCGGAGGTCGTATCGCGCCTGATTGGTCGGTGTTGACTCCGCCCTTTTTGCTGCCGTGTCGGGTGTTTTGCTTGTTGACGGGTTTGTATTTTGCGTAGCTAATTGTGTTTTATTTTGATGTTTTGATATAATTGTCTTCCATGTGTTAGAGAGGTGCAGGGCGTCGTCTCTTTTATTTAGTTGTCCAGATTTCTCAATTTCAATAGCTTCTCGTATTAGTCTGGTTTTGTAGTGAGGAGTTTGTGAGATCTGTTTACAATTATTGAAATTGATTTATGGCTCGATTGTTGCTGGTGTTGAAGCAGGGCCGATGTCGTTTGTTTATTTTTGACAGCTAATTTGTGTTCCTCTAAACGGGCTGAAATTCTCCTGTTCGTTTGACCGACGTATACCTTATCGCACGTTCCGCAAGTTATACTATATACCCCTTGGTTTTCAAGTTTTACTTTTGGTTTGGGATTTCCTAAACTGGTGCCTATAGTCTGGTGCGGTTTGTATGCTGTCGCTATGTCATGCCTTCGAAGAATTCGGCCAATTCTGTCCGTTGTCCCTTTGATGTATGGTAAGACTACTTTTAGTTTTTTGGTGAGGTCATCTTTTGGTTTTGTGTGTCGGCTTTCTATATACGGTGTGGTGTTTATGTATTTTGGGCAAACCGTAGAGCTTTGGGCATCGACTTGATTTTTCTCAAAATCCATAAAGACGGAGTACCACTTCGACCTATAGTTAGTGCTTCCAACTCGCCGGTATACAACTTGGAAAAATATCTAGCCAGTACCCTACAACCATTTGTGGAAAAAGGAGATTCCTACATTAAAAACTCGGAACATTTCACACGCCTTCTCAACAGCATTTCCATAGAACCAAGATATCATAGCTAGTTTCGATGTCAAGTCCTTATATCCAAGCATACCGGTAGAAGAAGCACTTCAACAAATATCTGAAAATGAAGACCTCCCGCAATTCGTAATAGATTTGTCACGACATTGCCTAAAAAGTGCCTATTTGATGTATGACAACCGCATATATAAACAAACCGACGGAGCCGCAATGGGGTCCCCACTATCACCAGCGGTGGCAAATCTCTTTATGACCTATTTCGAGAAAAAGGCACTACAAACAGCAAACCTGAAATCAAAGTTGTGGCTAAGATACGTCGATGACGTATTTGTTATAGGGCCTTTTGGTAAACAAGAAATCCTCAAGTTCCTGGAGCACCTAAACTCTATACACCCCAGGATTCAATTTACATTAGAACTTGAAGAAAACAACCAGCTGAATTCCTCGACGTTCTCGTAAGAAAAAACCAAAAGTAGTCTTACCATACATCAAAGGGACAACGGACAGAATTGGCCGAATTCTTCGAAGGCATGACATAGCGACAGCATACAAACCGCACCAGACTATAGGCACCAGTTTAGGATATCCCAAAATATAGTATTTTAACGCCTGTGTTATTATTAGTTTTGCGAGAGTATATATAGTGATTTTCACACGTTGATCAATTTTTGTGATCTGGGATTCTGAATGTCACGAAAATGAAAGAAACCCACATTCCCATCAACCTTCCAGTAATTATTAGTTTCTGAAAAAAAACATGCTCTAATAAGTCTAATTTATGGTCTTTCTGCTGTATTCATAAATAAGTACAATACAAATTTTAAATAACTATAATTGGGATTTTAGATGCCTATCATATGTAATTTTATTTCACAAAATAAAAAGCAATCTGACGACTAGAAACCATTTTTTAATTTTTATACCTGGGGATTGATGTGGATCAAGTCTACCGTACACCCTCACGAAGTTATTGATAAAGACAATTATAGTTAAATATAACAAAAGTTGAATATGTTTGAGTATAACAGACAGCATATAATACAGTGAAATTAATAACTAAAGGAAAAAGTTTTTAAATTATAGCTTTGAAATGTTTCAAAAAATGTTATTCGAATATACTCCACATAAATGTTTCGCCGTTTTAGGGCTTTATCAAGAGTGTCAGATGGTGAAATTAATATATGAACTCATATGACTAAAGAAAAACATCCCAAATCACATGCTATGAGAAATTGAATTCTTTCTAACTAGGTAACTTGAGTTATTGAAGTCAGTCGAGGAAGAATAATGGAATAATAGATTTTAAGAAGTGCAACCTAAATGACCTAAATTCATACTCCTCGGTGGTGTCAGTATTGAATAGATAAATAACCAAAATTTAGGGAATACAAAAATTTGTGGATAACTGTTAAAAATTCTGTAAAATAAATTACCCTTCAATACTTTAAACAATGTATGTAAACAATTAATACAAAAAAAATCCTGGAACTAGAATACACACCATGATATCTGTCAATTGGATTGCAACAATTAGTATGCATTAAACTATCCTACAAATTTCAAACAAATACACCCTCGTTATTTTATTGCTGTTTCAGAAATATGATAATAAACATTACCCAAAGGTTTACGTACTGCACTCCATTATTCCAATTAATAATTTTCGTGCACTTTTGTCAAGGAATATATGGTTCATTTGATTTTTTAATTTGGAGGGGTTCATTGTCTGTATTCAGTACCTACTAAATTTATTATTATGTATTCTGAGATTTTCCAAAATGTTAAATTTTTATTTTCATCTGAATTAGCTGCATTAAGTTTTTAGTAAAACATTACAAACCTCAGAGGAAGTCTGACACAAATATACAGTTTTTAATAAACTCGTAGTAATAGTGCTTCACTTACCATGTTTGTCTTTTTCGGTTTCTTCAATATCACATTTAGGGACCATTCTTTTGCGCACCACCCCTTCATTGTTATTTTGACTAACCTTATTTTCCTGTTCTGCAGGTTCGTTCGTAATTAACACCGATTCATCCGGTGCAAAAATTGCCTTACACGCGCTCGTTACCATGTGCATCTTCGACACTGAAACAGTTTTAAGGCAGTTAACACGGAAAAGTTGTTATGCTTAGAAACGAGTTTATTTAGAATGAATAAAACTTTCGAATTGATCGTGAAGAGAAGTAACGAGAGACTGTACCTCATTCATTGATGTTTTTGCGAGAGGCGCATCCGCGGGTAAAATTAAATTATGTCGTAAAAAAGTAAGGCGAACGTATAGCGTGTTAGGCTGCGAACCACAAAGAATTTTTCACAAAGAATAATGGAGAAATGTTTGCGATGATTACGATGCGGAACGAGCTGAAACCGTACAAGTTTAAGATTAGAAGACGTTTCTATCTTGTATAGATAAAGTAGTTGTATACAAGAATCGTGTGGATCTAATTGAAACAAATAACTTTCCTTAGTTTCTACTGAAAGCATGTGGATTTGATAATGATACCAATTGTGCAAATTTCTAAGTTAAGAAATGATAACAATTTTTTTATGTTGTTTTGATAATGATTATAATGTAGAATCAGAAGTCAAGGAAATTTATATTAACTAGCGGTCGCCCAGTGATCGAAATTCGACCCTAATTCATTAAAATTATGAGTTGAACATTATTGACGTTATTTTGTCTGTATAAGATATAGAGTTGAGGTGAAATTAGAAAAGTAGCCAGGCCTTTGCTATCCTTATTATTTCATTTGAATTACATTTATAGGAATAATTCACGAAATATTTTTTTATTTATGTATATAATTGTATTTTTACATAAATATGTCTATGCAACATGTTCGATCTAATTTAGGCTTTTTTTTTTAACCTAAAAGTTTCCGTTTCCGATTTTAAAAATAGAGATGACAAACAACCCAATGAAAACTCTAATATTTAATGACATTTCCATTATCCGCTGATTGATGATTTGTTGCACAACACCTTCGGAATATTGTGAAAATTATATTATATTAATGAATTATAATCACAACAAAAAATTACAAATCTTATTTTCTACGAAAGTTAGTACTACTTGTCCGAAAAATCAATACTGATCTATAATTTACAACACTAAATATTGTCCTATTGAACTATAGGCAACTCCAAAGATAGTAAAAGATGGTCATCACTTGGTCTGAAACAGCGTTACCCAGCCATTTGAAAACCAACCTAGCATATATAATTACGGTTTCTGATGTCGTGTAGAGCGTTTTGGATTTTAAATTTTTTGAACATTTAGGTTGTAAATTTTAAAGCCAGCAGTGTAGATTTCAAAGGTAATATATATGTAAAAAAATATATTTTAATCTAGAATAAATAATAAATTGATCTAATATATTCAAACAACTCTTTAAAATGTTTTTAACAACCAGAACTTTGCAGCAATGGGACCATGTAATGTAAAATTAATTAACTATAAGATACCCACATTGTGAGAAAACATTAATTTTTAGTATGATTTTCAATATAAAAAATTTACTTACCAATGTATTAACCCATGACGATTTCTGTATTATGTAGAAAATATAAAGAAATAGGAATCACATGCTGTTAATTAATAGTAGTTAAATACACCTATTTTTTGAGATTTTTTTTTGAGAATTGAAATTGAAACCTTGAAAATACTTTGAAATCTTGTCTTACTGAATTGAAAACTTTCAACTTAATCGCTACAAAAGTAATGAAAAGTCAAAATTTGAATCAAATTTCCGGCAAATGGCTAAGCATTCAGTGTTGTCAGATCTACCTATTTATCGTGTATTTGTGAATAATTTTACAATTATCTGTAATCTTAGTTAAACTTATACGAAAGTTACCCGACAAAAATTAAAAGTATAAGGTTAAATTAAAGTAGATATCAGAAATAAATTGATGAGGTGCACCATAATTCTGCTTTAGTTGACAAACCATATTTACAATGCAATGAAAGTTGCAAACTGCAAACTTGCGAGCGCCTAATAAACGGCGATTATTATGTAATATAATTTTTCGTTGGTTTTCTTTCAATAGCATGACCATGTAGGCTAACTTTAGCGAAGGTCCAAAACTTTTAGTTTTACATTTTATTTAGTTTGTCTTTCACAAACCTATCTTATGATTTTCTCTCCAAGCAATCTGGCGGCACTGCTTGGCAATTGACAGTAAGCATGTAAATAATGATTTTTTAATTATTTTATTATTTAATTATTAAACCAATATTATAAATTAATTTTAGCATTCTGCACTGAAGGTCGCCTGTAGCTACTAAACAAAACAAAAATAAAGCAAACCGGTTGAGTGACAGAGGAGAAAGTGGTACCTAACAGTATTTTCTTTGCCTATTTATATATAGATATATACCATTGATGTAAATACTGACACAAATTTGTTTTGCAGCAGATTTAATTATGTTTAAATCTAATATAAATTTAGTTTAAAAGTCATAGGATTTTGCCACCCAAGTTATACAATATAACCTAATTCAATTTTATTTCAAATGTCTCTGCCAAAAATCCTCTTACCTACGAAAATTAAAACAATATAGGTATTGTTACGCATTATTGATTTACTTTAAAAAAGTCACAAATTCAAAACATCATTATATTACAGAGCAAAAAAAAATTGTAAAAATTTTGTGAATCAAATAATTTTTAGATCTGTTTTAGGAAATAACAATCTATACTTATACTACCTTCGTTGCTGTATTAAAATATTCGCCAAGTTACACTTAAAATAGTTGGGCGTTTCCTATATAAGCGAATAGAATAAAATAGAAGAATTCATTTATTTTTTATTTTAATAATTTCCCTAACTTAAATTATTTCCACAACCAATCATAAGTCGTTAACAGGCAGGAACGCAAGTTCTCGGCAGTCTATTAGTTCCTGACCAACGTAGTGACCAGAAAAATAATACAGGAACAGGATACCAGAGAAAAACAAATTTGAAATTGTAACCGCAAACGTACGACTTTTGATAGTTAAAGACAGTTTTAATAGGACGAAAGACTCAAGATCAACGGACTTTCGGGTATAAAACATACTATATTACAAAGGCGTAGAACACGAAAGCCAAGGTGTTTTAATTAATAATTTCACCATATATTACAAAATTCGACAATGACTCAATAATAATCATTGAATTGTCGCCAAGAAACAAGATAAAAATAAAAAAAGATGAAATAGAAGCCTTTAATATATCAGATAACATTCAAAATAATTTATATTCAAAAAAGAACCGACTTCAGCCGACTTAAAATAAAAACCGTTTAGAAACCGTGTGCAATCATCACTATTTTCAGACATGTCTTCTTTTTTGTCTGATTTAAGGTACAATTCAATTTTAGCGTAATCTTATTTCTCTCTCTTTTTCTTCCTTTCTCTTTTTTCCTCTCTAATTTGTATTCTTTGACTATATTTTCCAAATGTATTTTAACTTTTTCATTAGTTTTAATATATATATATATATATATATATATATATATATATATATATATATATATTATATAACTTATTGGTCTATCATTTTCTGAATCACCCTGTACAACTATAATTCAACTCAATACAATATCACAACGGTCCTGAAATCTTTAAAACCACCCTGTATAAGTATAAATCCTCTCCACACTATTGACTCTTTCTATTTTTCTATTGTTTAAATTATTATATATGTATACCAATGTATTTATTTCGCCACATATGTCTAGTATTCCATTTATGCAACTGCTCATGGTCTACTCTGTATAATAAAATTCACCTCTTTGAGCTACACTTTATGACTATAATTTTCCTGTACCATATATTTTAATCACCCGGTATATGCAACTGCTTCTAAAATTGTTTGAACTCCTATCTATAATTATACTCCGTCCTACGTTCTATAATTCAAATATCCTAACTGCTTATGCTTATATAACACATTTTTGATACACCTGAATAACAATAATTTTACCCTTACTTCAAACACCTTGTATAAGCAACTACTCATATTCCAAACTATAACTTTCTTAAACCGCTCTGTATAACTGTAATTCTACTCCAACTTATATTTCAACCATCCTGTATATTCAACTACTTCTGACAATTTTTAAACCCTTTTGTATAACTAATTATTTTCCGCAAATATCCGCTCTGTATAACTTTAGTTTTGCTCCACTCTTATTTCAACCACCTTGTATACGCAACTACTTATGTACCAATACAATACTTTTAGGAACACCCTGTATAACTAATTCAATTCTAATTTATATTTCAACCATCCTATGTATATAACTTATGTACCACATAATATCACATGCACGCACGCACACACCTATAACTGTATACCATATAGAAGAGTTCGCCGACATATTTAACAAATTTTTGTTCAATAAACTAATGGAATATTTTCTGTCATTTCACGCGAATATAACTTCGTCTCTAACAGAAACTGACTTTCAAATGCATCAAATTGAAAACCATTAAAAACACCCTGTACGATATACTTTAATGGCATATCATGACATTTAAACTAGATATTTATGGTAAAAATTTGACATTTACTATGATATTTACAGTTTTTTTGGATATATGTTTCCGATTTTCAGAAAAATGGTATGTTTTGCGTTATAGAAAAATGCTGGAACATATCTTTGTATAATACAATATATAATATTCAAATTGCATTAGCACTTTTAGAGAAAACAGTGAAGATTCATTGAAAATCGCTGAAATCTAGTCCTCTGTTTACTTTTTTTTCTGATTTTCTAGAAAATCGTAAATCTCATGTTATAGACAATTATATGGGACCTTTCTGTAATGTTCCTTAATATAATTCAGTTTAAATCATAAAAATTGCCCATGCTCTATGACATATAACTAATTAATGAAGTAACAATTTTCCAACTGGTACATTTTTACAAATAGAATAGAGTCAGTAAGTTGGTGGAATGCGCAATTTTTCATTAGAGTTGCTGCAATTCCAGTAGATGCTACTGCCAGTGCTATTTGTCCAGATTGTTTCACTTTTGCCAATATTAAATTTGCGATACATGTTTTTTCTGTTCCTCTCTGGACATCCAAATAAATATAAATAATTTACATCTGTTATTTTCTACGCTCTATATTATTGTCCATAAGCTTGCATTTAATAAGTGCATAATTTTGGGAAATTTTCATTGACAAAAATTGACAATTTAATAATATTGTATGTACGGTTAATTATCGTGTCTACTGCTTTCATTAGTTCTAAAAGTGTACTTTCTATTCGTTTCAAACCTTTAATTATGACAGGTGACAAAATAATGGTATCACAATAAATAATTCCCTTAGCTTTAATTGACATTGGCAAACCAAAGCTTCTCCCAATGTGTTTTTCCAATTGTCATCGAATTCCAATAAACCTGTGATCCGGAAATGTGCTTGCAGTGTGTCTTGACAATTTGGTTCACAGTTTTTAAGTGCTGGAATGAAAGGGGACCATGTAAATAATGAAGCAGTATTCTAAGATAGAAGCACTCTGACTGAGAAGGGTGAATACTGACGGCGGTTTGGTTGGTCAGCTCAAAAAATTCCGAGAGAGTTGTTTTTGTGGATTTTCAATTACCTACGTATTTATATCAGTAGAGTGCCTGTCTGTGTAGGAAATTGTAACACGTTCATACTGCTTTCGGTGTACTTATGAAACCTCCATTCAAATAATTTTCCACTTACTCTTAAATATTTCTGACACTAAATGTTGCTTGATCGGTTCCTTTGTTGAAATATATTTAAGTATACATATGCTTTATGCCTTGAACTGAGTGTCACAATATTCCACATTAGTATGGACATTAAAAGAGCGACACAAAATAGAACGACCAATTTATTGTCTATGGTAATTATTGTTCTTAGTATATTCACGTTGGGGACGACTACTAAAGTCTCGGCGACGATAAACACGATAACCAAGTATCATATGTTTACTACTATTATTTGTGTAGTTCTATTGTAAGTGTATGGTGGAAGGTGAGATTATCATTGTTGTTATTCTAGGGGTCAGCGGAACTTTCTAAGTTCTTTTGATTGATAACAAGTTGTTTTGTTAGATAACATATTTGGGCTAAGTCAAATCCATGTTGATGCTCATTAACCTACTATTGATTATATCTCAATTTTATTTAAATATTTTTAGATTCGTAGGTTATCTAGAGCAGCGGTTCTCAAACTTTTTTGCTGACGGAACCCTTTTGGAAAGCAAAATGCTTGACGGAACAATTCAATAAAAGAATAGTTTTTAAAAGTGTATTCTTTATTGATAAGCATAATAAAATTACAATGTAACAGTTACTACTTACTACTTACTTTACTTCCAAACAAATATAATAATAGAAGATATTAAAAAAGAAAAGAATTAACTAATGGACCTGTTTTTTTTTTGTCATCAATTGGTTGATATCAGGTTTGACAGAAGACAGTTCAAGTCTCATATCAGGTTCGGCCTCCTGTCTATGGCCGTATTTTGTTTTCGTATATAATAATATTCAGAGGTATTTTGCCAAGCATTGGATATTTATCACGGATTCTGCACCAAAAATCGTCCAGAGGCCTCGTTTTGAACAGTGACTCCATATTAACTGTCTGATAATATTTCTAAAGTAGATTCATATATCTCGTTTGACTCGGGCAAGTTGGGTAAAAAAGGATTATGAATCCATGAAATCAGTTTCATTTTTGTATTCTGTTCTTTGGGAAAATACTTCTCAAAACACGAGCTCATCGAAGTGAAATATTGAACCAATTCTTGAAATACATCATCTTGAAACATTTCTGAGTGGTTATCGCTAACAAACTTACTAAATGACCTAAAGCTTTAGCTTGTAGTGGTCGTGATTTGATAAAATTAATTATTTTTACCATTTCATCCATAACTAGTTTCAGATTTGACGGCCTTTGATTCATCGCAAATGCTTGTCTATGCACGATACAATGGCTGGAATTACAATGAGGCGCTTTATTTTTTATTCGTGACACTGCTCCTGCTGTTTTAACCGTCATCGTTTTGGTCCCATCTGTAAAAATGTCAATGCAATCGTTCCAACTGAGATTATTTTCTTCAAAAAATATATTAATTTATTCAAAATTTCTTTCCCGGTAGTGTTTGTGGCCTGCGGTGAAACCATCTTCTTCAAAAGATCTTTCATATGGATATTTCACGATAACTCAGAAGATAGCCAGACCAGCGACATCAGTCGACTCATCCATTTGCAAGACGAATTGTGTTTTTGTACACGTGCAATTAGTTTTTGTTTAACGTAGCTTGGGAGATCATAAATTCGCCGTGAAACAGTAGCGTTTGATAGCAACACAGTAGAAAGATGCATACATTTTGTTATGTTTAACACATATGGCTTTATTAAATTCTCAGCGATAGTGTGCGCTTTAGCTAACTAAATATGATGCCTCCGTGGTCTTTTCATTGATTGTTTGGGTTACATGCATCATAGATTATTGACTTTCCAATAACTCTTCTTTATGCTTGTCTTTAGACTCAGAGTGTTCAGCTTCTAAATGTCGGCGCAATTTGGCAGGTGCCATAGAACGATTAGGAAGCAGTGCATTACATAACATGCAGAGTGAGTGGTTGAAATCAACAAACCCGAAACTGATATATGAAGTTTGACGTCGTTGCCTTATCGTCTGGATCGCGTACTGCCTTTGAATATTTGACTTCGTTAGAAGATGTGGCAACACATTTAATGCCTTTAAGCCAACGTTCCATTGTTCTTTATTAATAATGTTACATGTCAGGATGTTGGGGTCAAAATAATGCACGATCGTTACTATGTAGAAGAGTTTAGTCCAAAGAAGACATGTACAAAACTGATACAATTAGAATACAGCAGGCAGTAGAACAATAAACACTTAGTTTAAAGTTCGCAATCGCAAGCTAGTTTGTAAGTAGGTAGGTGCGATCGTTGCTTATATAGTCTAGCCTCGATCTCGAAAATTCTGAAAAATACTCGCGTCAGGGCTTTTGATAAATGAATAGCCGAAATAAAAATAGAAATACAAAAAATGCGGTGTAAACAATCTCGACTTTATGTTTTTAAGTTAGAGCCGAAAGTCGTTAGTTCATAACTATAGCGTCTAATGTCAGAGGCGGCTTTTATGAAAAGAAATGCGCGCTCACAAATAGATATCGGATCTGGCCGGATAGTAAAATTTTACTGTTGTGGGTGGTGACTAAGTTCGGCTGCGCCTCGCTATACGCCCCGTTAAAACGTTCGACCAGAGAGAGGTGATTTTTTTTTCTAAATTCTTGCGGAACCCAAGTATTCGCGGAACACACTTAGAGTAAGGCTGATCTAGAGAGTTTCTTTAAGGAAAGTGAGGCAAATAATCTCCTGGCTCCCAAAACAATTATATAAAAATTGGTAGCCGCTTTTGTTCAACCTTTAAGCTTCTACTTTATTAGTCTTAAAGTCAAGAAGTAAAGTTGACATTTTGATGCGATAAGATTCGTTGGTAAGTTATTTTAAGTTTATTGTTTTTATAAGTCGCAAAATATGTTTCTGTATGCATCCAGGACGGTATTCAGTATTGAATGCATTCCCTTACATTCAATTAATCATTTATATAAAATTTTAAAATTTGAAAAACATATTTTAACATCTACAAAATTGTTTTAATTCGCAATCAAAGTATTATCATTACATACAGTGAGGTCCTTATTACGTAATTATGAATATAAATGAAAAATCCTAAAACACGCCATTTTTATATATAACACTTACTTTTTTGAATACGTTAATTTACCTGCTACTTCAACCTCTTGGGGCTAATATATATATATATATATATATATATATTGTTACGAAATTTACCCAAAGCCGACCCTGTTTCATTTCAGTACGACAACAAACGCTTTGAGATAAAAAATGGTTCTCGAAAAGACTCGGCACCTGTAAGAGTGATGATGATTTTTACGAGAATTTTCTATGCTGGGCTTATAAAGGAAGCAAGCCATGATGGAGAGTTCAGGTATTATACCGCTACGACTAGCGTATATGGGATTGTTATTGTGATATTTGAATCAGCTGTTTTAATGTAAATAAAGTTCTAGAAAAGTGAAAGTGAATATTAGTTTTATAATTTTTAAATTGAACCCACTGACTATATTGCAATTTGGTGATCAGAAGTAAAGGATTAAGTGCAGTTCAAATTCTAATCTGATTTATGGAAATCCGTAGTATGGACGAAACTACCAAAAAAATAGTCAAGCAGGTTACAGGGGGACTGGACGAAAAAATTGCACAGATTCTAGAAAAACGTGACAAGAAGGAGAAACAACATCAAGGAGAAATTCAACAAAGGTTAGTAAAATCTTTTGATGAAAAACGTAAAATAGAATTAGAAAATATTGTCACTACTATGGAAGAAAAACAACATAATTTAATTGAAGGATTATTCTCGAAATTTGAAGAAAAACGAGAAAATGATTTTAAAATATTTGAACAAAAACAAGATCACAAATAGTAGGACAAGTTAATGAAACAGTTAATGAAAGACTGCAAATAGTTGAGTCAGATATAAAAGAGATAAATCATGACATTAAGACCATAAAAAATACTGTGGATACTCTGGAAACAAAAGTAGATGATCTCGATTCCATCCAAAGCCAGGTAAAGTTTGAAATCAGTTCTATTAAAAACACAGTTCAAGATAAAATCAGTGCCATCCAGAATAAGGTAGAAACAGAAATCAAAAAAATGCAACAGGACTCACAGCGAGGAAAATACCAGCACACCGTGAGTACCAAAGGTTCCGTTAGCAAACCACCCACATTTGATGGCTGCTCATCTTGGCTCATGTATAAACGGCAATTTGAAGCCGTGGCTAATGGATGGGACAACCAAGAAAAATCCACGTCTCTGGTAATTTCGTTAAGAGGTCCGGCCCTAGAACTTCTCCAAAGCATTCCAGTCGATGAACAAGGCAATTTCGACAAGATCATCGCCATCCTAGACAAACGCTACGACAATCAATCCTTGAGCCAGGTATACAAAGTCCAACTGAATGGAAAAAAGCAAAAATCCGGTGAAAGCCTCCAAGAATTCGAAGCAGAGATTAGACGGTTAGTTCACTTTTTCTACTCAGACTTGCCAGAGGAAACGAAAGACCAGTTGGCCACACAGAGTTTCATAAACGGCATCAGAGATGTGGAAGTACAACGAAACCTAAGACTAAGTGGCGTCAAGAAAAGTAATGAAGCTCTACTTCGGGCTTTGGAAATAGAGGCCGTCATAAACATGTCCAAGCCGAGGGTCCGAGCAGTTTGAGTCAGAGTCAAGAGTCAGAGTCACCATTTCAAGCGCTGCTGGCTGGCCTGAACAAAATATTAGAATGGTCACAAAGAACTGGCACCAGGGGGGCATGTTACCGCTGCGGACGGACAGGGCATTTCCAACGTGACTGCCGAGTAAGGCTACCGGAACGATCACCAACCAGGGGTAGCCAACAAACCGACCTTACAAACCAGGGAAACTCCAACCAGGGTAACTCCAACCAGTCAGCATAAGGGGGCGAATGCTGACTCACCCTCCACCAGCCCCCAGGACAGTATCCATCTGGGGATTTTGCCGAGATAGCGGCAGCCTAGTCATCAGAGGCACCATCAATGGGCGAGTAGTTACCATCACAATCGATACCGGCGCCGCTGTGTCCATTGCCAAGTCCAGAGTTTTGAGAGCATCAGAAATTCGGCCAGTTACCAATAACATCCATCTCAGAAAAGTCACTGGCGAGTCCATGTCAATACAGGGTGAGGCAGACGTCGTGCTACAGATAGGGGACAACATGATCCGGCATAGGGTCCTGGTAGCGAATATTGAGGACGATTTTATACTGGGAATGGACCTAATTAGCCAGCATGGTTTTATGTTCGACCCGAGATATGATGTTCTTCGGTTCCTAAATGAGGAATTTGTATTGACACGGCCCGTCAACAGTTCAGTCACCTCCATAAAAATTGTGGCAAAGTCTTCAGCTAGAATTCCCTGTCGAACGGAACAGATTATTCATGGGCAGCTAGACAGCAATCCTGGGAGCTGCGTTGGAATGGTGGAGCTCGTACACTCAGCTCATGACTACTTAGTTGGACGGGCTATAATTAAAACCGGACGAGATATACCAATCAGAGTCCTGAATTTGACCAACAACGACATCAGAGTTACCAATGGTCAAGAGATATCTTGTTTCGAGCCAGTAGAGACCATCATCAATTGCGAAGAAGAGTACCAAACGTCGGTGAAGGAGACAGGGCCCGATAAAGAGTTCCTACAACAGTTTGCTGACCATTTGACATACTTGACACCACAGAACCAGAAGAAAGCCAAACAATTTATCACAAAGCTCTGGCAAATTTTTAACAGTAAAAATGGAACCACCGGTCGCACCAACATCATCCAGCATCGAATAGATACCGGAAAGGCTCAACCCATCAGAATACAACCTAGACGACTACCATTGGGGCAACAACAGGCAGTCGAGGAAAACATCGAGTCCATGTTACAAAATGGAGTTATTGAGCCATCTATCAGCCCATGGTCTGCTCCCGTCGTGCTAGTTAAAAAGAAGGATGGAACCACCCGATTTTGCGTGGATTACAGAAAGCTGAATGATGTCACGAAGAAATACAGCTATCCACTACCCCGAATCGATGACACTTTGACCACACTAGCAGGCTCCCGTTGGTTCTCCACACTAGACCTAAAAAGTGGATATTGGCAGGTTGGTCTACACGCAAACGACAGAGAGAAGACAGCGTTCTCCACCAGTAAAGGGCTGTTTCAGTTCACGGTCATGACCTTTGGGTTATGTAATGCACCCGCTACATTTGAGAGGCTAATGGAGTATGTACTGAGCGGGTTAACATGGAGGTCGTGCTTAGTATACCTCGACGACATTCTAGTCATGGGTCAGACATTCGACGACCATCTGAAGAACCTGGACGAAGTATTCCCCAGAATTAAAAATGGCAACCTGAGACTCAATCCGAAGAAGTGTTCCTTGTTCCAAAAAGAAGTAGAGTTTTTGGGCCACATAGTGTCCGAGTCAGGAATCCGCACCGACGAAGACAAGATAGAAGCCATCCGTGATTGGCCAGTTCCAAGAGACAAACATGAACTTCGAAGCTTCTTGGGCCTCTGTTCATACTACCGGCAAAACGAGGGATTTGCAACCATCGCCGCCCCTCTACATCGACAGACCACTGAGAAAGAGACCTTCCATTGGAATCAGGATTGCGAAACATCATTCAGGCGACTGAAGGCAGCACTATGTTCCAGCCCAATCCTAGCCTTTCCTACACAGTCCGGCAAGTTCATCTTAGACACCGGCGCCAGCAACACAGGTTTGGGGGCCCTCCTATTCCAGGTGCAAGATGGTGAAGAGAGAGTGATCGAGTATTACAGCCGTGGATTCTCGAAACCGGAAAGAAATTATTGCGTCACCAGAAAAGAACTTCTTGCAATAATAAGGGCTGTAGACTATTTCTACAAATACCTCTATGGTCGTCATTTCTTAATCCGAACAGATCATGCCGCACTTAAATGGCTGCTGGACATGAAGACACGGGAAGGACAACTGGCCAGATGGATGGAGAAATTACAGCAATACGACTTCAAAGTGGAACACCGTGCCGGCCATCTGCACAATAATGCCGATGCCCTATCCAGAAGACCCTGTAGAGCGGAATGCGGACATTGTCTGAGGACGGAACAGCGAGAGGGTATCTCCATCAGGCAGATCCGAGTGCAGGCCAATGAAGACTGGACAACGGAACAGTGTATCCAGGACCAAATGGCTGATCCAGACATCGAACCAATCTTCCCAATCAAAATGAGAGGAGCACCCAGGCCACGATGGGACGAGGTAGCTAGATACTCCGGCGTCCTGAAGTCATTATGGGCTCAATGGGACTCTCTAAGAGTAGACAATGGAATGCTCAAGCGAGTTTGGGAAAGCGCTGATGGACGAGAAACCAAGTCCCAACTGGTAGTTCTGAAGAAAAATGTACTAGCCATCCTGACCGAAGTACATGATGGAATTACCGGAGGCCACCTGGGCATGAATAAAACCCTAGAGAAAGTTCGCCAGCGGTACTACTGGGTGAATTACTTTGAATACGTCAGAGTTTGGTGCCACCTGTGCCGCCAGTAAGGGCCCGAAGACCCGGACCAAGGGCAGAATGCAGCAGTAA
Source organism: Octodonta nipae (assembly GCA_034190945.1). Classification (NCBI taxonomy): domain Eukaryota; kingdom Metazoa; phylum Arthropoda; class Insecta; order Coleoptera; family Chrysomelidae; genus Octodonta; species Octodonta nipae. The sequence goes on from CM067216.1 coordinate 153,181,389, forward strand.
AATGTGGGCGTCCCATTTGAGAGAATTGCCATCGATGTCGCCGGTCCGTTTCCCGAGTCTGAGAGGTGGAACAAATACATTCTGATCGCAATGGATTACTTCAGCAAATGGCCTGAGGCATATGCGATACCCAACCAAGAGGCAACCACGGTAGCGACGGTGCTAGTAGAACAACTATTCAGCAGATTTGGCGTCCCGATGGAACTACATTCAGACCAGGGGCGTAACTTCAAATCGAATGTATTCCAGAAGGTTTGCACGATGTTAGGGATCAGGAAAACGAGAACAACACCATTGCACCCACAGTCAGACGGAATGGTGGAAAGGTTCAACAGGACCTTGGAAGAACACCTATCCAAGGTCGTCAGCAATAACCAGCGTGATTGGGATGAACATATTCCCCTATTCCTGTTGGCATATCGCTCTGCCGTACATAATAGTACAGGCCTGACCCCAGCCAGGGTTCTATTCGGAAAGGAGCTGCGATTACCCCGCGATTTGGCATTTGGCTCCCCCGAAGAACCTTCCCAAGACATCGAGGATTATGCCGACCAGCTCCGATATAACATGCTGGCAATACACGAATTAGCCCGAACGCAGATGTTGGCCACCAGTGACCGGATGAAGACGCGATACGACCTCAAGGCCAATTCAGTCGGGTTTCAGGAGAGAGACAAAGTCTGGCTGTACAACCCCCAACGGAGCAAGGGTAAATCCCCAAAGCTTACACCCGCCTGGGATGGACCATACGAGGTGGTCAAGAGGCTTAATGACGTCGTCTACCGGATCCGTCGAAACCCCAAGGCTAAGTTGAATGTGGTCCATTTAGATCGACTTGCTCCCTACCATGGAGGGGATGTTTCTGATCGGGACGATCAGAATTAAAGGGGGAGCAGTGTTACGAAATTTACCCAAAGCTGTCCCTGTTTTATTTCAGTACGACAACAAACGCTTTGAGATAAAAAATGGTTCTCCAAAAGACTCGGCACCTGTAGGAGTGATGATGATTTTTACGAGAATTTTCTATGCTAGGCTTATAAAGGAAGCAAGCCACGATGGAGAGTTCAGTTATACCGCGACGACTAGCGTATATGGGATTGTTATTGTGATATTTGAATCAGCTGTTTTAATGTAAATAAAGTTCTAGAAAAGTGAAAGTGAATATTAGTTTTATAATTTTTAAATTGAACCACGAACTATATTGCAATATATATATATAAACCAGAAAGGAAGTCACTTATATTGGACACACTTCAAGAAGACTTAAAGATCGAATGAATAACTTCTCACAAAAGCGATATAAGATTGAACAAAGATCCTTCGGCTTTAATTAGTCATTGTATTGATAATTGCCATACCGCAAACTTGTACAACGCCAGCATTCTTGCAATAGAGCGAAACTCATTTAAAACAATTTTTTTGGAGATGGTATATATTAATAGCTTTGATGATAATACAAATAAAAAAACTGATCTGTTAAACCTTAACGTTATATATTGCAATTTGCTTGAAATCGATAACAAAATTTCAAAATCTAATCACTCTAATTCTAATCTTGGTTAAATCATTTTCACTAACTTGGCTTCTTCCGAAAGCATTCTAGATATATATATATATATATATATATATATATATATATATATATTATCATGTTCAGCTGATTTCAACCATTGTCATAGTTTCATCTTACATTGGGACGTTTCCTTGGTTTTAGAAGACCCCTAGGATACCATTTTGTGATTTTTATTGACCTTCTATTATCTTGTCTTCTTGCCAAATCTCCTGCCAACTGCAATGCCAGAGATTCTACTCTGTGGATAACATCTACCACCTGGATCTTGTTCCTTATCCACGTTATTCTCCTCTGATCTCTTTTTTGTTTTTCCGATCATGCATCTTTCTACACACCTTTGTGGTTTTACAACCGTAGGTCAGTACTGGTAGAACACACTGATCAAATTTTTCTTAAGGCGGAATGGCATTCGTGACTTGAAAGATTATGGAGTTTCGAACGCCATACATGTAAGTTTGATCCTTCTGTTTATTTCTGATAGTAGCGAACCAGTTATGTGCATTAATTGACCAGTTGGAATGTTTCCCAAAATACTCATTATTTTGAAAATCGCAAAAAAACTTCAAAAGATTTACGAAGGGGGGCATATTTAGCCATACTAACAGTTAATTAAATTGAAACATCATCACCACAGCACTATCTACTCATTTTTTTAAACAGAACCCTACCATAAGCGACACTTAGTTTTAAAGCCTGTTTAAAAAAGAATTCAAGGGTGTATCGTTTTTGATATTCCATCAACATTTAAAGAATTTGCGAAATAAAATATAATTACTGGTTATTCGTTTAATCTCTGATGTTGTTGACGAATAATAATTAAAACTAGTGGTCGCCCAGTGATCGAAAATCCACCCCAATTCATCAAATTGTAAACATTATTGGGCTTCTTTTGTCAAAAGTATATTTTTATAAAAATAAAGTTGAGGAGAAATCTGAGAAGTAGGTGTAATGACACAAATTATTCACGTCATATTGACAAATCTATTGAAATAAAAAGAAAATAGAAATTTAAGCAAAGATGACAAATGCTTAACCCCTCAGAAGTATGGGTGAAACCGCTCTTAGGAAAATGTTTATATATATAATAATTGAAAGATTGTTCTTTGCAACCTAAAAGTTTACTACATTTGCGGTTTCAATCGAGTTCATACATAATAAAAAAGGGATGACCAATAACCCTATGGGAACTTCAATCTTTAATACATTCTCTATTGTCCGCTGACTAACAATTTTTTACACACTACCTTCGGAAGACTGTGATACTAATATATTAATAAAATAAATAAATTCACTTCAAAACGAAATATTTAACATGAAAGTTAATGCAACTGATCCTAAATATCAATACTGATCTATTACATTGACTATTTTACACTAAACAATAACAAAGCCTTGTACTGAACTATCAATGACAGTTTTCGCAAGATGGTGTGAAAGGGCGTTAGCTTGTCACTGTCGACTATACAGTTTGTACTTCTGAACGTAGCCTGCAATGCACCAATATGGTGGCAAGGCTAGAAGGAGAACGCAATGGTGAGGGCAAGAGGCTATTTCACTCGATTGGGAACTGCATCTACCAAACGAGTAAAACAGCTTCTTGCTATATCTATTGCTCTCTCTTTCTGTTCTTGGCACGATAGCAGGGGAGCCCGGGATGCTAAATTTGCAGTTACTAAAGCGTCATGGGGACCTGTTGGATTGTGAAGATTAGGTCCTAAAACGAACGAAAGTTTATGAAAAGTTTTCATTTTAGTGGAGGGAGAGCGCGTACACATTTAAAATAATTTGGTCAAGTGCGACTTGGACTCGAATACTAAGGGTTCCGTACCACCTTCAAGATTCTAATATTCCAGTTTCAGACAAGCAAGGAATGAGTGCATTTTCTTATATTCACCCTAATATCTTTTAACGGAAGCGTTTTAAATGTATAAAAAATATACACTTTCATTTCCCACACCTTTTATTTTATCTGTTTCAGGATTCGCTTGATTTTTATAAGAATATATAAGTGTTTAATTTTCTAATTTGGGCCCCAAAAATTAATTAGCGTAATTTCTAAAGTGGGAATTAAGTGGATGTTTAATATTTTTGGAATATCTTTTAAACAAATGATTTAAAAATATGATATATTTGTAATTCACATAATAAGCCTTTTGATATATTAAATGATGTGTTTGCAATTTGAATTTTTATTTTCCATTTAATTGTATAATTTGTCCCTAAAATTACTATGGGGGTTTTCTAATATTTTTTCTTATAAATTTGAAGTGAGCCCCAGTGCCCCTAATTATTTTCAAAATTTTGGGTAGTCTGGTTTCGAAAATAAAGCGAGAAATGAGAATTTTTTATATCTTTATGTTAATATCTTGTAAACAATTAATTTTAAAAATATAAAAAATATATATTTGTATTCCTCATAATGAGCCCTTTCATTTGATGTATTGCATGATGGGTTAAAAAAATATGTTTTTATTTTTCTTTTAGTTCTATAATGGGCCCCATATTAATATTAGGGATTTCTTCGTATTTTTCCTGTAAACAAAAAAAACTAGGTCCTATACTTTGGGGAATAAAGGGGGAATTGGTAATTTTTTAAAATTTTTGTTAATATATTTTAAAATAATCATTAAAAAAATATATATATTTGCATTCATCATAATGAGCCCTGTGATTTGATATATCACATGATCCGTTAGAAACAGTTTAGTTTTTTTATTTTTCATTTAATTCTGTGATTTGCCCCCCAAAATCAATATTAGGGGGTTCCTCCAGTAAAGTTTATGTGAGGGGCTACACCTCTATCTTTTTTTTAAAAGTATTGCTTCTTATAGTTTCGGAGATAAGGTGGGGGGATGGGTACAATTTTTTATATTTTTGTTAATATCTTTTAAATAATTTATTTTAAAAATATAAATACAATATATTTGTTTGCGGTGACACTAGTTCCTGACTGTTGTAACAACTCGATATGCTATTATCTTGGGGTACAGGCAATCAAACCATCATCAGATAATAATAATACTTTGATAATCAATATCTACATTATTTACTTAAAATGTTCAGTAAAAATTACAATTATTAAATTATTTCGCCCAACAATGTGGCAATTCAAAAACATGCATACGCTAAGCTCGACATATATCAAAAATTTTTGTACAAGTACAAAGTAAACCAAGACTAAAAATTGTTGGGTTAAACAAGGACTGGTATATGGGTGATATTGAATCTGACCTAAATAATAGTGTAATGTTTTTTATTTTCACACTCGGGTTCAGTTCAGTTCTTGGATTTATTTAAAAACACAGTCTAACTCACTCTAATTTATTTCCACTACTTTTACACAAATTTATATTCACAGACACTACTATTTACATTTTATCTTAACTGTACAAACGACAAACGAAAACTGAATAAACTCCTATCGCTAGCTGGTCCTTTTATACATTTATCTTGGAATTGTCTGGTACGTCCACGAACCATCGGGAAATTCCATCATGTTCTGGAAGTTTTAAGGGAATTCCCAGTAACGGCAGCGGTCTGCCGGTTGAGAGACAAGCATTTCGGGTTCCACGAATTTATCGGAATAATGTCCCTTCCATGAATTGGTTGAGGGCCGATTGCACCAGCTGTCGGATGAATTCTCGTAACAATAGAAATTTTTATCAATTTGATAGTAAATATAAAGTAATTCATGCATTCAAAGCTGCAAAAGAAATACAAGGAGCCATATTTGAAGTGTCTATGGATTTGTATGAGCATATAGCGAACAGCAACTACAAAGTTTATTCTGGCTTTCAGTGTAATAAGGTGTTTGATGATTTTAATATCTCAATTTGTTATAAATGTGCGGGCTACAATCATAGCAGCAAAAAGTGTACTAATCCACCAAGGTGTATATATTGTGCAGCTGAACATGTAGCAAATAACTGTGATAATAAGGATCTTAAAGGTATTCAATGTGTTAATTGCATTAATTCCAACACTAAGTACAAAACTAATCTAAATGTACTCCACACTGCCTGAGATGTACAGGCATGTTCGATCTTGAAAAAGAGATTATTTGTATCTATAGAAAATACAGTATATCCATGTAATCCGGAGCTTCCTATGTATATAGGAATAAAATCTAAATTTAATAATGTAAACAAACAAGATCAAGAGGTGGCGAGTCTTCACCTGCGATCTCTTCTCCTGGGGGACATCCAAACTTCAAATCGCATGGTAGTCTTAATTCTCGTCCCATGATAATACTGGCCGGGGTCTGACCCGTAGACTCGTGCACAGACGAACGATATGCCATTAGAAACAAGTGCAGGTACTGGTCCCAGTCTCTTTGGTGGTCAGAGACTACCTTTGACAAATGGCGGTTAATGGTTCTATTCATCCGTTCTACCATTCCATCGGATTGCGGGTGTAATGCCGTCGTCCGTGTTTTATTGATCTTCAAGAGTTTGCAGACGTCTTGGAAAAGAGTCGACTCGAAGTTTTTACCTTGGTCTGAGTGCAGCTCCAAGGGAACACCAAAACGACTGATCCATTCCTTGACAAGGACCTCAGCAACAGTCAAGGCTTCTTGATTCGGCAAGGCATACACTTCGGCCCATTTACTAAAATTGTCCATCACCACCACAATGTATTTATTTCCAGAGTCATATTCAGGAAATGGACCGGCGACATCAATGGCTACTCTTTCGAATGGACTGCCAACGTTATATTGTTTCATATGAGCTTTTGGACGCTTCTGAGGCCCATTACTTGCTGCACAAACAGTACATTTCCGGCACCAGTCCTTGACATCCACTTGACAGTTTACCCAATAGAAGCGTTCTCTCAACTTCCCCAGGATTTTCGTTACTCCCAGATGTCCTCCAGTTGTACCATCATGTAGTTCTCGTAAAACCTCTGGTCTCCTATTTCTGGGAACTACAATCTGTTTTCTGTCGTTTCCCTCCTCTGGAGTTTCTAGGACGCGCTTGAGAAGTCCATTTTCCAGGATGAGGGAGTTCCACTGAGCCCAGTACGACTTTATGGTTGATGAGTATCGGGAAATCTCCTGCCACGTAGGTTTGCGGTCTTCTTCCTTCCACCGGATAACCTCTTTCAAATCTGGATCTAATTTCTGGTCTTTTTGGATCTCCGCAGATTGCCAATGGTCATCGATGGCGGTAGTTCTACAGAGAACAGCCCCTTTTTCTTCTGCTCGCTGACAATGTTTGCAATCATTAGGGCATGGTCTCCTCGATAAGGCATCAGCATTCTTATGGCTTGTTCCAGCTCGATGTTAAGTCTCGAAGTGGAATTCTTGCAATCGCTCAATCCACCTGGCCACTTGTCCTTCGGGGTTTTTAAACTGCAAGAGTCACTTCAGTGCTGCATGATCAGTCCTCAGGAGAAATCTTTTACCATAGAGGTACTTGTAGAAATGTTCTACCCCCTTTACCACAGCCAAGAGTTCCCTGCGAGTAACGCAGTAATTCCGTTCAGGCTTGCTCAAGGTCTTGCTGAAATAGCCGATGCCTTTCTCCTGACCGTCTTGTATCTGCGAAAGCACCGCACCAATTCCGACATTGCTTGCGTCGGTATCCAAAACGAAGTTCCCATCTGGCAAAGGATAACTTAAGACAGGGCCACTCGTCAATGCTCTTTTCAGTTTCTCGAATGATCGTTGGCATTCCTCGTCCTACTGGTACTGCACCTTCCCCTCTGTGAGTCTAGTAAGTGGCTTGGCGATGTTGGCAAATCCGGCGACGTACCGACGAGAGTACGTGCATAACCCCAGGAAACTTCTTAACTGGTGGATATCTTTAGGTATCGGCCATTCTTGGACGGCTTTAATTTTTTGTTTGTCAACAGCTACTCCCTGTGTGGAAACTACATGTCCAAGATATTGCACCTCTTCTTGGAACAGCTGACACTTCTTCGGGCTTAACTTTAGTCCGGAACTTCGAAGTCGCCGAAACACCTCCTTCAGGTTCCTGACGTGGTCTTCAAATGATTCTCCAACCACGATAATGTCGTCCAGATACACCAAGCATGTTTTCCATGAAAGCCCTTTTAACACTGTTTCCATCAATCTTTCAAACGTCGCTGGAGCATTACACAACCCAAACGGCATCACCATGAATTGGTCCTAAGCCGATGGTGAAAGCAGTCTTTTCTCGGTCTTCTTTAGCAAGTTCCACCTGCCAATAACCGCTCTTCAAATCCAGGGTGGAAAACATCTTCGATCCAGCCAACGTATCTAGGGTATCGTCTATTCTTGGAAGGGGATAACTGTCTTTCTTTGTAGCGTGATTTAATTGCCGATAGTCCACACAAAAGCGGGTCGAACCATCTTTCTTTTTAACCAAGACAACTGCAGAAGCCCAAGGGCTATTGGATGGTTCAATAACGCCTTCTTGCTCCATCTCGCGGACTATCCTGTCGGCTTCTTCTCTTTTAGCTAGGGGTAGTCTTCTCGCCGACTGTCGAATAGGCTGAGCGTCCCCAGTATTAATTTTATGTTTCACCAGATCAGTTCGTCCTCTTTTGCCATTTCCTACATCGAAGATATCCTGGTATTTTCTAACGATGTCCCTCAATTTTGCCTTCTGGTTTGGTTTTGAATTCTTAGATGAATCGATGATGAGTCTTTCCAGTTCCTCAGATAGTTTACCTGATGGTATTTCTGCATGCTGTGTGCTTCTTACTACAGAGGAAACTGTTGAACAATGGCCCACAGTTGTTCCTTTCTTTAGCACAACCGAGTAATGATTCAGGTTCATTACTCTTACTGGAACAATCTCCCTGGCACGAAACAGAGTCTTCCCCAGTGCGACTCCTCTGCCTACATTTCCGTCGTTAAGTTCGGGATCAAACATCGTTACTGTTCCAGCTTTAGCTTTCCCATCTAAGCAAGCATCTATAATGATTTCAGCACTTTCCGGAACATTGACATCCTCTGCTAAGATGGCTCGCAGCATTATGTCATCCTTTCTATGAAGCACCACTTCTTCGTCATTCACTCGCAGAATTCCATCTTTGAAGTTTAACTGGAATCCCTTGGAGCTCATGACATCCATTCCAATAACTACTTCGTCTTCGATGTTTGCCACTAATGCCCGATGTAGGAAGGTTGTGTTCCCCAAGGTCATTTCAACGTCTATTTCACCATGGACTTTCGCTGCTTCTCCTGTCGCTGTTCGAAGTTGCCATTTTGTTGGTTTTATCATCGTCTCTAAAACGATGTTGGGCCTTATAACTGTTTTTGTCGCACCTGTATCCAGCAGCATTGCACATTGCTTCTTATCAATAAAGCCATCTACAAAGACACTGTTAACGTGGTTGCGTAGTGAAGCGACATAGGCGTTGGTAGTTGGGGCTTGTTTGCTACAGGTGGCCCCTTCACATCGACCTTCTTTAGTTTTTCGACGCGGAAGTCGGGCCTCCGTTGCTCACCTTGCAACGACTTCGTATGTGCCCTACCTTACCACACTTCCAACATCTCAGTTGTCTTTTTTCGGTAAGAACTTCCTCTACTATCTTCTTTACAGAGGCTTTATTATATCCGCCGTCTTCTGACTCTCCTTCAATGATACGGACTCTGCCCTGACCTCTACAGGTATTTTTCGTTGCCTCGAATTCCAGAGCTCGAGCCAGTGCATCCACTAATTGGGTCGGTCGAGCTAACATCAATGCTTGCCTGGCTTCGTTGTCCCGAAGTCCATCCAAAAATGCTTGCACTAACCTTTCTATCACATTCTCCGGTGTGGCTGGATAGGCAAGGCGAACCAGACGGGCAATATCAGCTTCAAACTCTTGAAGGGATTCATTCGATTTCTGGTAGCGATTTTTCAATTGGGAGTGATAAACGTGCTCCAAATGCGTTTGTCCATACCTCAGTTCCAAATGTTTGACCAGTTGTTCGTAGTCTTCTTGCTCAGAGGCATTCAAGGTTTGCAAAATATCTGTAGCGTCCCCTCTTAAGGTGAGTGTTAGTGCTATTGCCTTCTCCTCTGCCGACCATCCGTTTAACTTTGCTGCAGCCTCGAATTGGCGCCTATAGTTAGTCCATGACGATTTTCCATCAAATTGGGGAGGTTTCATTTTGTGTCTTGTTCCCTCGAGGCCAATTTTCGAATCAACTACTTCCAGACTGCTGCTGCTTTCGGTCTTTGATGCTATTTCTCCCCTTTGTTTTGCCACTACCTGTTCTTTTATTTTGGTGATCTCGCCTTCCATTATCTGTTTTAACTCTTCTATGCGCCTTTCGTGTTTAACTGTCGTCTGACTCAGCTCTTCAACTATTGTTTGCTTTAGTTCTTCCATCCGGGTTTCAAATTTGACTGTGGTCTGCTTCAGATCTTCAATTCGGGCTTCGTTTTCGACTATTTTCTCTTCTAGCATTTCTGAACTTTCCTGTACCATGCTTTTCAAATTTTCTTCTAATGATTGCACATTTTCGTGTAATTTTTGTAGCTTATCTTCTAAAGACTTCGAATTTTCTAGCAGAATTTGTAATCTTTCTACTAATTTTTCTTCTAGGGATTCAGAATTTTCTTCTAACGCCTCTTTCAAGTTTTTAGAATTTTCCAGCAATTTATCTTCTAAGGACTTAGAATTTTCTAGCAATTTGTCTTCCATTGCCAGAAACTTCAAACAAATAAGTATCGGGATCGTTACCTTCATTTATTAGGGCATCTCGTAGCCGTTGTATTAATTCGCTTTTCTTCCCACTAATTTCTAAATCCCTTTCCTCAAGTTCTTTTTTTAAGTCTGTCACTTTTAATTGGTCCAAATTCACTGTTTTAAACATTGTCCGTCTATTTATTTATTTTATTATATTATTTATCTAAGTTCCACAAATACACCGCACACCTGTCACCACTGTAATATTTTTATTTTCACACTCGGGTTCAGTTCAGTTGGATTTATTGGATTGGATTTATTTAAAAACACAGTCTAACTCACTCTAATTTATTTCCACTACTTTTACACAAATTTATATTCACAGACACTACTATTTACATTTTATCTTTACTGTACAAACGACCGACGAAAACTGAATAAACTCCTATCGCCAGCTGGTCCTTTTATACATTTATCTTGGAATTTAGGAAATCCCAACTGACTTTGCCAATCCCGTACAACTTTGCCAAGGTATGAAGGAGGAAGAGGATTGGAAGATCTAAGCAAACTATTCGATCATCAATTTTCTATTTTCAGAAACTCGCTGAATTTTCTGATCTACACAGAGTCATGTGCCAGGAACAGATGGTGTGCAGAATTACTGGATAAAGAAACTTTACGCTATCCACGAGAAATTAACAGTACTCATTAATGACATAATGATCCATCCACACAAGATGCCTAGTTTCCTTACGCATGGTGCTACATACTTCATACCAAAGGACAACCTATGTACACAGGACCCGGCAAAGTACCGACCAATCACTTGCCTCCCAACCTTATACAAACTTATAACGTTGTGCATTAATCATCGCCTTTTCAGACATTGTGAGCTGAACAACATAATTACCGAACATCAAAAGGGCTGCGCGAAAAACTCGATGGGGTGCAAAGAACAACTAATAATTGAGTCCGTTGTCTGCAATCAAGCCCACGCCAAACGACGAAATCTCTACATGGCATATGTGGACTACAAAAAGGCCTTTGACTCAGTTCCACATGATTGGCTGATTCAGGTGCTGAAATTCTATAAAGTAAAAAATCGTATTGTTAACTTTTTAGAATATGTCATGACTACTTGGCAAACCAAAATCTTTCTGAATGAAGCCGACTGTTCTATACAAACCAACTCTATCCCAATTAGAAGGGGTATATTCCAGGGAGACTCTCTTAGCCCGCTGTGGTTCTGCATTGCCATGAACCCACTCTCACACAAACTGAACTCGACTAACTTTGGGTTCAGTCTCAAGTACAACAACGTAGAAGCATTAAAGATAAACCATTTGTTATATATTGACGACGGAAAGTTGATGGCAACTACGAAACAACAGCTCCATGATATGCTTAAAATAGTAGAAGGGTTCTCTAGCGACATCAGTATGCAATTTGGCCTAGAAAAATGCCGAATTATTAATATAGTTAAAGGCAAAATACAGCAGGAGCCCTACGAATTGGGAGATGGCATCTCAATTGACTTTATGGAGGAAAGTCATACTTACAAATATCTGGGAATAAAGCAGGCTCAACGAATTGATCACATCACCATGAAACAGGACCTAACAACAGAGTTTTATAGAAGGGTAAGACTGCTGAAGACCAAACTTAATAGTAAAAATCTGTTTCAGGCTATTAACACCTAGGCGTGTTCAGTGCTTTGTTACTCTTTCGGTATAGTTAACTGGTACAAGACCGACATTGAACAATTACATCGAAAAGTTCGAGTACTACTAACAAAATCTCAAAATTACCATCCAAAGACCTGTGTCGACAAATTTCAAATTTGTGTAATCATTTCCAGAAACTCGCAGCATTTTCTGATCTACACAGAGTCATATGTCAGGTTGATGACTCAACACCTCTGCGACTGACAGAACAAGTACAAGTATACCACCAGACAACTGATAAGAAACTGCTCAAATGAAAAGAGAAGCCCCTTCATGGAAGACATATAAATGACGCCAACCAATATTATCTCGATAGTTCATCGTCGAACTACTGGTTGATCTCTGGTCATATGTTTCCTTAAATGGAAGGCTTTAAATTGGCAATCCAAGATCAAGTAATTCCAACTAAGAACTATCTAAAGTACATCGTCAAAGACCCTTCTATCAACAACGACATATGCAGATATGGTTGCCAAACATCTGAATCTATCCAGCATATTACAGGAGGCTGCCAAGTGTCCGCTGCAACTGAATACAAAGAACGACACAATGTTTTGGCAAGAATACTGCACCAGGAACTAGCGTTTAGACTTGATCTATCACAGTCGGTAAGAACACCCTACTATATATACGTCTGTATATATAAGAATCTATTTTAGATAATAACAACTACAAACTGTCTTGGTACCGGACGTTATTTACCGATCGGACTGTTGCTCACAATAGACCAGATATTGTTTTGGTAGATAAAGTCTGTAGAAAAACAACCTTAATTGACATATCAATCCCTAACAACAATAATATAAACATTAAGAAGGCTGAAAAAATAGCCAAATATTGGGATTTAGAATTTCAAATACAGAGACAATGGGACATGAACAATACTCGAACGTTACCAATTGTTATGTCAACAACTGGAGTAGTCCCAAAACATCTATTAAAAAATTTGAAATACCTCGGTCTGGACGAACATCTTTACCAACTGATGCAAAAAGCCGTCCTGTTACGAACAGCCCGGACTGTCCGAAAATTCATGGAAAACTGCAGCCACGACGCCAAACACGGGCCTGATAACCTGGCAAGGGCTCCCACAGAGCTAAACACTTTTGATATGTAGTATATCTTTTTTTTTAGTGAATTTTCACCTAAAGGTACGCTATGCATGCCCTAGAGGGACTGTGCTGCCTTACAGTGTATGGTCAATTCGGGATATATATTTATTTCATACAAACAACAACAACAAAAAAGGCATCATACAGCTATTTTTTTATAATATAAAAATAATTCCGAATTTGAAATCCCTTTTGCAGTAATTCAAACATAAGTTGAAATAAATATAATGAAAATCCCACAAAAGATGATCCTTGTGCCTAATATATATTTTGGGATATGAGACTTAATAGTTTTAATAGCCTTAAATTGAGTAGCAAAACGAATTATAATCTTTACTCTAACATTTCACAGTCAACGATTTTAACTCGCAAGGAGAAAATGCAAGCAGGGAACTCAAAACTTAGTATTAGTATTACAGAATAACTACTAAGCATAAGAACATAGTAATAAACCACATATTTAATATTCAATATGATTTTCATGAATTTTTATTGTTATTTGTCATAGCTTCCTATGAAGCTATGCCAATGTTCTTAAGCATATCTTGAGATTCTAAATCACATTTTGTTAATGTCATTTGTCTGAATCCTTTAATCAATTTATATTTTTACCTATCCTATAAGTTGTGCATCAATTTTTGAATGACTACTTAGTAGAGGACAGTGTCATATCATGGTAATATTATAACTAAGACTTGATATACAAATCTATTCACAAAATCCATTGGTATTTGCAAAGGACCCAATACTGTAGTATTTTTGTTTAAAATTTAGAGGTTTGTTCGATTCATTAGATGTTAAAATTCTTTTATTACCACGAACAACTATTACAACTAATTCAACAGACATTATTAATGTCCTAAAACTTATATATCAAGCTTTAAGGACAAAGGTATTCATATCTAGCTGTATTTGGAAGACCAAAACTAAATATTATAATTATCATATATTTTAAAAATTAATGTAAATACACGAAAAATTCATCAAATTAATGAATAAAGTAAATGCCAGTCGGAGAATCTGTATAGAATTTTTTTACTATCAGAAAAGACGAAAAAAATTACATCGATTAACCTGTTAATCTGCGAAGGTGAACAGCTTCTTAATTCGTGAACTATGCTTTAAGTATTTTGTAAATTAAAACCCTGCCAGGATGTACAAACAAATTATAAGATGTTAATTTACATAAGTTTACTTCAAAATTATCGATCATAATCTGTTATTCTACACATTTGTGTGAAATTATGTGAAGCTAAATAAAAAATGGAACTTACCAATGTGTTAAATAATTGATATTCGCTGATTGGAAATGATTTGCACCCACCATGAACCTTATAACAAATAGTGCAATACTATGTTTTTCTTGACATAATTACAATTTTGATAATCAAAAGTTGTCAATTACATGACTTTAAAAAAGCTTGTTTGATGTAAATTTACTTGTGGTCATAATTCAGGCAACCGTTTGTACACCTATTGGGTGTAATGATTTTGAATAAAAATAGAAGTTTATAATTAAAACTCGTCTGTTGGACTACTAACTCAGGAAAACGAAACAGTTCTCCAAGTACATTGTTTTTACATTCGACTAATTTTAAACTGTACCTGAGGCTTCAAATTAGGTAATTCATGCTTAGAACAAAAATATTTAATCGAAAAATATTATTAAATAAAAATTTCGTAAAAATAACTCTAGAAACATTACCATTAATTGTAATTAGAATGATATCATGATTAATCTGAACACTTATTTTTGTAAAATAGGTTCTCAATTATATACCAAAATTCTTAGACTCATATAATAAAACCAATAAACTGCCCCCATTTAATATGAAATTAATAAACAGATTATACTGAATAATAATAAGCATTACGGGAGGCGTAGTTAATAAAAATACTGATACAATAAGAACATTGTCGGAATCTATCGCCAAGCAGTTGTATATATGTATATTAAATCAACTGTTCCATAATTCTTCTGGTTAGAATCACTTAAGAAGGCCGATGTTATCGCTATTTTCAAATCAGGGGACACATATATCTCTTCAAATTACAGGTCAATATTGCTAGTATCAAATATCGCAAAAATTTTTGAGAAAATAATGTTATATATTCCGTGGGTTCAATTAAAATTTAAAAAAGAATGTTTACTCTCACTTTCTAGAAATTTTTATTTACATGAAATGAACACAACAGCTGATTCGAATATCACAAATATAATACAACATCGGCTCTTCGCCGCACTAACTAACTGCTGGGATGAGGAGAACTTTTAAAATCAGAATCGAGAACTCTCGTAAAATTCATTATCAATTCTACAGTTGCCGAGCCATTTCGAGATCAATTTTTTTTGTCCTAAAAGCGAGCGATGTCGTACTGGAATGAAACCGGGGCCGGCTTAGGGAAATTTCGTTACACCGCCCCCCTTTAATTCTGATCGTCCCGGTCAGAAACATTCTCCTGGCTGGAGTCAGGCCTGTACTATTATGTACGGCTGAGCGATATGCCAACAGGAATAGGGGAATACGCTCATCCCAATCAAGCTGGTTATTGCTGACGACCTTGGATAGGTGTTGTTCCAAGGTCCTGTTGAATCTTTCCACCATTCCGTTTGACTGTAGGTGCAATGGTGTTCTCGTTTTGCTGATACCCAACATCGAACAGACCTTCTGGAATACATTCGATTCGAAGTTACGCTCCTGGTCTGAATGTAGTTCCATCGGGATGACAAACCTGCTGAATAGTTGTTCTGCTAGCACCGTCGCGACCGTGGTTGCCTCTTGGTTGGGTATCCCAGATGCCTCAGGTCATTTGCTGAAGTAATCCATTGCGACCAGAATGTATTTGTTCCCCCTCTCAGACTCGGGAAACGGACCGGCGACATCGATGGCAATTCTCTCAAATGGGACGTCCACATTGTACTGCTGCATTCTGCCCTTGGTCCGGGTCTTCGGGCCCTTACTGGCTGCACAGGTGTCACATTTCCGGCACCAAACTCTAACCTCTTCAAAGTAATTTACCCAATAATATCGCTGGCGAACTTTGTCTAGGGTTTTGTTCATGCCCAGATGGCCCCGGGTAATCCCATCATGTACTTCGGTCAGGATGGCTGGTACCTTTTTCTTAGGAACTACCGGTTGGGACTTGTTTCCAGTCTCTACTCTTAGAAAGTCCCATTGGGCCCATAACGATTTCAGGACGCCCTAGTGTCTAGCTAGCTCATCCCATCGTGGCCTGGGTGCCCCTCTCATTTTGAGTGACAAGATTGGTTCGATGTCTGGATCAGCCATTTAGTCCTGGATGCACTGTTCCGTTATCCAGTGTTCATTGGCCTGCCCTCGGATCTGTCTGATGGAGAAACCCTCTCGCTGTTCCGTCTTCAGACAATGTCCGCATTCTGCTCTACAGGGTATTCTATATAAGGCATCGGCATTATTGTGCAAACGGCCGGCACGGTGTTCCACCTTGAAATCGTATTGTTGTAATTTCAAGACACTCTGTTCAAACAAGTACATGGGGCCCCGATGGGTTCACCTCTTTCTCCAGTGCTTGCTAACATTTTCATGGAACAAATCGAAACTCAGGCCCTAAACTCGTCTATTTTAAAACCTTCCTGCTGGGTTAGATATGTTCATGATATTATTGTCATTTGGCCTCAAGGCAGAGATTCGTTAGACTTCTTTCTACAACACCACAATGGTATACATTTTAACATTCAATTTACAATGGAAATCGAATCCGATTCTTCGCTGCCGTTTCTTGATGTCTTCATAACAAAAACCAGCAATGGCACATTCTCACATACAGTCTATAGGAAACCAACCCACACCAATCGATACTTAAATGCCCAATCATATCATCACCCCGCTCAATTCAGTTCTGTAATGAAATCTTTGGCCCTTAGATCTATTCGCTTAACAGACATTGACAATAGACAAAACCAACTTAATAATCTTCAACAAATCCTTCGACAAAACGGTTATCATCCAGACCACATTGCACGCATGTTTCGTCAATCGCAACAAAACCGCCGAGTATACAAACCCCATCAGAAACAGACCAACAGCATCGAAAAGCCTTCCTTCCGTACGTTCGAGGAGTCACTGAAAAAATTGCACGAATCCTACATCGACATCAAATAGTCTAATAGTCTTCAACACCAGTCACACTATAGACAACTTAACAGGGAACCCTAAAGACAAAGTACCTAACGAGGATCAAGGAGTTTACGAAATTCTATGTCGCGATTGCCCACAAAGCTACATCGGTCGTACAAATAGGCGCGTCAACCATCGAGTATGTGAGCATTCTTTGTCAGTTCGCAAAAAAGATCCGACTTCAGCTCTCGTGCATCATAATATCCAAACAGGACACTCTATCAATTTCGAGGACAGTAGGACTATCTTATCTCTTAACTCCCTTAGGGCATCTACAATTCGAGAAGCTATAGAAATAGAGATACGACCCCTCTGTCTAAACCGACGCGATGACAGCTCTTGCCTTCCCACAGCATGGACCTCCGTAATTGCCAGATTAAACAAAGCAGACACGCCCACCAACACCCAACCAGTCACAACACAGACTCTTCATCACGTGACGCTAACTATAAATAAAAGAAGCAGATCAGACTCAAATTCAGTTCAGTTACCTAGTGACTCTTGGGGAGTAGGCAAAATAAATATACATATATGTATGTACATGAACACACATATATACATATATAACATTGGAAATATCAAGTTCTAGTAAAACAAAAGGAAATTTATCAAAATAAATGTGTGACCTTAAAGGGAAGAGAAGGACAAAAGATTGCAATATATCAGGTTCAGATTCTGTATATCAGTTCTCCTATTCATGCAGTTGTCGTTTTGAAAAATATGAGCATATATGATATATTGCAACCTTTTGTCCTTCTCTTCCCTTTAAGGTCACACATTTTTGTTTTATTAGAACGTGATATTTTAAATGTTACATATGTATATATGTGTGTTCATGTACATACATATATGTATATTTATCCCGAACTATTTTGCCTGGCTCATTAATTTCTCTCTATAGAGTGTTTGTTGATTTACGTTAATTCTTATCAATATATATAAAATTGTAATTGTACTGAGTATTTTGAATTTGTGTTTTTTATTTCCTTGACTATTTGTAGAATTTACTAGCTTTTAATATATATTGTTGTTTGTGAATGCCACCTATCTTTTCTTGTTAGAACATATCAATTTTGTTAACTCGGAATCTGTGTTAGACTAAAGAAGGTACCGCTTATTTACAATTGTCACATTGCCACAACCTAACCTCATAAAAGGGATTTGTTTTTAATCACTAATGATTTTCACATATTAGGTGTTACCTTTGGCATGTATGAAGATTTCTTTTATTAAACCTCCAATTTATTTGGTAAATCATTTTATAAACTTTTATTTTTAATTTCACAAATGAAGCTTCTTGGACTTATTAATTTTTTCCAGTTATGCTGAAGAAGCTGTAAAACCAAGAGCGAAACGTTTCTATGTACTAATAAATTTAGAACAAAATCAAATTCCGTTTTATTGGAGCATACCCAAAATAAGAAATTTCCAAATTTGAATATTTTACTCCAAAAAAGAACAATCTACCAATATATATATATATATATATATATATATATATATATATTCGTCTCCAACGCTCCAACGTTGCAGTCTTTTTATTATTAAAAATATTGAGACATAATTCTGACCGTTCATGTAAATACATTAAAATAATATATGCCATTTAAAGTATTTAATAAAATAATTAAAATTTCATTTATTAGTGTTTCAATTAAAAGCACTTATAATATATTTGAATAACTGATTTATTTGAGTTTCCTATTTTAATTGCTTTACATTTAATACTGTTCTATCGTTCAAACAATCGTTTATCCCAATTAATGTCCTCTACAGTTATTAATATTGTATACCCTTTAATATTTTATTTTTTACAAACTTTATACCCTTGTTCCAATTCTTTTATATTGATACATATAAAAAAGGCACAAGTTCCACTAACCCCCGTTACCATCGAAACTGAGAGATATGTTTACAGAAATATTTTCCGTAATACTTGAGTTTGAAGGCGTCCAAATTTCCTTGGCAACCTTTATAGACACGTGTAATTGCGCATATAATATGCCGACCGCGGATCAAAAGTATTTGTTAGTGATCCATATAAAAAATAATTTGGTTAAGTGCGAGTTGGACTCGCATACTAAGGGTTCCGTACCACCTTTAAGATTCTAATATTCCAGTTTCAGAAAAGCAGGGAATTAGTGTATTTTCTTATATTTACCCTAATATTTTCTAAAGGAAGCGTTTTAAATTTATATAATGGGTAAATTTTGGTATATTTTCGTTAATATGTTTTTAACTAATTTCTTTAAATATGAAAAAATATATTTGTGTTTCTCAGAATGGGACCTTTCATTTCATGTATTAGATGATGCGTTTGAAAAAAAAATTAAAATTTTGATTTAATTCTATAATTTGCCCCCCCCCCAATTAATATTAATGGTTTCTCCTTATTTTTCCTGTAAAGTTCGGGCAACGTTCTATATTTCCAATTTTTTTTTAATTTTTGGTTCAGTAGTTTCGGTGATTAGGGAGGGGGGATGGTCGATTTGTTAAGTTTTTCCCCCAAGAAGTACCCCTAAAATCAAAATTTCTTCTTTTACGATATGTACTCCTAATCGGGTCACCAAAATGTACATTGATACCAAATTTCAACCTCTTCCGTCTAGTATTTTAGGAGAAAATTGCTGTGATGTGACAGAGGCAGAAATCCGGAGTGATATTATAAGGGTATCCGTAAATTGTATATAAAGGGAAAGCGGCGCAGTTGATAAAATCAAGGAATCCCGGATCATATCTTGAAATCAAACAACTCTTGACATTACACTTTGGAGATTCTCGTGATTTCTCTTTCCTGATTCATGACCTAGAACGTCTGAAACAACTTTCAAACGAGTCTCCACCCAGACCACTCTCGTGGATACAATGGTGATGAATCTCCTTCTCACTGGATTAGAACCCCGTTTAGGTCAGGTAATTCATGCAAGTAATCCTAAAGATCTTCTATAGGCACATTCTCGAATTAGAAGAGAGCTTCAGCTATCTTATTTTGTAGATCAAAAAACGAGTAAATAAATCCATTCCATTCAAACCCAATTTCCAACCTCGAAAGTCGACACAACCTCCTAAGTGTCTTCATTGCCATTTGAAAACTCAAAATATTTCTCAAACATTTAGTCAAAACGACAGACCAAATCCTGTCGGGCCTAAGCAACAAACAAGGCCAAATTTCCCCCCAGATAATCCCCCGATTTAATAAGGACAACAGTTTCGTCCTCAAAACTTTCAAAGGCCCCTTTTTAGGTCTTAAATGAATCTAAACTATTATCGTCCGTCTGTAATACAGAACAATCCCTACAACCGTCCTGAAAGCACACATCATTTTAATCAACACCAAAATGTTAATTACACTCAATATTCGGCCTATTATACCCATAATAACACTTATGACTACGAGGATGGTAGTTAAAATTAATCTGACTTCCAAGAAAATTTTGAGGATACCCTTGTCGAGCTTTTTAATAGTCACGATAGTTAAGATTTTGTAGCGCTTCCGAGCCTAGACCAACCTCCCGATTCGACAACAATGTTGTGCGAAGTCGAAACCCAGATTCAAAACCTGAATCTGGACGATCTGAACCCAGATCTGAACTTCCCGGAGCAACTATTTCTTTAAGTCCCTTTCTTACTGTTAATTCTAAAAACCTTTACTACATTCTTGATGCTTCTTCTAAATTCATGTTTTTATTGATAACGGAGCTGGTATCTCAATCTTTGCAAAAAATACAGTCAAAAATTTCATCCAAAGATTTCTTGAAAGGGTAACGATTCAAGGTATTACTCACGAAAAAAATCCTATCTCACAATCTACTCTACTCCCATTTGCTCCACGTAAACCACATAAAGTTTTCGTATACGGTTTGGACAGTGAATTTAAAGGCTTACTAGGTTTAGATTTTCTTGAATACTATGAATGCATAGTTGACTTAAAATCTAAACAGCTAGTATCAAATTTTAAAATTATACTTTTATACAAAGTTCCCGATAACGATCAACCCATGACAGAAGTACCCAACACACCCAATTTTAAGCCAAATATTAAATCTTGCCAACTCAAGAAATTGACAGAATCCGACTTCCAAACGCACTCGTACACATTATCAACGCAAATGGTGAATTTCTAACTTCTATCATCAATGCTAACGCAAGGCCCAAAACAGTAAACTTTTCCTATATAAAACTGGAAGCACTTGACAAAACTCACCCTCTTCTAAATATCAACATATTTATGACTATCATGATGCCTAATACACAACACAAACTCTACTATTAGACAGCAAATTAGAACAGAACATCTCAACCACGAAGAACGGGAAGATATCACTAACCTTTGTTTGGAATTTGAAGTCATTTTCTATCTTGAAGGTGACGTCTTGACTTTCACAAACGAGGTTAAACATTTAATTGAAACGATTAACGCAAAGCCCGTTTTCAGTAAATTGTATAGATATCCTCAAGTGCATAAACAGGAATAGTGCGAGATCCGGCTGCAGAATTAGTGCACTCATCGAGTGTTTGCTAAGAAGCAAATTTTTATGCATATTTATGATTAGGGGAATATATATCTACCTGGTTGCCTATCAAAATGTGGTCGCTATTATTTTTAATTATATTATTATTATTATTAATTGATTTTTGGCAAAATATCGTCCACTTCACGATAATATATATAAAGACGGTTGCTGTTGCGCACTTAGCCGCAACTCTTCGCAGCCAGGTGTACACAGGTATGATTTTGTTACATTTAAACACTCATAACGTACATTTATTATTTATGTATCAATTTAAAGCTATTTTTTCTGTTTATTATGATATACGGTTTCCTAATTAAATCTGGCCGCAAATAAGGGTTGTCGGCTGTTAAAGATGGTAAATATTAAAGGTAGAGTGAACACTATCAGTCAGACCAGTATAGCGATTGTCAGCTGTATGACGGTTGAAGCCATTGCGCATGCGTCGGATGTTAGTCTTCTCAACCACCGGTATAATAAATATTTCAAAAGAAATGTGTTTCTTTTCAAAACACACAAATTTAAATATTAAAAAAGGCAAATTTAAAAATTACAAAATACAATGCAAATTTAAAAATTACAAAATAATGAGAAAGTTAAAAATTACAAAAATGACAAATTTAAAAATTACAAAAAAATTGATATTGATGAAAAATAAAAAAAAAAAGTTTATTTATGTAAACGAAAATTTTATTGTGCAAGTATTGCTTGAAAAAATAAATGATTTTATTCAAGTATTAGATAGTTTTTTACATATTAATTAAATAAGTAATTTCGAAAAGATTGTTGAGGAGGTCTTGAATTGAATTGTTTTGCCTGTTCATTGGGTTTTCTCTCATCAAAATTTTTTCCTGCAACAGATAAGTATTTAAAAATTGTATATGTAGAACAAAGTGTACTAAGGCAATTTCGTAAAATTGCCCGGATTACTGGCTGTCTGTACAGAGATTCTTGCTCACAGTTATTCTGAGAGAAAGAGATGTCTACAAAATGATCAACCAGTATTCCTGTATATAATTAATGTATTGTATACTGTGTAATACTTATCTGTGTTTGGAGAAGTTTCAACTCCGAGTCTGGAGTCGTTGTCAATCGTTTAGTGTTGTTTTCGAGGTTTTTTCTAAAAAAAAATTTGTTGCTTTGATCTTGAATTTGTTGTTTGTCAAAAAATTTGACACTGACAATTTGTCGTTTGGCGATCACTTGACCCTGAGGTTACCGTTTTTTTTGCTCTGTTAGCAATAAATTCCTCCAGTCCAAATGAAGGTCGGCTGAAGGTGCCCCGATTTCAATGTTGTTTATCATCATACAGCTGGCTTCTTTAAGTTTCCTCTTTTTTAAATTTTCCTTTTTCAACAAAATCTTTGTTTTATCCCAGTTTATCCTATGGCTGCCGGTTCTCGTTAATACATGATTGGCCAAATTTGATTTATCCACATGTCTTCTGGAAATGTTATATTGATGTTTCTTTTCCTTACTTCTAAAGGTCTTGAAGTTTCACCGGTATAAGAATGGCCACAGTCACACAAAACACTGTACACACAATTTTTGGAACTATGGGTTGCCTTAAACGGTTTGGTATGTGTGAGGATAGAGCGCAAGGTATTATTTGTTTTAAAAACAGTTTTAACGCTGCATTTATTTCCTAACCGCTTAATTTTTTCCGATACACCTGGGACATATGGAATTATGTTCATAATTTGGTTGTCTGTTTGTTTGGTTGGTATTAGTGTGATGGTTATTTGTGCTGGTTTGTTGTTGCGATTTTCTTTCTAGCTGATTTATAGTTTTATTTATAAAGTCTTGGGGATATTTATTTTGAAGTAGATGTTCTTTGATAATTTTGACTTCGTCCTTAAAGATTTGGGTGGATGAAGATATGTTTTTTGCTATATAAGCACTTTACAACACCTTTCTTTACATTCAAGGGATGGTTGGAATGAAAATTCAAATATCTATTAGTATTCGTAGGTTTTCGATAAGAACTTGTACTTATTGTGTTTGTTCTATCTATAAGTACATCAAGATAAGCAAGTTTATGCAAATTTTCCATCTCCATTGTAAATTTTATTGTGGGTTCTTGACTATTGATGTAATCTAGGAATGAGTGCAGTTCTTCACCACCATACTCCCAAACCACAAAAATGTCATCAACGTATCTCCACCACACCTTTAGTTTATTCTTATAATTGCCTATGAATCTTTCTTCAAAATATGTCATGAATATATTACTAATTATAGGAGATAAAGAAGAACCCATGGCCATACCAAATTCTTGTTTATAGATATCTCCTTCAAATTGAAAATATGTTGTGTTTAAGCAAAGTTCGGTTAGTTCCATAATTGTATCAATGTTTAATTTTGTTTTGTTGTGTAAGGTAATATCTTGTTGTAATTTATTTTTCATAATTTGTAATGATTTATCAACAGGTACATTTGTAAAAAGACTAACTATGTCGAAACTTACTAGTATATCATTACTGTTTATAATAATGTTTTTAATTTTGTTAAAAAATCGTTAGTGTTTTTTAAATTGTTTGGATTATTTTCGTAAGGGTTAATTATATTTAGTAAAAATTTTTATATGTTTTGTAATGGTGAATTTACTGAACTTACAATGGGTTTCATTGGTATTGTGTCTTTATGTATTTTTGGAACGCCATATAAATGTGGAAGTTTACTGTAGTGAGGTGTTAAGTGTTTTCGTTCTAATGGAGTGAGTTCTGGTTTGTGTTTTGTTATAATGTCTCTAGTGGCTTTTTCTATATTTTGCGTAGGATCTTTTTTGAGCTTAGAATATGATACTGTATTAACAAGGTCCATCATTTTGGTGTTGTAATCATTTGTATCAAGTATAACCGTAGCGTTACCTTTATCGGCAGGTAGAATTTTAATTGTGTTGTCTTTTTTAAGTTTTTCTATGGCATATTTTTCTGTAGGAGTAAGATTGTGTTTCATTTTGTGTTGCTTCTCTAGAAGTAATTTATTTCTTATTCGGTATTCACTGGATTGAAATATTTAATCCCTTAGAAAGTACGTATTGTTCTGTTGGTGTAATGTGTTTAGTTGATAAATTAATCACTGTTTTATTAATGAAACTTGAATTTGGTTTAAGTACTGATTTTTTGTGTTTTTCATTTAAGAGATGTTTAAATTTATTTATATTTCTGTTATTACATATTTGAAATTCCAAGCTGTATGAATCCTTTAAACAATTAAAGATGCGGGTATAGTCTGATGTAATGTGCCTTTCTTTGAATTTGTTTTCTAATATAATGATGCTGTTTTTAAGGCTTACCTTCAATTTCCGATGGTGTTGTATTCTTTTTCTAACTAAAGCATTACCTGTTTTCAACTGAATTCTAATACTACCTCTCTCTGTGAATGGCATTTTTGGTAACAACCACAACCCCTTTGGAATTATTCCTTCATTTCGGCATTTTATTAGGAACGTTAAGCTGTTCTGTGATCGTGCTAGTTTCTTATTTAAGTTTTCTAATTTTCTAAAATTTGTATTTGAAATTGGCCCATACCTCATTCGTAAGTAATTTGGTAAAGATTGTTGAGTAGGTCTTGAATTATTTTGTCTGTTCATTGGGTTTTCTCTCCTCAAAATTTTTTCCTGCAACAGATAAGTATTTAAAAATTGTATATGCAGTAAGGCAATTTCGTAAAATTGCCCGGATTACTGGCTGTCTGTACAGAGATTCTTCCTCACAGTTATTCTGAGAGAAGAGATGTCTACAAAATTATCAACCTGTATATAAGTAATGTATTGTATACTGTGTAATACTTATCTGTGTCTGGAGAGGTTTCAACTCCGAAACAACAAATTCAAGATAAAAGCAATTTTTTTTTGAAAAAAAAACCTCGAAAACAACACTAAACGATTGACAACAACTCCAGACTCGGAGTACCCAACGTCAACTTTTTTGATTTATAGCAATTGCTAACAGACGTCCAAAAATATCTCGTTCTATTTTAATTAATGTTTTTTTTGGCTCCAGTAGTACTCTTAATATTTTTTTAACACAATCTGAAGTGAAGTTATGAGTTTTATTACGAGTTATTGGTCACACAAATCTTGTTGAATCTTCAAAGCATTCAGAAAAAAAAATTAACTTTTGCTCTTGACCTAAAGAGTAAACAATTGGTAACATTTGAGGATGCCGCTTTACCAGTTGACAAATTGAACAAACTGTCTTCATTTTCAGAAAAAGGATTCATTGTTTTCTTGATCGTTTCAATAATACTGTTTAGAGTCTTGGAGTCTTTTTCAATTCGATTCTTCTGTAACGTATAAGAAGTATCATCTGCTTGAGATAATACGATTTCTGCTTTTACATAATTTTAGTTCTGACACTATGACTAAGAGCCCATCTTTATCGTGCAGCGAGCGAATTTGTAAAATAGCTGACACCAATCAAGGTATAGCCGGCGTCAGCATTAATTGTCTGCTCCAAAGTCAAGTTCTACAGGTGATCTGCCCAAGCATGATTTTGTGCGTCTAATACCAAATGCACCTTCACGAAATTCCTGAACTAAAGTGGAATTTTCAACCTTCAGTTTGATTAAGTTATCTAAACTGCAAGTAATATTGAGCTGTCTTTCCATGACCGCCCTGAAGTGTTATTTCGCTGAACTGTTTGTAACCCTACAGTATTTTATGCAATCGGGTAAAACAATGCGTTCCGTGATTCCACATGAAGTATTCATTACCGCGTTTAAGTCTTCGTTTAATGTTTATCCATCATTAGTGTCAATTTCTGAAAATATTGTTCAAAATGAAGAATCTGCAAAGCACCAGAAGTCAAGGGATGTAGCCGCTTACATCGATTAAAATGTTAACTGTCCAAAAAGCTGTTCAATGCCCCAGCTTCAACTAAAATCTCTATTAGTCCACTGGAATCAATATACTTTCCAATTGCTTTAAAGAAAGCTATTTGAGTATGGAATGCGCCTAAGTTAATGAATATATTGTCAAATTCTGGCTTTTTAGTGTGTTGAATCTGCATAGTTAATTTGGCTATTATTAAATCGTAAGTAGCTACGATCTGTTGTTGATTATAATTCTTAGCAACTTCCATATTAAGAGTTTCCTGAACAACAGCCTAGCGACGTAGGAGATTCATTTATTGGTGATAAGTACTCAACTGTCTGAATTTTACTCTCATCAATGTCAATTTTGCCGTTATAACCTAACCACATACTCCAAACCAAATCCTTATCAATTGTAATTAATTGTTCTGAGTTACACGAATCGATTGTTCCAGTCATTGTTTGAAAAGAAGAAACGTCATACTTGTGAAAGGTATCTTGGCAAAGGGACGAATTTCTGTTGGAGGTGTTTCAAAACGCCGATTCTTACGAGCTCTTGCAAGAGGCTCCATGGATCCTTCAAGGACATATGCGCCTACGGATTCTGAATCAGACTTATCCGAATTGTTCATGTCATTAGGGTCATCTCTTTTATTGCGAAACTGATAAATGATACCGACTGTATCGTGCAGGGTATATTTTCCAGTGGCTGTATCGACGAAACGGTTAAAATTATCGAAAGCTACGTGCGTCCTTAGCCCATCAACTCTGCTAATTCCGGCAGGTATCACATTGTTGTCTTTTTGAGAACTATACATCCTCTCAGTTTCAACTTCTTCAGCTAAATTATAGCCTATTGTGTGTCCAAATCTATTTAATATCGTTAGAACTTTTCGAGAAATTGTCATAGATTTCATTGATAATCCGAGCGTAAGATGTTTTGACGGTTTGACTCTACTCTTGGATACAATATAAATCAGAGCACTACACACTGACCTTATTTTCACTAAGTCACCTAAATTTTTACGACGATTATCTGGTCCTCGAACTGAGTCGCACACGAAATTGAAAAGTTGTTGTGGAATAATACACTCTCCGAGAATGATATCCTCTGGAGTTAGATTATCTGGCAGTTTCGTACTTTCCAGAGATGTTATACAGTTTCGCAATTCGTAAGCGACATCTCGGCATTGATTCTTTTCTGTTGATTCTAATTTAGTATTTCACCAGATAATCGTGACGTGTCTATGTCATACTAATAAACTATTTTCCTTGTTGGTGTCTCTATAGATGCCTCTGCAGTAATTCGATCGACAAAAGCTTTTATAATTTCATTTCTAATTTTTCAGCACGATATTCGTCTAAATCTTCAGCGCGTACCTGACCTCCAGCAAATTCCAATAGCAAAGATTTATACTGAGATAACAAAACAAAGAGATACATAAAGCGATTTTTCTCAATAATTTCCGCCTTCATAATTTCGAAATCGCATTAAATGCCAACTGATGAAATTTTTGTGCCAATATCTTGGCTCTGGATTTTCCTCATACTGCCGTTTCAGTGAAATCTGATAAGATGACAAACAGGTTGAATGGTAAGCAACAAATTGAGAGCTCTCTAGCTTCGCTTATAGTTTAGAGTCGTTTGAATTTTCGGCTATTGATTTTACTGTTTCAACCATTGCTTCTGATTGGGAGAAGGTTACATAAATTCGTCTCTTACCAACTTTTTTCTTTACATGATCACAAAAAAGTCAGACTGATTTTTGTTTGTTGATGAAATACGTTGCTGGGATATAGTAGGATGAGATGACAAATTTTGAAGAGACTGAGAATGATCTTCCTTTTGCGCAGATGTACTAGGCTGCTCCTTTGAAGCAGTTGTAGTAAGCTGTTTGTCTACTGAAAGAGTAGTTGATTGATCATTCAATGTTGCCCTTGATTCTTCCTGCAGAGTAAGTAGATGCGTTGAACGATAATTTGTATTAACAGTTTTGTTCTAAATTATTTTTTTTATATTCGATTAATACTATTCCTGCTGTATATAGTTACTAGATTACAGCCGACAGCAGGAATACATTGTTCATGAAGAACTGAGGGGATGCTCGGAATCTGTAAATTATAAAAAATACGCTGTTATAGTTAAATATCCCATTGTCATCCTATTTGATATAATTAAATGAAAATTTTAAGTCGATCTAAAAGAATATAAATATGTAATCTTTGTTTTTTCTTTAATTTTTTAAAATATAGATAATTATATATTTTTTTTCGTAAAGACATGACGCATAGTTAACAGAGAAACTGTGTGATAGTATTTATTTCTCTACACTATATTGCTGAATGATTTTATTGTTTGTTTGAAAGAAGGTTCAAAAAGCTCCAACTACCTAAGGAATTCTACCTGTCTAAGAATTGTTATATACTAGGATTTAGTAGGTGGTACTACATGACCACGTTTTTCCATACAAATAAACAAATTAAAAACACATAAACAAATAACAACTAAGTTAGCACTGTATTATTTATATTGCAACTATAACCTATATTATTTTTAAGTTCGATTGAAATTTTACTTATGGTTTGTGTTTACAAAAATCTTCAATTTTTTTTATCTTTTTGCTTTATAACTGCATTTTTTTTCAGGCACTCTGTATAATATCCACAATCATGGGTAGAGTCAACTGTTAATAAAGTGTCATGATATTTATATTTTTTCTTACGTCGGAACAATAACATTAGCGAACACTTTTTGAATGATATGTTATCAAAGTCCAGCACATTGCATTTTTTATCACACAGGAAGTAAGTCTTCATATTTTTAAATTTTATTTCACTCTAAAACAGCGTAGTTTTTAACTTAGACTGTGTGTCAAAGTGACAACCACAAAAAACTATGAAACTCATTAAAAACATTCATGGTGTCCTTATTGGGTATTAAATTAGTGTGATTGTCACGATTTTATGTTGTCGCATCGTTCAATTCTCATGTTTTCACCCGCAGTTTCAACTTGGTGATGTTGCGCGCTAGCTCTCTTTCACTCAACCTTAAATATTTACCTTCTTTAACAGCCGGCAATCCTTATTTGCGGCCAGATTTAATTAGACAACCGCATATTAATATAAAGAGAAAAAATAGCTTTAAATAAAAGTTTCTAGAAAGTGAAAGCGAAAATTAGTTTTAAAATTTAATTGAACCCACGGAGTTTATTGCAATATTGTTAGAGCTATAACTTGCTTGCAGTTTGAAATGCGCCACCTATCAATGCCACACACTACTACACGAAGTTTATGAATGTTTGGATCAGAAAAAGATGAAACTCGTTACTTTGGGGGTTTCTGACTATGCTGACCTCGAATGTGCCCACCGCAAAGCGCTCCAAGGTACCTGGTGTCCGGGGTTGCCCACATCTACGTCGTCTCCTGGGGTTTTATGATTGGGATCAGAAACAGTTGAAACTCCATACTCGGCGGTTTCTTGCCTATTGAAGAAGTGGTTCCTATTGAAAAAATTCAACTTGGCCCGGTAATGGCCCTCAAGGTCATGGTCAAGTCAAATTCAAGGCCAGCATTAAATTGCCAGGGGAAAATGAGTTCTACCCAAGTATATTGCCGTAAAGTAGACAATATTTTATTGAAAAAACAAGTCAAACAAAAATCAATTAAAAAGTTAATTAAAATTACTAGCGGCCACATTTTGATAAGCAACCTGGTAGATATATATTCTCCTAACCATAATCATAAGTATACGGAAAATTTTGATTTTTAGCAAACACTCGATGGGTACACTAATTCTGCAGCCGGATCTTAGACTAGAAGTGAAAAACCAAATCGGAAAAATGCTTGAACAAGAAAATTAAATTAATTGACTGTAGACGATAAATATCCCCTGTCCAATATCTCTGATCTTCTCGACCAACTTGGAAAGGGTCAGTATTTTTCGACGTTGGGTCACGCTTCCGGGTTCCACCAGGTGGAAATCCAAGATGAAGATATTCCCAAGACTGGCTTTTCTGTTGAAAATGGTCATTACGAATTCTTTCGTATGACATTTGATTTTAAAAATGCACCTTCTACTTTTCAGAGTGTCATGGACAATATTCATGTGGGTATACAGAATGAATGTTGTCTCGGCTACATGGATATCATCGTCTACTCTTCGACCATCCATGAACATATTTCCCGGTTGACAGAAGTTTTCAAACGACTTCGGAAGTCTAACCTAAAAATTAAACCTGATATGTTCGAATTTCTTCGTAAAGAAGTGGCTTATCTTGGCCATCTTATCACACAACAAAGTGTAAAACCAAACAATGGTTGAATGTATTCAGAACTTTCCGCAACTTTAGAAACTCCGAAAGACATCAAATCCTTTCTTGGTCTCGCTGGATACTATAGACGCTTCATACCAAATTTTGCGAAGATCTCTAAACCTCTGACTAAACTACTCCAAAAAGGCGTCAAATTCATCTTTGACGCAGATTGCAAATCTTCCTTCGATGAACTGAAGCAAGCCCTTTTATCTGACCCTATCCTGATTTATCTAAACTTTGAAGAATCCTTCCTGATCACTACAGATGCTAGTGCTTTTGCTATTGGAGCGGTTCTTTCCCAAGGCCCTGTGAGAAAAGATCTCCCTGTACCATACGCTCTGTGCTGCAGAGACACGATATACCATTGAACGAGAACTGTTGGCCATAGTTTGGGCTCTTAAGCACAAAAGCCGTATCTTTTTGAGAGAAGGTTTACACCACTCTGTGACCATCGTCCGCTTACTTGGCCCTTTTCGATCCTGGCAGTCGTCTAGCCAGATGGCGCCTTAAGCTAGAGGTATACAATTATAATTTGAGTGCTGCCGGCAAGTTAAACCAAAACGCAGATTCTCTTTCTCGCATCAAAATCAACCATTTCAAGAAATGTACTGACTTCTTTTCAAAAATCAAAATGTTCGCTAACAACGAACAACCTGAAAACTCTGACAATGACGACGAACATGGCGAAAGAATAACCGCTGAGTTTAATCGATTTGTTCAACTTTACAAAACTGAATCAATAATCGGTTACTCCAAAATTGGAATATCCAACTCTCAACTTTTAGGTAAGTCCCATAAGCGCATAAATACGCTCTTTTGTCAAAATAAAAGTAATGACTTACACGACAAAATTATTGAAGACTTTTTCGAAGAGGAACCTAATTTCAGTAACGAGACTCTTAACATCTTAGCCAGTAAAACTGTCTGACATAGAAAGTACTTAGTTGTGCCTTTGCCCTATGATCCTGAAACTGTCGTCTAACATTTTTTTAAAATTATTTGCAACAATCAAGATCAATTTAACTACTCTGAAACATACTACATAGAAAATAACGTACACTGACTATTAGGAATGAACTCACAAAATTTACGCAAGGCTATCCTATAAGCGACAAAAGAGCCTCAACTGTCATAAATACTCTTCTGATTTTTTTTCAACATTACGGGACTCCACTTCGCATCCATTGTGACTATGGACGAGTCAAACGGTTATATTGTAAGATTTCAGGCGACATTAGCAGAAATGATAAGGGCAAATACAGGAGAACACTCCGACGAACATTCATTTAACGTTCCCCTCCATCATCTGTTACAATTTCACGAAAAACAAAACCACCGGTTTCAAGCGCTATGAACTCATATTTGGGTACACTACAAAAAGGCATCCTAAATATTTCTAACGACAAATGGACACTCCTTGTTTTCAAAGACCTTAGCCCTTTCCCAACGCTATTTCAAACAACGACAAAAAATACTGAACTGACTTTTAGAAACTATTAACGCCAACAAAACTAACATCAAAATCTTCAAATCAAAAGTACAGACTCACGTAGGGCTATTGAAACAAATTTCTAAATCTGTGAACATTAAATTTACAAAAATTTTTGCTGACACTGAGACTTGCAGTACCAACAGAAAGACACGCGGACTCACTAACGGACTGGGATCAGTTTGGAAAGCCAGGCAACTTAGGTGCAACAGACGGTGAATACTTTAGTGACTCTATAAATAAAATTACTAAAGACCAACATCAAATTGAAAACTTAATGAAACGACAATTATCTGTAATAGTATAATATTCAAGAGATTGATCTGAACCTTTGGCTAATCTCGATTTCCGGACAGTTGCCCATCAACATCAAGTGCAAGGGAGAAGATGTCGTTACCCATTCCATATCGACAAATGCTCTATTGACCATCCAACCCAGTTGCAATGCCTCCATCGGTAACACCAGGGTCCATGCCTGAAGGACCACCAACAACTTTGACATCACACTTAATAGTCATCCAGTCAGCATCCCCTACAACTGTGGCAACATCCTGCCAGCCATCAGTCAACTTCCAAAGTTGAAACAAATGAAACTACAGAAAGTAGATGTCAGAGACATGAATAGACCAACTATTTATGGAGAAGCACACTTCCTGTTGCTGATCCAGTACCACCACCAGGTGCATCAACTATCAAGCCCAGGGTAAAGCTCCACAGCCTCCTTAGTCTTGTCGAAGATATTGAATTGCAGAATCTCCCTTAAAAGTCGATGCTGTAGCATCAACTTTTTATATGGATGGGAGTTGTTATATTAGTTATACCATCGACTTATATGAAAACACCAAGCAACAAGTTCCCAGCTGAGTCAGCATCCACGTGTCGTTACCAGTTACCTGCAGACGAACATCCGTGCGAAATGTAAGCCCTGCGAAAGCTGAGTTAACATTCGCAGGTTATAAATTGTGGAATTTCATTGTGTCAGTATTCATTATTACTTACAGTTCTGTCTAGTTTGGTTTGACACCATTTTTGTCCTTTTTAATCGTTATAAAATTTTATTATTTTCATTATTTTCAAGTTTATATTAAAAGTTTAATTATTTGCGAAGTATAAATAAAGTCTTTTTTAAAAAGAGAAATTTTGAAATATATTTCAAATCTTTTTTTTATTAATACTAATGTTGTGTCGATATATGATGTTCGGACAGAGCACAGCTACATTTGTTGAGGCGTATATCACTTTTATGTGTTGTTAATCTGCTTTTGAGGTTTCTTGAAATGTAACTGGACTGACAGTCTTTACAATCCACCT
The DNA here is from genome assembly GCA_034190945.1 of Octodonta nipae. Classification (NCBI taxonomy): domain Eukaryota; kingdom Metazoa; phylum Arthropoda; class Insecta; order Coleoptera; family Chrysomelidae; genus Octodonta; species Octodonta nipae. The sequence continues at coordinate 153,215,003 of CM067216.1, forward strand.
TGTATACCACATTGGTCTTTAAAAGCGTTGGTGTCTATCTTTGACCTGATATATATATATTATATATATATATATATAATATATATATATTCTTTGCATAATGAATTCCTGCAAATACAATTGGTCCTTTTACATTTGATACAATTCTAATTGAGAACTCACATCTTGATATTAGAAACATTATTTGTACTCAACAGACTACTATTAATTAGATGATAGATAACGAACAAAATAGTCCAATTATATTGTAAACTTAAGGTTAAGAATTTGCAGATCTATGTTTTAATCGCAAAAATTCCACTCATAGCCTACTCGATAGACGTATTTTTTTAGAGCGGAGTTGGTAGATGTTACTATCTGCATCAATATGCTGATATAGATCTGTTATATGTTTCATTTGTTTCAGATCATCATCTCAAATCGGGACCACGGCATGTGATTACATTTTTCAGATCAGTTGTTCAACGTTATACATTTTTACTAGAAATAATTATCTGAATATTAAAATTATTAACTTTAATTTTTCTAATATCCTTTTTTCTATTGAGATTAAATGGGATGACTTTTTGCCCTTTCATATTATACACAGTGTATTATTAAACACACCTTAAATATATTCTATGTAAACATAATTTGGAACATAATATGGAATAATTTGGATTATGGCACTTATAAAAAGTATACAAATACAAATAATAAAACCCAAGTCTTTGATAATTATATAAATGAATTTTCGTGGCGTTGTCTGCTTGGTCCCCATATCTCAATTGTATTTTTAAGGAACATATCTTATACTTATATACCACCAATCTTGTTCAAATTACTTTCAACTTCTTAAACGGTAAACATGAAATTAATGAATTACGTGACTGTGCAATCCATCTCGTTTACTTTTGCTTAAAACCTTATGAAAATGAAAGAACGGGATAAATGAATATACAATATTACATGATATTTAATAACTGCTCAAATATCTTTCGTAAATACAACTTAAAGTTCATACCACGAATGACACCATTTTCAGTATACTTTGGATCATTTCCTTGCGAACAATATCATTGTTATATTTGTACCACTTTCTCTGGCACTCTGACTGTAGCGAAGATAGACATGATTGAATGAATAACGAGATATCAGATGTTTAAGTTCCAAATGATCTATTTTATGCCAGCAGTGTGTTTTGAATCATTCCGAACAATTCGATGATATGGAACATTGACTCTTATCACTAAAGGTTTACACATGCATAGTAAGGAGCAATTGCCCGAGGGGCCACTTTCACAGTGCCGGCTGACTATCTCAAATGCCATTAGCGACTAGTCCACTATTATATAAAAAATAGATTCTTATAATAAAATCAGTTAAGTTGCTAGAAACTTTTATGAACTATGCATGTACGAGACACTTCTAATTGCACTGGTTGATAAATCCATATTCTATTTAAAACTCTCATATAGTTAGTAGGAGAATTACTTTTATACCAAAATTCGATTTCCTAAAGTTTTTGTTGAAGAAGGAGTTTAATCTTATCATAAACTACCCGTTACCCTCGGTTTCACCCGCCAGGAATGTACAACCTTTTCAAAAAGAAATAACTTCTGAAACATTTGGGTTTCCCATATAACAATTTTTCTTTCTTTTTTGAACCCCACCCTACTTACTTTAAATCCACCAATTTCGCGATATAGTTCACCCAAACTGCACCACAGATTTTCTAACACATCTAAACTCCTAATAAACACCGGTGCTGGTCTTTCTATTTTGAAACAGACACACCTGCACTCGTTTTCAGAGAAAGATTTCAGAACCAGAAAAACCTTGACATAGAATTTGACGGTCTGTTAGGCTCTGACTTTCTGGAGCACAACAACTGCATTATTGATTTTGACAAAAAACAATTAATTACCAACTTTAAGACACTTCTGCTGTATAAAGTGACAGACAATACAATCAATGCAGTGAAACAACATAGTGTCCCCCTTCTTATACTTCTATTAATACAATTTCGATCGAACCCCGTACGAACAAATTTTCAAACTTAGGAACACGAAGCCCTAGCAGGTGTGGAAATTGAAAAAAGTTGACCTCCCTAATGCTGTTGTTACAGTAGACAGAAAAGATCAATTTCTCACATCTATTTCTAAATGCGAATGCCATCCCTAAAATTGTAAATTTTTCAAATCTAAAACTCGAACCGTTACAAAACTTTTCTGTGAATTCTCTCTCACAAACTAAACAACTTCGACGAAGACGAAGTGTCAGACAATCTTACAAATATGGCTTGACTTTTCAGACTATATTCTACCCTCGAAAGCGGCCATTTATCATTCACAACGAAATCAAAAATAGTATTGATACCAACAACGCGAAACCCGTTTAGACAAAAATCCTACCGTTTCCCCAAGCTCACAAACAAGAAGTTAAGTCCAGGTAGCAAAAATGCTCGATAAGGCATAATAGACCCCCTAATTCGCCTTGGTCCTCTCCCATCTGCGTGGTGCCAAACAAATTAGCGCCTCTGGAAACAGTAAGTGTCGTGTTGTCGGAGACTAGCGCAAACTTAACGAACTTACAGTCATGACAAGTACTCTCTACCTCACATCTTGACCTTCCAACTTTAGAGATGGAAAATTTGACAAAACGTTACAAAAACTCCCGAAAAAACGAAATACCGCTGATCCTTGAACGATATCATAACGGGAAAAATAACTTGCACCGCGCATTAACGAAACGTCCGCGCGTATTAAGGAATGTACACCTGGCCAAGAGCCAAGAACTGCGAAATTTGTCAAAAACTAAAGCGTGTCGCAGAAACCTAACAACCCCTCGTCATTACGGAAACGCCTAAAACACCGTTTGAGCGAATTAATATTGACATACTAGAAACCGAACAGGAACTATATATTATCTGTAAGAGACGAAGCGACAAAATACTCACAAGCTTATGCTTTGGCAGACAAATCAGTTGGTACGCCATTGCGTATCCATTGTGACTGTGGTTGGGAATTTGACAACGCCATATTCAAAGGCTTGTGTAAACTGTACGACATTAAACTAACTTATTCAAGCGTAGGACATCCGCAAACAAACGGCTCCGTAAAACGATTTCATTCTACTTTGTTAGAAATGATTCGATCCATAGAGCCGAAAATCAGATGAACATCTCCTAAATGTACTCCCGTATGCGGTTATTGCTTACAATAACTCGACAAATAAAACCCATGGCTTTTCGCCTTACGAACTAGTGTTTGGACATACGTCTAGGAGACCACCTGAAACCATCTACACCATAAGGAATTGATTAGCGAATATATACGAGACTTGAACAATCGCATTCCTATTACTACAAAGTAGCCCGCGAAAAAACTGACTTACAATCAGACTGCAGTGCTTTCGTGGGGATCACAAAAATACAAGCGGACACTCAAAATTTATAAACATTTCTGATAATTTATACTCTGTATTAATCCCTTATAACTGTTGCAGTTATCACCCCCAAAAACTGGAATATCCCAGAGCTGAGCCCCTAAAGCTAGACGACCTGAATATGGACGAACTCTCCATAGCGAGCCA